>CM017189.1:16926702-17551702 GCA_004837865.1 Musa balbisiana
GCTGCTCTGAAAATCAAAAATAAAGAAAATTCAGCAACACTGAGTATGAACCCCAAAAATCAACTCAAAATAAATATATGATAAAAATTTAATCATCCCATTAGTGTATATCAAATACTCGAAGGAGCACTCCCCTAACAGCAGATAGAGAAGCTTTATCCTACGAGATGAGTTTGTGTTCTCCCAACAGCGGATGGAGGCAAACTTATATCGCACTTCCAATAGTAGAAGGAGTGGTGTCCCGCACCTACCAAAGTGGGGACACGTTCCTCCCAACAGCGGATGAAGGAACCGTCCAGTCGCCACGTCTGACGGCCCGCTAATCCCCGAAGGGAATCGCCCTACCTGCTCTCGACAGAGAAATAACATAATCTCACACTAGTCATGTTCATATCGGGATGAAATAACACATTTAAAACATCTCTTTCAAATATCATCAATATTAAATAATACAAATTAGCCCTCAATTGACTTAAACCCTACTTCAATCGATCCAATTAACTAGAACATAATTGAACTGATCTCTAATCCTCATTTAACTGGTCTGGAACTACCCTAGACTAGTATAATTTGGATTAGGTTATGTTCAATTTAGGTTAAATATACTTGAATAAGTCAATCAATTCGGAATCACCCTGAATCGATATGGACTAATCAAACCTAGTTTAATTCAATCAATATTTGGGCTCAAATCCATCAACAATATTAGGCTAGATTGGGCCAACCCATCTACTAGTCATGTGCATTATACATGACTAGGCATGCATCACATCAAGCTGGCCCAGCCCTGACCCATGGACTGGTCATGTGCGTCGCATGTGATCGCCTATGATGATTGGCCTGGGTTAGCCTACTGGCCAAGGCTTGACCTGTGGGTTGGGCCTGGCCTATGAGCAATTTTAATCCAATTAATATCTAAGTTCATTCCACAACATATATTCATTAACAATATAAATAAAAACATAATAACACATTAAAAAATAGATAAAGAGATAATCTTTAATACAAGAAAATAGATTAATATTTCCTAAATTACAATAGCAAGTAAGGAAAAAAAATTAATTCATAACTTAAATATTTGATTTGATTACAAGGGGCCTCTATAAATATGAGGGAACTAAAGGTGCATAGGTTGAGGCTTCCTAGTTATCATCTCCTATTCTCCTCTCCTTTTCTCCTCTTCAGACAGCATGCGTAAAGATTTAAAGAGCATTATCGCAGCTCTGTTGTATGGATCACTGCTAGAGAGGAGGACGCTTGACCTCCTTCATTCTCTCCTACAGATATATAAGAATTCAGGGATATACGATCTCCCTAGGTAACACAACTATCTCATACATGGTTTTCTATTTTGCGGGTTTTGCGCACTAGGGATATACGATGAACACTTTTTGGAAAATTATTCAATCTTCCTATTGGTGGTGCTTTCACCTTGAGAGCCACCACTTAACTTAAGTGCCTCTGCTCTTTCGAGAGCAGGGTTGCCTATGACATCCTGCTCACAAGGATGCTACTAGCCATGGACCTTGGTGTCAGCTAACGAAGGACTCTTCCATCAATATGACTAGTAGATTGGGTGCAAGGGGTGCTAGTCATAGGTGTTGTGCAAGCCAATCACATGAGTGATGGCACATATGACTTGACAGAGTCTTTTTGCTTATTATTATTATTTAGTATTTTATCACTTTATATTGCATATTGTTTGAATATATTATGATATTCATGGATCTGTGTAATGGGAATTGGATCATGATAAGATCACAATAATGATATCGATTCGGACTTAAACACAAATCCTAAATAATCCCAGTTATAAGTTATTCGAGAGGGACATCGAGATAACCGAACAGACTAGTGTACTGTACACCCGTCCATATAATGGATGTAGCTGGTCTCATAGTTGCTCGTGTAGGGACACTATGGATACTGTGCAGGTGCTCATTATGTTATGAGAGGAATATCTCATGTGTTTTTGCTGAAACAAATCTCTGGCTAGGGTTATTCAGAATGAGAGAGAAAGAGTTCTCCGGGAGAATCCGATTAAGACGAGACTCGAGTAGAAACCATATGGGTCTAATAGCACCTTACCCGGTATACAGTCTCTAGGATATTAGATTGATAAGGGACTATATGTACATTGTAACTGAGGATAAACAGGTCCAATGGATTGGATTGGATTCCCTTGTATCGTCTTGGGATTGCAACGTAGTGGCCTAGTATGTCCATAGTCGATGAGTCGAGTTAATTATTATGGAGATAATAATTCACTAAGTCAGAAGAAGTTCTGATAGGTATGACTCACGGCCAGCTCGATATTGGGCCTCAAGGGTCACATGCATATGATAGACGTTACGATAAGTATAGGTTTAGATATGAGATATCTGCTAGAGCCCCTATCTTATTGGATATCCAATAAGCCTATGAATTATTGGATTATATAGATGAGATCCAATAAGAGCCAAAGAGAGATTATATAGAGATCTACTAATCTAAGAGGCTTGGATAGTTGGATAGAGATCCAATATCTAATAAGACAGGCTCTATTAGGGTTAAGTTGACAGGAAACCTATATAAATAGGAGAGAACTAATGGTTCATAAGCTAGAGCCTTTTTAGTTTGCCTCTCATATTCTCCTCCCCTTCTCCTTCTCAAAGTATGCTTGGAGATTTTAGGAGCATCGTCACAGCTCTGTTATGTGGATCATCGATATAGAGGAGGGCGCTTGACCTCCTTCACCATCTCCTAGTGATCTATAGGGATTCAAGGATGTACGATCTCCCTAGGTAACACAATCTTTCATTTACACAGTTTTAAGTTTCGTAGATTTTGTGTATCAATCTTTGCACGATAATGAACATATCTTTGGGAAATTGGAGATTTTATTTTCTGTTCTTCCGTTGTGCATGTGATGTCACCCCCCTAGATTTCTCTACAAGGGGCTGCAATGAGCCCATAGAACTCATCCTCTCATTCCATATTCTTCGTCTCCTCATCATCATCGTAAGCTTCCTCATCCTTATCCTCGTTAGTTACTTCTGGTATATGATTGAACTACACGCCCCCTCCCCAGTTGGGCTTTGACACAAGCAGCAGCAACCCATCGTTGTTATAGACCTTAACAATAACGACGATGACAACCACTATATTCTCCTCTAGCTGTCGTTCCTCGCTTTTATTAGTGTTCCAGCTATCGCCTTTGATGGTTCTCATATTCGAGTTCTGGTTCTCTATCTCTCCGGTTGCCTTTTGCTTGACAACGAGTGCATTGTCTTCTCGGCAACGGAGCATGGAGAGGAAGGGTGCATGGTATCATGAGGTGGAGCAGACAAGATAAGCGAGGTTGGCGTGGCTCGTGATGTGGACGATAATATAGGGAAAATGGAAGGCATGGGGGTAATCTGCCATGAAGATTGGTGTCTCCTAGCTAATCTTGATGAGGTAGTCGGTCTATGTTTTCAAATCCACTTATTATCAATTTTTTTAAAAAATTTAAATTAAATATATCAATATATTAAAAATTTATCATGAATTAACATGTCATATAAGTTGACTCCAACATAGATAACTCTGTTCGAAGAAATTTATATGTTATGTTTTAAAATATATAAAAATTATTTTAGATATAAATAAATCATAAAAATATAAGAGATTCATGATTAAAATTAAAGCAACTAAAATGAATCTTTAACCTAGAATAAATGATAGAATAAAAATACGTGTCATCTACGATGCAAGGGTCAAACTATCACGTTTCAAACGTGGCCCTCGAATGGGAATAACGCACAATACCGGGGACCCACTTTGAAATAAATGATTGAAATGGAGAAGACATCATTATAAGCACAAGAAGAGCCTCAAAGCCAATGGAAACAAACACTTGTTCTCCAACCCTCCCTCACCTTCCTCGCTGCGTTTCCAAATCTTCTTCGCTGTCTTCATGGGGACGGGAGCTGCCCCTCCCACCTCCATGGCCGTCGACGGCTCCACCAACGGGTATGCTGCTACTGTTACAGTGTCTTCTGCAGGTGAACACAAGCAGCTCGATGCTGGAGCACTCTTTGTTCTCAAATCCAAAGGTACCTCTCTCTCTCTCTCTCATATATATATATATATATATATATATATATATATATATATGTGTGTGTGTGTGTGTGTGTGTGTGTGTCAACAGAAATTAAGTATATAAAGACCTTAGAAATTATGGGTTCTTTAAATTTTGAAGTAGAAGATACTGAAGATACTCTCTCCAATAGATTTGAAGTGAATGAAGAGAAATATATTTGTTTGGAATTTATGTAAGATAGTATATACAGGTTTAAGTCACTCAAGATCTTATATTTTGTGTGGTGTGTGTTGAGGTTGATAAATCACAAGAAATTAAGTATATAAAAACCTTAGAAATTATGGGTTCTTTAAATTTGAAGTAGAAAGATACTGAAGATACTCTCTCCAATAGATTTGAAGTGAATGAAGAGAAATATATTTGTTTGGAATTTATGTAAGATAGTATATAACAGGTTTAAGTCAACTCAAGAAATCTATATTATTATTTTCATAAAATAAAAAGGTAATATTTTTACTCTTATGTTTACTATTTTAAATTTATATTTTACTATTAATTTTCCAGTTGGTTTATGATCTGTTGTCTATTTGGAGATTCAAATAGCAAAAGTGAGAGGAAACTCATCTTTGTTCATATCTGATCTGTTTTTGCCTTTTCTTACTGCAATTCATGAATCCTCAGTTCTAATATGCTTCAGTTCAATTCATGGGTTAAAACTTGGAACCGAGGCTTCAACATAGGATGGAGAGAGTATTAGAGTGAACTCCAAGTAAGATGGCAATTGTTATTTTTCTATGTCGACAAGGAGTTCTTATCAGAAAGTGATGAGTTCATACTACCCCACACTAATTCCACCTTCGTTCATTACCTATGCCAACTTGTGGGAGCTCATTCCAATCATATATGTACAACTGCACAACTTTCCTCTTCATAGAAGAGCTCTCTCTCTCTCTCTCTCTCTCTCTCTCTCATCCCTTATGGCCTCTCTGACTTGACTGCAGTGGCGGTCAAAGGTGGATGCACATGTGAAAGATAAGGTTATTATTTCTATTCTTATTGCTTTGACTGAAGTGTTTTTGACCAATCTTCTGTCTTTCTTACCAGCACTTAACCTTACACCATCTTGCATCTCCATTTGCTTCTTTAGTTGCAGAGAACAAATGGAAATGGGTTTTTTTGTACTTAGCTGCAAGTAACTGTGAATAAAATGAATGAGAATAGAGACTTTGTGGTATATGATTCACTATAGAGTTGGTGAGCTAAGGCATCTACAATTTGAATTGCAATCTCCTTGCATAACCCACCATGTGTGAGACCCACACAGCAGCTTTCTGAAAGATTAGGTGGTGGAAGAAAACTTGAGAAGAATTTGGGCATTGGAAACATTATTATATATATATATATATATTTATATATCAGGTTTTTCATTGAAAAGAATTGTCTTAGGTGAAGTTGAAAGATGTATAATTATGGTGTGTGAGATCAAAAGAAGAAGACAAGCTTTTTTAGAGGATTGAGAAAAGTTGTCTGAGAGATAAGGCATGGAAGAAGACTTGAGAAGAATTTTCAGCATTTGAAACATTATTATATATATATATTTCATGTTTTTTATTGAAAAAGGTTGTCTCAGATTTTTATTTTAGTAACACAAGATGGAAGATGTGCACTCATGTTGACTGAGACCAAAAGAAAAAGGCAAGCTTCTTTTAAATGATTGAAAGAAGCTGTCTGAGACATCAGGCAATAAAAGAGGACTTGAAGAATATTGAAGTATATATATATATATATATATATATATATATATATATAAAGTTTTTGACTTGTAGTAACACTGACTGAGATCCAAAGAAAAAGATAATCTTCTTTTAAAGAATTCATTGGAAAAAAAATTTGCCTTAGTTTTTGATTCTTAGTAACACAAGATGAAAGAAGTGTAATAACCATTTTGAAGAAGGCTTGAGAAGAATTTTGGTGGATATTATATATATTTATTCAAAGAAAAAAAATAAAAGTTGTTCTAGATTTTGATGATAGATTTGTATGCTACTGCACTAATGGAGCTCATCTACATGGTTTCTTCTTGGTGTCTGAGACACTGCTTTGTGGGCAAACTGCTGCAGGCTCATGGCTGCACTGCGGCTACCATCTGACGACCTCCATCGTCGCGCCGGCGCTGCTCAGTCTCCCCTTCGCGTTCGCGTCGCTCGGCTGGGTTCCGGGCGTTCTGTTCCTGGTCATCGGCGCCGCCGTCACCTTCTACTCCTACAACCTCCTCTCGCTGGTGCTCGAGCACCACGCGCAGCTTGGCCGGCGCCAGCTCCGCTTCCGGGACATGGCTCACGACATCCTCGGTAATACATCTGCTCATACTTTTCCATCAATGAATGCTAATCTTCGCCATTCGTATTATTATTCTAATGATTATTGTTTCGGGTTCATGTATGAGGATATCATAATATCTCGTCAGAGCTAAAATGGATCTTGTTGAACTGGACGGACCAGAGTTTGATCCTAACAGTGATCATTAGGTAAGGTTGGTCAGGAGGAGAACGAATGGCACCGCAAACAAATTAGATATTAGATCCAGCTTAGATCTGTGTCTGCCTATCTTCAACTTGAGGCTGTAGAGACTTCCACAATGGTTGCAAATGATACAGTTTAGGAACAAGGTTTTAGACAAGTCAAAGACGGATATCTTTGGGAGATTGGACAAGCAATCAAAGAGTTCCTTTCAGAACCAGACAAATACCAAACCAGTCTGAGGGTGGTCACTGTGGGAGCACCGTTGTCACAATTAGAAGGTCCCAAATCTTCCTCTAGAGGGCCACAGCTCACCTATTTGCTTGCTGTCTCCTACTCGTGCAAGCTGGGTCAAAAACCTGCACCTCACACCGAGCCGGATCACATCGATAGGTGCCACAATCCCAGGACAAGTACTAAGCTGTATGAAGTTTAGCCTACTGTACCCAAACTATCCCCCGATTACATCACCAAGAAAATGACTTGGACTCATGGAGGTTTACCATGAAACATCTCTACCATAGGATCACACAATCAAAAAGATGAATGAGAAATAGAAAGGGTGTCAGTTCAAGTCTTTCCATGGTTCATTCATCACACCAAAACCAAGTATAATGTCCAAGTTGCAATTAATATCAGTCAAAGAAGGCAAAGGATAATATAAATTATTCTTCAATATCAGTCATCAACATGGACTTTGTGTACACTCCAAAGCTACTAAAATTCTGATTCCAATATGCAATCAATGCATGTGTCTTCAGTTATTAGAATCTTTCAGAAGTGAGCTGGATGAATGTGACTAATGGGTGCATCAATGACACAATAATTGATGGTGGGAATCCTGATAGATGGTCAGAGTCTAACACGCCACTCTTCCAGAGGTTGCCAAGTTCAAATGGTCAAGACATGAGGCAACATGCTGAAAGCTGGCAATATCCTGTCCACACTCTGCATCATTTGTTTAATTTTGCCATTGGTTTGATGAGTACTGTTGCTCTTTCAGGGTTTGTACGATAAGAGCCATCCAAAATTTCTGATACTTTTGTGCTCGATGCAACAGGGCCAAGATGGGGTCGTTTCTACATTGGCCCAATTCAATTCTCAGTATGCTTCGGTGCAGTCATTGGCGCCGCTCTGCTGGGTGGACAGAGCATGAAGGTTCGTCTTCTGCAGCTTCTCATGCTAGCTTGTTGTTCTGTAAGGTGGAAGAACTCGATTGAGCTTTGCTGAATTGAGGTTGTGCATTTTGCTTGTAGTTCATGCATGACCACGAGGCCATCAAATAGCTTGTTGTTCCGTAACAAGAACAATCAACCGAGCTTTACTGAATTAAGCGTTTGTGTTGTGTTTGCAATCCATATACTCAGACGGAAAGGCCATGAAACTAGCTTCTTGTTCTGTGACCAGAAGAACTCAATCGAGCTTTGCCGATGCCAAGCGCTTGCGTTGTGCTTGCAGTCCATATATTTGATTGAAGGCCATCGAACTAACTTGTTTTTCTGTGACTAGAAGAACTCTTTACTGATGCCAAGCAGTTGCATTCTGCTTGCAGTCCATATATTTGATCAAAGGCCTTCAAACTCGATTGCTTTTTCTGTAACTATAAGAACTCAGTCAAACTTTGCTGAATCCAAGCTCTTGCATTTTGTTTGCCATCCATATGCTTCAGTGCAAAGCCATCGAACCAGCTTGTTGTTCTGTAACTAAAAGAACTCGATTAAGCTTTGCTGAATCTGAACTCCTGCATTGTTTTTGCAGTCCATATACTTGATCGCCAGGCCAGATGGCATGATGAAGCTTTATGAATTTGTTGTCATCTTTGGGGCGTTCATGCTGATCCTCGCGCAGATCCCCTCCTTCCACTCCCTCAGGCACATCAACCTCATCTCGCTCATGCTCTGCTTGGCCTACAGTGCGTGTGCCACTGCCGGCTCCATCCATGCAGGTAATCCTCGCCCCTCTCGATCCTTAGTTTGGAGTTCCAACCACACCATAGCTTAAACGCACAGGATCCATCTTCTCCACTCAGTAAACATTTTAACGAACACGTAACATGCACCTTCGACCTGTGACAGGGCACTCGTCTACCGCACCACCGAGAGACTACTCCCTTCCGAGCGACAGCCAAGATCGCGTCTTCGGAGTGTTCAACGCCATTGCTATCGTCGCTACCACCTTCGGCAACGGAATCATTCCGGAGATACAGGTATGTAGGCGATGAGCGTGACGACGGACCGGTGACGCGCCTTCATATGCTTCATCGTTCTCGCGTGACCTTGCAGGCAACAGCAGCTCCTCCTGTGACGGGGAAGATGTTCAAGGGCCTCTGCCTCTGCTACACGATCGTGGTGATGACGTTCTTCAGCGTGGCGATATCAGGCTACTGGGCGTTCGGGAACCGAGCTCAAGGTTCCATTACCGCCAACTTCATCCTGCAAGACGGCTCCATTCTGGTCCCCAAGTGGTTCCTCATGATGACAAATGTGTTCGTCCTACTCCAACTAGCAGCCGTAGGAGTGGTAAGGGCACAAATCCCCAACCTGGCAAGAAACCACCCACCACCACAGAGCATCTGAAGCGGGGATGTTGATTCACGCAGGTATACTTGCAGCCAACCAACGAGGTGCTGGAGGGGCTGTTCGCCGACCCAACGAAGGACCAGTACTCCACTCGGAACGTCGTGCCGAGGCTCATCTTCCGATCGCTATCGATCGTCATTGCGACTCTCATAGCCGCCATGCTGCCCTTCTTCGGCGACCTCAACGCGGTCATCGGCGCTTTCGGGTTCCTGCCGCTGGATTTCACGGTGCCGTCGGTGTTGTACAACATCACCTTCAAGCCGTCGAGGAGAAGCTTCATCTTTTGGCTGAACGTCGCCATTGCCGCGGTGTTCTCGATGCTGGCCGTGCTGGGTTCCATTTCGGCGGTGCGGCAGGTGATTCTGGACGCGAAGACGTACAAGCTTTTTGCGAATGTATGAACCACGTTTAACGTGTAACAGTAAATAATTGCCCCTCTCATTATGATTTTAATGACATGCAAATGAAATTAAATTTGATATTTAAAACAATCTCTCATTTTGGGCTTTTATGGATTGAAACCCTTCGCCTTTTTTTTTTCTTTATCTCAAAATACACTTGTCATATAGTTTTTATCTAAATTGTATAATATTCTTATTATATCCATTCATAAAAGATAGTAATATTATACTTATTGTAGCCATTCATAAAGGATAGTAAACTTGTGCAGTTGTATGTAGACATGTAAGTAAAAAATGAGTTAATGAAAATAAAATTTAGTATGGCACAAATAACATCTAAACAAATATTTTGTAGGTAATAAAGATGGACTTAGCAAGTTATAAATGGTTACTCAACAAAGAATCTATAAAAATCTATATAGTATATAACCATCATGCTGCATAAGTACTCGTATGATATCGATAATAAGATCGAGCAATAACCCATCAGTATAACATGTATAATTAAAATCTCATTTGGCTCGATGTTACCCAAGAATTTTTAGGGTACTAAGACAACCCTTACGTTACAAGATCGTCAACAAAAAAATTAAACCCACGACGTATGAAAATAAAGTTGTTTCAATTATTTTTCCACGTATAAAAAAACGAAAGTGATAATAATAAAATGAGGCTAATAGTATCATTTCATATCCCTTACAAGCTATTTATGAAAAAAAAACCTCAAAAATAATCGAAAATAAGACTGATAATAGATTATAGATATGTATTGAAAACACTTTATTGTATTGCTCCGTGACAATACACTTGATAGGTAAAAATCTTGATGGTTTTATCACCTCCACAAAGACATTATAATTGAGAAAATAAAGATTCAAATTACAAAACATACTTACTTATTATCTTTTATGAGATTTCAAATATGTATTCTTTGTTGATTGGAGAACAAAAGTAAAAAAATAAAATAAAATAAATAGACATTTATATTGGTTTAAAAATAGGAACATATATAGAACTTGATTTCTATATTAGTTATAATGTTTTTGAATATGATTATAATATTTTTGGCACATCCATAAAAAAAAATTTAAGTCCATGTAAAATTAAAAATATTATAACATAACTCGTTTACCTTTATGGATCAATTCAGTGCGGTGAGAAACTTCTTGGGCCATCTGTCAATGGCATTTTGAGGATATAACAAAGAAAAATAAGAAGGGGCATCAACAAATAGTAATTTACCTTTGAAGCATAACCCACATTTATATTTTTAACATATAGTCATCGGACTAGTATGCTTGAGACAAATGTGTTGTCAGAAGTTCATTTTTATTTTCAAACTCAAAAATAACTCTATCTTGATCTATATATGTTTAATGTTGGAGAAGTATAGTTTTTTTTTATAGTAATAGAGAGAGAATCCTATATATAGGGTTGAAAACCTAATAAAGAATTCAAAGATTGGATTTTATTAAAAACTATTTTTATTATAATTTATTTTTTACAAAAGATAAGTAATTATGACCATAATTCTAGATATGACTTATTCTTTAATACTTCTACCTTTGACTTCATCAAGTAATCATCATATGATTGTGCAATATTTGAGGAAGAGAAAATATATGAATGATAAAGTTAATAGATGTACATAGGTAAGTTTTTACATCATCTTTTTACACTAGAGGTATTTAGAGATAATGTCTTGAAGTTATGGTCTGAATCCCAACCTTCTTTTGTCTTAGACATAGTAAATGATATTTTTCTAAAGATGGTCTTAAAAGTCCTCATGGTGGACTTTAGATTGTACTTATGAGAATTTACCTTCAATATGTTTTCACTATGATTGTTTTGGATATGAGCTTTTTAAATACCTCTCTTAAGCATTCAGAGAAACTTAATAAGGAACTTAGGTGGTCAAAATCGTAAAAGAAAATAAAATCTAGCTCACTCCCCAAAGATCATCCATTGATTTAAAAGGAGTCTATAGACACTAGTAAAAACAATACAGAAGTAATCAAAAGCCTCAATGACACTAGAGAAGAGAAAATCATATGCAAAATATATGCACAAACCAACTAATGCAAATGTTTATGAACTAGTAACAGAATATCTATTGTGATGATTGTGACAAATAAAATGATATCGGATATCATAGATATGAAACTATGTATTCCCATATTAATTTCTAAATTAATAGAGATGTTTTATTGGGAGTTGCAAGATGCAGAAAGAATTTTTTAAGATACATTTAAAGTATCCCTTAACACCCATATCCTCATTGACTCTATCGCTATTTATGTGGACTAAAATAACCCCCATCAGTATTACACCCCAAAATAATATCTCAGAGGTGTAAACCTATCTTAGATTATAAATTTTTTAACTATTCACAATTCAAACTGACGATTCAATACATAAAATTTGAGAATATCAAAAGAATTTAATTCCTATTTATATACATATTATAAAACTTATGCAGTTTATAATTATTCAACATATTATTTGATAACTTCATAAAATCTAAAACCAATTTAAAATTAATAATAATAATTAATAATAATTATTTTTAAATTCACAAGATCAATGAAACACCATAATTATAAAACCAACTAGTTACCATAAGTTCACATCAACATAAAAAACTTCAGATTTAACATTCTAAATTTTCAAAACATGAAAAATCTTTTAACCTTTATAACACACCAATTCAGATTTTTGAACAACATTATAAGTAAAGTATTCTTTTATAATAACATTATGTTAAATCATCAAAAACTTATCATAAACTTCTAGCATTCCACAGCTCCAACTCAAACCGAATATAAGTATAGATGACAACACGCTTAAAATTTTTATATAGAAATAAGGTGAACTATAAAACTTAACAAGCGATTATCATATCTATAGTATAGGGATGATAAATCATATTATATAAAGATCAAGATGCAAAGCATAGATTTAAGAGGCATAATTTACATTTCATATGATACAAACTTAACAAGGAGCAAAAGAGCATTATAAAAAAAAATAAAGATAAAAAAGCATGAGCTCAAGAGTCATATTGATCATTTCATTTGATTTTAATGATATCAAAAGAATAAACAATAATTTATTATCATATTAAGGTCAATATATAAGGTATGATTTCAAAAGTCATGTTTGATTATTCATTCAATTTATTGATAATAAAGGAGCAGATGATAATATGTGAGTAAACTAAGGTCAAAATACGATATCCAGAATAGAGTCAAAATTATTATTTTATTTGATTCCATTATTATTAAAGGAGCATATAGCAACATCAAGGTAAAATACATAAGGCATGATCTCAAAAGTTTTATTGGTCATTTTATTTGATTTTATTGATATCAAAATAGTGTATAGTAATATATGATCAGGTCAAAATACAAAACATCAAATCTTAAGAGTGTAGTTATATTTAATAGTTCATTCAAGATGTTGTTATATTTGATAGTTCATTCGATTTATTTATATGGAAGGAGCATATAACAACATATAAATAAATCAGGATTATAATATAAGATATAAGCTAAAGAGATATATTCAATATTTCATTTTATTCATTGATATTAAAGAAATATATAACAACATATAAGCGAATCAAGATCATAATGTAAAACATGAGGTCAAGAGACATATATATACAGTTTATTCGATTCATTAATATCAAAGGAGCATATACAATACATAAGTATATCCTTTGAAATCATATCAAAGGAATATAGATAATATAATTGGATCATAATATAATATTATTCATTCATTTCGATGCTCATTAACATTAGTCCACTATGTTTGGGAGCTCCAACCACCTATGTTTGAATGAAGCCATACAAGAGAATCATAGGTTTTACACATAACTTCCTTTTCTATTTTTAATAATGGTTTATAATATCCTACAAATATCATAGCACAATAAAAATATTCTAATTAAGAAAATAAGAATATATCAAAAATATATGTGAGACAACAAAAATATATATGTGCATATAAAAAATAATATTAAGTTAACATGAACAAAAGATAAAAGAGATTTTAAAACTATAATATGAGACTCATTTAAGGAAAAAATTTAGTTGAAAATAGATTTCAATCATATTAAAGGAACATAGTAGGTGTAGTGGGATCATGACATAACATATAAGTCTAGAGCTTGTTATGGGTATAACATATTCCCTTTTTATTTTCTAAAACAAGATCAAAGTATCACATAAACACTAGAGTATAAATAAGAATATTTTGATTATAAAAATAAAAATATGTCATAAGTACATGTGAGACAATAACAACATATATATATATATATATATATATATATATATATATATATATATATATATATATATATATATATATATATATATATATATATATATACTAGTGGAGAAGTATCAAAACTAACTTAAACATATACATAAGTCATTTAATTATGGCAAGAGATACTGATTAGAGATAAAAAAAGTTTAAATCAACAACATGAGTCTCATTTGTGGGAGGATTTTAGCTGAAATCAAGTTCTAAAATATAGAAGCAATAATTAATAAATTTACAAATCAATATGTTCTGATAGAATTGTAAGGTAAGTTACACTAGATATTTGGATAAAAAATTATATTCCAATTTATTTAAATAAATTATTATTGAAAAGATATAGGTATTTATTTTTTAAAAATAAGTTTTGTATAAATTAGAGTTGTAAATATAAAGTTACAAACAATTGAATATAGATAGGTTAGAATCATCTTGTCTCTCTTTAGCAGAATTCAAGAGATCAATTGAAATAAATATTTGGATAGATATTTATACTTTAAATTATTTAAATAAGATACTAAAGAAAAGATACAAGAGTCTTATTTCCAACAAAAAAGATTTTTCTTAATTCAGAGTTTTGTACCAAAACACCATAATTGAAAGAATATAGATAGGTTAGGTCATTCTATCTATGTTTGATAGAATTTAAGGGATCAATTAAAATAGATGTTTAGATAAGTATTTATATTTTAAATTATTTAAGTAAGAAATTGAAAGAAAAATTTAAGAGTCTAGTTTTCAAAAAAATAGGTTTTGCCAAATCAAAATTTTGCTCAAAATATTATAGTTAAAATAAGACAGATATGTCAGAATTCCCATAAATTCTAGAATAGTAAATTTATAGCTCAATTGAGTTTGATACAATTAGAAAGGTCACAGCTCTATAAATTATTCATAAATAAGGAGGAATCAAATATAATAATAACTATAAGAAATAATAGAATATTTGTCTTGAAACCTAAGTTGCTAATGATGTTGAACTAGTCCCAAATCCCTAAGCAAAAGCAAAAAGACTTAATTTTTTTTTTCTTTTCCTTCAATTCTTCTTTTCATCAATTTATTTTCTCTTCTCTAGTCTAAAATAGATGGCAACAAGACATCATTTTGATAAGTTTTCTAACTTTTGATATCTAATTAATTGAGTATAGGTAACATAATGGTTACAATGTGACAAGCATATAACAAAAATCAATGTAGCAAGTATGGGTAGCACACTCACATGTCATCTACTTTCTCTGTTTTCTTTTTATATTTTTCTCATTAACTAAATATAAAAATATTCATAAATCACATTCAAATTCTAGGATTCGGTCCATAGCACTAAGCTTTTAATATAAAATTATTTAATTTAATATAAATATTATATTAAAATAATTAAAACAAAAGTGGGCATAACTTTACGGAAGGAACTTTGAGCCCTGTAACTCCATGTATAAGAAGTTTTGAGATGATCAAAACTATGCTAAGAAGATGATGATGCCTACATTTACCTTTGTCATGATCAAAGTTGCTTCCCTTAACAAAGAAACAATTGTCATGATGAACAAGACAACGAGGATCTTTTGCTTCTAATCTCCTTCCATATATAGTCAAAGTTATCGAGGTGCTTCCTGATTCCTCTTCTGCTCCCTTGAATTCAGATTTGTCTTGTGATTGGAATAAGATATTTATCCTCATATCTAAATGTAAAATTAAGAATTTTTTAATTTAATTTTATTATGCAATATCAACTATAAGGTTTTGACTAATAACCGTCTTAAAACTTATTTACCACTTCTTATCTTCTGTATTTATTTTGAATATATTATTTATGATAACATTTTGGTCGTCGAAGAAATTGCTCACATCCTTTATAACTCTAAGAGTAAAAACCCAATAATCATGATCAAAATTGATCTTAAAAAAATATTTAATAAGTTATCATACGATGAGATACTCATAATTTCATTCGAAATACTTGAGTTAGCAAACTTTCTCCCATAATTTCATTGGTGCTTGTATTACCTCTCCAACTTTCCAATGTCATATAAACGATTCATTTCTTCTTCAGGGATATTTAAATTAAATTTTGCCACCTTATGTATAAAGATAATATATCACTTACTAATCAAAAGATCAACACTTTTAAATTTGAGATTTATTTTTCTCGGAATATTAGTCGAGAGATCAGAAAAGAAATATACGATCAAGGAAGGCATCTTTCCTTTATGTATGTGTCTTGGTACTCTTTATCACACCAAAGAAAATAACTCCCCTCAGCTCTTAACAGTTATAATCAATTTCTAACAAACCTACACTTATTAACCATAATAAAGTTTTAATTAATTATAATATTTCAACTTTTATAATATTGACTTAAAGTTTAACTGGACACTGCATTTAGTTCAATTATAATATTGACTTCTCTCTTCATCAATTATAATATATATATATATATATATATATATAAGAGGATTACCATAACGACGACACTCTCGACGCCACAAGATCTTGATCGGCTAAGAGATTGATGGAACTGACGGCTGGGATCATCTGATATTTTTAAAATAATAAACGATTAAATCCACAGCACGACCCCTTAACCACGTGAACACTGAACACCAATGGCCTGCCACGTCAGTCGCCACCACGCCATACCCATAACGGCCGTCACTCAAACCGTGAAATATCCCACGTAACGGCCAAAATGAGGAGGACCCGCTCGTCTTCATCGAAGCCTCGAACGGTTCTCCGACCCGTCTCTCGCTTTCGCCTCTTTCTCCCCTCTAATCACCCCCGCAATTTGTCTACATCAATTTGTTCTTATCTGGTGAACGGCGTTTGTGAGGCTGGGTATCCGCAGAAACCCCCACCACGCTCGACTTCACCTCCTCGAGCTTAACTTTGGCTGTTTGCTTCCGATGGAGCTCTCCCTCGTGGCTTCTGCCGCTTTCCCGCCGGCCCTCGTCTGTCAGGAGCATCATAGGGGCTCCAAGGTAGAGGAATCGGTCGAATGATCTTTAATGGAGCTGTAATCCCCTGCTTTCATTTGGTATTCTGTTATGATGTTGCCAGTAGCTCCGTTTGGTGTACATGTGGTTTAGGTGATTTTAGTACGAGATAATCTTAGATAGACGTGCGACATTAGCGTGCGCCGGGATCCCAATTCCGAACTGGATTTTGATACGCTAAGTCTACAGCCAATGGTGACCGATTGACAAGTGAGGTTTCTTTTGTCTCCCCTCTTCTTCTTCTCCGTGATAGGTTCGTTAGGCCTTTATGCACCACTCATTTCAGCTAGGCTTAGTGTCCGTTCCATGTTAGAACTAGCAGTAAATCTTGTTGCAGTCTGAAGTAACAAGGATTTCGTGGTCTATTGGTCTGAGTTTAAATGTTACAGAAACATGAGGGAGATCTTATAACTGATCCTCCCCAGACTTACACAGGAGCCTTACAAATATGCACTGGATGGTCCTTTACAAAGAAAAAGAGAATCTTGCAAGAGGCGCTTCTGCCCTTTTCTGTTTTTCACTTGCTTCAAGATTTCTTTCTCTATCATCATCTTCTTAAGTTTATATGATTCACGAGGAATGGATAAGCAAAAGATCCCAAATTAAAATTTGTTTGCTCTGAAGTCTATTAAAAATTGTAGCTAACAGAAAATTTTCTAATTTTCCTTGCTACCAGGACACAAGAACCTGGAAGAAATTTATATTTTTGTAAGCTCATCGGAAGTAACTGTTGGATCATCAAATTCTGAAGTAGTTAGTTTAGCATTTCTTTCATGTGCACTGACAGGACTTTTCAAGACACTTTAGTATATATTTTTTCCTTACCATGATTCTGCCAATTCCAAGTTCAGAGTCATAGATATCTTGAAATATTTCAAACATATAGAAAATGCATATGAATATATTAGAAAGAAGCAGGTCGTCTAGAACTATTTCAAAACTCAAAAATAGACAAGGGAATAACAGTCAAGAATCCAAGTTAACATCTCTAGAGAAGAACTGAAAATTATTAAACTTCATTTTCAATTTCTGGTTCAACTCAGGTCTTGGAGATAGCGCTAGACAGACAAGTAGCAAAAGAAAAAAAAAATAATGCAAACAAAGGACTATTCAAATAAGGGTGTCTTGTTGCTTCATAACTAGCTATTGTTAGGGGCATTAGTTGGATTATATAACATAGTTCGTTCAGGTCCTTCCTATTCAGAAAGATCAACAACTTATCAAAATTATTGGAGAACCAGAAGAAAGATAGACAGATTAGGCATGCAAATCTAGATATTTGAGCTCAGAGTAGTGAGATATGCGCATACCAGAGAGCTCTGGACAAGAATAAGACTTAGATAATTGTTGAGCCTTTTTTTTATAGTTTGTAACTCTTGTTTCAGCGATGCACACTTCGATTGAGTAGTTGGAACCAATTTGATGATTTTAAAACTACGGTCTCTTAGTTCGGACCATGGTTATGACTGAATTAATAAAATGCTTGAGCTTATATTCTACCTTGAGGATTGTTTTTTCAGTATCAGGACACTTGTGATCACATAAGATGCCACCTTAGAATATTCGAAGAATGTAAAATAAGCATGCCACATATCTTGGTTGTACCTTTTAATCACTCATCATGCTAGTTACCCCAATGTGGCCTATATAGCAAACAATTTCAATTCTAATGTTACTTTTTTTCTGCCTGTATATTCATTACCCACCTCACTTACCTGTGTGATGATTCGAGTGACAACATGCCAATTATAGGTAAGTGAAGCCTTTATGAGGCAAGTCAGTTCTGAAGGTCTGTTCATTTTTGCTTCTGGTTTATAGTTTTACCACTTCCTAAATTTTGTGGAAGCATGAGGAATTTGCTCTTGTAGATGTTAGCTTATGCATGAGAACATTAAATGTTCAAATTCAAGTGTTCGATTGTTGATTAATGTTGTTAATAGGGCGTAGCACACTTTTGGACATACACTTTCACAATTTTGGTCAATGATGAAGAACCTTTGTACACTTTTTCTCTTTTAATCAGTCTTATTTGTATCTATCTGTTACATTAGATGGAATGATTTCTCCTCTGCGGCCAATTTTCATCTCCGTGATTGAACATCAGATCAATACTTGCAGTGATGCTCATGCAAATTGCCACTCTGGAGTTATTTATCTGTTTGTTTTAGCTCTAACTGCAATACACTGATTTACTTTCGCTAGATATCATCTCCACTACCATCATCTGATATCAATTCAATTTACAGATAGATATAAATTTGCAATTATCTTTTTCTCTGACCTTCTGAAAATTAAATAAGAATGCAGTAGTTTTATTTCAAAGTTGATTTTTTTTGCATTTATATACATCTTGCTTAATCAATATTTCTATTTTCATGATTTGATAATGTTTATATTTTATGATGCAGGAATTTCAAACTCTGCTGCCACTTCATGGTAGAAAACAAGATCCATCAAGATCTGTTTCCATTGAGTTTAATGGAGAACATTTTGAGAATTTCCAGCAGTCAATGCCTCTATTGTTACAGAAAACCAAATTAGCGAGACTGTCTCAAATGATTGGAAAACCTGTGCTTGTTGATGTCCAAGGTTTGCAGCTTAGTAGTAGTGTATCATGAATTTATAACCTTTTATTGTTGGTATATTATTTTTGAGATATAAACTTTTTTTCTGTTGGGATTTATACATCCAGAATGACTGTGTATACAGAAATATCATTTTGTAAATCATGGTTGCTTGTCTATGTGGAATCATAATTTTTCAACCATGGCAATCATTGTGTTAGGAGCAAAAGAAATTTAGATGACCAATAGTACACACAAATCATAATTTTGCTGATATTTAGCACCACCTAGTCTGCTGACAATGCAGCAGTGCTGATTCAGCTAGGTTGTATCCCTCTCCAGCTGTGCTTGTTAAGTTGGAAGAAATGCCATGATAAAGTCACAGCCACTTTTCATTCTTGTATTTGTATATATTCATAGACACATACATGCTTTAATAAATATATATACATGTATATAATAGCTCTAAGAAAAGGATTATAACCAACAAAATGAAGGCCGTGTACTGATGCATGAACAACCCCTATTATTGTGTGATAAACTATGTCGTTACAACTAGAAGATACTAGGACTATCTTTATTAAGAACTTGGCTTTAGTGCACCTAGACTGACAGAATATTAGTGTCTTAATTCCTAAACCTTCACAGAATGTGCAATTCTCAACTGAATGCATTAAAAGATGCTGTAAAGAAGTTTAATTTTCATTTTTTTAGTTTTCTGTAGCTCTTTCTAGTATTTTTTTTAAAAGCAAAATTTAGGTAATTCAGTGCATCAAACCCAAAATCAGAATGAAATGAAGCATAACTCTGCAATACTTTCAGCATGACATGTATTCTGGAGCATGTTTGAGTCTATAAGCTGGAAGTAATTCTTATAGAAAATGAAACGAAGATAACGCAATACTTCAAAGAATATCTATAACTTATTATTTTGTTACTAGATTCAACTAAGCACATCTGTAAGCAAGATCAATGGTAGAGGGAAGGGTGTTTTAATATGCTTTATTGATAAAGTAGCACATTTATGAAACAAAATTTTCGTTGTCACAAAAAGCATGGATGCAACTTTAGGCTATTCTGACCTAATAATTCTATGTGGATTTGTGCATCTTTTCAAATTGACTTGCATCTATATATGTGTAGTCAACCCTTAACAATTGGGACTTTTCACCTTTGTTGTTGTCATTCATATATATATATATATATATATATATATATATATATATATTTATGTGTGTGTGTGTGTGTGTGTTTCATGAAAAGCCTTTTCTTCCTCATCCCCAATCCTATTGTTTCAACCGAATGCATATCTCTTTTTGAAACAGGTTCACACCTTGACTCGGTGCTTTTGAGTTTTGGAATTGTGGAGAAGTGTATGAAAAATGAGAAGATACTAAAGTTACTTGCAGAAGGTGAAGACCTTGCTGCTTCTTTACTTTCAGAAGTTATGATGCTCGATGTGTTGCCTTCACAACATTTGGATGACAAACTCTCTCTCCATGAGGCTGAGATGGATGATTCTTGGGATCCTCTGCATATACAAAAGCAGATCTATACCCCAAAGCCTCTGTTGTATTTTGTTGGGAATTCATCTGATACTAAATACTACACGGTACATCCAGATGGAAGGCTCTTGTTTGCAGACAGTGCAGCTCAAATGGAAGATCTGCTGTCAATTGTTACAGAGTTTAGTCTACCAAAAAGAACAATAGTTGGCAGTAAGCAATTGTTGCTAGTCCCCTATTTCACAAGGTAAGCCATTACCTCCTTTTGCTGATTCCCAAACTACTTATCAGAATCACTTATGATTTTTCTAGGACATGGTTTACTTGCATATTGGCATAATTTTATTTTTGATTCATTAGACACGCGAAGATATATATTTCTTTTATACTCGAGTCTGATGGACTAACATATAAATAATCCCATGCTGGATCATCACATTTTTTTTGACTGCCTTGTTCTGTTAGATGAGTAAAAGGTAAACTATGTTATTGACAGTATTGATTGGACCATGATGAATTTAGGCACTAGAACTTAAGATTGGAGCTGGACTTTATTTGGATTGTCAGATTGGATTGATGAGAATTAATAGTTGGCAAAGTTAAATTGCATGAACAACAAAATGAAAAGAAATCAGAAATATAAAAGAAGGAATAAAAAGATTGCAGAGTAAATAAACAAACATGAAAAGCTTTAGAAAGCAAAAGGTAACTAACTGAAAAAGAAGAGAGTATGCCACAATGAAGGAGACACACCAAGGGAGCCTAAAACATTGACGTAACATAAAAGGTCTTTCTCTTTTAACAGTTTACATGTTGGATGTAGCGTTCAATAGATTCTCAATTATATACATACGAGTCCACAAGATCACTAGAGTTCCATCAGTTACAAGTGGGAACATAAGGCCTTTATATGCACCATTATCTTAGTTACCAAGTCTTACAGTTGTGATAATGCATTTTCCTTTCTAAATAACTACTGATCATGTCTATGTACATCTGTTTTAGTAGCAGGAGAAGCCATGGACGTTCACAAGCTCACAAACTGGTGTCTTCTTCGAAACTCGCTCCTCCGAAGAGGTATACCCTATTAAATTGATCCAAAATTATGTTAATACACAGTTTTTTATTGCACATCTTAATCCCTTTTTTCATCTATCCTTCTTTTAATGCGCAGCCCAGATAATGCTAAGCTGAAAATGCTGCCTAAGAAGAAAAAGAACCAGAAACTCGGAAGAGACCTTTACCAGAGGAACTATTTTCATGCATGTGAAAGCCTTCTTTCTGTTATTCTAGACAAGGGGAGCAGCAAATCCGTCCTCTCTCTAAAGAAATCAGCCTCTGCCATTAGCCACCTACTTACACAAATCTCTGCAGGAATTGCTGGTACTGGCCTTGCTGTCATTCTCTCTGTTTTGTGCAAACTGGCTTGGGGAAGGTCACCCTTCTGCTTCTCCAGGCTATTTCATACTGCATTTGGGTTTGGGCTTTTCTGGCTTTCATGCGCCATTAATGGCCTGAGAGACACCATCATTTACATTAGCAGAAACTCAATCAGGCTGAATCTTGAGGAGGAAGAGACAACAAGCATGGTGGAGAGAAGCATGAATAAGATTCTCTTTAGAGCTGCAATTTTGGTAGGTGTGGCATTGTTTAGATTCGCATAAAGATTCTTGACATGTCCTTATTGCGTAAAAAATCTAAAATTTGCAGTTATTAGGAATATTATCCTGTTAGGTTGTGTAAAAAGAAAAGTAATTAGTGGTCTAAAACCATGTAAAAATATCGAGTTTCTTACATGTATCGAGCGACTTGTGTTTGTTTTCTCTGTATGGGTGCGATAGCGCACGTGCGTCACACGTGGTCATTTAATGACAGCGCTGCGACGTCTGTGATGCTGACTTGTCGTTACGAGTGCCGTGCGTCGCTTTCCTATTGGACAGCCAACGTATATAATTATGGTTGCCCCTGTTTTCTACGTTATGCCATGCGACGGTTAAATGGTCGGCGGCGTGGTGTTTTAACGCGCGCATATTTATTATATGCGACCGTTGTTCCGCAGCGATAACTTGATTCGGGTTGTTGTTCTTAACGCACGCATACTTATACCGTGCGTTATTCTTGTCTTCTAATTATTAAGTACGCATAGTTGTTCCATGCGAGCAATTAGAAGGGCTCGGCCCAATAGGTTGGTTGGACCACCGAAAAAACCCTAGAATAAAACCCCCCCATTCCTCCTCCCAAAAAAGGCAATCGCTCCTGCATAGCGTTCTCCTCGGCCGCCTCTCACATCGGCTGGTGATCCAGCAGCGCCACCGACGCTGCAGATGGAGGACGTGTGCGAGGGCAAGGAATTCTCCTTCCCCCAGCAGGAGGAGTCCATCCTCCGCTTCTGGTCCTCCATCCGCGCTTTCGAGACCCAGCTCAAGCGCACCGAATTGATGCCGGAGTACATATTTTACGATGGCCCGCCTTTCGCCACCGGCCTTCCCCACTACGGCCACATCCTCGCCGGCACCATCAAGGACGTCGTCACCCGCTACCAGTCCATGAACGGGCACCACGTCACCCGCCGCTTCGGCTGGGACTGCCACGGCCTTCCCGTCGAGTTTGAGATCGACACCAAGCTTGGAATCCGCACCCGCGACGACGTCCTCGCCATGGGTATCGCCAACTACAATGAGGAGTGCCGCGCCATCGTCACCCGGTACGTGAACGAGTGGGAAGAGGTGATCACGCGCACGGGCAGGTGGATTGACTTCAAGAACGACTACAAGACGATGGACCTCAAGTTCATGGAGTCGGTGTGGTGGGTGTTCGCGCAGCTGTGGAAGAAGGAGCTGGTGTACCGTGGGTTTAAGGTCATGCCTTACAGCACTGGGTGCAAGACTCCGCTCTCAAACTTCGAAGCTGGGCTAAATTACAAGGTACTTATACGTCATTTCTTGTTTTGGACCAGTACTGCTCAAACTTTGTTTGAACTACTTATCTTTGTTTTCTTTTTTGGGGTTATTTAGGATGTCTCGGACCCTGCAATCATGGTGTCATTTCCGATAGTTGGTGATCCTCATAATGCAGCTCTTGTGGCTTGGACGACAACTCCATGGACACTTCCAAGTAATCTCGCTCTCTGCGTCAATGCTGATTTCGTCTACGTGAAGGTCAGTTTTCCCTGATTGATATTACAAGTTATATCAACTTTGTAGATGTTCGTTGATCCATATAAGAAAATAATGATTAAAAGATATGATATTTGTTTCCCCAATATAGGCTTGGGGAGATGCATATAGTTTGGTATTTTAGGAATTTTTTTATAGTTTGTCTGTTGGACTTCATGCTTCTCATTCTCCATTGGTCCAATTTTTTTATAGGTAGGAAGTTGTCTACCTACCTTTGATTAGAAAATTCTTCCTCTGACTTAGGTGTTAATCCTTCCTAATTAGCGTACCAAGTTTGATATCCACAAATCGTAGCTTTGTGAAGTTTTGAGAGTAAAATGTGAGAATGAGAAAGAAGTGTGTGAGAAAGAGATTGAGAGAGTATACAAGCTTGAGAGAGTGAAAGAGGAAGAAAGGGTTTAAAAACCCTTTCAAATGGATCTGACCATTAGTAAGGGTCAGATCTAAACCATCGATAACGATTGAAATCCAACCGTTACCGACCGACACAAGTTGGTAACAGTTGAATTTCGACCATTACTAAACAATACAAAGCCTTTTAGTATATACCACCTAGTACAAGGTGGTCCGTATATCAATCTCCTATCAGACTGGTCCTAACATGCCAACAGATACATGTAAGTAAAACTTGGTTATAAACAGCATTGTCAAGATCAAGATTGAATTGTACATCATACAAGGCCACGGGTTGGTTTACATTATGAATTTAATCATGAATTTAACATCTCATTCTCTTTCTATAAAACAAAAAATTGGGGTCGCTACCTTTTTTGCCGGGTTTCTTCAAAAATTCACTTTCGCCAACACCTTTCCTAGGCAACACTCCCACAGCTGAAGCTAGTAGGCATTCTTTTCGAGCTATCAAAGATTCGAGATGATCCTCTCTTCCATCGATCGTAGATGACACTGGAACTGGAAAAGATTTTAGCGCAGAGTCAAGTTCAACAAATCATTGAATCTCAGTTAATGACCTAGTTCTTCTATAACTATACTCAAGGTTGCTTCTTTAGAAAACGGATTCTTATGTTGCACGTCAGTGAGCGGAGCGGGCAGCTGATTCTATTGTTGATGATCCCTTCATAGTTCACTCCGGACTAATCGTATTAAGCAACCCACTAGGTCTGGAGATATGACAGTGACATGGACAACAATGCCTCAATCGATGATAGCGACGACATTGGGGAGTTGATGGTCTTTTCTACACAGTTTGAGAGTGATGCATGGATCAAGGAGCAGTATTTTATGCATGTCATCCAAGATTTAAATCGTGGAACTCGACATGATAGTTGGTCATTCTTCTCCGAGCAATAGTACGGCGATCGATTTTATGATACAAAATAGTAGATCAATCGTGAAAGTAGAAGTTCCGACATTCTCTATGCGTTACAATAATATATGCCATAATCATACTTGCCTCAAGTGTCGTCTTGAACACATGTGATTCATGACGATTAAACTACGACAATCACCACATTGATGCACTAATGATGTCCAGTGTATCGATATACTATATCGTGGGATCAATTTTAGGATTGAGTTTGACAAACATATCAAATTGATATACAGATACATAGGATCGAGGATCCCGATCCACCGCCCGTGGAGTCTTATCCTTTTTTTTTGTGGTAGAACCAAGTATATTTGTCGATTGATTACTTGATTCGTATGAATCTTAAAGTTTAAGTTGTTTAACAAATAATCCAACAATTTAAATCATTTCTTTGTAGATAATTCAATGTCATGGAAGGACAGCCTAGAATGTAACACAAAGCTACTAACTTGAAGCTCGAAAATGATATGTACCACTATTCTTTCCTAATTTAGATTATTTTTACTAAAATTATATTAAATTTATATTTATTTTCAACTTAAAAACTATAATCTAACTTTTTTTAGGAACTGTTGGAGCTATTTTCAATCATTTTTCTGTGTCGTCAGTATGCTGCACTGTACCGACACATGGAATGTTGGTTCGGAGCGATATGTACCATATTTCCGGCCGGTCGGTACATCGGTTCGGACCGTTAAGGTGAATCTGGGGTTATTGTAAACGTAAGTTCTATATGTCGATAAAGTTTCTCACCAATTTATGTTATATTCTTGCACTATTTTTTTTGTCATGGGTGAACCTGCTAGCATTAGAACTTCTTAAGAGTATACAAACAGATATGAGATAAACACTGGTTGACTATTTTAGATGAATTATGAATCCTTGCTTTCTGAATGTTCTCTTTAGGTTTTTGTAATCTACCTTGCTCAGGCTTGCTATATGTGTCTCTGTTTGAGAACAGCATATTTGTTTCTATAAATTGTTTCATAACCTTTTCCTTCCACCTCCCTTTTTTATCTCATAGTTTTTAAAAATATTGATAGGTCAGAGAGAAGTCTTCAGGAGCAACTTATGTTGTTGCAGAATCCCGGTTGTCCCAGTTACCTAGCAAAAAATCTAAGTCAGAATCAGGTGGAGCAGTTGTGCCTGCACAGGACGCATCACTGCCCAACTCCAAGAGTAAGGGAACCACAAACAGCAAAGCTAAGAGTGGAGTTGATGCTGGATCTTATCAGTTGATGGAGAAAATAACTGGTGCTTCATTGGTTGGATTAAGGTGAGCAAACAATATTCTTTAGCCAAAGATTCCATGTGAATAATTCATAAATATGCAACAATCATAATCACATACATAATGCTTTTAAATATCCTACGCAAGTGTGATTCTCTTCCATTTGGCCTTGTACATTCATGATATTTTTGTGCTGAACTTTGTTACATTGTGCTATTTCTTATTATTAATGTTTGGTTGATATCTCTCATGATGACAATTTGCTGCAATTTTTTGGTATTTGCTATATGATTGTATAATGACATTGAGTAACTTGGTGATGCAGATATGTTCCTCTGTTTGATTACTTCATGAATTGTTCGGAGACAGCATTCAGGGTAGTATCAGACAATTATGTTACTGATGACAGTGGAACTGGGGTTGTTCACTGTGCACCTGCCTTCGGTGAAGATGATTACCGTGTTTGTGTTGCTTCTGGTATAATGAAGGTTAGGATACTTGAAGGCTTTTCTGGTTGTTCT
Source organism: Musa balbisiana (assembly GCA_004837865.1). NCBI lineage: Eukaryota > Viridiplantae > Streptophyta > Magnoliopsida > Zingiberales > Musaceae > Musa > Musa balbisiana. The sequence goes on from CM017189.1 coordinate 16,953,915, forward strand.
ATGCTTTTTCCATTTTAGATCATATCATGATGATGGTATCAAGTATTTTCTTCTAATATGCTAATATAAAGAAAACATCAAAATTTTCTTTAGTATTGTGGTAAAATTATAAACATTTTGACCTCTCTTTTATCTTATCAAATAATTACGTGAATGTTTTTGCAAGATTTTGTACATAGTTGGATGTCCATGCATTTGTAGTGTGTATATTGTGGGGCTTACAACATACGTATGTTATGTTCAGCTCTTATTATTTAAAACTTATCAGCTAAAATTTCTGTTAGAAGATCAAAATATTCTTTAGATTTCATATACGATTAAACAATCCATGTGTCTCTTCATTGTAATAACCATTCATATTTTGACTGCTTGACACATGGTTAAGGGACTCGTAGAAACACCTTATTCTGAAGAACGATTTTCTTGTGATCTGGGCATTGTAAATTCATGGCTTTGACGTGGCATCTTAATCTGCTTTACATTGTATGGGATCCTGGCTTCCATTGGGATACTTCATTTTTGACCATACAGAAACAGTCTTTTGGTGTTCAAATGACCATCTTTGTAATGCTTCTGGTAGCCTATCATATATTAAATTATTTTTCATTTTCAGAACCAAGAAGCAATGTTCCAAAGAACAGAGCTGAGCAGATACTTGATTATCTTCCTTTGTCAACTAACTTCAACTTGAGATCAAGATCAGCAAATGTTGGATAATTTCTGTGATTGTTGTTTGATGATCTTGGAATATCTTTATATTGCCTTCTTAAGTTCCAAATGGTATAAGTTGTAGCGTATTCTTTCATTGACATATCCAAGTAGTATAAGATATTGATTCTCTAGCTCGGTAGGTGCTTCCTTTAGATTATCAGCACTTCATTGCTGTAGACCTGTAGTAACATAAGTTTGTAGAATCAAAATACATGAAATTGATGTCATGGAATGGTACTTTTGCTTGACTACTGCACTTTGAAAGCCATACGGAGCTGGACCCTGGTTGCTGTTCCATATAAACCTCTATTTCACATAATGATTAAAAGGGTGGTTAAAGTCACCATCTAAAACCTGAACTTTCTTTGCAGTAGCAATAGACTCTCCAATTATGCCATGTTATGGACTTTGTCTGTTTCACGAGGTCACCTTATGACATGTGTCTTACAGATAGTCTATTAAGAATTTGATAGAAAATAGATATCATCATAAACTTTTTGTTGCCGTCATTGTTGTTTACATCTTATAAGCAGCACTCAAATTTATCTCACTATTTTCACTCATATCATTGATGTGTTAATTTTTACTGCATATTGTGTCTAATATTCAGTCTGCATATAGAACTTTCTGCAGTGACAGAGTTGATGTATGATGTTGGAACTAAGTAGATTGAATTTGAAAGATCATTGTTGTGTTCTTTTTTGATGATTTTTCTGTGGTGGTGACTGATGATACATCTCCTGTAACTTTCCTGTATGAAGATGCTTATCACTGTATATATATTATGGGTTGTTTCCTTGTATTCCTCCCATCACGACAATGACCTCCTACATAGGAGATACATGCTGACTATTCTCATTCATCTATGTCGAGCAGCATGAACAAGTTGATACATCCTACAAGACTAAAGACTTGGTGTAACGTTGCATGTTCTAGGTTTTTTATATTATTTTTTCATGGATGAACAGGATGTGGATCTGTTTGTGGCAGTTGATGCTGATGGCTGCTTTACTAAGGAGATAACTGACTTCTGTGGCCGCTATGTTAAGGATGCTGATAAGGATATTATAAATGCTGTTAAGGCAAGGCTTACTAGTGGCAGTTTTGTATTTTTTCTGTCTTAATGATTATTGAATTTATAATATTGTCTCCTTTATTTAATTGCATTATGATATCTGTGCTCTAAGAATGCAAATATGCTTTAAGTTGTCTCACATTTAAATCTAACTGGAGTTGGATTTTTTTTGAGTAAATTTTCCAAGCTGACTTTTCAGTGAAGGATTTGTCAGAAAATGTTTTTTGAACTACAAAGAAAACCTCAAACCTTGTTAGTATGACTAAGACGTGTGATTCATGCAAGTCCTGAATTTGGCATTATATGCTTGGAAAAACGGAGGCAGAATGTGAGCACTTTAAGGGCTCATCACATGTTTCATGCTTGAACTTTTAATGATACATCTTTTGTTAATTCTAATGGAAATATAAGACATGATTAGTGTTTAGAACTTTAGATAGACATTGCATTTGTAGATTGTCTTGAGCTCTTTGATGCAGTCAAAGAAACAAAAATGCAATGTGTAAATTTGTTGTGCAACCTCAAATTAAATATGAATTTATCTTTAGATGAACACTTTGAGATATACATTGCATGGGTTAACAAAATTTATACATTGCATATGTGTAATTGGCTATTGTCTTCGATACACATGTTGTACAATGTCAAAAGTTAATTTACTAGTCCTTAATTAAAGATAAACACTGATATTCAGATTAGCATATATTGCATTTGTTAAGATATGTATTCAAGTTTAATTTTGCTTTGGCATCTTTTTTCATTGGAGTTTAATAAATTTCAAACTAACAAATAATTGGAATGTTGGTTTCTTGGACAATGTTTGTGTTCCCATTGACTATAGCATGTTTGGTATGACTATTGTGTTTCTATACTTGCTTTAGCCTGTATGATTGACATGTGGTCATATACGAAACCATGCTTGGGAGACGATTCAAGTGTTTCAGAGATACCACATTTCGTTGATGATATAAAATGCTTCTGGTGTCTGCATTAGACATCAGTAATCATCAGATGCTTCTTACATATATCAAATGTTTTAGAACTTGTTAAGAAACACGTCACCTATGCTTATGATGTAAATATAGTGTTTTCTACATAAAAGGAAATATAATATATGTATATATATATACATATATATATATGTACTTTGGATTTTGACCCATTATAGTTGTGACCTAGCATTGCCCACATTGGCAGGAGCATTTTGCATGGGTTTTTCCTATAGTTGTGACCTAACATTGTGGCTTTTTATTGATTTGTTGTTTTTTGTTGGAGTTTTGGTCTATGATGATGAAAAGAAATTTTAAATGTGATATTGTGGAAAAGTTCATCTATTTTGTTTTGGTATACATTTTTACATTTTGGAATAATACCTTGGACTTCTGGGCAGGTGAAAGGCAGACTTGTAAGTAATGGAAGTATCATGCATTCTTACCCTTTTTGTTGGAGATCAGAAACCCCTCTTTTATATAGGGCTGTTCCTAGTTGGTAAGTGATGTTTCATCATATAAATCTTGCTGTCTGAAATTATCATATATTAAGCATTTGTTTCCTAGTATTTTTCTGAACTTTGGCAATGATATCATATACTAAATCAGGTTTCTGGTTTCTTCATAGATAATTTAATTGGTAAGATGAATGTTACCTTTGTGCAACCTTATGACATTAAATTCTGTCTAGATCTTAGTAGTTGTTGAGCATCTTCACCTTTTATTGCTCATACTTTTGAACAAATTGTTTAGTACTGTTGGATTAGGTTTGTTTGTTGTTTTTTTTAATTTTTTTATGTCAAAGCATATCTTGCTATAATAAATTTAATCTTACTGATTTAGGCCAGAAGGACATGCGGTGAATAATATTGAAATCGATTAACAGTTGGCCAACTGTTCATCAATTAAAAAAAAATCAGTATTGTTTTTTAAATTAATGACCTGCTTTTAGTTACTCGAAGTTCTTACATCAAAGATACTTTTCAATTTGAATTCTTCATTCTACAAAATTGTTTTGCTATGTTGTCATGTCTATGTTGTCTAATATTTTGTGGGTCAAGTAAATTTCAATTTTTTTACTTTCTGAATGATAACTTTCTGCTTCAGGGACCTTTTTCTTATTTCTTGTTTTGAATCTCTAGAACATAGTACTTACTGTGGTTGTACATTCAGGTTTGTTGCTGTCGAAAAAATTAAATCGCAGCTGCTCGAAAGTAACAAACAAACATATTGGGTTCCAGAATATGTTAAGGTTTGGATAATTTTCTTTTCCTTCTTGTCTCTAGAGTGGCTCTTCTCAATGTATGATCAGAACAGATTTTTTTCTCTACTACATTGCCAATCATATTCTGATGTTCTTACACAATGCATATAGTTGAAGACATAGGAGTGCCAACCTAGGTTGATTGATTGGTTTTATTAGGATCGTAACTGGACTGGACCAGTGAGACCAATCGGAACACCGGGTAAACTTTTGGGTTGCTTGAGTTAATAATATCAATTAGAGTTCCTGTATAATCTACTAGCTTAGGTCATTGGCAGTATGTAGCATGGCATCATAATTCTTTGAATCTTGGTTATAACTTATCTCTTGCACAACATGCTTTGTTAGACTTTAACATTGTTTGTTCAGTGTCTCTATTGTTTTATTTTGTCATGAAGTGGATTTTCATCTAGTGGCATGTGTTACTTCTTTGAATCTTGGTTATAACTTGTCTCTTGCACAACATGCTTCGTTAGACTTTAACATTGTTTGTTCAGTGTCTCTATTTTGTTTTTTGTTGTCATGAAGTGGATTTTCATCTGGTGGCATGTGTTAATCTTTGATTACCAACAATGATACTTCTGTTTTCATAATTTGTACCCCTGTTTATCCTGTTTAATGATATGACATTGTAGAACTTCATTTTAATGGAGAGAAAGCTAGAGGAAGAAACTTCCCTAAAGCTCCACAAAAAAATTGATGACAATTAGTTCTTGAATGGTATAAGTTGCTTATTTAGTTTGGAGAGAGATGTTAGGTCCATTTACTAAGAAATATTTATAATTAGTTGGTTCTTTTGTGAATTTTGCATCTTATTTTAGTTTGTAAATTGATGAATGGTGTTTCTTTTGATGCTCCTAGTCATTGTTGCAGGAAAGTAGTGACAATAATTTATTGTTCAGAAATTTTAAGAATTAGTACAAAAATCTCCAAAATGCTAGGAGTTATATATTATATATATATGTATGTATTTTTGAAGTAAATTTAGACTTGTAATAATTTGTTAAGTTTTATAGTGTGATCAAATTACTTAATCTGTAATTTTAATTTCAAAGTTCAGACTTTCAGTTTATATTTCTTCAGGTTTCCTGATAATGGCAGATTAATCACAGGAAAAAAGATTTCATAATTGGCTCGAAAATGCTAGAGATTGGGCTGTTAGTCGAAGCAGATTCTGGGGTACTCCTCTTCCTGTTTGGACTAGTGAGGATGGCAAAGAGAAGAGAGTTATTGGTTCCATTGAAGAACTTGAGACGCTATCTGGTGCTAAGGTTTGTTCCTGCAGTTGCTCAACTTCTAGTTTGGATTATTTTTTATGTTAGTTAATTAATTTATCTGATAAACAACATGACACAATCTATTGGATTTAAATTCAGGTCACTGATCTACATCGACACAATATTGATCATATAACCATTCCTTCTGAACATGGATCAGAGTTTGGTGTTCTTCGCCGTGTTGATGATGTTAGTTATCTGGGCCTCAATATGGAATTTTTTCATCTTGGAATTTACAAATTTACTGTGGTTTTTTTATGCACCCTATGCAAGTTCTTAAAATAGCAATAAGTAGGTCTGAAATCATTATATACTATATTCACTGATAAGTTCTGTCATTTTATTGCTCACAAGTATAATAAAGTCTGCTTCGGTCATCAACTCTTTATTTTAACATCTCATTTCTCTTGTTAGAAAATGAACATGGGGATGAGAGAGGTATAATGAACAATTAAACTTTCTCTTATGTTAGTGGATAAATTTAGATATTCCAACCATGCTAATTATTCGGTAGATCATTTTGCAAATATTATGTTCAAAGGGTATCAGCTAGAAGCACCACTTGTACAAAACAGAGAATATTTTATCAAATAATTAAGGTAATGCTGTGGACAATTTAGTTAGCCTATGTACTTTAATATTACTGCACATTACATTGATCAGCATCTAGTTGTAATATTCCCAGGCTAAACTGACATTCATCTAGGGTTGCTAGTCTATTTAGGACTATCTCTGGTCAAGCATAGGCTCTCTTAATATTTAGGATTAACCTTACTGGACTCAAATGTATCGGTTTATTCAGTTGGGTAGGGATAGGGGCCATCTCAAGATTAAGATTTTCAGTATTAGACAATGTTCCTTCCAAATTAACCCAATGCAAATTACTGGGAATAGAACTTTCACTGTTTCACCATTGTTGGAACTTACTCAGTGATGGAGAAGGCAACCCAACATACACAATCCACCACACACCCTTTTTAGTGGTTGCTTGACCATTGTTTCATTTGTTGATCTTGCTAACTTTTGTCATATATTTGAATATTTTGGTGGACATGCACATTTGTATCTTTTTTATTGCTTGATTACTCAAGTCAATATTGAATTGCAGTGACCAGTTGTAGATCAAGTGAATACCATCAGGAGTCTAGATTTGAAGTGTATACCAATGGTCAATTGTCAATGTTAGCAGTTAAGTGCCTTAGAAGGATTAAAAGCTTACAGTGGATGTGTGAAAAGGCTCTTATGCAATTAATTAGTTAATAAATATTTATTCTGCCAATTGAGAATCGTTCAGGCATAGATTGCATATTAATGTTGTGACTGCCTGTTTATATGAAGAAGATGGCTCTCGTATCTGTCACACTCATTTTCTGCTGGTGATGAATATATGATTCTTTGCATCTTTCAGGTATTCGACTGCTGGTTTGAGAGTGGGTCAATGCCATATGCATATATTCATTATCCTTTTGAGAATGTTGAAGTCTTTGAAAAGAACTTTCCTGGACATTTCGTGGCTGAGGGCCTTGACCAAACCCGAGGATGGTTGTTTTTTTCTTTGAACTTTTTCTAGAACTATGTTAGTTGCAAGTTTATTGTGTGATCAATTTGTTTATTTTTGATGAGCGATATTGCAAGTCTTTATCTCTTAAGTTCATCATATAGATCTTTGCAGCATTTTTTACTGATTTGTACGAGCCTATCTGGTAATACTTCCTTTTTCTTTTGTAAAAGTATAACTTGAGTAGCGATGTGGATAACAAGGATCTAAATCTCAGGTTACTGTGGGCGTGTTCTTGAAATGGCTGGCCTCTTAGGTTCTATGGTTGAGCATTTGACATGGGTCAAGATCTGTCAGGAACACCTGATGGAATTGACCTAGATGGTAGATTCCATGATCCTGACAGGTTGTCTCTTTTGTTCCTGATGGATTCATTGTCAATGCTGGTTGGTCTAGCTTGAAGGTCATGCTTTGGAGGTCAGGCATGAATCTAGCATGAATACTGATTCAGGCCATTCTATACTTATTATACTTTTAGTGATGTTCATCCATTTGCAACAATTATAATACTTGGTCTTTTGGCTGAGCATGCAAACTTCTTGGATGAGGCAGGAATTTTGGGCTTCCCCTATAATAGCTGGTCTAGGGTGTAAAATTTCTTGCTGTCCAATGTCAGTCTGCAAATTAGGTCTTTTGATCAGCCAATTTTACTCTGAATTATTTTGTTTCGATGTAATTTTTGGATTATCTTATTTAGAAATTTCTTTTAACTATTTGGGCATACATTTTAGCAATCTTACAGACCATTGGATGTAACAGTTTTCATGTGATACTGAACAAATGTAGGTGAATTGCCATGATTTCTTTGAGACTCATCTTGAACTTTGTAGGAGTTCCAGTGCATAATGTGTTCATTTTTTTCTGTTTATGTAATTAGTTTCAAAAATACATGATTCCTGGCTGTTGTTTTCACAGATACATCCAATGATTTGCACCAGTATTGACTAGTTGTATCTTTCGGAATATCAGAGGTTCCATTTTAATGTTTTCTAATGAAGAGTTTTGGCCTTTTGGTATTATGAAATTTCAGGTTCTATACACTCATGGTGTTGTCTACTGCACTGTTTGAGAAACCAGCATTTAAGAATCTCATTTGCAATGGTCTTGTGTTGGCTGAGGATGGGAAGAAAATGAGTAAACGATTGAAGAATTATCCCTCACCAACTGAAGTGATAGATGATTATGGAGCGGTAAGCAAGTGGTTTATGCTAACAAGAGATCTGCTATGCAACATAGAGTTGTAATTACAGTTGTTTGTCCATGCCTTATGTTGCAAAGTTTTGTTGCTTATTGAATTTAAACTGATATTAATTACACAATACATCTTTGTCTTGCAGGATGCATTGCGATTATACCTCATTAATTCTCCTGTTGTTCGTGCTGAGCCTTTGCGGTTCAAAAAGGATGGTGTATATGGTGTGGTGAGTGGCTCATTTTTTTCAAACACAACTCTTGACATGAGAAACTAGATACATGTTTCATAACTATTGTTCTGCTACTGTTTGTGATATTTCCACTCTGGTTTTCTTTTGTTTAAGCAGGTCAAGGATGTCTTCCTTCCCTGGTATAATGCATATAGGTTCCTTGTTCAAAATGCAAAAAGGCTTGAGGTCGAGGGTTTTGCACCGTTTGTTCCTATTGATTGTGAAACTCTTCAGAACTCTTCAAATGTGCTTGACCAGTGGATCAACTCTGCTACAGAAAGTTTAGTCCACTTTGTTCGTCAAGAGATGGATTCATATCGCTTGTATACGGTTGTCTGCTTAATGAATACAATCATCCAGCTGTGGATTTTTATTATAAATTTATCTTCTGTTTTCTGCTACTAATTCTGTCCTTGCTTTAGGTTGTACCATATCTTCTAAAATTCATTGACAACCTTACCAACATATATGTGCGTTTTAATCGGAAGAGATTAAAGGGGCGCACCGGAGAAGAAGACTGCAAGACTTCTCTTTCTACTCTGTACAATGTACATTGTTTCCTGAGTAGTGGCCTGCTTTACATTCCTGGATTGCTTTAGCTTTTGTTTGTAGCACAGAAATATTGCATCTTATACTTGTGTCATTAGCATGTGTTGTTTTGTTCTTTATTTTAATTGAGGCTTGTGTCTAAGTTCCAAATTCGGTGGCCAATTTTCCAGTTCTTTGCCACCTTTGCTTGGAAGCAGTCATGCTAAATGGCCTTCATCTGGAAAATGCCATCTGTAAAATATCACGTCACCTATCGAGAGGCATTACTTTGCCATTTCCATTCTTATGGAATGCTTTTTATTGATTTCATCTAATACGGTCTCTGAGTTCCATGATCTTCCCTGTATATTTAAGTCCAATGACACGAATATTCTAATTTTTGGATCTATTTTTGTCCCATGTTTAATTGAATAAGATCAATAGTTTACCGTCATTTTGGATGAAATAGGATCTTTTGATGTCACTATACAATGAGTTTTTTTTTGTTCGATCTTTGCTGTGAACATAATTTGAAAGACAACATATCTAGTTTGTGGCATTGATATCATTTTAAATTTCAAATGTACTGTTAGAAAATGCAGTGGAGAAGATATGTACATTTTATTAATTGTACACAATCTGATATTGTTCAGGTACTTTTAACTACCTGTAAAGTGATGGCTCCATTCACACCCTTCTTCACAGAGGTTCTTTATCAAAACCTGCGAAAAGTCTCTGTTGGATCTGAGGAAAGCATTCATTATTGTAGCTTTCCTTCAGCAACAGGAAAGGTGATAGTTTTCTTTATCGACTATGTGGCTACCTTTGTTTCATTTCTTATTTGTGCCATCTTAGCATGCTTTACATTATTATAATATGATGATGTGGTCAGAGAGAAGAGCGCATTGAACGAAGCGTCATGAGGATGATGACTGTCATTGACCTCGCCCGCAACATTAGAGAGCGTCATAGTAAACCTCTCAAGACACCACTAAAGTATGCAAAGTTGTTTGCATATGGAAAGTCCTGTTCCATATTTATTCGATAATTAATTTTTGCTGTTAACTATTTCAGGGAGATGATAGTTGTTCATCCTGATTCAGACTTTCTGGAAGACATTACTGGAAAACTGAGAGAGGTCTGATTATGGCTTAGTTTTTCTTTATTCCTCCTTCAGACAACTTTTTTTAATTTTCTACCGTCTTGCATTACATTCTGATGGTATGAACACTCAATGTATTTTATTTGGAGATCAAAATTTGATTTTCTTAGCATATTAACCTTTGATCAGGCTGGTTCTCATATTACATCTCTATCATCAGCTGATAAATAATATCACCAAGAAAATTTCAGTACAATGATCATCATGATGCTACCAAAGTTTGTTTATATTCTATTTGGGAGTCTGAATTTGATTTAGTCAATGTATTAGCTTTAGTTCAGGCATCTTCATATCTACAAAGCTCAGTGGCTGTCATCTCATTTGCTACAACTCCTTGATCAACCAAAAACAATTATCACGAAGCAAATTACAATAGGAGTGTTATCAGATACAAGAACAATAAAGATAGTTTTTTATAGGTTGTAACTTCTTAGTTGATTGACTAACCAACTTGTATTGCCTTGCTGACGATTAAGCAGTTGACATGCAAAGCAGCCCTATGTAAAGGGGAGAACAAGATTCTAGAGACATCTACAAATGCCTTGCGCAGGATGTTGGTTATTATTTCTAAATTGGAAATAATCCATGAAAAAGAATCTTGCAGATAACATTCACAGAATTATGCTAAGAACTGCCTCAATGAATCCAAAGATGTGTCAGAAAGAGGCTCAATCAAGATGATAGTGTATTTTTGCCAAAGGTTGGCCAATGAGCAATGGTTGGATGAGAGCACTGGTTTTCTACCAGTTACTCATGTTACATAAAATCTTTCTTTGTCTTGTTGGAGAGATGTAGTGTGGCAAAATTCTGGAAGGCCATGAAACACCAACAGCTTACATCACTGAATGTGAGATGTGATGATCATTCTGATGATTAACTCTTAGTCCTTGTTAGGGATCGGCCAAAAGTAAAGGGACTGTGAATTCCTAGTTGAATTTGTTGATCCAACCAAAATGGGTTACCATGGCCAATTTTATTTGATCCAGAGATGGATCTGCCTGGACAAATAAAATCCATTCAAGTTAAAACCATTCCAGATAGGTCAATTCAAAAATTAAACCTTCTTAATAGAAAATAAGAACAACAAATAACAAGTTGATATTCCCTGAGTTTATAGTTAAAGATAATCGTGCGGTTCATCGAGCTATAACCAGTACCCAGAAGTCTCATGTTGATATTCCTCGAGTTTACACAGCTCTTTTAGCAAAATGACCAGCCTTGACATTTGATTGTCAATGCTTTAGGGACATAGAAAGGGCATATATTAACAGTTTCACCCAACCGGGATAGTGTTGATAAACCTCATAATCAGTGGGTCTACTGTCGTTCTTATATTCAGAAGCAAACTGATCACCAAAGGTGGTTGTAGTTTAATTAGTCTTCTTTTCGTTTCAGAAATGTTCTCAAGTTGAGCTTGCATTTTATATACTCTATTCTGTAAATACATTGTGACTTGTTACTAGAAATCCAAGTATCGTGTAGTCGCCTCATGTTTCATTAAACTGTATATCTTTTTTCCAATATGCAATTAACTTATTTACTTAAATTGCAAACTTATTTGTACTTTGTAGTATGTGTTGGAGGAGCTCAATATTAAATCAGTGGTTCCTTGCAATGATCCTTTGAGATATGCTTCTCTAAGGGCTGAGCCTGATTTTAGGTATGCCTTGAACTGGTTACCAAATTCCTTAGCATGTTCAATTATGTTCTCTTATTTCTTGTATTCTTTTTTAGTATATTAGGTAAAAGACTTGGGAAAGCAATGGGTGCTGTTGCTAAGGAGGTTAAGTCAATGTCGCAGGCTGATATATTATTATTTGAACAAACTGGGGAGGCTACATTCTCTGGGCATTGCTTGAAGCAAAATGATATAAAGGTTCTAAATTTTGGTCTTGAAGCACATCTTTTAGAATTATCTTCCATTTAAATTTTGTTAATTATATGATTAACCTTGTTTTAGGGAGTATTTCAATTACCATATGGTTTTTTGTATTGTGAGGCAATGCCTTTTCGTTTCTATGGATCGAGGACTAGCGGTAACACTATTTAGTGCTATGATTTTAAAGGTTCACTTTTTTGCATGTTTTTTCATATGCAACCATTTATCATATTACAATCACTCTGCACTTTCCCTACAATTTGAATTTTGCATATCTAATCACGAAAACGCCCTTTAACCTTGGGAATCCTATTATGAATTTTTATTATTCAGAATTTCAGATAATAGTTACATAATTTTCTCTTACGTTACCTGTTTTGCTTTCCAAGTCAGTGGTTTTTCGCCTACTTATTGGGGTTTATTAGTTATTATTTCACCATCATTAGAAGAATAAAAGAAATTGTGAAGAAAGTCAAATCTGCATCTTAAACTTCTATTCCTAAATTTTCATTTTGGATCTGTTTTCAAAATGGATATTTGATGAATGCTTAATAGCACTGATATCATGAGATTAGATTTTATGCAGGAGTATCAAGGACTTGTTCACTCAAAAGAATTTAGGAATTTTTCAGCATCTTAAATATAGTATCACGAGTTCTATTAGTTTGTAATGGATAACAGCAACTGATAATTTTGGCCCATGCTTTCAGATATTGCGGGAGTTTAAACGACCTGCTGATGTGACAGAAAAAGAAATAGATGCTGCTGGAGATGGTATCGATCAGATTCTTTTTTTGTAAAAATACATTGTAGAAAAAACTTCTCCCTTGTGCTTATGGTCATTGCTTTTGTTAGGTGATGTTTTGGTGATATTGGATTTGCGAGCTGATGAATCATTGTTTGATGCGGGAGTTGCTCGCGAGGTAAATTATGGAAATCTTTGTTTTTTTTTTGTAGATCATGTGGTTACTAGTTCCATGATTAATTTGTTAAAGGGCTTCTTTGTTCTTACGCTGAATAAATATAAAGAAAAGCAACTTTTTTATGAGCTTGAGATAAATATACATGGATACTCCAAACTTATGCAGCTCATTTTACTATATAATCATAAATAATACATTTAATACAGCCAAATAACTTTTCTAATAGCTATTGATCATGAAGCATACTTAGTGCTTACATCCGAGTAACAGATGTGTTACATTCTTGTGTGATCTATACATGGATAACGATTCATGTGTGTACTTGTGTATCCAATATATGTTTTGTACCATGTGTTGAATCATCACGTGCATAGCTATTTAGATCCGTCATTCTTTAGACATCGACAAATCATTCTTATTGTTTCTCCCAAATTTTTAGTTCTCTAGTACTAACAGTGCTTAGCTCTTTTGGCACATCTAGTATCTGTGCATCTGTGCTATATAATAGTTCATAATTAACATCCGTTCATAATGGTTTGCAATAATAAAATGGCCAGTGTTTCCATCAAATATTCTGCTGCCTCGTTTCCCTTGGTAAAAGAGCTCCTGGAGTAGTTAGTCATAGGAAATGTCATGATTGTGCATTGCATAATGTCATGCTAACAATTTCACTCTTACGACCCTGATGTTGCTTTACATGAGGATGAAGTAGATGTATGAGCCTTGAGTCGGTATTACTTCTCTATCTCAGGTTGTGAACAGAATTCAGAAATTGCGGAAGAAAGCTGGATTAGAACCCACTGATATCGTGGAATTATACTATGAATCTCTTGAGAAAGATGAAAAGATCTTGGGAAAGATTGTGAATTCCCAGGTATGATCTTCATTTTCAGTAATGTACTTTGAATTCTCTGGTTTAACTTTTATGGATGTTAACGTTGGTGGCTTTTGCTTTGTCCTTTCATGCAGGGTGAGTATATCAAAGATGCTCTTGGTTCTCCTTTACTTCATAAAAGTTGGGCTCCATCAGAAGCTGTAAGTATTTAATAGTAGAAAAACATTGCTTTAGATGAGTTGTCATTTGTTATCATTATTTTCTATCCATTCTTGGTTGAGCATTTAGAGACCTTTTCTGTTGCATCTTAATACATTATTGTTATTATTTCCATGGCCATGATGGATAATCCATTGAATTGACATTTGACTGTCATTAGTAAAAGCCCATTCTTACTGTTTTTCTAATGGTTTCAGGGCATATTGTCATATATATATATATATATATATATATATATATATATATATATATATATATATATATTACACATCTAGTATGTTCTATTCAGGCTAATTCTGTTATAATTGGTTTGAAATCACACTCACTGCTTGCAATACCGTTACTTACAGGTTATTTTCTGTCAAGAGGAGTTTCAGGTATGCTGAGCTATGAAATTCCCTGACCATCATAAAAGGATTCCTAATTTTGATGTCAATGGCATTGCTGTTCACCTCAGTTCCACTTATAACACTGGTTCTAGACACATTATATCTAAATTAAATTGATGATTTTTGTCCCATCACTTTTTGTAGGTCCAATTTTCTCATGAGGAAATACCCAGTTTGTCCTTCATCATCATCATAGCAAAGCCCGCCCTTGTTTTTAATGCTGAAGCTATTGTTGCACTATATTCAGGTTGGCTATTTAGAATTTAGCCCCCCTTCTTGTATATTACTCCAAAACTCAACATTTTAACACTGTACTCCCGAATCTGCAGGAAATAACAAATATGCTGAAAATTTACAAACATATTTGTCATCAAGAGACCTTTTCAATTTGAAGTCAGAGTTCCAAGCTGGAAACGGAAAGGTTAGGTTTTTGACTCAACAATACTTGTCATCTTTTAAGTGATTGGGTCTCTTTATCAAAATTTGTTTGGGACAAACTACTGGTCTTTAGCAAGTTTTTGAATCTTTCGACAATCCTGCAGATCAAGGTAGATTGCATTGAGAACCAGCCATCCGTTGATTTGGAGCTGGGGAAACATCTCTTCCTTTGTGTAGCAGATTTCTACTCGAGCAGGAAGACCGGTTGAGAGGCGATTTTGTATAACATTTTGCTCATCTTCACTCAAAACACGCATTTATTGCCTCAGCATTTATCGACCGCTAAGTGGTATACGAAGATTACAGGGTATCTCAATCCTCTCTTGAGCTTTGCATTCAGCAAACTTTTACAAAAAAAAATTCTATTTTCGAAAATGCTAATCTGTAGTTCTCATTTATTTTTATTTGTGTAATAATTCTATCATTCTTAGTGAGTTTTTGTTTTTGTTGGCATAACAATTTAGCTTGGCCTTATAGCTTCATGCTTAGCGAGTTTTGAAGTAGCCTGGATGTTTGGTTACTACTTGTAATGTAATATTGTTGGGTTGCAAGTATCAGAGACATTAGAATTGAGGATGAATCTGTGTCATTAGATTTCGAGCTCAGTCAGAACTGCTATCATTGATTTTGATTGGATGATCATTTAATCAAAATAGATGAAGCCATTATTAAGAAATGATTCGATATGTTTATCAACACTGCTCTCATGTGCAAGCTGAGAGAGGTGAAACTAAATTGAAGTGCATAGTGCAAATTAAATCGAGAGAGACGTTGATACAACTGAGCTTACAATTTAATATCAGCATCTCAACGTCTCTCTGGATTTAATTTGACAATGTAAGCTAAATTTAGTTTACAATTTAATATTAGCATCAATCTCTTCTCTCAATTTAATATTAGCATTAAACATTGGACAATGTGAAAAAAGCTTTTGGTGTAAGCTATATTGCGAGAAAGACATTGATGCTAATATTAAATAAACAATGAATGGCTGAGACACGACAACTCTAAAGCATGTAAGACTTTTTGTAGGGAAGGAAAGAGGTTTTTAGAAGGGACGAAGTCTTAACCAGCAGCACAACTTTTACCAGTGGCATGTAAGACTTGTAGGGAAGGAAAGAGGAGGTTTTTAGAAGGGGCGAAGTCGTAAGTAGCACAACCACTACTGTACGACTAGCACACTTACCAACGACTATCTTAATGGAGTGTGACTATACTGAGACTCTCCCCTTTTTGTTATCAATCACTATAGCATTAAGAATAGGAGAAGAAAGGTAACGGAGGAGGGAGCCGATGAAGTAGGTTGTAGGATCAGCAGAGCCATCTTTAGAAAAGACAATAGTTTAGTGTCGACCAACAAAAACCATCAAGTTAAGGAGCAGCAGAGCCATCTTTCTTATATGACAAAAGAAGCCTACACCCGACTCTAGCTTTTGTGTTGCTGAGCCGCCGCGTCAAGAGAAACTCTGAGTAAGTCGGAACGAAAGCATTTCTATCTATCTGCAAGCCATCCCTACCGACCTATTGATTGAATACAGAGTGTTACTGTTTTGTATTTGATTCGTCATATCATATGATTGTATCGGCACCGCCACAGCTACCTTACAAAAACATAGTAGAACAATTGTCTGAGCCCGGGTTCGAACCGGGGACCTCTAGTGTGTGAGACTAGCGTGATAACCAACTACACCACCCAGACTGTGTGACTATAGGCCCCAAAGTAATCTTTCTTCTAGAATAAATGAATAACCCCTTCTTATTTTTTTGTTTCGATTTGGATCCATTACGACATCTTTTGATCCTTACTTAGTAGGTTAGAATTTAAATATCGAGATTATGGAGATTGGACTCAATGTTTTAAATCGACATGTACGGAGAACCCTGAAGCCAAAATTCAAACATCAAGATTACAAGGTTAGTATGTCTCTCTCCATCTCGTGTGCAATTGATGATGTTGTTGGAAATGTCTAGTTGTAGTTTCAACATCAAAGTCGCATGACATGACCTAAGTCAATGACAATGACTCGTTCAAAGGATTGTTGGAATGACAACTTCACGATGTCAGCGACAGTTTTTATTTTTCTACTATTTATTTATAATATAATTGACAACTCAACCTATTGGAAGTAAAAAAATATTTTTAGATTTCTAAAACTAGTGTCATTGGAAGATACAAAATCATAGTAAAAAAAATAACATCTTAGGAAGGAAATTTTTTTTTTTGAAAATTAAAATTTTATTATTATATAAATATCCCATCTTTAATTTAAATTTTTGCTAGGGTGAGGATGTGAGGTTCATATGTTTCTTTCTTAATGAGTCTAAATACCCTATCTTCTTATTTGTACTTCAATTAAAAGTAACTCAATGGCTTGATTTTCTTCATGAATTGAGTGGTATTTTTTTTTTTAATCAACTTTCTGATATATTATTTGATAATGATACCTTTGGGTTTCTCTTTTCATTTGAATGTCACACACACCATCAAATCTAGATATGAGATGAGACAATCCCAATGACTAATTTGACCTAATCAAAGAAGAATATGGTTGTCACAACTCACATAACCATTCATGTGGCACTCCAAACTCGTCTCAAATGAACAATCGGTTTAGTGGCTATGAATCACTGTTGAGGTCACACCATCTTGTAGATGTCATACGGTCATATTCTAATAAAGGACAAACAGCCACTTACCACTCTCTAACACTCAGCATTGGAGCAACTCAGCACAATCATCCCATTAAGTTGATAGAAATGAATGAATGCATTGCCAAGTCTAAAATGACTTGCAACATTAAAAAGAAAATACTCCTTATTGTAATTAACACTCCATCTAAATCTTCAACACCACCTTAACAATTTGTAGCACATGATATCATCTATGTTATTACTAAAGAAAGACCGCAAGAAATGGTCCAAATTGGCTCTTATCACCTAATTTCGACCGCGATAAAAAGAATAGGATATCATCAGACGGTTTAATGTATAAGATTCACAGACATGATAGAGAAATTGTTTCAAATAGCTAGCTGGCTCACCATATCAGTTTCTCACAATAATGTGCTGCTCAAACATCTTATAGAGGGTTATCCTTTTCCTGAGTGTCACGAACGGTCGTTTCGCACCCGCAACAATTTCGTTCAACGAACCGTTCGTCGCTCACCCCAACATGTACAGCTGCTTGGCAGTATGTTTTCTCTTGGTTTTGGGTCATTTTGCTTGTAAAAATGTAAGTTCGAACACGCTGCAGCGTTACAAAGCGACCGCTCACCGAACCGAGCAAAACAGCCCCAAAACAGCTCAAAACAGCTCCGTTTTCGTGTGCCGCGGGCTGATTTCTGGAATCTGCCTCCGCTCACCAAAACGTCAGCCATCTCAGCCCCTAGGAACCCCCCGGGTGGCACAGGGCTGGATGGGGCTTCGGTTATATACCGGGCGTTGAACTCTCTTTCGCAAGTTTGCACGTGACCTTTACGGGGACTTGTGTTCGCGCCCGGGACCAGGTGAGTGGCTGTTTGTGGGCTTGCAGCTGTTCGTTCATCCTTGAAAGCCTTGTTTTTCTCCCTCTCCCTCTTTTCTCTTGTGCACACAAGGTGTTCGTCGAATTGCTTATAAAGCTTCCCCCCTTTTCCGCGAGACTTCGGGACTTGTCCGTCGCTCGTTCTTTCGAACTAACCAACTTTCTCTTTTACAGGTCCTTCGGGATCTGCGAGAGGTTACAAAGTGGGCTGATCCTTGCGGAGCAAGATCGCAAGGGCAAAACGCGACTTAGGCAACGCAAGCTAAGTTCGCGTCCTCGCCACGAGGGTGACTCGCGACTTGGGTAACGCAAGCTAAGTTCGCGTTTTAGCCACAAGGGTGCCTCACGCCTTAGGCAATTCCAGCTAAGGCCGTGACATGAGGTTGTATATATATATATATATATATATATATATATATATATATATATATATATATGCAGAACTTCCATTTCACTATGTTCATAAACTGCAACAAACTACCCTAGATTTTGACGGCTGTGTACATCATATCAAACAGAGATAAAGAGGCTTTAGCAGCTCTCTATCTACCTATATATCTATCCATCATCTCTGAGTCAGCCATCTAAAGTAGACGGCGGACGACGAGGGAGACCAAGGCGGCTAAAGTGTGGGCGAAGGCAGCGGCAATTGAGGCCTTGATCCGCCCACGCTTGGGGATCAGGCGGCCGCGGCTGTTGTGTATATCCTCCCTCCACTTAGCCTTCTTCCTTTCATTCTTCATCTTCTTCCCTTTCCTCTCCTTGTGTTTCTCCTCTCTCTTCTTGGACTGGGATCAAGCTACTACTGTCCACCACCACCTCCTCCTCCTCTCTCTCTCTCTCTCTCTCTGGTATCGAGCTACAGCTTGCAGTGGAGTGGCAATATACGCATAGAGGAGGCCGCTGCCTAATTTGCTTTAGATTGGCACTCGTTTGCACTCCCATCACATGGCACATGGATCACATCTTATATTCTCTTGCTTCTCTCTTTCTTGTATTCTTTCTCCTTAAGGCATCCTGTTAGTGGATGGTGGCAGCCTCTCCTACTGTCACTTCTCACTTATATTCCTTAACATGATTTCCTGTCGGAAATAAGAAAAGAAGTATGGATCGTAAAAAAGGTTGATTTCGATGTATCGACACAAGATATGGGGATAATGATTCCCCATGCAGATGATGCGAAGACTATTGAGCAGCTAACCATACTTCGACACATGCAAAGCAGATCATAACAAATCTTTCTAAAGCAGATTTTATTTCAACTTTGCATGAAGTGAATTCTTCCCTAACCCCAAGAAAAAAAAGGAAATTCTTCCATAATGATTTAAATTTCTACTTTGTGTGTGTGTGTGTGTGTGTGTGTGAGAGTGAGAGAGAGAGAGAGAGAGAGAGAGAGAGAGAGAGAGAGAGAGAGAGAGAGACAGAGCGCTAATAAGTTATAGAGAAAAAAAAAAAACAATGACAATCAAATAAGAGTTTTGATAATATGAAGTTAAGAACATGCCAACAACCATTGAACTCAAGCTAACATTATAAACCTATCTATTTTATGTCATGCATTGAATTACCTGAAGAAGTGAGCTGATGAAGGTAGAAGTTGGAATGAAGATCCTCGGGAATGACAAGTCTAGCTTCTACAAATAGATGAAGGTAACTTGTAATATAGTGTGAGAAGCTGATCAAAGCATTCACCAATATCATCAGTGAGTTGCATGTAAACAAAGGAGATGTCACAGTCACATAGTAGAATGGGGACTCTCAGCAGAAATCACCTGTTTGATACAATCATATTAGCTGAAAATTATTAGTGACAAAAGGGTTGAGCACATAGGCATTGTATTTTGACTCAGACAAAGGCCCCTTAGTTTCGAGTCGAAGTAGAAAACATCAGCTATAAAGAAAGAACAGTTTGACTGGCAATCATAGTGAGCCAGCATTGACTTGCTATGAGAAAATAATATCACAATACCAAAGAGTTATTGTCTCATCATATTGTGGTTTATTGGAGAAATATAGAATGTGTTGTGCAAGATTACAAGACAAAAACCCACAGTACATAGTCTATCATGCTATGAAAACTTTGAAGAGCATAACAAAGAGAGGACCTCTCTAAAGAAGGCAATGTTACTCAAATGCTTTATTGCCATGCAATTGTTGAGGAATGAGAAGGTAGGTTATCCCAGCAAATCTAGTGCACCAACTTTTCTCCCACCTGCAACATAAATATGATCAGTCACAAGAAGCCAAACGTTTCATGTATAACATCCTCGCTATAAACAAAGATTTCATATGCCAGCCACCATTAATCATGCCATTCGATACGTATTATATACCACAGCTTCTTAAGAATACAACATTAAACACACTGTTACAGAAATTTGGTAGACAAACTATCAACTGTGACGGTAGTCCAGATCTATGCTCTACCTGATTTATAGCATTTAGGACAGCAATTTGATGCAACATTGTAACTAAAAATAATAGAAAATAACAGAGTGGAAGCTAGAAGAAAATTTCAATAAAAAGAAAAAACAGAGATCAGAAGACCATCCATCCATCATAATATTGCTTTCATTCATTATAAATCTGCCTATTATCTCACTCAAGGCATCAGCGTTCACACAAACATCTAGTTTCTTTTTCTCAAGTTTCTTTCCTTCACCCTGAAGTTATTGGATTCATTAAATAAGTCACATCTCAAGACTCCAAATCTCTAGCAATAATATCTCAAAGACTTGTTAAGTTGGCAACTTTTTCCTAATTAAAACACATCAAAGTACTGTCTCTAACAGAAAAAATCAAATCTACAAAAAATATCCACAAAAAAAGAAGAAATAGAAATGTGCTGTCCCAACTGGTTTGACCCATGGCAAATACAAACACATTATGGCTAGTTATTTGCTATTATCAGAAACTTCAGAAGCTGTAATTATCCTCATACAGCATGCTACAGCATCCGCACCCTAAATAAACATATAGGCTTAGTTCATACACAATAGAGTACGAAATCCATATCACATTAAAATGGCCATGTTCCTTTCTAGGCATCAGTTCATCCAATTTCTCAAGATGCTATTTAACCTATTGGTGAAGAAACCCTGTCCAACTAGAATAATAATAACAATCTTAAAAAAGCACAACATTTTCCATAAAAGCAAGCTCGTTCGAAAATGTTTAAATAAAGTTGCAGCTAATAATTTTGAGTTTCAACTACTATCAATACCACTTCCTTTGTGTCCTTCTTTCCACCAAACAGCTTGTATCCACCATAAAATAGAAGGGCCCAGCCAGTCAAACTGGTAAGTACAAACTGTAGAAGACAAAGCTCTTGTTAGCTTCATTTGACAACATCTTGCAGAAACCTTCAACATAAAACTACAACAAACCAAATGTTGAACCAAGGGTTCGTGATTTACCTTGGTCTAGACCCAGGAGACAAATTTCAATCACTATTTTAAAAAAAAAATCACTATCGATGTGTCTAAATGTTGAATCAAAAACAAAAGAAGATCTTCTAAAGGAAGTTGCACAAAAATATATAGCTCTTCCTATAACCAGAACACTCGAACATTAGAAAATACATAAACCATGTAAATAGAACTCACATGTTCTTCCTTCCATTTAGATGGACTAAGTGGGTCTTCCCACATATTAATCTTTGGTGGGCCATGATGATCTGCAAAAAATAGTGAGGAACAAAATTGAAATCAAATAGCAAAACAAGAAGTAAAGGGGATGTATTCAGAATATTATCTTACAAGTTAGACTAGTGTCAGAGTCAGATATATTTCATATGAACTATTAAAGTTACATAATTGCATATCCATATATATTACCAGTTGTCAATACAAAACCGATTATTTACATTATCTTCTTATGCTATATCATGACTCATTAACATTAAGCAGTACATGAACCAACTTGACGTATCCATCATGATAAGCGCACCATTCCCTCCCCTTTCTTTTCCTCTCCCCACCATGGAATAACAAGAAGTAATAAAGTCCCAAGTATTCAGGGCTAGCTACGTAATTGTAACATCTCTTATTAGGTTTTCCTACCTCCTCTCACACCACAATAGGGTGTTGTGATCCCAAGAATACATAAGATGAAAAGTATAATACTTTTGCTAGCAATAATAAGTCCCAGAGGTGCTGCTTCACAATCTTTTCAGCAAGAACTTTGCTACAAGCTACTTCCTAGGCTTTCCTCTACCTCTCCTCCAACCACAGCATGGAGTTGAGACCCATAGAATGCATAAACAAATAAGATCAGAGAAGCTTAAATCTTTGGGTGCAAACATAGTACAACATCAACAAGCTGTATGCTCTAAATCCATATCATTTTGCTATAATTAGCGTTGATATTTTTAGCAATAGTAATTTATAGGGGTACTGCTTTACAATATTTTTTTTTTTAGAACTTGGCTACCAGTTGGTTATAAATTACAATGTTTTTCACCAGAAAAGAAATCATATTTGTCAGATTTCACTGGAAACTGTTGAGAGCTCAGACTAAACTATGTTGCATTGCCCATATGCACTGGGACTCAACTTTCAAAATCGCTACTGGAATTAGGAACTAATTTGTCTTTCAAGTCATCCCAGCTCCATCATCCATTATATACTCTTCTGCACAGAATCTAATCCATAATCCTACCAATTAAATCGTTATTCCGTTTATGTCCTCTGAAAAACGTATTGGATATAACTTTGATCCCCAAATCTTCTAAGGAAATTGTTCGTAGACCATTTGAATTAGACCAATAAAATAGTTCAAAATTGAAATACACCATATTTTCTCCAGAACCAGAAAAACTAGGGTGTACAAGAAAACGAAATGGAAGACGCCCGTAGTACAACTCGCAGAAACCCAATGTATTAATCAGATCTAAGATGCTGTCACCGCACGTCCTAACGATCGGAAGCGGAAGAAGCGCGATCAAAACAGTGAATGAGAACAATCAAGAAGCGAAGGCAGATGAGAGCCCGACGGGTCAAAAGATGGGATGAGAGACGGACCTCCGCCACCGGCGAGTCCCCGTCGAGGCACGAGCTTCGCCGCAGCGGCAGAGGGGCGAGAGAAGGAGGAAGCAACCGCCAGCGCCACCCGAGCCACCATGCTTCGCTGCAAGAGGGAGAGGGAGCGAGGCGGGCGATGGGAAGAGCGCTCGTCGGTTCCTCGGGAATGATGGGCTCGAAGCCCGACCTAACAATACAGTACATAAATGCTTATGTAGGCCCAAATGTTACCTTAATGGCCTCCAAGTGAGCCCATATTAAGCTGACCATTGAGAGGGCTCTTTGGGTAACCCAATTATTATTTCATTTTTCATCTATTATTATTTTCAATAAATAAGCGTAAGAAGAGCTTTTTGATAATATTCATAATAATGAAACATTATATGAATATATGTAAACATATACACCTCCCAAATCAGTGACCTTATGTTAATCCCTCTATATATTTGAGCATTTTTATAGTTAATCTTCATTAGCTACTATAAATTAGTTATTAATTGAGATGTTAATGACCTCTAGGAGTTTATTATGATGCTAAAAGTGTCGAGAGTATTTTAGATATTTTATATCTTTATATGCTTCTTTAACTCAAATATAATCATGTTAATTGAATTGTCTAGAATTGGTGTTAACAACCCTAATATACGGTTCAAGATATTGATATTCGAAGAAATGCATATGTTATATATTGTTATTTCTAAACTTTGCAAGGTATATATATGTATATGTATACATATATATATATATATATATATGTATATGTATACATATATATATGTAAGGTTTATAAGTTCAAACAATCCTAACCCAATTTCAATATAACATAATAGGTGTTGATAATTATATTAGAAAAATAGTTTAATCTTTAAATGATTTTATTTTAAGCTAAAATTTGGTGTGTATTTAGTTTATATATCTCTCTTAGTTTTCTAAAAAAAATTATGATAATTTAAATTTTTTTTTTGTATAATGTGAATTGATAGTAGAATCTATATGAATTTTTAGGTTAAGTATAGTTTATTTTATGAGAAAGTTTATCAAAATTTTTTCTATGAATTATTATAAATTAATAATTCAAGAGGTAGAGTTTTTGATTAAGACATCTCATGATCCTATGCTCCCAATTTGATAAGTATATCAATTCCTAATACACTCGATCATTAAAAAATGTTCCATTTCATTAACATTTTTATTTTGAGTTAAATCAAGTAAGTATAAGTTTATTTCATCGTATAAATTATAATATTTATAATATATTTTGGAAAGTATATTTCAAATATAATATGATTGTCTTGAGGTAAGCATGAGCTAAATGTGAATGTATATATTTTGTAAGTATAAATATATATAAATTATGATAAAAAAATCTTATATATATACATATATAAAGATATAAGATACAATAATGAATATATTTTCTATGGCATATGGTATGAGAGTGCATGATTATATTACGACATATATGAAGATATAAGATACGAGAATGAACATGTTTTCCATGGCATATGGTATGAGAGTGCATGGTTATATTACGACGTGCTATGTACGTATATGTTATGACGTAAAATTTTACTTTCTTATAATTCATTTGTTATATTGTAGGGTTATGTTTGCTAAAAAAAGTTATAGAATGAGATGTTTACCATTATTTATCTTATGCTGATAATTTTAAAATATGATATATATGACATGATATATGTTCACCTAGATAAAAATATAAAAGCTTATACTTATTGAGTCATTACTCGTTATAGATCTTATTTTGTAGGTAAAGATATTAATATCTCACTCAGATGATTAGATAGGGAAGTGAGCATGACCTATAAGCATTTTATGTGTATAAATTTTAAATATATTTTGCTTGTACTTTTCTTTAATTGGATTTTATAATTATGTAGAGGTGTCAAAGATAAAATTTTTTATCATTTTATTTAGTAAATATATATATTTTTTTAATTTAAAAATATTTATTTCTATTGTAATTCTATCGATAATAATTAGTATGGATGGAAGATTGCAATTAAAATGACAAGGACCGAAAGAAAGCATATTGATATGTGCTTTTCCCGTAAATTAGATGTAAATGAGTGCAATTATGAATGTTAAGAATGTGGACCGATGTATATGTTTATGCCTAATAAATGTATCAACTCAATGGTCGAGGTAGAATACTTTGAGATCAGGGAAGGGATGATACAATTGCATTAGCAACTTGCTAATATGTTTTCTGTGGATGGTGCAATCCAGTGACCGAAAGAGGACTTTGAAGAGACCAAGTTGAGTGAGACGGTTGCTTAGGCACTCAACTCTTTTTCTAATCACCAAATATTTTTTCCTAATGGTTAGATTAAGGTTGATATGAATCATATCTAATCTCTCTTTTGGCAAAATTAAAATTGAGTAGGAGCATTGTGCATTTGGACAATTTTAACCCTTTTTTTTTCCCCAATGTCTTGTTAAGTTACTTAAACTAGGCTTTAGAATTCTAAAAGAAATTTCTTTTAGGAGAAAATTTGAGGTTTATCTCAAACATTGTTGATATATTAAGTGTAAGAAACAAAAAATGCTTCCTACATCCTCTTGGGGTGTAAGATTGTAAGATTTTAACTATTTTGGGATACAAATCCTTTCTATTGAGACTTATATATATATATATATATATATATATATATATATATATATATATATATGTATATATATATGTATGTATGTATATATGTATGTATGTATATATGTATGTATGTATATATGTATGTATGTATATATGTATGTATGTATATATGTATGTATGTATATATATGTATGTATATATATATATATGTATATATATATATATATATATATATACTAATTTATTATAGTTATTATTTAAATCCTTACAAATTGTTCTTTTACACATAAAACACAAAAAGATTGAAGTCAACTCAAATTAAGAGTAACATAAAAATACCTGTCAGTTGGGGGGTTATTTGCAAAACATAAGATATTAACTGTCCGTTTCTCTCGAGGATGCGCCCTTAGCGGGGAATGGGATAACGAGCTCGCTTCGGTATCTCTCTGAAAGGCGTTTGTTTGGGGATTGGTAGCGCTTCCCTTCCGGATTTAGATCTCTCTTTTCTTATCGCTTTTGTCTCTTTTCGTGAAAGGACGCTGGTCGAGAGTCAAAAAGCCTATTTTTCGACTATTTCCTTGTTTTTTTCGCTTGTAATTTGGTAAAGTAACGAAAAGCTGCAATTTGATGTCAGTTTGCTGGATTTTCTGTGTGGTAACGCACTAAATTTTCCTATTTGGGAGCATTTATGGAGGTAGAGATAGGGGATTCGGTTCATGGTGCTTGGTTGAGAGATTCTGTTCCCGTTTGATTGGTTTGGGTTGAGGAATCGAGTTGGTAGGAGGCCTCCATGTCTCGTTAAAAGCCGCCGGTTGTGTTTCATCGGTCGGCTTGAGAGTTTTTGAAGTTCGATTCGAAGGAAATGGTGCTTTGGTTGTGAAAGTTAGGGTTTTGTTTCGTCTTTCTACTTAAGGTTTGCATTTCCGCATCATCATCATCATCATGTCTTCTACCTTGTTGGCGGCTCCAACTGGCACTCGCAGCATGATGGAGGAGATGCTGATTGCGATCAGATTGAGGGATGAGAAGCCAAAGGACGCCCTACCAGCATTGCCCGTCCGGCCCACATTGAGACGACGCCCGCCGTCATCGAGGAACTCGCTGCCCATGGCATTCAAGGGTGGGAGCACGGCAGAATGCTCATCGAGTGGTCCTGATCTGGCAAAAGATAAGGCAAGGCCGGAACGGAGGGAATTCAGTAATGGCAGCTCTGTAAAAGATAGATCAGAAAAGGTGAATCATCTTGAGGCCGAAGAGTTAGTGAAGTATGAAGAAGTGCCTGAAAAGTCCATTGTTTGGCAGTCCTCCATGGCAGGTCCGGTGGACGAGAAGCTTGGATACGACACTCGCAATGGTTTTGTTGAAGAGGAGGTAATGCAATTCTGATATTGAGTCAACTTCTTTTTTGAAAAGAAACCAAAGAAGATGATTATTCTTTTCCAAAATTTAATATTTTTTATAATTTGCTTATCCCGGTAAAATGTGCATAAACTTCCCCTTGATCAGTAAAGTTCGTTGAATACTGTGGCTTTGCACCAAAATATGTTTAATTTTCTTCTTAATGATAAAGAAAGATGTATATGATTTCATGTTATTGTTTGTTGGTTATTGGTACTAATTGCATATTATTTTAACAAAAACATCTGCACATTGTTTCTTGCTTTTTCATTGTACGTTTTTTTGAAAAATAGTTGAGTTTAAGAAAGAATTAGAGTTGGAAGTTTTATGTTCAAAGACTGTTTAGATATCGAACAAAGTGCTGATCAAGTAAATTTCCGCAATTAATAAGAGAACTTAGCATACACATGGTTTTATTAGTTTAAAGTGATCATAATGAGGATATTGGTGTGAAGCTCAGATATTAGCATAAAGAACTGGCACGACATGATTACCATGCACCAATATGGCACATTACAAAAGGTAGCTAATACATGCAATGTGGACATGGCTACGATGTATTTAATAGATGGTATATAGCAAAACATGACGTGTCAAGTTTAGTTATTCAAGAAAATATTAACTTTTACAACATTACGATCCAAAATGTACAAAACAGATGTTCAATTTTTCTTACATCTATTTTGAGCATGTTTAAATGGTAGCCAAGCGCATGAGACTCCTGACAACCTGGTAGGGAAGGTCAATGTACATTGCGAAGGTGCAATCTTACTATGGCATGAAGCCTTAGCCTCATTTTAAGCATGGATCTGTTCAACTTGGTTCTTGTTTAGCTAGCATGTTGATCTAGATATTTCATTTTCATCAAAATTTCTTGTGCCACTTTTGCCTACAAACAATAACACCATGGGAGCTCTGAAAAATTTTTGTGAACATGTATGGCAGGCTTCAAAAAAAGATGGCCAGAAGGTGCACCCTTCGAGGTTGGATGACCTTGAGAATCTGGTTTTAAAGACAAAGGCAGAACTGCGACAAAAAGAGGAGGAAAATGTTGCATTATTGCAGCAAGTTCAACAGTGTGAGAAAAAGTGGTCACTGTTTGAGGTAAAACTGAAGTCCATGGAGGAGATGTATCAGACACAAATAGACACTCTGATGGTGAGGATACTTAGTTACTTATAAAGGAAATACCTTTTAATATAGTGATGTCCTTGAAGATTCTAAATTTTTATGTTGCTAAGTGATGAGTGAATGAGTATTACTCGCAACAGTACAATGAGTGGTTGTCTTTTCATTGTAGTTTGTCAGACAGCTAAAATGTGATGCTCAATGTTATGCATTATACACCCGTCTAATTAGTTCAACATGTTATCAGACATTGGATCATCATCTAGGTTAAAATCACTATGTTATCGAATTGTGATTTTTCAGTTAGAATGTCAAGGAACTGTTGTTATTGTTGAGGGTGTACTATTTTCCTTCTGAATTGGTAAATTAGACACGTGTGTTTTCTGATAATATACTCTTGATTCTGTACCTTTTGAATGAAAGGGACTGATAGTAGGGATTTTTTTTTTGGAGAACAAATTGAACTTGAGGTATTACTACCCTGTTGGAACTTATCCATCCACCGAATGCACATTATGGAATTTATATAATTTGTAGCATACTGCTGCAATTCAAATACAATCTTCTCCTTTCTAATCAGTTGCACATGCAGGTGAATCTAGCTGCGGCACAGAAGAGCATTGCTGCTGGTGACACAGTTAAGCAACCTCTAAAATTTGAGGGTGCTATGTCTGCTGAAGCACAAATGCCTGAAGAAACACCAATTAAACATCATGTTACCGAGTCAACAGTCGCAGATGGCAGAAATAATGTTGTTCATCACTTAACAAAGGAGTTTGAGCAGCAGAAACAGGTGTTCGAGGACGACGCATGTGTCCTTAGTGAGGTGAACTCTGGGCAGTTGGGATCCGTTGCAAAATCTATCGAAGAGCTTCGGAACTTGACGATCCGTTATGAAGCTTGGAAGAAGGAATACAAGGTCCATCTGCGTGATGCAAAGGCATCACTTCTGAAGCTTGGGAAATCGGAAGGCGAGAAATCGCGGAGAAGATGGTGGTACAAGAAAAAAAAGAGAAATTGAACTTCGATATGATGTTAGTGGTGCGCTAGAGCTAGGTGATACTCTGCCAGTGCCTGATAGCTAACTCAAGACATCTACCATGTCATAAACACTGATGCTCTATGTAATTCAAGTTAACAAGGCTCTTTATATTTCTTGTTTCCTGCTTTGCAGTGCACAAGAGCATTGTATAGAACAACAATTTCATAGCATGTTGTACTCACTACAGACAGTTGTGAACATAAGAATAATAAATGTAAGCAAATGGTTCATGTGTTGGAAAAAATGAGATGTATGTAATGCTATTTCACTCTTTCCATGATTTCATATTCAGTGTAAAGAAGCATGTTACTCTTTTACCTGTGCAGAAATCTTCTTCGTTATACTAAGTGAATATTATATTTTTGTCCCTAAGGAGGTATCATAATGATTAGGAAGTTGTCTATTATATAATTTGAGTGGAAGAAATAAAGGTTTTTTTGGGCTCACCATAGCAAATGTTTAGAATATTAAAGTATATCTTTATTTTATGAAGAAAATAGAGTTACTAATTGGCTCACTAATTATACGAGATCGAATCATGATGATGATATTTGGTCTCGCTAGCTTTTGTTAGGGGTTCGATGGATCATAAAAAATATTTGTCTAAAATTTCTCTTATTTTTACTAATTGGATTCTACTTGATCGCACTGATGGAATGTATAAGGTGGAGATCTAATATTATGTATGTGAGAAATCCAAGTCATCCATAAAGTCCCAGCGGTGACTCAGTCAATCTGACTCGGCCACCGGCGCCCGCGCCATCTCCTCCCGGTGGCGCGGCCTCTGGCGCCACCGCTGGCCCCACCCGGCCGCCCTCGACTTCTCCCCGCTCATCACATAGTTCAGCGACGAGGCCGCAGCCGCTGCTACCACACCGACATCAAGCGCTGGCTCGGGTATGCCGCCTTCTGCGTCGTCGAAGAGTTCGGTCCTTCGTGGCCACTTTCGTTAGCCGCGGCCGGCGCCTCCGGAGTTACATTGGCGCCGCCAACTCCTCCGTTATCTTC
Source organism: Musa balbisiana (assembly GCA_004837865.1). Lineage (NCBI taxonomy): Eukaryota > Viridiplantae > Streptophyta > Magnoliopsida > Zingiberales > Musaceae > Musa > Musa balbisiana. The sequence goes on from CM017189.1 coordinate 16,984,317, forward strand.
CATTCCATCTACGAGTGTTCCAATCTGACCCAGCTCACCCTCTCGAGCCCCAGCGTGAACATCAAGCCGCTCTCCTCCCTTGTGGCCCTCATCCTGCATTCGCCGCACGCTTGATCTCCGGCACTGCCGTATGCACGTCACGGTTTTGCTTGAATTATAAGTTGATGTCTATGCCAGAGATAAATGAAGGACATACGTGGAGACGAAGATGGCTCCCCACATGCACAGCCGACACATTTATCATCACATGGATAGTGCTCCTTTTAAAGCTTTGTGGATTACTGTTGGATTTCATCAATTTAAATTGTCAGAATATATATATATATATATATATATATATATATATATTATTTACCATATAATACGTAACTGTAGTAGCCACGTGTTTTATTTCGCAAATAAGAAGGGAGATTGACGAGCTAAAACCTGCGCTCTTCGACGGGGAGCACTTCGCACTCTCCACATCTCTCGGATCTTCCTCTCGGTCTCTCTCGATCGATCGATTGCTCCAGCTCTGGAGGATGCGCTCCGCCACCTTCTTCCTCGACGGCGCCTTCCGCCGCGGCCCCGCCTTCTCCAAGCTCGTCCTCATCTTCGCCGCCAGGTCCCTTCCTTTCCCCAGTCCGTTTTAAGCTCTCCTACTGTTTCTTGATCCAACTCGGCCAATCTCTTCCGAAAAGCCAGGATCCAACTCGGCCAATCTCTCCTACTGTTTCTTGATCCGTAGGACCAAGAAAGATGGCATCTTGTTCGTGTCTAATACGAAAATAATCGTGTAATCTGCTTAAAGAAATGCTACTGTTTTGGGGGAAAGACGAGGTGGTTCCATTCTCGATAGCGTCTTCAATCCCTAAATTGTACGATTAGAAAGCCAAGGATTCGGTTTGAGTCACTGTTCTATCCGCTTGATGAACTCGAAAATGGAGCTACTGCAGCTTATCTTATGCGTTCTCGTACGAACTGAGATGTGCTTGGAAGTTTTAGTTGTTAGACCATCTCTTTGTACTCTAAAACTCTGTAAATTGCAGCGGTGGAGGTCTTGTGGCATATGCTGATGCAAGAACAGATCCTGCTACAGAACCATCTCAAGCAGCTCCCAAGAAGAAGGTGGTTGTGCTTGGTACTGGTTGGGCTGGCACAACCTTCGTGAGGAATGTCGATAGCTCCTTGTATGATGTGCAAGTGATATCACCTCGGAACTATTTTGCATTCACCCCTTTGCTGCCGAGCGTCACATGTGGGACGGTCGAACCACGCAGCATCGTTGAACCAATACGCAAGATCATAAGAAAGGTATGCACAAGATGTGTCGGGATGAATTCTTCGTCTTCTTTATTTTTATGCTGGAGTGACCCTGCTATTATGGATGGTTCTGATAGCCTTTATTTGAAGAACCCTCTATTTGGAGGGGAGTATCATACATATAGAAACCTCACCTATCATCAAAAACCATGGCAGATTTTATAGGACTATATTTATGTACAATATAAGCCCTGTCATCATAATATTCTGGAAACTGATGACATGAATGAATTATGATAGGATGAGTCTGACACAGGAGTGGAATGTAACTTTTCTGTTATTCTTTTATTGCTTTTGAGCATTGCCTTGCTATGATTTCCCTTTGTTTTGTTCCAAAGTTATCTTCATTGTTGTCACCAGCATACTGAATACCAGCCTCTTGTTGATGATTGATTTTGCAGAAAGGTGGAGAAATCAAGTTCTGGGAAGCTGAGTGCTTCAAGATCGATCCAGACAACAAAAAGGTCCACTGCCGGACTAATATAGGAACAAATTTGGAGGGTAACGGCGAATTCCTTGTTGATTATGACTACTTAGTGATAGCAGTTGGAGCAAGGGTAAATACCTTCAACACCTCTGGTGTGGTTCAGCATTGTCATTTCTTGAAGGTAATTTCCATAATCAATTGATTTCTTTGTGCAATGATGTTGGGTATGCTAGTTTGTTAGAACACAAGATTAGAGCTTTTGCATGGCATAAATAGTCTGGCTTCCTTTTGATGAATGTCCGGTACAGACTAGAGATCGTTAGATGATTGTGCATTCAATAGTTAAATCGTTCATTGTTTCTGATTTACTTTTAGGAGCACTACCTTTTTGCAGGAAGTAGAGGATGCTCAGAGGATACGCAAAAGTGTCATAGACAGTTTTGAAAGAGCCATTCTTCCAGATCTTGATGAAGAAGAGAGGAAGAGAACTCTCCATTTTGTTATTGTTGGTGGTGGTCCAACTGGAGTTGAATTCGCAGCAGAGCTGCATGACTTCATCTCTGAAGATTTGGCTAAGTTGTACCCAACTGTTTGCAACCTAGTGAAGATATCAGTGATTGAACATGGAGGGCACATCTTGACCATGTAACACAGAACTTAGTGTGAATTATCTCTAGTCATATAGTTACTTTTTAAGTTTACAAGCACTGAGTAGTCTGCACAATTGTAGAACCTTCAGCTCACATCTGTTTGCTAAATGAAACTTCTTTGCTGCTGTCAAATTTTAGCAACTAGGCACATCTGATGTAGAACATCTCACAGGTCTTTTAACAAGTGTAGCTCTAATTGTGCTAAGTCGATCCAACTTGGCAAATCACTTTTTTTTGCATTTTCTACTTGTCTGCTACTGTGACATGAGTTGCATTGTGACATCATCCACAGGTTTGATAAAAGGATCGGCAAATTTGCAGAAGAGAAGTTTCGAAGGGATGGTATTGAACTGAGAACGGGATATAGGGTTGTGAAGGTATCTGATAATATAATAACTATGGAGGACAAATTGCATGTTGAGAGTTCTGTATCATACGGAATGGCTGTTTGGTCAGCTGGTGTCGGAGCCCGACCCATCATATTGGATTTCATGAAACAAATTGGTCAGGTTAATTTCTTCTATCTTGAGATCATAACTGTCTTATAAATTTTTGTTTGGATGTACTAATTCATGCTATCTTGAAAAATCTTTTCCTTCTGCTGCAGGGTAATAGGCGTGCATTAGCTACTGATGAATGGCTGAGAGTCCGTGAATGTGATGGTGTATATGCTATCGGTGACTGTGCCACAATGAGCCAAAGAAAAGTCATGGTATATGCTCTTTTTCTATCGATCTCATGACTTGTTTACCTTGTGAGAAGCATCATTTTGGGTAACACATGAACTCTTCTCTCTCTCTCTCCCCGGTTGCAGCTTTCGTTTCTCTTATCTTTTTACCTTTATTACTCTTCATTTTAGAATGCATAATATCATATATGTATGTATGACATCCTCTTTTTTTTCCTTTTTTCATTAAATCGTCTTATTGCAAGTCATCTATGTACTTCATGTTAACATCTTCCAGGAAGATATCTTGGAAATCTTCAAATTTGCAGACAAAGACAACTCAGGAACTTTAACTGTGAAAGAAATCAATGATGCTTTGGAAGATATCTGCATACGGTATCCTCAAGTTGAACTCTATCTAAAAAGCAACCAAATGAGCAACATTGTTGATCTGATAAAAGCTTCAAAAGGTGATGTTGGGAAGGAATCTGTAGAACTCGACATACAAGAGTTCAAAAATGCTCTTGCTGATGTCGATTCCGAGGTCAAAAATCTTCCTGCCACAGCTCAGGTAGTCCTTTCGATTGAAAGATTGGTCACCTGGTTTGGATAATGTAACAATCACATTTAATTATCAAATCAGGTTGCTGCACAACAAGGAAACTATCTTGCCAGTTGTTTCAATAGAATGAAGCATTGCGAAAAGAAACCTGAAGGTCCACTACGGATAAGAGAACTAGGTCGGCATCGCTTTCGTCCCTTTAGGTATCACCTGTTCCATTTTCTCCATCTGTCTTTGTCTTTCAGCATTTCTTAGCTACTTTAAACAATTTTGGCTAGAATTTTATTCATTAAAATATGTGTTTAATGAATAAAACTCTTGCCAACATGGAGTTCCAAATTCTTGACAGGAATTTGAAACTTCTGAATAAACAGGGAAAATATTTTATCTCCACATCTAACCATAAATTACCCCTGAAAGAGAATGTAAGTAATAGGACTAGGCAAGCTTGCAATAAGAAGCTTCTTCATCTGTTTTGCGAGAACCTTTTGACTGAAAACCATTACTCATGAATTACATGTGGAACTTCATCAACCCCATGCATTTTCTCTATCTATTTCAAAGCTTTTCTGATCTAGTTTGTCCTTCTTTTAAAGGTATAAGCATCTCGGGCAATTTGCCCCCTTGGGTGGAGAGCAAACAGCTGCACAACTCCCAGGAGATTGGATCTCTATAGGACATAGCAGCCAATGGCTTTGGTACTCGGTATATGCGAGGTATATATGCCTTGTATTTCTTCCTTTTCGGAACTTATTTTGTGTAGGCAGTGGCTTTCATTTTATGCTATGAAGTATTTGTTTGTTCTTCTTTCAATGCAATGAGTGCAGTGCAATCTGCCTCTTTACGGCATGCATTGGCACATCATAAATTACAACATAATCCTTGATTAGGATCTTGTTCACTTCTTGTTTAAATCCATGTCCAGCAAGCAAGTCAGTTGGCGCACGAGGGCGTTGGTGATATCGGACTGGACAAGGCGATTCATACATGGGAGGGACTCAAGCTGCATATAATTCATCTACAAAAATGCAAATTTTCCTGGAGTTTCAGTAACTGAAGCTGCATCGTACCGTGATCTATCTTATCTTCGTGCCCATCTCAGCCTTTTTGTTAGTTAGTAATAAGATAAAACTCTTTTTGCATTGATTCCATTAATGTTGTGTTGTGGAGAGATGCTGAGTATGGTGAAGTTTTGCCATCTCCTCTCCTGTGCATCATTTTCGGATTTTAGTGTGAATTGCTGCCAAAATGTGTCATCAATTCCTCATTCCAGTAGTTCTTCTGAATGAAATATGAATACTTGGAATTCTTTTGATATTGAATGTATACATTAATTGATGCATACAGTATGACGTAATCGGCTTATAAATCAGATGGATGACATATCTCATTTGTGCTTGTATTGCACATCATCCACCTTTCCACTCCCCCTTCTTCAACCATGTTCACCTGTTCATTCTCTTCTCTGCTGCCACCATGATCTTGGAAATGTTTGGTAGACTTGGCATTGCCTAGTTTGTCTTCTCCTCCATAATTTTCCAACTGTGAGAGCTATCAGTTCTACCTCCATGACTGCTGCTGTGTTATGATCTGTTATCTGATCTACTTCAGAAAGAAGAGCTCATCACAAACACTTGGCAAGCACCTCTCTGAGAGCAGAGTGATACCAACCATCGAGCTGTTTCTTCACAGATGAAGAAGCATCCCAAATAATTCTAGGAATCATAATTATTAGAAATAGAGGAAACTTTAATCAAGAATGAGCTTGATGTAGTCTTAGATATCAATAATCTTTTTATCATGTGCATCATCACTGCAGGGTGGCCTCTTGCTTACTGCATGATTGTTCATATTCCCAATTGATGTCTCCTCAGCAAGTCACCTTCCTGATCTGATATATCTCATCATTTTCTTTTTCTGAGATAAAAACTCTCAAGAAATTATGATGATATTGAAACTAGCAAGATTCACAACTCTGTCATTGCAACAAAGATAAACTGATAGGATTTTGACTATTTATATGGTCGATCCCATGTTAAAGTTGATCTGATCAAACTCGTTTTTTCTTCGAATTTAGTGATCCTCAAAATCGAAACTCATTAAGTGTTATCTCAACACTGAACTCTCAAAAATCATAACCTCTTGAAATGGCTAAGTTGGTAACCTTTTTTTGAATTTAATTATCCTTAAAATCTAAACTCATTAAGTAAATGTGTGATTTTAATTAATGGAGCATAGTCACCATATCAACGATTTTATTTAGAATAAATCTAAACCTTCAAAATAAAATTGATCATGTAAATATCATCTCTTCAATTTATTCAACTACCTACATTTCACATCTATTGCTTTAAGATTGTCGAAAATGGAATCATTCATTTCGATGGTGATAGATAGCACAGGAATAAAAAGTCAAAAGACTCCCCAACATATTTTATGGTCGGCCATCAGCGAAAGCTCTGCGGAGTCCCTCATCTCTCGAACACATGGTTGGCCATCAGCGAGCAACCATGATAGCCTCTGCTTCAGGGAAGCTTCTCTCTCCTCAGGGCCTTATATAACTCTACCGTCTCTTGCCTCCCATCAAACATCGCAGGATCCTTACAAGCCTTCTTCCATTACCATCATCTTGGATTGGACTCGCAGCAGCCAAGAGGAGAGGGAGAGGGAGAAGGAGAGTGAGAGGATGGGTTCCAGGAGCAAGGCCTCGTTGGTGGTGGCAGCGAGCTTGGCCGCGGTGGAGACCCTGAAGGACCAGGCGGGGCTCTGTCGATGGAACTACATGCTGAGGTCCCTCTACCAGCGGGCGAAAAACAGCAGTGGCGGCACCGGCCAGTTCCCGCAGGCCAAGCTGACCATTCCCTCGGTAGAGCCGTGGCGGAGGGGCGGCGTGGGCGCCGTCGAGAGGGCCAAGCGGACCGAGCAGTCCATGGGCAAAGTCATGTATTTGGAATGCTGGGGTCCCAAGTAGGCACAGAGAGAGAGAGAGAGAGAGAGGGGAAGAAGACGACTTCCACAACTCTTTCATTCGTTTTGGCCACTCGTGCATTAAATCCCTGTCTCCCGATGTGATGAAATCAACGATTTGTCCTTATGCTGACTTCTTTATATGAAGAATAAGATTGTGCTAATAATTAAATGTTCTATTATAAGCTTGGGAGGATTATAGTTATTGGCATTCCCACCAAGTATAAGGGCACTTTGGTCTTTTTCAATTTCATATTATAATTTATAAGGTTTTTTTAATTTTTAGTTTAAAATTACCAGAATAACTGCTTTGTGTTTTTATGGGACTGTTTTGACCAAAATATACAAAATTTCAAGTTTATTACTTATTTTAAAAATTATTAAAATAATAGATATAATTTTAATAATAGTATTTATTATTTTAACCAATTATTTGATTTTTTATTTTTTATTGTTTTTTCGAAAAGGATATTATTGTCAATTAAAATTTTAATGTCGTTATGTTGATAATTACATTGACACTTGTAAATTACATGTAATTTTATTTTGAATATTTACATATATATATATATATTTATGTATGTATGTGTATGTATGAGTGCTATCATTTCAACGAACAGAGGAAACGCATACTAGCGCCGCTGCTCTGGCTTACGAGTCCTGATTACCCGCGCCTCATCTCGCGCTGCACCCACAAAAAGCAACTGAATCAGATCCAAGCCATGCTCACGTTCTCCGGCCTCCTCCTCTCCAGCGTCTTCCTCCACAACGTTCTCCTCCCCCCTTCGTGCACCTTCTCATTGATTCAAGCGGCAGAGACACTTCCCACTTCTGCGCTCGTGGGTCCGACCTCAGCCCGTCGAACTCGAGGGGGGCTCGTCGTGCGTCCGATTGTTCGAATCACTTCTGCGTGGAGGGCCATTAGATAATTATATCCCTTCCCCTACGACCCAGAGGCCACCGAGCCCATGTCCGGCGAGTCGCCGACCCAACCCCAATACTCGGGTTCCACCCGCTCCCCCCCCCACCCCCCACCGCCACCGGCTCCACCCGAGCGGCGACTCCCCGAATCTAGGTATCGTGCGGACGCTACTGCAGGCGGCGCCTCCGTGGCAGCGAACTTGGCTCCCGTAACCCCCTCCGGAAGCGAAACTCCTGCAGCTCGTGATCGGAAAGATGCGCGAGATCTGATGCCTCCGCCGGCGCGGCCTCCCTCCCGTCAGGCGCTGCGGCCACCGCCTCGACCTCCGGCGCCGGGTCGTCGTCTGTCCCTGGGAGCGGGAGCTTCTCCTTCCAATCAATCTGTAGAGGTTCCCGCTCCCATCTCCGCCGTTGCTCCTCCTCCTCGAACCCTAAACGTGCAGAAGTTCACGGAATCTCGAGCTGCCGAGCTCGATTCGCTCCATTCCATCATCTCCACCCGACTAAACCACGACTTCCGGATTCGCCGCGACAAGCGGAGGCGAACCACTGGCCACAGAGCCTCCACCAATTATCATGGCCGCCCCAAAAGAAGGAAGCTGGGGGTCGAGGATGGAATCCTGCCGGAGGATGAAGAGGCTCAGACGACCAAGAAGGTGTCCCGCAGGAGTCGTCGGAGGATGCAGTTCCGAAGCAATCCGTCTTCCGGCTTTTGTACTGCAGGAGATTGTACGAAGAGGTTGAGGACTCATCTATGGCATGCTAAGCGGTTCACGATGTTGAAGCGCTGGGGATTTTACCTTCCTCTGGGGCTTCATGGCAGGTAAACGTTCTGTCTGATGTATCATGTCTCCTTTGGTTTCAAACATTTTGGGTGGGGAAGATCAAATTTCTCGGCAAATTTTGTGTTCTACTGCACTTCTATTGTTGTTGAGATCCTAAATTTTTCAGAGAAAATCATACTAAAGTACCAGAAAGAAACAATATGAGTGAGGTTACATTTGAAAAACCTATAGTTAGGAGTGACATGAAGTTCTTAGAAAGAAACAATATATATTCCTTAGGTTTATGCAGGAGGCTGCCAAACTAGATGAGGATACGTTTGACAGGATGCTTTAGCATGGTGAAAAAAGTGGTGGAAATCTTTTCATCTGGTTGTACAATCATCAGACTCGTCTAGAATTAAACTATGTAACATAAGCAGAAGGCCAGCTTCTTTTCATGTTGGAAATTAGTACCCATCCATGCTGCAGTTTATTTGAGGAAAGATGATCGAATCATTTTTTATTCTAGAATAATGTTATGGTGTGAATCAAGGTTCTGCTTAGAGTTTCCTTGTTGGGCCAACTGCATAGTGATAGACATGGTTTGTCTGTTTTCATGTTCCATATAGAACCATGTTTGTTACTTGGAATATTCTATCGTTACTTATCAGTCTCACTGTTATTAATAGGACATGCTCATGAACTTCATCTGATACTGATTTTTTTGAAGTTTAATGGAGTTTCTTAAAATATACATTTATATTATGGTTTTATTCAGAGGACGAGGTTCAAGGGCTGCATTGAAGTGGTTCAAATATGGTGCACTCTTGCATGATGCTAGTTATTGTCTTCCCATCCAAGTAGAGGGTCCAGAGGCAGGCATTTTCTTTTTTTTTTTTATGAATTTCGGCTGTTAAATCCATCCATCTCATTTCCGTTTACTTCACATAATTTTTTTCTTTTACTGAACATTGCTTCTACAATTAACTCCTTTAAAAAGATTTTACCCCTTCTATGTGTTCAGGACTCCATATTGGCTGTATTGAGAATGGTTTTGTTCCCATCGCCATATCTACCTTCAACCTCCAGAAAAACTATCTAACCAGGTTGCTCATGGAGTTTGCTATGGTAGGTTGTAATTTTTGTGAGCATGATTGATTCAGTTCCAAGAGGTCCATACTTGAAAGAATTATAACTGCAGCTTTATCATATTGAAGCTCTAGTTTCCAACTTGATATCTCCAGTTATTTACATGGGGGCAATCAGGACCTTTTTTCTGAGCTTTTGAATAATATTTATTGAGTCTCATTGCCGTCACACCTCTGCATCATTGCCGCAGCCTCAATCCCCTTGCTCTGCACCATTGCCGCCCCCTTGCTATGCATTGTTGCCGCAGCCGCCGGTTATCACCACTGCAAGCCTCAACCCCGGCCGCTTCAACGCTACCCTCCCTCTTGTTCTGCCTCTGTTGCTATAGTTGCCGGTTGCCATCACCGCAGGCCTCAACCCGGTTGCTCGGCGATCGCTTTCTTGGGTCACAATAGTTGCAGTCATCGCCTTCCAGCCCCTGACGCTCTCATCTCACGTTGACTGCAACATAGGGCAGCAACCTCTTCCTCCTCGCGGCGACCGCAACGCTGCCCTTGCGTCCGTTTCCTCGTTGCTTCGCAGCCACAGTGCGGATGCCCTTGACCAGATATCAGAAAACAAGAAAACTAGGAATTACCGATTTGCAATCGTACGCAATGGTTGCCGATAACTCAATGAAAGCACAAATGGAAGCGTTGGAAACCAGAATTGAGAATCGACTACAAGAAACCTTTCATGATTTCAAAAAGAGTTTGTTGGAGCACTTTAGGCGGGTTTCAACAAGATGGGAGCTCAAGTTCTTACGTTGAACAGATTTGGAGTAACAGGAAAAGAGACACAAGGATTATGACACACACTACCCATGCATTAGGCTCTGCACCATTGCCGCAGCCTCAATCCCCTTGCTCTGCACCATTGCCGCAGCCTCAATCCCCTTGCTCTGCACCATTGCCGCAGCCTCAATCCCCTTGCTCTGCACCATTGCCGCAGCCTCAATCCCCTTGCTCTGCACCATTGCCGCAGCCTCAATCCCCTTGCTCTGCACCATTGCCGCAGCCTCAATCCCCTTGCTCTGCACCATTGCCGCAGCCTCAATCCCCTTGCTCTGCACCATTGCCGCAGCCTCAATCCCCTTGCTCTGCACCATTGCCGCAGCCTCAATCCCCTTGCTCTGCACCATTGCCGCAGCCTCAATCCCCTTGCTCTGCACCATTGCCGCAGCCTCAATCCCCTTGCTCTGCACCATTGCCGCAGCCTCAATCCCCTTGCTCTGCACCATTGCCGCAGCCTCAATCCCCTTGCTCTGCACCATTGCCGCAGCCTCAATCCCCTTGCTCTGCACCATTGCCGCAGCCTCAATCCCCTTGCTCTTGCCGCAGCCACCTTGCTATGCATTGTTGCCGCAGCCGCCGGTTATCACCACTGCAGCTCAACCCCGGCCGCTCTCACGCTACCTCCCTCTTGTTCTGCCTCTGTTGCTTAGTTGCCGGTTGCCATCACCGCAGCCTCAACCCGGTTGCTCCGGCGATCGCTTTCTTGGGTCACAAATAGATAGTTGCAGTCATCGCCTTCCAGCCCCTGACGCTCTCATCTCACGTTTGACTGCAACATAGGGCAGCACCTCTTCCTCCTCGCGGCGACCGCAACGCTGCCCTTGGCGTCCGTTTCCTCGGTTGCTTCGCAGCCACAGTGCGGATGCCCTTGACCAGATATCAGAAACAAGAACTAGGAATTACCGATTTGCAATCGTACGCAATGGTTGCCGATAACTCAATGAAAGCACAAATGGAAGCGTTGGAAACCAGAATTGAGAATCGACTACAAGAAACCTTTCATGATTTCAAAAAGAGTTTGTTGGAGCACTTTAGCGGGTTTCAACAAGATGGGAGCTCAAGTTCTACGTTGGTTTTGGAGGAACAGGAAAGAGACACAGGATTATGACACACACTACCCATGCATTAGGGTAGAATTTCCATGATGAAAGATGGAGATCCGACCAATTGGATCTATTGGGCAGAAAAAATTTTCCATTTTCATAGAACTCCAAAAGAATCCAAGGTGGAAATAGCCTCAATCCAACTAGAGGGAGATGCAATCCAATGGTATGATTGATACAAAACTTACTACGGAGTCTCCTCGTGGGAACAATTTAAGAGAAGACTTGTTATTTGCTTTGGACCATCTGGATACGAGAATGTTGATGGGCAGCTCGTCAAAATTTGTCAGACTTCTACAGTGTTGGAATATCAGAGCAGGTTTGAAAGATTGTCAAATCAAGCTAGAGATTGGTCGGAATGATAACTTCTGGATATATTTATTAAAAGGCTTAATTCGGAGATTCAGTGTGAAGTTAAGGCTCGTCAACCCCGCAGTATGATAGCTGCGATTTCATTTGCACGTCTGCATGAGAAAAAAATCAGCATGGAATATCGTCGAAACAGATGTGTCAATAAACAGGTGATCAACAAGCAGCATACCCCATCTACTCCCAGTCGAAATCCTATCATTTGTAGACTAACCCAAGAAGAACTTAAAGAAAGATCAGCGAAGGGTTTGTGCTGGCATTGCGATGAAAAGTGGAGTAAGGAGCACCGATGCAAACAGGGAAAACTTCTAATGATTGAGCCGATCGAGGAGGAACCGGAAGCAGAAGAGTTGGACTCCGATCATGAAGGTGTGGAAACTGATAAAGATATTGAAGCCATCACACATACAGTGCATGCATTAGCTAGCTACGCTAACCCATAAATTATGAAAATCAGAGGAACTCTGAAGCATCAGCCTGCCACTATTTTGATTGATACGTGCAACACTAATAATTTTATGGACAGGAAAGTTGTAGCCCGATTAACTTACCACATTGAAGGCTGTGATAGATTCGAAGTAAAGATCGTTGATGGACGGATTTTAACTTGTGATAGCAAATGTTCAAAGATAAAATTGATTATACAGGGCCAAGAGTTTCTTGCACTGATTACTACACTGAAAGATCGACCTGTTGCTTACACTGTCAAAAAGTGGAGACCATACTTACTTGATCAACGGGTTGTGATGCGTTGTAGATAGCCTATGACTGAAGTGCTAAAAGAGAAGCTCCCCGAGTTTGATATTGCTCAGCCTTGAGGACAAGATTGATTTGAAGAGGGAGGAATTGTTAGGACCATTTTTTTGAGCTTTTGAATAATGTTTATTGAGTCTGTTTGGTTCAGTTAGAGTCAGATAGAGATTTATTTAATATTTATTTATTATTAGAGTCCAAATCTTGGTGGAACTCTATTAATAGGGTTGTAACTGCTTCTTTTCGGTTATCTATAAAAAATACTATTTAGTCTTTTGACAAACCCTAGGAGGCCGATCCCCTCGAAGCGATCAAGGAGGCCGATCCCCTCGAAGCGATCATTCTCATTCCCTTTTCTCTCATTTTCTCTTCTTTTCTCAATGATAAAACCTTAGGATTCTTATCACCCTTCCTAAGAGATAGTGATCATGCTAATCCTGAGAAAGATGGCGTTTCCAATAGCTCTAGCAGCCCTCATAAAGATGAGTGTAGTTCTCCGATTCGAAAATTGTGGATATGGATACATGCTGCCGCCTTCAATGAAGGATTTGGTGTAATTGATAATGCATGTCAAAAACAGGTACCATTAAGCAACTTCTCTTCTCTCCCCTTTCTCTCTCTCTCTCTCTCTCTCTCTCTCTCTCTCTCTCTCTCTCTCTCTCTCTCATCCTTTTCTGGTGCCCCTGTACAATAAACTATATGTTGTCTCTATCCTATTCTTTTAAATAGATAAACCTGTTTATAGATGCATCTATATCCTATGATGTAATGTCATCCACATGTCCTCTTTGTTGGGACATCTGGGTTGGTTAGTGCAATGTTTCATAAGTGATAGGTCTCAGGATTGAGTCCACTTGTGAGCATCATATACATTATTTGATGTAATGAAGATTTCTTCCAATTTTTGTTTTGAAAAAAGAATTGAATCATCTCTATCTTGGACTTGTCAGAACTTTTCTATTTCTTGGTTACTTCAAACTTTGGCCTTTTATGTCTTGCTTTAATAGACACATATCTGACTTGTGTTATACTAAAATATTACCAAGTTGGCTATATTCTTAGATTGCTAACACTTACATAATCTTCGGTTGCTAAATTTTCAAGTGGCTATGTGCACCAGCTTGAATTTCTAATGGCATTCATGAAAACTGTATCCCCTGCTGTCGATTTTTCAGATGCATGACTGTGGTGTATATGTCAGATGCTTTGCGCTTGAGGGGCAAATTGCCAGATTAGAAGTTATGGGGTCCAAGGCAATAAAAATGATAAAGAAGATTCTACATCCTGTATCCCAGTAAGTTTTTGTTGCCACTGACATGGAGTTTTGAATCTATCAACTATTTATCAATTTAATCTTTGCAATGAGTACAGTACGTCGTACATTCTTTGCAGGTCATGTAGTAGTGCAGATGATTCTCTATTAAATCAATCAAGTCTTACACCTTGCAGCAACTCACAAGTTCAGAAATCTATTCTCCTTTGCCATGCAGAGAAAATTCCCTCCCATGCAATTTTATCTTTAATAGTTCATGATCCACGAGATTTGCCATCTAGCAGAACTGAAGTTACAGATAACGAGCATTCTACCATCCTTGAGGGTTATTTGCAGGGAGAAGATTCATTGTGCTCAAGACCTGAAATCAATGGCATTTTCCTCTTTGATAGCATAAGTTTGTGGGATTGCAGCAATAACTTAAATCCTCCTGTTCCAGAAAGCATTATTTGCAAAGAGAAAGCAAGATTGGTTGCAGAAACTTGCTTTCATTACCTGATGTACAAATAGCAGAAAACAGTACACTTGATTGGGTCAAAATTAGTGCCAATGTGATGCATGCTGACAGCAAACTTTGCTTTGTAAGAGTTATGCTTCATGCATACAAGGAGGGTGTTTTTGAAGATGGGGCAATCCTTTGTGCACCAAATTTGACAGACCTATCATGATGGACATCCAGGTTCATATATCCAAAAAGCTCCCTCCTTTTTTCATTCTGATGCTAATTACTTGGGAAGTTATTATTTTTGGTGCAAAATCACCCGTATCACTAGTGACAATTTTGGACTTGGAAGTTCATTGTATTGTTCATGATTTAACGAATGTTCCCATATTGTCTACCACAAAAGGTTCTCTATACTGTGGAATTTTCTGTTATTTATTGGATGTTATCATGCTGATCTTGGTGACACTTCCAGCCAATCTATATCTTCTTCTCTGGACGCAATGTAGAGTCCATTGGTTTTGTTCTTCAGTTATCTTGTCCTATATGTTTACTTCTATGAAGATTTGATGATCACCAATTTCACAGGATAAATCACGTAGTTCCAGAGCAGCAACAATTGCTGCAGCAAGTGTTTCGGTTCGAAGATTTGATAACCACCAATTTCACAGGATAAAACATGTAGCTCCAGAGCAGCAACGTTTGTTGCAGCAAGTATTTAAGTTCTCATGCATCGTTTATGAGACTGATTACTCTTTACTTTTTATTAATCTGTGGAGATCATGTGTTGTTGATCCTTTTGCCTGTTAAGATGTAAAAATAAATGATGAAATTCTCGGTTTGATGGAAAATATGTTTGTGATGCATCACACGCCTATTCATGAAACAAATTTACCCCGTCTTATATTATTTGAAATAGTCCGGAGTCTCTTTTTTTCCTAATGAGCTGTTGGTTTTGTTGTCCATAATGTAGTGTCAGTTCAATGATATGAATGCATACATCAACAATTAATTGCATGACCTTTCAGAAGTTTGAAGCATAATCCATTAACAGGCCATCCTTTTAAAACATCATCTTTTTCTTGTGCAGATCAGAGGGAGAGGAGGATCTTGAAGAACTTCAAGTTCCTCAATCTTTTGTAAGATACTGTTTCACAGAGCAAAATTCTAGCAAATGGGTGCTGTAAGATTGTGAAGACTCTTTGGCCTTGCAGACATTTAGGTGGCCCATCGGATTTGTTACAACTGGGTTTGTTCGTGGGAGGTATGGAGCCACTTTATGGTTATCTTGGAAATCCATTTCATGTTCTATGCTTAATGATGTTCTTCAGTGTGTGATTAATCTTTGCTTCAATTATTTCAACAGTTCCAAGCCAGTGGCAGAAGCTTTTTGTGAAGCAAGGCTTCTTGCAATGCTGAGAGGACAACAGTCATGCGATGCTCAAACAGCAGAGGCTAAGATTTTTGTGTTTGTCAGAAATATGAGATCCACTGCTTACCAACGAGCCATGGCTACAATTGTTCTGGAACAGCAGGATGATGACTTGGGGTTTATGTGAATTGAACACCGGAGTTACATTCCTGTGAATAAAGTTCTCACTGCCTTAAACAGAACCTTGTTTGAGGAGGAGTAACAAGTTCAGTAGGTGAATTGGGCGGTGCTCTTAGATTGCAGGAGCTGTGAGCTTCGACCGTAAATCATGGAAATAAATAATGGATCAATCTTTGATGACTAAGTTATTGTTAATATTTGAGAAATTACTTATTATTCTTCGTCAAAGGATGGGGAGAGCTTCGAGATTGATGATCTTATCGGTAAAAAAAAATTATTATCATTTATTGAATTCATATTTGAATTGAATGGTCGAGATGTCTTTTTGGTTTTAAAGATATTACTTTTCTTGAACCAATAACTTGGTACTTTGTATAATGGTTACCCCTGAAAGAAAATACTTTTCTTACTGCGTACAGACTTCACTGTTAATATTGTGCTACTGCAGAATATGGAAATTATTTGTTTTATGGTTGCTTCATCCTGTGTGATTTGCTCCATCATGGCTCCCTCCTTGACACCGTGCAATAGGAGATACAGACACGATTGCTGATATTCCAGGATAGTCTATCGGACTAGATTGTTTAATTGTGAAAGCAATTTTGTTATAGAGATTTGTCATACCAATTTACGCTTCAGTTGTGTTTAACTGGGAAGCTTTCTGGTCTAATACTCGGTCAAGTTCTTTTAATCGAGCATCATCAGCGGGTACGTGTGGGCCGGCGATCTGGATCGTGCCAGGATGTTGTTCGAGGGAATGCTCGAGAGAAATGTGGTGACATGGTGTGTGATTATCTCAGGGCGGATGCTCGAAGGAGGTGTTGGCTCTCTTCTCATGGACGCAGACCGACAGGTTTGAGCTGAATGACATGACCCTTGTCGGTGTACTCGTCGACAGGTTTGGCTGGTTGATCACGGTCGCGAGATCTTAGATTCGATGACCAGGCGGCATGGCATTAAGCCAAAGCTCGAGCATTATGGGTGCATGTTTGATATACTAGCACACAATGGGCTACTCAATGAGGCTCGAGATCTGGTGGAGATAGGAGGGAGGATTCACCGGTTTTTGGTTTGGTTGGTGGTATCATGGCTCATGGTTAATTGGCTTGGCTTATCAATTTCGTTTGATCTAAATCATTGATCAAAATACTTAAGCTGAAGGTGATAGTAATACACTCATGAGATCCTTATAAGTCAATCTTAATCTTACCCACTTTCGATGTGGGACTAATCGGGAATATTACAGGTGGCATTGCTCACCCCCAGATAAAAGATATACTGCTGAAGTAGGGACGAGATCGAGAGCCGCATAAGGCTGGAGGGCTATGTGCCAGACAAGAAAGCAGTGTTGCTCAACATTGACGAAGAGGAAAAAGAAGATGCACTTGCTCGTCACAGTGAGAAGTTGACAATTGCCTTTATGTTGCTTAGCACCGAGGAAGGCATGCCAATTCGTGTGGTAAAGAATCTTAGAGTGTATGTAGCGATTGCCATCAAGTAACCAAGCTCATATCCAAGGTTTACAATAGAGAAATTGTTGTTCGAGATCGAACACGATTCCATCTTTTCAAGGGGGTAGCTATTCTTGCAATGACTATTGGTAGAAGTTGGTCTCAACTCTTCAATCTTGTGCTTAGAGACTGAGAGGCTATGATTGCCCAGGCAAGGCATGCCAATTCATGCGGTAAAGAATCTTAGAGTGTGTAGAGATTTCCATTAACTAAGCTCATACCTAGGTTTACGATAGAGAAGTTGTGGTCCGAGATCAAACAAGGTTCCACCTCTTCAAATGGGCTAGTTGTTCTTGCAATGACTCTTGGTAGAAGCACCGATGATCTCAACTCTTCAACTCTCGTGCTCAAAATTCTTTTCCTGTTAAAGCGGAATAATTCTTTCCCTCTTTGTGTATCAAAATAAGTTTCTCATCAAAATACCAACTTGATATCCAAATGTAAATATCAACCAACACAGCATAAATAATAGATCAAAAACTCAATCACACAGCGAGACCAAATCTTTTAACGTGGAAAACCCAATGCGGGAAAAACCATGGGACCGTAGTCCATCTCAAACTTTCACTATCAATAGAAATGATAACAAGTTTACAGTAAATCTTTTCTAGAACAACCAGAGAATCACAATAACATCAAGAATATAGATCTTGGCTTAAGAATAGCATATCATCATCACAGAAGATGGATCTCCTCAAAAGAAAATTCTAGATCTCACAAAGTGGATACAGTAGGAAAGTACTTCATAAAGGGTAAACTATAGATCAATACCGTTAGGATTGTAGAGTTTGCTGTAAGGATTCTCCATATAAAATTTGGGTTAAAACGTATAACGTTTGGCCACTGATCGTCAAGCAGAAAACTCAAAAACCTAATCTTTTCTCTCTCCTTCTCTTTCGCTCTCGCTTGCTATGTTCTCACTCTGCACACCAACCCTATCTCTCTCTTTTTTAATTTCTTTGATTTGGGCTCAAACGACCCAATTTGTCCAAGCCCATATATGGGTTGGACCCAACAATTCTCCCCCTCCAGCTCATATGGTGGACTGTACCAAGCCCGCTCTTTGTCTACATGATTCAAGCTTCTCCTTAGGCAAAGACTTTGTCAACATATCTAAACCATTATCATTGGTATGTACTTTTTTCAACTGTAATTCTTTCATCTCAAGCACATCACGAATCCAATGATATCTCACATCAATATGCTTGGATCTAGAATGGTATATTGAATTCTTGGAGAGGTGAATACGCTCTTACTATCACAGTAAATAGTATATCCTTCTTGTTTTAAGCCCAATTCTTGTAGAAACTTTTTCATCCATAAAGCTTCCTTGTAGGCTTCAGTAACTGCTATGTATTCTGCTTCTGTGGTTGATAAAGCAACACACTTCTATAACTTTGATTGCCAAGAGACTGCTCCCCCCTGCAAATGTCATCAAGAATCTCGAAGTGGACTTCCTGGAATCAGTATCACCTGCCATGTCTGCATCTGTGTAACCTTCTAACACAAGTTCATCACTGCCAAAACATAAACACAACCTGGAAGTACCTCTTAGATATCTTAATATCCATTTCATTGTTGCCCAATGTTCCTTTCCAGGATTTGAGAGAAATCGACTGACAACTCTAACTGCATGAGCTATATCTGACCTAGTATAAACCATAGCATACATCAAACTGCCTACTGTAGATTAGTAAGGCACTCTGGACATTTCTTCTTTTTCTTTCTCACTTGTAGGACATTGTTTCGAACTAAGCTTGAAATGACCTACAAGTGGATAACAAACTGCTTTGGCTTTACTCATATTGAATCTTTCAAGAACCTTTTCAATGTAAGTCTCCTGAGATAGCCAAATCTTCCTTTTCTTCCTATCACGAAGAATCTTCATGCGTAGTATTTGTTTCACCGATCCCAAGTCTTTCATGACAAAAGACTTACTTAGCTCTCTTTTAAGCTTTCTAATTTTTCAAAATCATGGCAACAATCAGCATATCATCAACATATAGCAGTAAAATAATAAAATCTTCATCTAAATTTTTTTTCATAAACACACAATGATCAGATGTGGTTTTATTATACCCTTGGCTCATCATAAAGGAATCAAACTTCTTATACCACTGTCTAGGTGCCTGTTTGAGTCCATATAAACTTTTTCTAAGCTTACACACCATATTTTCTTTTCCCTTGACTTTGAAACCTTCTGGTTGCTCCATGTAAATTTCTTGTTCTAAGTCACAATGAAGAAATGCTATTTTCACATCAAGTTGCTCAACTTCTAAATTCAAGCGGGCAGCTAAACTAAGAACAACTCGGATAGATGACATTTTCACAACTAGAGAAAATATTTCTTCAAAGTCAATACCTTTCTTCTAAGTGAATCCTTTCACAACTAGTCGTGCCTTGTATCTTTGTTGTGAACTATTGTTTTCGGTCTTCAATTTGTAAACCCACTTATTCTTGAGAGCTTTCTTTTCTTTAGGCAGCTTTACCAAGTCATAGGTGTGGTTCTCATGCAAAGATCTCATCTCTTCTTGCATGGCTTTAACCCACTCATTCTTATTTTCATGAAGAATAGCTTCTTGGTAAGTTTCTGGCTCTCCCCCGTTAGTAAGCATAACATACTCATGTGGAGGATATCTGGTAGATAATTGGCGCTCTCTAGTGGATCTTCTCAATGGAATCTCAACTGGTGGTGGAGGTGCCTGTTCAGTTGGTTCAACATTATCAACTGTAGGAGTATCATCACTTACATTTTCACAATGATTTTCTTGTTCATCTCCCCCATGATCATCATGAACTACAGGTGAAGGAATTGGACCCAAACTCCAAGGAATATAAACAGAGGTTTATGGCTTCTCAACATTATCACCATCATCAAACAATTGGTCTTCAAGAAACATAACATCTCTGCTTCTAATAATCTTCTTGTTCACTGGATCCCATAATCTGTACCCAAACTCTTTATGACCATATCCCAAGAAGATACATGCTTTTGTTTTACTATTAAGCTTGGACCTTTCATCTTTGGGAATATGAACAAATGCTTTACACCCAAAGACTCTCAAGTGATTATAAGATATATCTTTTCCTTTCCATACTCTCTCTGGAACTTCACCTTTCAGAGGAACTGATAGAGAAAGATTTATCAGGTCAACTGTAGTTCTTATAGCCTCCCCCCAAAATGACTTTGGTAACTTGGCATGGGAAAGTATACACCTAATCCTTTCTTCAATGGTTCTGTTCATCCTTTCTGCCACACCATTTTGCTGAGGAGTTTTAGGAACTGTTTTCTCAAGCCTGATATCATGGAACCTGCAATAATTCTCAAAAGGACCCCTGTACTCGCCACCATTATCTGATCGAATACACTTTAGTTTTCTGCTAGTTTCTCTTTCAACACTGATATGAAACTCTTTGAAAACATCGAGTACCTGGTCTTTAGATTTTAAAGCAAAAGCCCACACTTTTCTAGAATGGTCATCAATAAAAGTAACAAAATAAAGAGCACCTCAAAGAGTTCTAATTTGCATGATAATAGATATGTCTGAAATGCAACTCTATGTATTTTTTCAACCAAGTAATGATCACAAGATTTAAGAGATGTACCTTGTAACTTTGGTAATAACTGCTTTCTAGCAAGAGTTTGAAGTCCCTTCTCGCTGATATGACCAAGCCTCTTGTGCCAAAGATCTATACTTTCACCATTCTGAATTGCATTAATCTCTCCTTTGTGTAGCTTAGCTTCCATGACATAAAAAGAGTTAAACTTCTTTCCTCTTGCCACAATTAGAGAACCTTTAGTGAGTTTCCATTTGCTTTCACCAAAATAATGTGTAAAGCCCTCATCATCAAGTCTGCCTGTAGATATCAAGTTAAGATGAATATCTGGAACATGCCTTACATCTTTGAGTATCAATTTGCTCCCAATACTAGTCTCCAAGCAAATATCTCCAATACCCATAATCTTAGATGTACCACTGTTTCCCATTCTGACATTATCAAAATCACCAACAGTGTAAGATCTAAAGAAATCACCATGAGAAGTGACATAAAATGAAGCACCAGAGTCAATTACCCAATTACTGTCCTGAGCTACAAGACCGACACAATTGTCATCACAAACAATAGTGATATTACCTTCAGCAGTAACTATATTGGTCTCTTTCTCATTTTTCTTCATTTCATTTTGTTCTCGCTTCCAGAACCTACACACTCTTTCTTCATGTGACCTGGCCTGTTATAGTGAAAACATTTGATATCTTTTCTAGACTTGGATCTTCCTCTATATCCATGTGGATTTCTACTATGACTTCTTCCACGTCTTTCTTGTTTTTCAGTAACAAATGCACTAGAAGAAGATTCACCATGTTCTTTCCTTTTGACATCTTCATTTAGCAAACTATATTTAACCATATCGATAGTTAAAGTCCCCTTTGACGTAGAGTTACAAATAGTCACCACATATGTTTCTCAACTTTTTGGTAAAGAGTTGAGAAGTAGTAATCCTTGCATCTCATCATCTATATTCATTTTCATAGCAACCAGCTTATTTGCAAGACTCTGAAATAGGCTTATATGATCAACAATGTTACCACCATCTTTATACTTCAAATTTACAAGCCTTCTGAGGAGAGAGATTCTATTTCCCACTGTCTTTTTCACAAAAAGATTTTCTAACCTTTGCCAAACAACATCAGCTCTGGTTTTATCTAAAATATGCTCATGCAAGTTTATATCCATTCATCTTCTAATATTGGCAATGACTTTTCTATGTTGAACTTCACATTCTTCATCGTCCATAGTAAAAGGTTTATCTTTAACCTTGATAGGCTTGTACAAATCTTTGCAATAGAGCAAATCTTCCATCAGACGCCTCCAAGTGGAATAATTTGATGAGTTCAATTTAATCATACCATTTAACTGCTCCATTTCAAACACACAAGAAAAACTAGCATCAAACAACCTAGCTCTAATACCACTTGTTGGGAAAAACCTGTTAAAGCGGAATAATTATTTCCCTCTTTGTGTATCAAAATAGGTTTCTCATCAAAATACCAACTTGATATCCAAATGCAAATATCAACCAACACAGCATAAACAATAGATCAAAAACTCAATCACACAGTGAGACCAAATCTTTTAACATGGAAAACCCAATGTGGAAAAAATCACGGGACCGTAGTCCACCTCAAACTTCCACTATCAATAGAAATGATAACAGATTTACAGTAAATCTTTTCTAAAACAACTAAAGAATCACAATAACATCAAGAACATAGATCTTGGCTTAAGAATAGCATATCATCATCACATAAGATGGATCTCCTCAAAAGAAAATTCTATGTCTCACAAAGTGGATATAGCAAGAAAGTACCTTATAAAGGATAAATTATAGATCAACACTATTAAGATTGTAGAGTTTGCTATAAGGATTCTCTATATAAAATTTGGATTAAAACTGACAACGTCTACCGATCGTCAAACAGAAAACTCACAACCTAATCTTTCTCTCTCTCTCTTGTCGTGTGCAGCCGTAGTTACTGCACGCTCTCGCTTGTTATGTTCTCACTCTGCACATCAACCCTCTCTCTCTTTTTTTTTTAATTTCTTTGATTTGAGCTCAAACGGCCCAATTTATCAAGCCCACAACCCAACACTAATTAACTGGAGTTAATTGAAAGAACAATATAGCAGACTCCAACTACTCCACGAAAATGTCATGGCTGGTGAGAGGAACAAGATAGATATCATGGTATATTCATGATGTTTGAGCAAGATATGATATCACCTGGTGATGAGAACCAGGTGACATGCCTCTTCTTGAGCATCAGACAAAGGGATTACCGGTTCCAGCCTTAAGCGAGACTAATGTATGTGCAAGCAGTACAACAGCATAAGCAGGGCCCAAGGGAAAGAAAGAAACTACAAGACAGACTAGAAGTATGAGAAGCACTTTAGATTCTTGGATCGACCATTTAAACATGGAAGCAGATTTGGTGAGGACTTGTGTTTCATTCAACCAGCATGTTCCACCAGATTGCTGGCAATATCACCAACCAGCTTCCTTCCTCCTCGATAAAATTACTTCTTGTCCAATCATTCCAAAAGGGAGTGAAGTTAGCAGGCTCATCAAAGGTATGAGAAATATTGAAAATGCCTTTCCATATTCTAAAAGATAACCGATGTATAAGAAACAAATGGTTAATATCCGCGTTTTGAGGATCAAAATCTACAGTCATCTAAGCAGTCAAAGAGGATTGATTTGCTGATTTACTGGTGAAGGATATATTACCAAGAAGGGACTAATTGTTTATTATATTAGGTACCTTATGGCATGAAAATTTTGGCACAAATTCTTCTTTTTATTGGACAATCTTTACTTAAATATGTTTTAAGCATTCTAATGGTATATATTCTTTTTTTTATATAGATTGGACAATCTTTACTTAAATTTCCTGTGTGTGTGTTTTGGATAATTTTTAAGATGAGCAAATGGGTGAGAAGATATTTTTTAGCCTATATAAGATTAGATAAGAGTACTACCAGCTTTACCTTGGACATTTTGGACTATCTGGATCAATGATTTAGTTTTTCCTCTCCAAAGTGGAAAGATGATTATGAGTTTATTTAAGTCTATTTATCAGATTAAGCATTTTACATTATGTGGTTCTTCAAAGTAGTCAACAAATCAGTATCACAGTAGTTAATAAATTAGCTATTAAATGATTAATTATCAAAGGTGAGAAACAATTTCAAGTTTTTTCTTTTTTTTTTGCCTTATAAACCATTGAATCCTAATTCTGTGTCCTCCATGTTGTGTTTGTTGCTAGGTAGCAATCAACCAAACCAAACAAAGACTCGATGTATAGCATGGGGACAAGACGACCACCTCCTGAGTTGCTGTTCGAAAGCGACTCCCATGAACCAAAAGCAGGTCACCTTTCTGCCATGGAAAGACCCCCTTCTCCTTGTAGTGTTATGTGAGAGGCCTTATTTTCTTTTATTTAATATTTCTCTCCAATTTTGTAACAATTTGTTTATTTACACACAAAAAAAAACTCATTAATATCCCATTTTACAACAACAATGTTGATGCTTTACATATTATTTTATTCATTTAGAAACAAGATAAAGTAATTTGAGATGTGGGTAGGTAAATAGGATAGAAATAATAATAATCATATAATTAGAGAACAATCCATAAAAGCCAACATTATTTTATCACCTAATTAAAAATTAGGTCACCATTGATTGACTAATTTATGTTTGAGAACCATACCAAAGTTTAAAAAACATTAAAAAAAAGTATTATGAAATAAAAAAGCCCCCTACTATTTGAACCCGGCCATCATTCATTTCCGGCAAGGTTCATCAGTCAGCGATCTGAAGGACAATCCAACGGTTGGTATCGTACTACAGTAGATTAACATGCAGCCGTGGTCGTACGCAATATCTCCTGACAGCTTTATTGTACGCGTTGCCGGTGGGACAATCCAACGGCTGATATGATGGCGTTTCAGCGTATCAGCGTATGATTACCGGTTGGCACGAATCATTACGCTTTTGTCGTATCAGCGTATGATGGCGTACCTTCGTCGAAGATGACGACAGTAGAGATTATGGGCATGACTTTAAGACATGATTAACGAACGAGCTAATTAATCACTTAATTAGGAGAGGATCGAGGAGAAGACTTATTATGGAAGAACAGGTGGCAAACTTATCTGGCTCCGTTAACTGTTGACTATAAGTAGCTCTCCCATCCTTTGCCCCTTTTCCATTTCCACTCCGGTGGTAATCGGAAGAAAAAGATCGCTCTTTTACGTCTCTCTCCCTCTGTCGTTTTGCGCTCCGCGGAGCTCGTACTCCTCCGTCAATGGCGACCAAGATTTACATTGTGTAAGCATTTAAACCCGCACGCCGTCGGCTTCCGTTTGTTAATCGGATTCATCTTCTTGATGCCCAATCTTTTGCGTGTCACTGTTCGAATTCTGTGAGGTTTTGTCAATTTGGGAGCTTTTTGGTGAATTCTTTCCATGAATCGCGGTGATATATCCTCTTCAGTCTGTTTTTGATCGGATCTCGTGTTAGGAACGGTTGTAATGTATTGATCTAATGGCATCCTCGGCAAAGATGTTTGTATGAAACGTTTGGATCGAGGGTTTCTTTGGAAGGGACAATTGAATTCCTGGAATGTTGTAGATAATTGTTGGTGCTTCTTAGTGGATTGCAGCGAAATGTTTTCTCGTTTGACCTTACAAAACCTTAGTCTGGGTTGTATTTTATCTCAACCAGCGAAAACACAAATCAAACAGCACAAAGCTTGTCAACTCTTGAGATTCCTGATTGGCTGTAGAGTTTTAGAGTTTATGTGGTTTCTTTTACCTAATACTCGACAGGGAATTTGTCCAACATATGATGTATATTGTCTAAAAGTATTCTTAACGTTTCGACAAATTAATGTGTAGATTAGTATACCGTTACAGTTCTTATATCAATATGTAGGCTTTTAAGAACGAGTCATATTATCTAAACTTATTTATCTGATCTGCATTTACATATTTTAGAGTTGATTCACCATATCCCACTATTAAATAGCTGATTATTTCATATCTAAGTGCAGTGTAGGTATGCATGTAATTATCAAGCTGCTATCTCATGTTTTTGTTCAGGAGATATATGAAATAATATTATCAGAAAACAACTTTTTATTTGCATATTATCAGAAAACAACTTTTTATTTGCTTGATATGTTTTTTTTACCATTATGTTTTTGTACATTATTTTTCTATGAGCTGCTAACAGACAACATGATCATTTTCTGAAGGTACTATTCCATGTATGGGCATGTTGCAAAGCTAGCAGAAGAAATTAAGAAAGGTTCTTCATCTGTTGAAGGAGTTGAAGTGAAACTTTGGCAGGTAAAAGCTTGTCATACTTTTAATTTCAGCACACTTCCTATTGTTTAAGGATGACAACATTGGCACAGTAATAAAGAAAAAGTAGGCCATGTCTCCTAAAATTCATCATCTTTAACCATTTCTTTTTGAAAATCAAGGGTTGTATGGGCAATAAACTTATTGTCTTCCACTTGATTTTTTTGACCAGAATCAACTATATCTATAGATGGTGTTCCTTACAATATCCTTTTGTTATCTGGATAACAATTTTTTTATTCATATGCTATCAGATTAATTGTCAACTGGGCTCCTTTTTCACTAATTGTATCTGTTTTCTTTTCATGTCTTCTTTTGTCTAATATATGTTGCCTGTTTTCATGTTCCAATTTCTGATTTAGTTTTCCTAATTAAGCACTAATTTCATTGTGGAAATTTTTACATTGAGTTGTAAGTCATGGAACGAGTTGTTTGTTATAGAAGAACTTAAGCTTCTGGGAACTAGTATCGGCCAAAGCTGCTAGGACCTATCGTAGTCAAGTTGCTGGAGTTTTTTGTCTTATAAATATATAGACAGAATTATTAAGCTATTTTGGTTGAACAGGTTCCTGAGACTCTTCCTGAAGAAGTTCTTGTTAAGATGGGAGCACCTCCTAAGAGCGATGCACCAATCATTACACCAAATGATCTTGCCGAGGCAGATGGGATTCTCTTTGGTTTCCCAACAAGGTTTGGCATGATGGCTGCACAGTTTAAAGCTTTTCTTGATGCAACTGGAGGTCTTTGGAGAACACAGGCTCTAGCTGGCAAACCTGCAGGACTCTTCTTCAGCACTGGATCCCAAGGCGGTGGTCAAGAGACTACTCCGTAAGCTTTTTACCCCTAGTAATTCGCATCATAACTATAAGAATCCTGATGTCTTTGTTGCACTTCAATGTCACTATCTAAATCTAAAACCATAATAATTATCTCATATAGGTCGTGGTTGAGCAACTTTTGCATCAAGATAATGAATGTGTAATTAAAATAATATAAAATGTGTTTTTCCTGCAAGGTGTTGGGAAAAGTTGTGCAGTAGAAAAATGTTTATTATATTCATTTCTTTCTCCTATGGATTGCTAATAAATTGGCTACTTCCTAACATTTAAAATATATAGTTCTTGAAACTTTTTACTGACCATATTTCTTCTACCATTTCCATTTTCTCCTAAGTTTGACAGCCATAACTCAGCTGGCCCATCATGGAATGATCTTTGTCCCAATTGGCTACACCTTTGGGGCCGGAATGTTTGAGATGGAGAATGTGAAGGGTGGCAGCCCATATGGTGCAGGCACATTTGCTGGAGATGGTTCAAGATTCCCATCCGAGCTTGAGCTGGAACAGGCTTTCCACCAGGGAAAGTACTTTGCCAGCATTGCCAAGAAGCTCAAGAGTTCCTCTTGATGATCCTGTGTCTCCACATAGAACTATCATTGGATTGAGGATTAATATCCTGGTATTTGTTGACTGTTAAACTTTCATTGAACTTTACAAATGTTATTTCTGGTACAACAGTTCTTTTATAAGTCTGGCATATGATTGCTTGACTTAGTATCGGATGCTGCCTTTTTAACCTTTCGATATGAATATGGTTATTGCCGTCTTTGATGTCACTTTTGATTTAACATATGCAATAATCTACATAAAAGACATAGGATATATGCATCCCTTTGATTGCTTGAGATTTGAGGACTTATGCCCACCAATGCATCTTTGTAATTTCACATTGTCGGAGTTGTTCCTGTCTTCTATAATTTACTTCTGAATCATTACTGCCACTCCTATTGTAATCAATATATGCTTTGCGTCTCTAGAATTTATATTTGCTCATTTCTGGAAAATTCTGGAAGGTTTGTCTATAATTGCATTGTACTATTTGTCCTTTTTAAGTAATTATTCTTAAAGATTTTTTTACCAGTTTTGCTTTTTCATGAATCCAATAGGACTCACTGACATCAGATGGACAATGGAAATCTGAACTTTATATCCATTACATGTCATACAACCTATTATGTGATATGCAAAGTTTTACTTTGTTGGACTTAATGACATGAAGATATCAGCAATGTGCTTCTATCTAATTCTGAATGAGTGTTTGTCAAAAAATAATATGTGCACATAGTTATCCTTCCATGATGCTAAAATCAAATGCTATGGTCATGATGTCCATTCTTTCTATCTGACATTGTTCTGTTTCTCACTTATTAGATTTGATGACAAGAACAACTTCACTTTCTGGATTCTTTGTGCAAAAAAAAGAAACACTGTTTTCAAGTGAACAAATCTCTTCTTAATCTTTTATGAATATGGGTGATGGTCTATGAAGAAACAATCTCACTTCTCTCTCATATGTCAGGGTTGGAGATAGTTCTTTTTACCAGACATGCATATAATGTTGATGCCTCACATGCACTTTTATGATGTATCTTATCATCTGTGATATTCTCATTGGAAGTGGAAATATTATCATAATGATATATGAGATTAGAGGAGTCTAATACTATTGACCATATATTGATGTTTAATCAAAAGAATTTTTCTTGGGTTCCATGTGCCACCACTGCACATGTTGTTGTTCCTCACCTGCCAGAGGGGACATGTGCCAGCCAGCATTTGGCACGCTGGGAAAGATGAGTCTTACCCTATTATTCCATTAGGAAGAATCCCTTTTTCCTTTTATGATTCGGAGATGTGATTGATACAATGCACATGGAGCATGTCAAGTCTTACACCATTTGATTGCTACTTCTGCCTTGTGCTTCCTAAACAAGTGCATCTCTCTTTACCTTTGCCTCCATCAATGCAACATCTAAACCTTATCAGTAATGGAATACTACTTACTACACAACCACAATAACAAGCTAAATAACATTCATATCTCTTCTAACTGCACCATCTAATAATGTCTGCTTTAATGACTTAATCTGTATCCTAATATTGTTTATCAAAATATGCTACTAGTGGTATTGCTATTGTTGTATTAAGAATCAATTTAAGAATAGTTTTATTGTTTTTGTTATGTAGACTCATAGTATAATTTTTTTTCCTATTGATGAAATATTATGGATAAAAGTTAGATTAATGATAATAGAGTTAGTAATGAGCATTCACAAGATGTTAAGGTTTCATTAATTTTGCATTAGAAAAGGGTTGCTTGAGATAGGAAAGATGCTTATGTTGATGCAAATTATGTTATAATTCCTGCCAACCATATAAAAATATTCTAATATGCTATGGATTTTTAAGAGGATACACTGACTGGATTTTTGATTTAGCATCTTCATCTTCAAATACGACATGAGAAGAAATTAACTTATCTATACACTACATGATGTTGACGTTGGTGACTTAAATCAACAAACGAGAAGAGTTTCCAATAGGAGTTTTCATGGACTTGTTGTCTTTTAATATGTATAAAAGCAAACACAATCTTGTCCTTGTCATTTGAGTTGTCAAAATGTAATGTAGCATCCAAAAATAAAAAAAGCTAAAATTCATAATATTACTTTAATATCTCATCGTTGGCATCTATGTTACGGAATGCTTTCGGTGGCACTTGGAGTGGTTGATGAGTTCGATTTCATCATAATCCAACTTACGGTAGGAGCCTTTGAATCTAATTGAGATGTTCGATGTAATGTTCAGACATACACTAATACCAATATCGGATGAGATTTTTATCGTTTAAAAAAATATTTTTTTATAAATCAAAAAATTATTCAAATATTTTGTGTTCGGATTTTATCGATATGGACATCGATTATTTTTTTTATTTTTTTACTAAACTTTGAAATATTTTCTTTATCAATCTTTGAGAAGAAATGTAATTTTTTTTGTCACATTTTATTTTGTTATGACTTACATAAAATAATCTTTTCATTTTTTTGGAATATTTTGACTTTTCTCCCTTTACAAAAAAATATATCTATACTATTTTCCTTATTTTTTTTTCCATATGTTTATAGTTTAAAGAGTATTTTGATATTATTGGAAAAATGAGTCACTATGTGGTGCTTCGCAAAACAAAGAAAAATAAACTACTCATAATCTTATTAAATATGATGATAAATTAATATAACAAAATATATTACATTCTTCGAGTATTCATACAAATTTCCTATTGTGATGTAATAATATATTTGCCTATAATAAATATACAAACAATACTGTTGTCTTTGGTCAATAACGAGTATAAATGAAACGTTGTGAAGGTTGTCAGCCACATCGACCATAGCGACAAACAACAGCAGTCAAAGGACCAGCGGAGGCTGATTCTTTGATAGCTGTGCATATCATCATCAGCATCATCATCATCATCATCATCATGCCAGTTATGATAAAAGAGAGATTTTGAAGCGGCCTTTGTCGACGACGGGGAGGAGTGCGAGTGGGAAAGCATCGGATGCTCTCCTTGGCTTTGCTTTCCAGATAATCTCGTGGGGGTTCGGCCTCATCACCCCCTCTCCTCCTCCTCCTCCTCCTCCTCTATAAGAATTCGCCACAGCCTCCGTCCGCGATCGACACCAAAACCCCTCGTCGATGGCGGACCTGCTGGCGCCCGAGCAGATCGCGGAGTTCAAGGAGGCCTTCAGCCTCTTCGACAAGGACGGGAACGGTCAGCCCTCACCCATTCCGCTTCTCTTGCTTCTGTCGACCTCTCTCTTTGTCGTTTACGATTCGCTTCGAGTATTGAAGTAGGGTTTTTGCTGCTATGCTCGATTGACCTGGTCGTCTGGGTTCTCGCTGGTGATTTCCTTTGCTGCTTTTGCTAGGAATTCATTGCCCTAAAACTTCTCTTTTTTCTTTTTGTTTGGGTTTTTCGATCTAAAGAAGTCTCTTTTAATTTCTTGCTCTTTTACCGTATAATTAGACTGGGCGCCATCATCTCTTTTGTTCAACAAGCTTCATGCTTTCTAGTGGGCTATAACCTGTACCCATCAGAATATCGAAGATAAGATGATATTTATTGGTACTCCATCCTAAATTATGTACAATAATTCCTTGTGGCTGTGGTCTGTTCTTGTCATCAGCATATCTTGACAAGAAGATTTATGGTGGCCGGTCTCTCACCCAAATGATTACTGAAATAAATGGCCTCCTTTGAATCCATATTTCGAAGTTCACGTTCAATGGAATTAACCTTAAGAACCTACTGACTCTGTAAGTAAAGTATTTTTTTTAAGAAAATTCATGATTTTGAATGTTTTGGTTGGGGACATTAGTCTAGAAGGCGAGTAATATGCATGAGGGAACTCATTTCTTCCGAGTTTGCGCCGAACTAATGATGATAAGATTGGAACTTCTTCTCTTTTGGCCAATCCAGCTAATTTTAAGGCTGACATTGGTTTTGGCCCAGACTTAGCCAGAACTTGAGAAAAGGTCTTTAGGAGATTCATGTTAGTAGAGGAACTTCAAACATTAAACAAATATTGGTCGGTTAAGTTAGAAGTTATAAATATTTCTGAATTATGTTTAGGTTTGATATCCCTACTATTTGCTTCCAGAAATAGGGATGGCTGTCCTTGTAATTTTTGTAATATACATTTTCACCTTTTTTTGTCAGGTTCCATTGTCTACATATTTTTCTCAAGCTCTCTATTTTTACTGTATTAGCATATGATTTGAGTCTACTTTTGTTTGTACGAAACTAAGTTAATGAAATGTTGGGTGTGTTTTACTAATCTAAATACTTGTACCGATTTAGCTGACAAAGTTGCTATGTAAATAATTCCCATCCTTTTGATTTATTGAATATCTATTAATTTTTCCACACTTAGCCTATGATTTTTAAGGTTTTTTGTCATTGCACAAAAATTATGTTAGTATTTTCTCATTTGTTGGATATCATAAAATTCTCATTGTAGTTACCTTCTCAACAATAGAGTGTATGTTCTTCATTTGGTTTCTCCTAATAAAGAAATATGGTTACCCTCCTCAAAATTAGAGTATTTGCTTAAATTTCCTGAGTATATGTTCTTCATTTGGTTTCTCTTAATAAAAAAATATGGTTACCCTCTTCAAAATTGGAGTATTTGCTTAAGTTTCCTTCTCAAATATGTTGCATCATTTTATTTTTTTTTGAACTTTTGGTCATTGTTGCAAATTGCACTATCAATTATAAACCTGTTGTATCTTCTGGATGAAATGTCATTAGGTCACATCACAACTAAGGAGCTTGGAAATGTGATGCGTACACTGGGACAGAATCCTACAGATGCAGAGCTACAGGATATGATCAATGAGGTGGATGCCGATAGGAGTGGAACCATTGATCTCAAAGAGTTCCTTAACCTGATGGCACACAAGATGAATGCTGGCTCAGAGGAGGAGCTTAAGGAGGCTTTTCGGGTATTTGACAAGGATCAGAATGGGTTCATTTCTGCTGTTGAGCTTCGCAATGTATTGGTCAATCTTGGAGAGAAACTGACTGACGAGGAGATTAATGAGATGATGAATGAGGCTGATACCAATAATGATGGCCAAATCGATTATAAGGAGTTCATAAAAATCATGATTGCAAAGTAAGGAAAATTCCTGCAAATGTTTTTCTCTAAAGAATCAATACTTTCATGGCTTTTCATATAAGTAGTATTGTGAGAAAAGGCAACAATTTTTTGGTTTGGTGACTGTTTTATTTTGAACTGACTTCCTAGAAATTTGTTCTTTCTGTTAATATTCTTCAGGTTTCAGATTTTTCCCTTTGGAACCTCTGGATACCAAGATTTGCGACCTCTTTTTTTCGTAGTTTTGAATCTCAGAATTGACTTTCACTATTTATTTACAAAATAAATGTCCAAACCAATCATAATCATATTAATAAGTAAGGCTTACTTCATCCCTATCTGTATCGGTTTGGGCCACGCCAAAACCTGGACTGCTGCAAAAACCTGCATTATTTAAGTCCTCATGTTTCAAATTGACCAAATGTTACAAGGCACCCTTGTAACATTTCCTACCCAATCAAACACGTGAAAATAATTCAGTAACTTCCATCGATCTTTCCTATGTTTTACTTTACACTCCACAAGTGCCCTTGTTCTCAAAATCTCAGGATTTGCATTACTTTGTGTCTAACTACTAGTTCTTATTGCATCATGTGGCAAGCTAAATTTGTTAGATTAGTTTTCTGTTTTCATTGTGACTGTACTTGTGGGATGAAGGATTTACTGCCTTTTGCATGGCAAGCATTTCTTTTGTTTCTTTAGGTGTTCATCATTTCATTTAAGTATCTTCGCTAACTAGATGCTCTAGTGGCAGATCCTAGGAAACCCATTGTCTTTTCAACTCCAATGCTCTGCGTATATTTTGCTGGCTATTGATTTGCAGCCTATATTATTCTGCATAACTGCTTGATACTGCCTTCTTTGGCATTAGGGCTTAGTCTTTTATCTATGATATAGGTCCACTCAAATTGAAACATAGATGAAAGTAGCAGACCTCTGCCTCTTGGCCCAGCTCGATTTGACTCAGTTTCTAGGGTTCTATAAGCTTCATTGGTCAACAATTCTTCATATGCCAAATTTAGTTTTTGTTTGTAGACAATACTGCCCAATACTTTTGCTCATTGGAACCCATTTTAAAGCCACACAATACCAATGCTTCCAAAAACTATTTCTGTTTTAATGGTACTGAATACTCTGATCATAAGTTGGCTGCTTGTGGCTTGCAAGATGGGTGATGTTACTCTCTGGTCCTTCTTTGGTTACTGTCTGCTCTATTGTCATGGCTAATATTATCTTCTTAAACTTGCTGTTGCAAGTCCTGCATTGTTTCCTTGTGCACTAGTCTATAGGCTGTGCCTAAAGAAACTACATGGTCAATTGGAGGTTTCATGATGGGAACTTTTGATTGTTTATGAAGGCGTCAGCTAGCTTAGCTGGTAAAGATCTTGACAGTTTATTGCAAGGTTCTGAGCTCAATTCTCACCTTCGTCGTTTACCCTTTGCAAAAAATAATTTTTTTGATTGTTTGTTGTCTATATAATTGGTTAATAGTGCAACCATCTTATTTGTCATTTTTAGGAGATGGCATCATTTAAATAATCCATAGGATTTAAAGCAATACTAGAGCTCTGATTGTGATTGAAATGTGGACTTTTTTTGCAGACGAAGAAGATCAGACGAGGTGAGTGATAGCAAGAAGGCCGAGACCAGTCATCGTCACTCGAAGCACAGCGGAGACGATCCTCCATCAAAGTGCAGCCAAGTCTGCTCGAGCTGCACTGTTCTCTAATCCTCCTGTGTAAGCCATCCTTACTGGAGACATGGAATGAGTGAGTGACATAGTGTTATGTTCCATATGTATGTAACATTGCTTGGTACCCCAAATGAATTCCTCTTCCCTGTGAGTAGACATAATTACTGTATCACAATATAAAAGCCATATTGTTTATATCATATGTATTTGCAAATATTTTCATCTGATTCTGCTTCTTCCTTCTTGTTGTACTGAAGGTGTTATTGGTGTTCACTTTCAATAAGCTTATTTATCTCAATTCAAACATATTTCATCTTCCTCTGACTTTGAATTGGCAGAAATATCATGCACTGGGGGTATATAGAGTAGTATGATCCATAAATGCTAAAACATCATTCATTCTATCTTGCATGATTCATGTAAAAAAATCAGGCTAAAATTTTTAAAAATAAAATGAATATTTTGCATGGTATATATTATTTGAGGACCCCTCCACCCAGGCCTCACATCATGAACCAGCCTACAAAACTGATGTCTTATCCATGATGCTGAGGGGCCTCACTTTGAACCCATTTCTTCCATTAATTCTAAGAGAAGTTGTAAACAAAATTGCCATACACTAACTCAGTCCCAAAATGTGAAAACTTCTGAGATGTGTGCAAACCATTACCAAACAATTTGAGCTCCAAAGAGTCAGTCTACTGTGGTCACATAAGTAAATTGAGCACCAAAATGCAAAAAAGATAAAGAGTTTTAGTATTCACAGACCCCATTTGACTATTGAAACCCTCATAACTCTTTTTAAAAAATAATAAAGTATTATTTTACTATCTATAGTATTGATATTATTGATTTTATCTCTTTTTTTTTCTTCTTCATGACCTTTTTTATCTTTGATGTCGATGTAGCTCGTCATCTCTTGCTTGTTATCGAGTTATCATCGAATATCGATACCACTCGTTAGGAAGAAGAAAATGAGAAAGAGTAGAATATTTATATTTATTTGTAAAGGGATAATTTAAAAAAATTAAAAATATGAATATAAATAATAAATAGAGAATTGCAAATATTAATATATAAAAAAAGGTCACCTGCTCCAAAGATAGTAAGACAGTCCTAAGATATAATTATTGTTGTCAACACAAATAACTTGTGGGATCATTCACAATTAGTTCCTTGCATTTAAATTGAGCAGACCCAAAAGATGTTGTCTTCTTCGACACCACATGGACTCTCTGCACAGCATTTGCCCTCTCCCACGAGACACGGCATCATCTTCAACAAAGTCATGGGCTCTACAATTTGAAATCTCCAAAGAAATAGGAGATTTCAAATGGCAAGTTTTTTTCTTTTTCTATTCATAATCACATTTTTAAAAGAAACTTATTATTTAAAACTCCTCTCTTACTATTATAATATTTTTTAAAAAAAATAATAATTTACTATTCATAGCACATCTAATTTTATTATTATTATTTTTTTCCATGGCTTTCGGCTTGGACTCTCTCCATCGCCCACACACCTTACCACTATTGTTGTTGACTCTTTCCATTGTCCATTGTCGTTGATCATCACTCATGGTCTTGTTGTTACCACTCATTATCGGTCGCTAGCCTCAAACTACCCACTTATCATCAATCTTCCACTAACATCATTATTATCGAATTTGCTGGCTGTAAAAAAGGAGAAAGTCGTTATCGTCGATCGTCAGTCCCAACCTAATCTTCTGTTAATATTATCATCGACTTTGTCGATTGTCGAAGGGGAGGAAGCTATTATCGCTAATCACCCACCCTAGCTTGCTCGCCTATCGACAATCTTTTGCTGACATCATTATCGTCAACTATATTAGTTATAGAAGAAGAAGAAATCATTGTCATCGATCATTAGCCCCAACCTACCTATCTACCATCAATCTTTTGCTGACATCGTCGTTACCAACTCCACTGTTTACGGAAGAGGAGGAAGAAGATGAGAAGCGGAAGATGATGATAAGATGAAGAGAAAAAAGAGGAGGATATTTTGGTATATTTCTAAAGGGATAGTTTAGATATATTAAAGTCAAATTATAGATAGTAAAATAGGGGTTATAAATAATAATCTTCTTTTTAAAAATTAATATTTCTATGATATCCGTTTATAAATAGACATAAATACCCTCAATTTATTACTTAATTTTAAGTGTCTTTCATTTCCTTTCCGATAATCCATTTATCATTTCCTTCTTTTCCTTCTTATTTTTCCGATAAAGATATCATTGGTAATATAAGAAATGTATTTAGTAAAATTATATTTTTATTTGTTTAATGATTATATGAAGTAATGGATTGTTAACAGCAAATAGCAACACTAAAAAAAGAAAAAAAAGGCTCAGAAATGAGAAATACTTTCTATTTGTTATATTAAAAAAATAACAATATTGAGAAACTTTTGTATTATAGGAATTGGTCAATAACAAAGTATAAATAGTACGGCGAGAAAGTTATCGTCCACATCATAAACAATGACGAAGAAACTGTCAAAGGAGCAGAGGAGGTGGATGCTTTAATAACTGTGCATCATCGTCGCCATCATGGCCAGATGATAAAAGAGAGATTTTTAAGCCGGCTTTGTCGACGACGGGGAGGAGTGCGAGTGGGAGAGCATGGGATGCTCTCCTTGGCTTCGCATTCCAGATAATCTCGTGGGGGTTCGGCCTCATCCCCCCCTCCCCTCCTCCTCCTCCTCCTCCTCCTCCTCTATAAGAATTCGCGCCAGTCTCCGTCCGCGATCGGCACCCAAACTCCTCGTCGATGGCGGAGCTGCTGACGCGCCAGCAGATCGCGGAGTTCAAGGAGGCCTTCAGCCTCTTCGACAAGGATGGGAACGGTCGGCCCTCTCTCCCCTCCCCCTCTCCCCTCCCCCCCGCCCCCACATTCCCCTTCTCTTGCTTCTATCGACCTCTCTCTTTCTCGTTTACGATTCGATTCGAGGATTGAATTAGGGTTTTTGTTGCTCTGCTTGATTGACCTGGTCGTCGTCTTGGATCCAAAGAATTATCTTTTAATTTCTTGCCCTTTTACCATATAATTAGATTGGGCGCCATCATCTCTTCTGTTGAACAAGCTTCGTTCTTTCTAGTGGGCTATAACTTCTACCGATCATATTGTCGAAGATAAGATGATATTTATTGGAACTCCATCCTAAATTTTGTACAATAATTCCTTGTGGTTGTGGTCTGTTCTTGTCATCAGCACATCTGGACAAGAAGTGTTGTGGTCTCCGATCTCGCTCCCAAATGATCACTGAAATCAATGGCCTCCTTATATAATCCATATTTACAAGTTCAAGGTCAATGGAAGTAGCCTAAGAACCCACTGACTCTGAAAATAATGTAATTTTCAAGAAAATTCATGATTTTGAGTAGGTTTTCGTGGGGACATCATCAGCCCAAAAAGCAGAGTAATATGCATGAGGAAACCCACTTCTTCCATCAGTTTTGCGCTGAACTTAATGATGATAAGATTGGAACTTCTTCTGTTTTGGCCAATCCAGCTACTTTCAAGTCTGACATTGGTTTTGGCTCAGACTTAGCTGGAACTTAAAACTGTGATGGAAGGTGTTTAGGAGATTCATGTCTATAGAGAGAGAGAGACTTAAAACATTAAAAAAAAAAATTTGTTAGTTAAGTTACAAGTTAAAATTATTTGTTAATTTTGTTTAGGTTTGATATGACTACTGTTTGTTTCCACAAAATAGGGATGGGTGTCCTTGTAACTCTGGTAATATACATTTTCAATTATTTTGGTTAGTTTCCATTGTCTATATATTTTTTCTCAAGCTCTCCATTTTGTACCGTATTAGCATATGATCTGAGTCTACTTTTGTTTGTACAAAATTAAGTTAATAAAGTCTTGGATGTGTTTTACCAATGTAAATACTTGTACCGATTTAGGTGAGGAAATTCCTAGGTAAATAATTTCCGTCCCTTTTATTTAATGAAATATCTATTAATTTTTTTTCCAAGTTTAGCCTATGATTTGTAAGGTTTTAGGTCATTGCACAAAAAATTATGTTAGTATTTCTCATTTGTTGGATATCATAAAATGCTCGTTATAGCTACCTTCTCGACAGTAGAGTGTATGTCCTTCATTTGATTCCTCTTAGTAAAGAAATATGGTGACCCTCCTCAAAATTAGAGTATTTGCTTCAAGTATGTTGCATTTTTTTAAAGAAACTTTTTGGTCATTGTTGCAAATTGCACTACCAAATATAAACCTATCGTATATTCTGGATGAAATATCATTAGGTCACATCACAACTAAGGAGCTTGAAAATGTGCTGCGTACACGGGGGCAGAATCCTACAGAGGCAGAGCTAGAGGAGATGATCAATGAGGTGGATGCCGATAAAAGTGGAACAATTGATTTTCCAGAGTTCCTTAACCTGATGGCACGCAAGATGCATGCTGACTCAGAGGAGGAGCTTAAGGAGGCCTTTCGGGTATTTGACAAGGATCAGAATGGGTTCATTTCTGCTGCTGAGCTTCACGATGTAATGGTCAATCTTGGAGAGCAACTGACCGATGACGAGATCAATGAGATGATGCGTGAGGCTGATTCCAATAGTGATGGCCAA
Source organism: Musa balbisiana (assembly GCA_004837865.1). Lineage (NCBI taxonomy): Eukaryota > Viridiplantae > Streptophyta > Magnoliopsida > Zingiberales > Musaceae > Musa > Musa balbisiana. The sequence continues at coordinate 17,023,252 of CM017189.1, forward strand.
ATCGATTATAAGGAGTTCGTCAAAGTCATGATTGCCAAGTAAGGAGATTCCTGCAAATGGTTTTTCTTATAAGAATCGATACTTTCATGGCTTTTCGTGGCAGATAAGTAGTATTGTGAGAAAAGGCAACAATCTTTTGGTTTTGTTGACTGTTTTATTTTGTATTGTCTTCCTAAAAATTTGTTCTTTTTGTTCTTGTTCTTCAGGCTTCAGATTTTTCCCTTTGGAACCTTTGGATGCCTAGATTTCCGACCTCTTACTTTCATAGTTTTGAATCCCAGAGCTGACTGTCGCTATTTATTTGCAAATTAGATATTAGAACCAATCCTAATCATATTAATAAGTAAGGCTTGCTTCATCCCTATTTGTACTGGTTTGGGCCACATCCAAAACCAGGACTGCTGCAAAACCTGCATTATTTAAGACTTGCCGCAAAATGACCAAAAATATATCTAATGTGTGTATTTGCCTTTTTCTTTTTCATGCTTATTTTTCTACTCACTCATAACATTAAAATAGTTTATCCTGTACCATAGGTCACAATATCATTATTTTCTGGAACTGGAAATATGTTCTTCCTGCTTGGTTTAGTTAAAACTTGAAGAAATCTCCAAAGGGTGCCCTTGTAACATTTCCTACCCAATCAAACACATGAAAATAATCAAGTAACTTCCATCGGTCTTACTTATGTTTTGCGTTACCCTCCACAAGTGCTCTTGTTCTCAAAATCTCAGGATGTGCATTACTTTATGTCTAACCACTAGTTCTTTTTGCATCTTGTAGGAAGCTAAATTTGTCAGATTAGCTTCCTGATTTTTGTCGTTACAGTACTTGTGGGATGAAGGATTTATTGCCTTTTGCACATTTCTTTTGTTTCTTTAGGGGTTCATCATTTCATCTTAGTATCTTTGCTAACTAGATGCTCTAGTGGCAGATCTTAGGACTTGGTTGGCCTTTTCGACTCCGTTGCACTGGGTATACTTTGCTGGTTATTAATTTGCAGCCTAAATATTCTGCATAACTGCTTGATACGGCCTTCTTTGGCATAAGGGCTGTCTTTTATTTATAATGTAGGTTCCACTCAAATCGGAACTTAAATGGAAGCATCTAAGCTCTACCTCTAGGCCCCGATCGATTTGATTCAATTTTGAGGGTTCTATAAGCCACACACTTGTTTGTAAGTCAAACTTAGTTTATGTCTGTAGATAATACTGCCCAATACTTTTGCTGATCGGAACCAATGCTTCCATAAACTATTTCTGCCTTAATGGTCGGTCCTGAATGCTCTGATCTTATGTTTGCCGCTTGTGGCTTGCAAGATGATCATATTACCATGGTTACTGTCAGCTCTAATGTTGCAACTCCTGCACCGTTGCCTTGTGCACTCACTACTAGTCTATAGGCTGTGCTTGATGAAAGAAATTTTGATTGTTGGTTGTCTGTATGACTGGTTAATAATGCAATCATCTTATTTGTCATTTATTAGAGATGGCATCATTTAAAGAATCCATAGGAGTTAAATAAAGCAAGCTCTGATTGTTGTGATTTGCAATCTTCTGCAGACGAAGACAAGAGGAGGAGGGGAGTGATAGCAGGAAGGCCGAGACCAGTCCTCGTCAGTCGAAGCACGGTGACGACCGCCCTTCACCATCAAAGTGCGGCCAATTCTGCTCGAGCTGCACCGTCCTCTGATCGACCTACGTAGGACGTGGAACGAGTGACATGGGGGGGTGTTTTGTTCTATATGTATGTATCATTGCTTGGTATTCAACCGAGTGTTAGGCCTGAGGCATGTGTGCAACAGTCGAGATGCATTATTCCTCTCTCCATAAGGTCAAGCCTAATGTGGTGGTCATGCGAGCGAAATGAGCTCAAGAATCCATAAAGTAACCTACCGAAGATATAACACAGTTCTAAAGATATTGTTGTCGACGCAAATCAATTGCTTCAGCCCCTGATGACATATGCTGATATACTCTGCAAGCTGGGGCAAAAAACCAGTGTGCATCAACACAACCTGACAACCATCTTTAGGTAACCACCGGTAAACCAACTACTTACGTCACACTTAAGTTCCTTGCACTTAAATTGGGCAGACGCAAAGATACTGTCTTCTTCCGCATCACATGGACTCTCCGCACAACATTCGTCCTCCACAACATGACACAGGGCATCATCTTCTACAATTTAACCCAACCCCTCATATGCCCCTCGACAAATGGGAATCAATTCTGGTGACTCCCTTGTACATGCAGACTGTTGTGATTCACCCACATACCATCACAAAGAACCCAACAGATACAATGGTATAATCTCGCTTTCTCATTTCTTGACCCAAACAATTAAAAGTGCAGCAAACCTAAAACTACATAAGAACAAGGAGGAGAAAAAAAATTCTAAAAGAGAGAGCTTCGAAGATGTTTACAAGCTCACACTAATCTGCGAGTCAGAAAAGAGCAGCTTTTAGTCATCGTCTCCAGGGGCAGCATTGGAAGAGCCAGAGCCCGCCTTCTTGGGGAGGAGAAGGTTGTGGATGTTGGGCATCACACCACCGCTGGCAATAGTGACCTCCCCCAATAGCTTGGAAAGCTCTTCATCGTTCCTCACTGCAAGTTGGATGTGCCTGGGGACAATCCTGGTCTTCTTGTTGTCCCTGGCTGCATTCCCAGCAAGCTCCAACACCTATTCACCAACAGTATAATATTTAGATCTTGAGAGAAGTAATTCCACAGTAAAACCAATAAATTAAAGTCGAAAAGAAGGAAATCAGTGAAATAACCCCAAAGCAACACGACAGAGATCCACAAATTACCAAAAATCACGAATCGATACTAATAGATTTCCAGAACATCAAATTGTACCCCTGTAAAACCAAGACCAAAACCAGATCGAAGAACATTAACCCTAAAGTTAGTGGAAACGACAGAAAACATCGATTTCAACGACGAATCAATAGAAACACCCGAACCAAATAGAAGAGAAAATAACAGATGAAAGGGGGGAAAATCCACACCTCAGCGGCGAGGTACTCGAGGACGGCGGCGAGATAGACAGGGGCGCCGGCACCGACGCGCTCGGCGTACTTGCCGGCCTTGAGGAACCGGGCGATCCTACCGACGGGAAACTGGAGCCCGGCCTTGCTACTCCTTGATATGGACTTCTTCGCTGCAGCAGAACCGATCGCCTTCCCCCTCCCGGCCATGGCTACTACTGTCTTTAGGGTTTCGGAATCGGTGGTAAAGGACTCTCAACGCAGCCGTCGCAAGCGCTAACGCTGTCGATTGGAGGCGGGCTTCGCTTCTTATTTATAGGCCCCAAGGGAGATGGAGATTGGCCGCCGTTGGTAACACACGGATCGTGAATCCAATCCGTCGGATGTGCATCATTTGGACGGATGGATCTTTTTGATTAAGTAACAAGAAGAAACGGGAAACGATTATGAGGTTATTTACAGATTGGTCCTCTTAATTTAGATTATTAACTATTTAGTTCCTATATTATCCCTAATTGAAAGTGTCAATTATGTCCACGGGATTAAATATTTAATAACCTCACATGAGGTTATGAGGTTAGATTCCGAAATTAAGATTTATATAATTAATAAAACCATCCAAATGTAATGACTTCAGATTAGAATAACAAATCAAGTAAAAATAAGAAAATCATATAATTAATAGATCATTTGGCTAAAAGAATTAAGATTTAGCAGTTCCTATCATTTCAGTGATTTGAAGTATCATCTCAATGTTAATTAAAACTCCAAAAAGATTGTGGTTTTATAAATATTTGGGTTATTTAAGTTTTTTGGTTTTTTATTATACTTAAAACTCAAACTGACAATTAATAATCACAATTAAGTTATACTTGAGCTAGGATGATATTTTTAAAAAATATCAATATTTTGGATATTTTTCAAAACTCCCATTTTATTTTTTTAAATAATATTTTTAATTTAAAAAAATACTACAATTGTTTTTTAAAAAAATTTCATCTTTTTTATAAGATCTATTTGAAAATACTATAAATGATCTAAATAAACCTCAAACCTTAACTACAAATATGAAAAAATGATATTGTAATATTTTATAAGCAATAATAATTAAGTATACAATATGATATCACTTACAATACTTTTTAATAACGTTTATAATATTATCAATATCTTAATAAAAATATAGATATTATTTTAAAATACAATAAATAAACCAAATAAAAAATATTATAGTAGTTTAAAAAATAATTAAAAAATATTTGTAGGAAAACTTTTGAGGGGTATTTTAGGTATTTTAATTATAGGTACTGTTTAAAAAATAAAAAAGTAATACTTTTCAAAAATACTTAAGATATGGGTATGTTGTTGGAAAATCGTCCATTGAGCTTCTCATGATAAATATAGCAATAGAATTAGTGTATGTGACCAATCTTAATATTTGGAGCGAAATATGAGACATATTACAATTTATAATAGTAAATATGATTTTTTTTCAAAAAATACAAATAGGTCTAAAAATTATATTATATTATATATATCATGTAATCCATGACCGTCGTGGAAATCCAATTGAATTTCGCCACGTCATCGATCATTCCATTGCCTTCAAAGCCGACCTACCAAACTACGAAGTAATGACAGGAAAAAAGAGCCACCTTTGGCCCAACGGCAGGTCGATATCAGTCATCCTCCGGCTCCCAGCCGTTGAAGTCTGGGTCTCCGGCGACGGATCGGAGAATGGGCTTCTCCGAGAACCCTAGCTGCTTCTTGGATTGCTCCCTGATCGACGAAATCCCCAACGATGGGGGCGATTTCGCGGCGAACGATGGCGGAGGGTTCTGTTTGTCCCCTCAGGGCTTCAACCTCTCTTCCACTGTCCGGTAATTCGAACTGGAATCTCGGTTGTAGCTCGATTTTCTTTGGTTGGTGCTGCAATGATGAGTGAACATTTATGAGAGAACCATATTTTAGTTGTTTGTTAGGAATTACTAATGTAGGAAAGAATATTTTTGAATAATTTACAAGTTATTTGTATTTATTGGTAACAAGGTTGATGATTTGGTCCATTTGGTGCCTATTTTTCTGTCTTGTGTAGGATAATATGCTGCTTTGCTAGGATCTGAAGTTTGCCCCCATCATCTGAACATAGAAGTGTGAGGCAAATTATGTTTTTGCAGTAGCAAATTGAATGCATATCAGATCTATTTGCAGCTTATTCTTTTTTCTTAATGCACTTTTGATTGACAATACATTTGACAATCAGTGGTCTAGGATAAAGATTATAGTTTAAAATTCTTTCCTCCTGCCTTCTATGACTTACAAATTTAGAAATCAGTCTGATTGGAGAAAATTTTGCTCTTTATGCTTCCAATCCCCAATTCTGCTCACTATTAACTCTTTTCCATTATCAGTCAAAAACTACAATTGAAATAAATAAGGGCAAACTGCTATGATGCAGTTGTCTCACATAGGTGAACCTAGGCATGCCCCAACTCAAATTAGAGGAATAGCAGCAGTGGTAGAAGAGCCAACCACTGCAAACCAGGGTTGAGACCCCCTCCTTATTCGAACAAGCGACTGGTATGTCTTCTGATTCCGATGAGGGTTCGGTGACTTTCACCAAGTATCAGACAGGGGAACTAAACCCATAGTTGTCTTGATTGGCTTTCTCAGGTCCTGTTTGCATTTAGACAAAGATTGATGACTTAACACAGCCATTTTTATTCTGATGGGACCCCGAGTCTTCCACTGATGCACTATGCAGTGCTCACCTTCTGCGTACACTTGCACAGTTTTAGCATGGTGATATGCTATGTATTTTTTAATAATTTAATTTACTAATAAGATATTCTTTAGGCTAATTTTGTCCTTCCCCAGCATGCTTTGGAGCCAAAAGTTATTGCACATTATCTGATCTTGAATTTCAATATTAGTAAATCATCCAAAAAGTTCCAGGACAATTGACCTTATTTTGATGCTTCGTGTACCAATGGCATTTGCACTTTCTGTCACGTGTATATGACTTGGCAGAGTCCTGTACCGACTGTTATTTCTGACTGAATCTTGCATTTGTTCTGCTTTCTGTCAGTTTCTTATCTTGTGTCATCTTGACACACTTGAAGACTTGTTTATTTAGATATATCTTTTGATCTTGTAATTGTTTTTGTAAGCATCCAATTTCTTACTTATGTATCTCTTTTGCTAGTGTGGATATTGATAGCTCTTTTGTAAATTCTGAGTCTCAAGCAACTAGGCTTGGCAAAGCGGTTTGAGTCCTTCTGATTAGGGGTTCTTATAATAGTACTTTAAATAAATCCTTTTATAATTGCAAAACATTTATGAGTTGCAGTGTCAGATCAGAATCCTGCAGTAGACCTGCCTCAAAAGCCTGTAGGGAGAAGATGAGAAGGGAAAAGTTAAATGATAGGTAAATATATTCATCAATACATGATTAGTTCTTGTGACTTATCAACCTCCAGCAACATGCCTTTAGAGTTTTCACATTTTCACAATTAAAGGTTCATGTAACTGAGCTCTCTCCTTGATCCTGGGAAGCCACCAATGACTGACAAAGCAGCTATTTTAAGTGGTGCTGCTCATTTGGTTTATCAGTTGCATGATGAGGCACAAAAGCTAAAAGATTCAAATGAAAGCCTCCAGGAAAAGATAAAAGAATTGAAGGTGAGATTTCTGTTCATGTTGCACATTCTCTACAAGTGTAGTGCTGTTGATAGTTCTTTTCATGTTTGTTCCTGTATGATCTGGAAATATCGATAATTTATCATTTGTTTGCTTAATAATATTTAATCTTTTATAGTTCTATTTTATTTTATTGATTTTAGTGTTTTTTTTTCTAATTTGAAATGATAATTAAATACTATAAATTTCCATGATAAGGATAGTAGCTAAATGTTGTGCTATTTCTAAATTCGAATTTAAATGGTCAAAGAATATGATTTAAAAGCTTCTTGGAGTTCTAATACAAGTATAGCATTGTTGACACGTTAGGTGTCGAGAACCATCTCAGATCAAGCGTCTAAGCCTATAGTAAGTCTAGTGTTGGATATTAGAGGGTTAGGGATGTAATGATAAAAATCTCTTCGATGCTTCGGAAGACTCATGCTATTGTTAGGGATTCTCGAGCAATATATCGGGATGGGAGGGCAATATATTGAGTTGATGCTGATGTGGATGCATCGTTCAACCAATATATCGGGCTAAAGGGTGCTTGTCAGGATGTGACATACCGTCGGATTGTCTGCATGTCAGACCCTCTCTTATCAATCACAAATTAGCAAAATTGGAGAGTATACTTTGCAAAATAGCAATCTACAAAATATAAATAATGGAAGTTTCAGTAATATTCTATATTTTATTTAAAATTATAAGACTTCTCAATAGAAATGTTAGGCTGTGAGAGAGTTTTATATCACCCAAATTTTTTTCTATAAGGCGACAAGGGAACCAACATGTGGCAGCTTGACTTGAAAGACCTACTACATGTGATGTTATTTTCTTGTTTTAGGCTATATATTTTTGCTCTGGGTTAATTCGTCGTATTTTTGCTTACCTAGGGAACAACAGATCTTCGCACCAAGTCCTTCATCACCTTTGTGTTCATCAAGACCTACTTCTCTTTGCAGGGGCCGAGAAGAATGAGCTTCACGATGAGAAGCAGAAGCTAAAGGCAGAGAAGGAGAGTCTGGAGCAGCGAGTAAAACTCTTGAATGCACGACCAAGCTATCTACCTCACCCACCTTTAGCACCAAGCCTCTTCCCAACCCAAAGCCAGGCCGCTGCTGGCCACAAGCTCATGGTCCCCATCATGGGTTTCCATATGTGGCAATTCATGGCACCCACAGACGTCGATACATTGCAGGATGCAGATAAATGCCCGCCCGTTGCTTGAGCAGCTAGCTGTGGTTTCATGTGTAGTTTCTTAAGATAGCTTTTGTTGATCTCATTTGCTTCAAACGACGGTTATTTAACCGAATGTAATTCTAGTTCTCCTCATGGACGTGGGGTGTCACTGTCCATGCCTCCTTGTTCAATTGTATATCATGAATAAGATCTCATTTCTGTAAATTATATTAACGAAGGCGATGCGCCATTCCAGTATGAAACACATGAAATTTCCTGCACCTTTGTTGTTATGCTGCTTAATTTGGTGACAAATTATCAGTGTGCCATTCTGGGAGAAAATGGACATTCAAATATATATATATATATATATATATATATATATATATATATATATATATATATATATATATACACATGAAAACCCTTTTCATTCTTTTCGAACATCAATCTTTGTTTTTTCTTTTTTTTTAATAATTATTAATATCCATAATAACATTAGACACGTACAAGACTCGAACCAACTTGAGACTCGTTGCTACCCATCAAGTCCTCTTAACAGACACTAAAAATCGATCACTTGTGTATCGATACACTAACCACCAACCGAGATGGAACATCGATTCTTATTTTGTTTGGTCTCTCTAGATCCAACACCCAGGAAGAAGAAAGACTCTGTAGCCACCCTTTTCCATGTTTCAGCAGATCTGCACAAGACATGAAATCACGATAAGCTCCGCTTCATAACAGTATCAGATTCAAACAATGCAGCTACGATGCCGGAATATTATGTTCCTCAAACCAAAAGCTGTCAAAAACAGAGCATGCATGGATTGCTTTCTTCCAGAAGAAGCAGGGTATGATGCAGCAGCTGAATTCCAAGCAATTTGAGGAGAGTGAGAGGTGGAATGGTGTTTCCAAAAGAAGAGGAAGCGTTTTTTTACAAGATCTATTTCTTGAGAACCGAAAAATTAATCAAGAGGGGAACAAAAAGGGGACAACTTTCCAAACTAGTCTTTCATTGACAAAAAGAAAAGGTTAAACTAAGGTTAGGAGAATGTGTTCTAAAAGAGGAGAAAGTACTTTTTCGTTTTTTTCAAGCCTTGCTATCAAAAGGATCACTCAAAGAAAATTTTTGTTTTTGAATTTATGTTTCATAAAAAGAAATATTTATAGAAGCCAAAGAATAAAAAAAAAAAAAGGAAGCATTTATTTTCTAGAGCTGTTCCTTGAAAACTAAGTCCAAAAATTAATATAAAATATAAAAAAAATCACAATCATTCACAATTTGTTTTTGGAAACTAAAAATTATGTTCCCTGACAGATACAAACTAATAATCGGTTTTGTTCTTCGGGTGGAAGCATTTTCTTCTTCTCTGCCACCTTAATCTCAAGAAACTACAGAGTTACCAAGTATTACTATGTTAATGGAAGCTGAAAAACAAAGAGGAAGCATTTTTTTTTTCATTTTTTGTTCTTTCTTTCTAGCATTGTTTTCAAGATCTGTTTCTAAAAACGAAAACCGAGAATCAAAATAAAATAAAATATGTTTTGGGAACGGAAACAAACCGGTCTTTGTTTTTGTTTTCTGGAGAGAAATCTTACTGGTTTTGTGGTGAAAGCATCCGGACGCACTTTACCTGCATCAGAACCCCACTATGTCATCCCAATTCCGCCGAGGGACAGCACCACCAGCAGCGGCGCCACGGCGATCCACATCACGGTCTTGGCCACGGCGGCGCGGCCGACGCGGTCGCCGGACACCCAGACAGCGAGCCCCAGTAGCCCAACCCCGAAGAGGAAGAGCACGAGCAGCGCGAGGTAGTAGGCCACCGGCAGCAGCTGGTGCGACGCGAGGTGGGCGGGTGGTCTCACCGCGGCGCCGATGCAGAAGGACGTCACGGTCATTCCCTCGAACACGAGCTTGCGGAGCAGCTCCGGCCCCGCCGCGCCAGCGATCGCGTCGGCCGCGTCCTCGCCGCCATCGCCTCCCCCGGCACCGGCATCGATGAAAAGGCGTTTGAACAGGCACAGCAGTGTCAACAAGGTCGTGGCGTCGGAGGATCCTGCGCCGTCGCCATGGCCTCCGCCGCCGTCTGCTCCGGTCGTGTCGGGCGTCGCAACAGCAGCCTCCAGGCCGCCTGCGTCATTGGCGTAGCCGCCGTTACCGTCAGTTGCTCCGTTCATGGGTGCCTACGCACACTTGGGGAAAGCAACCCGGACACAGCAGAGCTGAGATTGACGCTAATCGTGTGGACTTATATATGCAGATAAAGTTGTCTCTAACGAGAAAGTAAAGCGTAGAGAAAAGCAAAAAAGGTGGGACTTAGAGAATGTCGGAGAATATGTCGTTGCGGTAGCGTCGGCTCCACAGGAAAAGCAAACAGTCGGTGAAGGCAAAAGATGGGAAGAAGCGTGTCAGAAAATATGTGGTGGCGGAAGTGTTGGCTCTAAAGAAACAAAAGTAGCTGACTACTATATTTTGCGACTGTTGTTCCCAATATATATATATATATATATATATATATATATATATATATATATATTAAAATTTTATTTAATATTACGTGATAAATTTATTTTTAAAAATATTTTTAATACTTTTATGTAAAATATAGTTTATTGAATATTCTAAAGAGAAAGTAAGCAGATGGAATTTTATTTTTTTCTAAAATAATATTCTTAATTAAAAAATTTTCACCACACCAAAAATACTGTAAATAATATAAATAGACTCCTAATATCAACCAAACTAATTACAAGCCCAAAAATAAAATGTTTTATGAACAATAATAAAAAAAGAGATACTAATTGATGTCACTTATCGTATTTTTAAATAATATTTTTAATACATCAATAAAACACAAAGCAGTATAACAATTGAAAACTGATAAAACAATTCGACGAAAAAATAATATTTTTTTTTCAAATTATAAGTATTGTTTGGGAAAAAGGGAAACTTTTAAAAAATATCCAAAATATGAGTATTTTCTAGGAAAATCACCTAAATAAATATAATCTTACAAAAAAAAACTTTATATGATCTAAATATATAATAAATAAAAATATATAATCATATAAATATCATATGGCCTAATAAAACAAGAGCCTTACGAAGCAAGCGGCACGACATGATAGACTTGTGAGAAAGAGAGTCGTAGGGAAGAGGGTTTCTATAACAATGACAAACTTATGATTTTAGATAATATCATATGATATTTTAGAAAATTTTAAAAATTTCATTAGCATGTTGTAAATGTTAAAATGTTAATTCTATCCAAAGATAGCATCAATATTTGAGTATTTGCAATACAACATTCATTCTAAAATATATTTTTTTAAAAATTTATCTACCATCAATTCAAATAGTATTTGAAATGTGTGTTAGACTTTCAAATATACTCTCAAACACACTTAAAGATTGATATCAACAAATCAATTCTTTATCCTGACGAAGAGTATTATGAACTTTGTCAAGAGTGTTGATAGCAAGTATTATCAGTATCATAAATCCCCTTAGATAGAGAAAGCATTGTAGGTGTATGTATTGCGTGTTGATAGAAGAATATTATCAATATCATAAATCCTCTTAGACAGAGAAAACATTGTAGGTGTATGTATTTCTCATCCAACATCTAGTAAAACTAATCTATAGTTAACTAATCTTGAGTTTGGATGGCAAGACTAGAGGAGAGTAGGAGGGGTCATTCCTCCCCATTGAGTGAGTTGAGTGAACTAGGATACAAAGAAACCAACATTTATAGTTAGACCTATTGGATTATGATAGTGAAGGCTTCCGAAGGCAATGTGATTAGAAGGTGTGATTCATGGATCATTAAAAATAAAATATTAAAATAGTATCTGATTAAGAAGAATGGACTTCTTAACCCTAATCTTGAGTTTGTCATGATACTTAGAAAATTTACTATGATCATACGAGATTTTGACTCTATTATCTTGTAACATGTTGGTCGATCGTCTTTCTAGGTCTAACATTAACATGCCTAAATATCGAGAAGTTGGGTGAATAGATATCTCATAAAATAACAATAGAGGCATTATAGATAAAATCTTCTCTAATATCAAAGTCTAAATGGATTCGACAGGTTTGATAAATCGAGTAAAATATATTAATTAGAAAAGTCATAGAATAAGAGAGACAGTAATAATTCGCATTACACGAACGTGAAAAATCAGTCCAATCATCGAACATTACGATTGATCTAAAGGACTATTCGATCGACATATCTGAGCTCATAATACGTCCGACTCAGCATAGTATTGACCGTGAGCATTTGATCCTATAGATCCCTTACCAATAGCACCACTTAAGCAAGGGGACGGCACCCAACCGCCGATCACGGAGGGAGCAGCGTGCCACGATTAGAGAGAGAGAGAGAGAAGTGTGAGGAGGACATTTTCCCCGCACCATGGACGGATAGGAAGGCTGTTGTGAACGCGGAGAAGTCTCATATAGCGATTGTGGTTTGATTTTGCCTGTATATTAAACGAGATCCGAAACATTTGTTTATATTCCTCTTTTATGCCTCGCGCACTTCGATTTTGACTGATAGTAGATGACATTCGAGAGTATCAGATGATAAGCAACCTCGTGATGGACGACAACGAACGGAAGCAAGCCAAAGTTGACCGCTTCATTTGACCAAGGATTGCGTCATTTGACCGCCACGTTCAAATAAAAAAAGCATTCACTCACTAAAGAAACTCTCTCCGTATTTATCAGAGCTTCACATTAGTCCATCAATCTTATCGTCAACGAACTACATTTTATATTGTAATTCTAAAGGAATCCATCATTGCTGACATAACGTGGGATATATATATATATATTCTTAATTAATTCAAATTTCACATGTTAAGCTGAACCATTTACCATCCACACGAGGGAAAACGTTAAAAATATATATTAATAGATCATATCTTATTTATTAGTTGAAGCTTTTAGATATGAATAGATTAGGTTTTAAATCAACTTGAAAGGATAATTTAAATTCATCCCAAAGAGCAACTGTTGAATACTCCTTGCCACTTATCTAACATAACATGCAACTTTTTGTTATCAGATACACAAGTATCATCCCACTGCACAATTGACATCAAGAAACCCTCTCCATGTGTTTATTAATGTTAATTTGAGAACTCATCAGTTTGGTCCACAGATGACAACATGGTATTAAAGGTCACTTGGATGCAAATGCTATTGTATCTCAGAGAGCAAATGTAATCTCCAATAAATCACTGAGAGGCCTAATAAGCTTCGATTAGTCATGTAACAATTGTATTTAATTATTGAACTGAACTTTATGGTGGTCATATGCTGATGAATTAAATAGTAACTTGATTACAACTGTTTGACAATATAACCATGGTCTGAAGATGAAATTTCATAACGATGATCTGCATGAACTAAAATGTTGGGCAGATTCATGGATGCCGTCTCATATGGGTTTCTGCATCTGATCTTTGAGGCTGAAGCTGTCTATCACCAGGTTTTGCATTTATAGATCCAGCTGAAATACATTAAGTGGCACAATGGTTGGTGCAATCCGATCACGGACTGTTCTTGCATAATCTGCGCAGTTTGGCAGACTGTCTGCGCCACTCATGGATAGGGACCTACAACGTATAAACATTTGTTTTAGGATTCAAGAAGAAGAAATAAAGGAAGAGAAAGAGGAATAAAAAACCATCCTTACTGCAGGAAAACCACCATAATCACCAGATTCCGCAAGATCCTTTGTCACACAACTATTTGCTGCGAGTCGAACCTGCAATCCAGAAAAAGATATCATTGACATGCAGTTATGCACGAGGTAAAATTTTGTTAGTCTGAATTATGTGCCAAGAACAGTTGTCGATGAATGAAATGCCCTGTTCAAGTTCCAGAACAGAATCCAAAAATTATCGATGGCAGTACGACAAGATCTTGTTAATCCCCAGCTAGCAGGATACTTGGTCGACCAGATAGATGTTGCACGACTACAGGTTCACTAGATTGTACACAGATAAGTAGTGTGGAATGAAGAGAACCTAAATGTTGAAGCAGAATCTAGGCTTGAATTCCATAATTATACCCAAAAATAAATAACTTAGATGTCACTCAGGTCAGGCAGCACTAATCTCGCCCTCTTTTGGCCAGAAAGATCAACACGATGTATTTTAAATAAGGTTTAATCTTGTAAAAATGTTTCTATGCAGATCTCTGTTCTCTAGCTGACACAAAGCAGCTGGCTGGTCTGCACGCCAACTATTCATGATAAACAACAAGAGGGGATTGAACAATGCCAAAGTTCGGCTGATTGGTAAGAATTAAGCACAAGAAGGCCAGTTGAGAAAATAAGGCATAAAGGGGGCACCAAAAGCCACCAAAATAACTTCTTGATAAGAAAGCCAGCAATTTTACTGATACATCAAAGCAATATCTATTTTTGTTGTTGATATAAGTACCTTAGAAGCGATGGACACATGATCTCGTATGGCTACTCGGCCTCCCAAAGTGACATAATCACCTAACCTACAAACACAGACATTTATCAGCTACTAATGTATCAGGTGCCAGAATACAGAGGCTAGAGATAGAAAGAAGAGAGTAATATATAGTTAGATACGTCACAGAACCAGCAATCCCAACTTGTCCGCAAAGCATACAACACTTCCCAATAATGACATTATGACCTATCTGCAAGATGAAATTTGATAACGAGGCAAAAGGTTTGTATTTAACAGTTTTTATTAAAAAAAGTTCTTGGCTGTCACATCAAGAGAATCTGTTAGTGCATAAAGGCACTGAAACTCACCTGAACAAGATTATCTATTTTGGTATGATCTCCTACTACAGTGTCTCTCCAGCTGCAGCATGCATATGATAAGTTTTCCATTAAATGGCAGTATCAAAATATTGTCTATCAAGCATGATTTAATGGAACAATTTTCAACATAATGAAATCAGCATAAAAACCAATGAGCCTCCTGGAGCTCCTTCACTAGGCATTAAATGTTATAAAGTTCACGGAACAGTAAATTCAAATGTACCAAATAATTCACCTGCCCCTATCAATGCATGTGTTGGCACCTATCTCCACATTGTCCCCAATCCTTACATGTAGTGCCTTAAGAAAATGAAAAGAACAAAGATGTGACATACTATTGCTACAGTATTTATTTCTAGAACATACAGTCCTCATCAACTAAGTTTTAGTATTTTAAAAAAAATGATGCTAAGATAATATCTTAAGAAAGTAGATGCTTGTTGTAATCACCAAACATGTAATTCCATAATTCAAACCCTGGTCTCCCAAGTTACAAAGGACCAACTTTATCATTATACCGAGGCCTGCTTTCATAGGACTACGTTGTAGTTGATTTATCAAATTGGCACTGAAACAACAATCTATTAATGATGTTCTTGTCCTCAAGAGACATAAATTAAGATAACAACATGTCTGCAAACGGCTAAGTTTCTCCTCACATTAGTGAATCATGAGACAACATTTAGATATAAATTCATGCTAGCTTGATTGTCCTATGCACACCATGATATATGGGGATACAACATTTCACAATTTTTTTCAGATTCCTCTTCTTTTGGCATGCAAGAACCATGAGATTCACTATACAACAGAGACCAAACTTGTAAAACAAAGAATTACTGTAAAACTTTTTTTTATGACAACTCAGCAAATTTTGTGACACGATGTACACTGCACAAATTATTAAGGATGTGTGCAAGTGCATAAAAAAAAAAATAATTTTAAGAATAACAAAATCATCACCAACTTGGGGCTTCTTCAATATGTGTCCTTCCTCATTCATAAAAAATCCAAACCCTGTGAGCGGTAAAAATGAATAACTCATGAGCTGCAGCATGATGGATAACAAGCATTAAAACACAGTGAAGACTGCTAAATCAGACGAAGACCAATGAAGAACATGAAAGTCTGTCAAAAAAAATTCAAAGAAACTCAACCAGAATTTGTTATGGAATCAAGAAAAAAATGTTTGCCAGAAGATTGGCATTAATCTGGAGTGCAGCAGGAAAAAAAAATCACAGATCAAACAAAGTTCAATTTTGAAATAAAATAATGCATATTGTTGCTAAGATGTGTCAAGTCATAAATAAAATTTAACATTTTTGCTTTCTGTAATAAAAAATAAATACACTAAACCAAAGGAATGGAAACTAGATGTCAAAATTTTGCTTCACTAAACCAAACATAGAGAAAAAGAGGTGCAAAACACTCTCTAACATTTTATCTCTAAATTACAATCAAGTAAAAGAACAGAAAAGTGCTACACAGTGGGATAAGCGCACCATCTTGACCAACACAGACCCCATTATGAATTGTAGAAAACTGGCCCACGGAGCAATTACTCAGCACAGCATTGTACCTGGATCAGACTCGAAACCATCATTAGCAATAGTAAAACTGGAATAAGAACACTAAATCTTGAACCAAAACTAACTTATTATACAATTGAAACTGTCTGCAGCATTTAACCATGACAACATTGTCCAATGAATGTTTTTAAATGCAAAAGTATGATCCTCAAAAGCAAAGAAGAGATTTCAAGTCGTAATTTTGATAACATTTTACCATCAATCGGCTAGCTTGGCAGGTATTCGAATTATGTTTTCAGCCATTGTGAGATTTAATATCTCATCTACATATAGCCCATTGAGAGCTAGTTTAAGTATACAGTTTACCTACTCTCCTAATTGTATTTTTGCTTCCCAGTTATTTAAAACTAATATCTCATCTACATATGGCATTTTGAATCCAGTGTATCATAAATCAATTTGAAATTTTGATCAAGTTACAAAATATACAATAGACCACGAAGCTTATGCATCCACAAGAAATTTCGCATGCATCATTCAAGACTACAGTCATCGGAGAAAGATCAAATCTTACCCAACTTTTGTGGACTGCCCAATTGATACAGAAGGCCCTACTACGGTTCCAGATCCAATGCGAACATCCGATCCGAGCACGGAATCGGAATGCACTACAGCTCCAACTTCCACCACCGCAGTAGGATCGATGCGCGCGGACCTGTGGAAGAGGCCGCCGCCGTTATTCCATCTAACGAATGCCGACGTGTCTTTAACCATCTGCTCATCTGATTCAACAACAGTCGATCGCGAGCAGAAGGAGAAGAGCCGAGAAATGGCGGAACAAATCAGTCGAAGACGTACCGGAGAGATCAGAGGGAGCATCTGAAACGTGGCGAAAACTGGAACGGTGGAGGGGGAGCTGAACCAAAGTGCGTCGGCTTCTTGAGAGGAGACGGACCGCCATGGCTCCAAAGCTTCGAACCAAAGAAGGGATGTTGACCGGGCGGCGTAGAAGACCTAAAACCCTGCGGCCAAGTGCGAACCCAGAGGCCTATTGTCCACTGGACGATCAAGACCGTCGATTCTATCAAACCGGCAAATTGAATTAATTGGATCGGACGAAATTGATCGGTCCAAATGGCGGTTCTTGATCAAACCAGTAAATAACGGTCGAACCGGAACGGTCGGACCGATTTCTTGTACCTCGAAACAACTATTTTGTAGAAAATGAGCAGTTATTTGACAGTAATCAGATATTAGAAGCTTCTTGCTTTGATCAGCACAAGATTGCCATTTTACTTTTAATTTCTTTGGCTGCAAAAAAAAAAAAGATGATAAGAAACAAGTAGTAGTTTTTGAGAGATTATTCTTAGAATAGTGGAACAGAAATTTTCTTTCTTTGTTAGATGTATCCCACTCATCATTTTGTTGTACAGCCATGCACTTTATGAGAGGATCAAATGTGTTGTACTCATACATCTTACATTAAATCTCATTTTATAGAGAAGGAAAAAAATGATTTGATCAAGATAATTTAACTTAAATATTCTGGATCATACAATTGCTGCATTTGGGAAATACATTTATAATTTTAATTTAATGTGCCTATGAAGAAAATGACTTGAGTAAATATGTAGTTATGAAATGCTTTTAGTGTTTGATAAATAATAGATGAAGATTGTATTTTAAAAGTGTATTGACCTAACTGTTGTTTGGTAAAATTATATTTTAAAAATCTATTAAATATTGTGTGATAATATTTATTCAAAAGTATATATATATATATATATATATATATATATATATTTATATTTATATTTATATTTATATTTAAATTAATAAGTAAATAAAATAAATAAATAAATGTGTATTATTATAAAAAATTTGTATGGTCTAATATATAATAAATAAAAATATATAATCATATAAATGAATGTAAAATCATGTTTAAAAATATATAAATAAAATTTCATCTTAAAGAAAATATACATCATGTCAATCTTATGATTTTAGATAATGTCATAGGATAATTTGAGAATTTAAAATTAAGTTCATCCCCCAAATACTGAAATGCTAATGTTATCCTGAGATAATATTAGTATTTGAGCATTTATAATATAACATCTAAGCCAAATACGATTTGAAAAAAAAAATCGATTATTAAGTCACATTTCAAATATACCTTAGTATGGCAGTTTCAAAGCCAACTAAATTCACTATGTAATAACTTTGGATGTAGTTTAGAAGATAGAGATAAAAGAAACATGTTACAGTGTTTTATGGAATCAATCATTAGGAAGTTCTCATATGAGTTCTTATTGGAGATCACTAGTTTAATTAATTGATCAATAGGAATTGGTTCATCTCATATGATGAATCTGCTAATATGAATTCTTCAGACTTTGGGAAAAGAATCCAACTTGAGGCAAGCAATGAAACATCAAAAATATATATAATATATATATTTTATTTCCAGGGTGCATGTCATCTTCTTGTTGGATGTCATGCAGGTTACTTGATGTGACCTCTCATCTTATTATCTTGATCCACTTTGTAAAAATTTTTCCATCAGTTTAGGTCCTAAATCTCAAGGAAAACAATGGATTTTGCAGAATTTGGAACAGTGGAAGTCCCTTGATGGATTTAGTTTGACCTTTCAATCAGTACTAGTTTAAAGGCAGCTCAGATTTTCTCATCCTATGTGACCTTTATGCAACAACTCTCTCTCTCTCTCTCTCTCTCTCTCTCTAAGTACAAGATCCTATCTGACCTTTGTCTTATTTTTGGTTCTTACATGGCCTGTGTTCTTGTCATCTTTGGGCAATTCTGGAGATAAAATGGATAGGAATGGAGCTGATAATCTGAATTAAGTTCTACACTGAATCCCATTTCACTTTGTGTTGAAGGAAGACTATCAATATCATTGAGGTATGCTTCCATGGCATTCACTGCTACTCCTTATTTGATGGAAACTGTTTGCAAACAAGAGTTTTGACCTGCTGTTTTCCATTGTGAAGGAATTGGTGAGATTGAATGCCTCATTCCATGGCTTGCAAGATGAAAAGGCTCCTTGAGGGAATCAAATGCATCTCTCATATCTTTGGTACTACTAATCATTGTCCCTATTTGTATGTGCTTTAAACATCTAAACCTTTGGGTGTCTCTCGCAGCACACAAGGAGCAGGAGATGGAGATTGTGTACCCAACAGATGTGAAGCATGTTGCTCATGATGGCTTTGTGACAATCCATTTTAGGTAAACAACAACATCAACTTTTTCTCTCTCTTTTCCATGAAATCAGACCACCTTAATGTATTTCCTTCCCTCAATTATACAAGTTCTTGAGGATGCATGAGTTGGTTTATCTTTCTAATTGTATTTGTCTTTAAATTTGTGCATGTAAGACATATATTATGCATACATACATAGAGAGATCTTGAGAAGACTAAGAGTTATCTGCATAAAAATAGTTGATGAGGGAGCTTGAGAAATCACCACTCATTCATCTGCAAATATTGTTTCAGACAAATACTTTTTTTTTTGAGAAAAGTAAAATATATTAAATCAAAGTATCCTTATACAGGCCATTAGGAGGTGTGTCACCTCTCCAAAAAAAAAAAACAAAACTATTCAATCTACCAAAATTAGCAAGGTTGTGATCTAGATTGTTGCTGTTTCTCTTGATGTGAACTATTGATGTGCAACTATCTTTGGTTCACTTTGATCATTTATATTTGTTTTGCTTAAATTAAGATGGACTTGTTAGAATCAATCCTACAGATTTGATAACACTCATCTTTGCTTGAAAGTTTTCTTTATATATATATAATTTGCTGCAGCAGATTTGGATCAACAGAGCTGCTGCCATTTTTATGCACCACCATTTGCCCGACATACCAAAAGCCCCAAAGAAGAAGAGCAAGAGGAAGAAGACCAAGGTGGCGTCGCCAGCACGGTCATCTAAGTCACCCGCGTCGAGAGCTTCCTACTCCACTGCAGTTGAAGATGCTATCGAAGAACAAGATCAATGCAGGATGGCATGAAAGTGTCATCTGGATTTGAACAACACTGGGGTCTGGAAACTATGAATTCAATCAAAGAACACAATGTAGGGAGGACAGAAAGGCTTGCTTGTTTCTGATCTCAATTGAATAGTAGTACTTGTTAGTGTGGAATTTAATATGATTCTTTTATTCATTGAAATAATAAATAATAAAGGCTTAGAATCTTTTTCTTTGCCGATGGATCTTAATCAGTTGTCCTCACACTTAGTCATACAGTATCTCATTTTATCCACATTGCTGCTGTTTTATATACAGATGTCAGACGAATGAGGCTGGGAAGTCTAATGACAAGCACAGTGTCCAACCTCCTGCGGTCCAATGAACAGAACTGCACATGAATTCATACAACTCACAGCATATTTTAGTCTGCTGCCAATACAATGAACAATATGTTGTGAAAAGAAGCAACAATTTTTTTCTTTATATAAATTAAATAAGTTATATCATCCATATATTTTTTTTATTTTAGATCTTATGATCACATATTTCGAATCTTCAATCTTTCATAATTATTAAATCAATATTTTATGTGTACATATATTGAATGACTTTTATTGATTGAGTCTAATATATTATTTTTTTCAAATAATAAAATACTATTATAATGATCCACTTTATGTGAAAAAAAACCTTTGCTATAAAAAGAAAAAAAATCATGAATTAAATTAGATTTTTTTTATAATGAGATTACATCCTGATACGGTCTCTTTACGTCGTGATCGGGGAGTCAGCACGGCTGGGGTTGATTCCAGATGTGCAAGGTCGCCTGGTCTGGTGCTCGGGTCTCAACGTCTCCGCTCGGGCGTCGGGTCGAGTTGAAACCTTGTCTCCCAAGGGCAACCTTATTTCTTGTCTGGTGGCTTGCTTTTTTATCGTTGGGCTCCTGCACGCAAGTTGAGGTTGGGAGGGGAGTTTTCTGACTCGACCCCTCTGATATTTAAGTAAAAAAGCCTCCATGTGTTGACCAGGCAATGGGCTTTTATGCCTGCCCGCGGGGGTTGGCTGTCACTAGCCTCTTAATGGTCACAACCCTCTTAAGCAGTGAACCCATACCTTTTATGCTGACACTAGTTGTCATGCGCAGTGTCGCACTCGAGCGGAGCTGTCTTTGCCTTTGCGGGGTAGAGGCATACTCAATCGGCATCATTCCGTTCTTTGCAGGGATGATATCGTACCCGAGTGGTGCTACCGTCACACCTGAGCGGCGTCGTTCCATTCTTCACGAGACGACATCGTACCCGAGCGACGCCATCTTGACTTTCGCGGGGCGGGTCATACTCGAGCGGTGCCACCGTCATACTCGAGTGGCACTGTTATGCTTTTCGCGAGATGGCGTTGTACTGACATGGTCTACCACATCGACTTCGAAGCTTTTCGTTGGCACAGATGTGGCTGCGATCGGCTACCTAGGGGTATGCTACTAAATTGTGTCCTATCACATTTTTTTTCTTTAAATCAACCATACAATATCAAACATTATTATCTTATCATTAAATATGAGATGACTCGTCAAAAATAAATAGTAGCAATCATCTTGTAGAAAACTAAATGTAAATAATAAAATACTGAAAAATCATGAAGATTAAACTTATATCGACCGTCCAATTATTCAATTCTGCAAAACGAATTATTAGTATTTTTATTTTATATAAACATCTCTATGTAATTAGTTTTATAGGTATTTATGTACCAAACCTAAATCTCAAAGCTTTAAATAATTGAAGCATGCACAATGTGATTTCGAAGCCGACGAGCAAAGAGCCGCCACCATCCAACTGACCTCCCGGGTTGGCAAAGAGCCGCCACCATCCACCCCACACCAAATGAGTTGGGATCCTCTCCGATACCATGAACCTGGTTGATTTCCCATCCACCGTCCATTTCTTATGTTGTCTCATCTCAACCGTTCATTGGATATACCGGTGAAGCCCGCTCTAGCCGACGGGCACGTCACGAACGGCTCTGATGTGAGAACAGTGCTTTCCAATTATACGCGCAACTTGGAGAGGATGCCGATTCGATCACAAAAGCCCACCGGGGCCATTCCGCGATGGAGGAGTCCAAATTTATAGGGGCATAAAATGCCCATTTAGGGGCGTTTGCTGAATCAAGAATATAAATTTGTAAGGTTATCCCGGGAACGTTAGTTCTGCACCAAACTCGTCGCTGCCACCAACCCCGTCCCACTCGCTGCTCTCTCCACCTCCGCATTAGAGCTAGTCTCCCTCTATTCGATCGCAAGATCCCCTGGATTCTTTATCGACGTGCTCTTTGATCCACTCCCCTTCTCGCTTCAACCCCCTTCCTCCTCGCCGTTGCTCTTGGTTTTTCCATCTTTGCAGCCCGATAGATCGCCGTCTACGGTTGGCAAAGCACAGGAAAGTGAGCTTTTTGTGGGTTGCTGGAGTTACCTTGCTGCGGGAACGAACAAAGGTGGGATCTTTGTGAGGTTCTCGGTCGAGTCCCTTGTTCTCATCGACGCGAGGAATCGACTTGATCGCCCCTTGTTGCCTTCCGCTGGTTTCTCCGCCTCTCCGTATCCTAAAGGTCGGATCTTGGTATCAATCCCTAGAGGCCGCGTCGCTCTTCGACATGATCTCCTCCGTGAAACAATCCTCGGTGGCGATCGGCGTTGCCGATCTCGTCGGGCGTCAATCCCCATCTCTCAGACCTCGCATGGCCTCCGTTGCTCCCTTGTCTGCGATCAGAAGTCCTAGTTTGTCGCTTCTCACTCGAAAACCCCTTTACCTTGCATCTCCGGAGGGGTTTGTTTTTGGCTTCCGCGATGGGATCGTGCCGGCTGCGAAGCCTCGGGGTCTCGCTTTCAAGTGCGAGGCTTACGAGGCCGATGGATCGGAGAGCGTCGAGGTTTCCCATCAGGAGTCTCGTTCGGCCACCGCCCAGAAAGTAAAGATCGGCATCTACTTCGCCACCTGGTGGGCGCTCAACGTGGTGTTCAACATCTACAACAAGAAGGTCCTCAACGCCTTCCCTTACCCCTGGCTCACCTCCACCCTCTCCCTGGCCACGGGTTCGCTTATGATGCTCATCTCCTGGGCCACCAGAATCGCCGAGGCCCCCAAGACCGACTTCAATTTCTGGAAAGCCCTTGCACCGGTGAGACAAAAGCTCCATCCTCTTAGATCACTTGTTTCATTTGGGGGTTTGTGAAGGTTTGGTGGCGTTCTGAAGACACTAAATCTGGCTTGATCAGGTGGCGGTGGCTCATACGATCGGGCATGTGGCCGCCACCGTGAGCATGTCGAAGGTGGCAGTGTCATTCACCCACATAATCAAGAGCGGGGAGCCTGCTTTCAGCGTGTTGGTGTCGAGGTTTCTGTTGGGGGAGACTTTCCCTGTGCCTGTATATCTATCGCTGTTGCCGATCATCGGTGGATGTGCTCTGGCTGCAGTCACAGAACTGAACTTTAACATGACTGGTTAGAAGAGAATTTAAGAGGGCATTTATATTGCTTGATGTTATCTTATTTTTCCTTTTGAATTCTCCTAGCTATTTGAGGTGCTTTCAGTGATCTGATAATCCTCTATCAAAAAAGGATCAATCTGGTAATCTAGTGTTTGCATATCATAAGGTTTCTGGGAGAGTTTGTTGCAAGCTCATGTCCATCGAATTTGTGCCGCTACCAATGTCACAAAAGATCTAACAAAGTTGAAAATTTTCAACTTGATAGATGAACACACTGATATAAAATTTTAGCCCTTTTAAGATTAGGAAAGCTGCAACAACTAAAAAGATGGTTCTTTAGGTATTGTTAGGATGGTTGGAGAGGAATTTTATTGGAGTTTTTTATTGTGCTGATTTTAGTCTGTACTGACATATGATTTAGGTATCTGAAATATTTAGATTTTTTTTTCTTTCTTCACTCAGAGGAGAATAGATGTCACTGTAACTAATTGCTCATGATTTAGGTGTCTCACATGTTTAGTTTTTTCCTTTTCTTCCCCCTTTCTTCTCTTGAAGAAAAATAAACTTCAGTTTTACTAGTTGCTGGAGTTGATGCACTATATCTTTTGGCTTATCAGGAATAAAATTTTTTCATATTACCCTAGTTCTCAACATATTTCTTTTTCTGAGTGCTTTTCTCATGCCTGTACTGTTTATGGTTTGGATTATGTTCATGCTTAATTTTCAAGCCGCTATTGCTGAATTGGCTTTCTCAAGTGTAATTTGACCATTCTGAAGCTTGGGGGCCATTTTGAAAATTTAAATGGTGAGGTGGCTTTCTTTATGAGTTTTTTTTGGCAAGGTGTTAGCTGGCTTGTGTTGATTCCAGGTTTTATGGGTGCAATGATATCAAACGTTGCATTTGTCTTTCGCAATATTTTCTCCAAGAGGGGGATGAAGGGCACATCAGTTAGCGGGATGAACTATTATGCCTGTCTTTCTATGCTGTCTCTGTTGATACTCACACCATTTGCCATCGCGATCGAGGGCCCCCAGATGTGGGCTGCTGGCTGGCAGACTGCAATTTCACAGATTGGTCCCCATTTCATCTGGTGAGTAAAAACTAGATGGTTGATCAATCCTATTCACAAAATTCAGTTACTGCAGTAATTTATGCTCTCTTTGTTACCCTTCACATGGGATAGATTTAACTAATTGTAATTCACAGTATATTTGCACTACAGTCCAAAAATATTCAATGTCTTCATGATCTGCTGTTGGCAGTCCCTATAATGCTTTTACTGGACTTCAGATTTCTGGGCTTAATCTGTTAAGGAGTTTTTTACTGGAAATGGCTGAATTCAAATGAGTTGATTTGATTTTTAAATTTTACCTAGATCTATAGTTTTTTTTATTGCCACGAGTAGCTTATTTGCCTATATGACTCAATTGCTTTTCATATTTAACTTCTTTAAAGAAGCGAATTTTGATTTTTTTTTTCTTAGAATCCAGATAACTTTTAAGCTGTTATACTTCTTTTCTTTCATTTTAGCTAATGTCTTGTGTTTGTGTGGCTATAAATTTGTGATGGTAGGTGGGTAGCTGCTCAGAGTGTCTTCTACCATTTGTACAACCAAGTCTCCTACATGTCTTTGGATGAAATCTCTCCCTTGACATTTAGCATTGGCAATACTATGAAACGGATATCTGTCATTGTCTCTTCCATCATAATCTTCCATACTCCTGTCCAGCCCATCAATGCACTTGGAGCTGCCATTGCTATCCTAGGAACTTTCCTCTACTCCCAGGTAACAAGTAACAACTTCTGTTTGTTTTATCTGAAAATATAATGTCATATGTTTAGTTGTATAGAGATGACAAGAACGTCCATGAAGATAAAAGTCATCTGCATGCTGCTTGTATAAGAAAAAGATTTTGGAACCAGGTTACCAATATTAAGAAGAATGATTATTTCTGTGTAGGTATGGGTGTGTGCGTGCATGTCTTTATGTGAATGCTTATTATAATTTAAGCCAAAGATTTTGTTATTCATACTCTTTTAGTAGTTATGAATTGTGGACATTAATTTTGAGGACAAATACCAGGACTACCAATTAATGTGAAGGAATAAATATAAGGGCAAAATAGGAAATGAGGGGGAGCATCATATCTAGTGAAATGATTTTCCACTAAATATCCTGTGTTTAAATATCCTCACTGTTCCAGTTTCAAGATTGTGAACTAAAGAAAGTAGTTTCTGTAATGATTTCAGTGTGAAATATTCTAAAGAAGTTTGTAGTTTGATCATATTGTCAAAAAATTTGTTAAGCTAAATTTAATTTTCCTAAACATGATTGAGGAAGTTTTGATGGTGAAAGTATCTAAAGGACAGAAAATATACGTGTACAAAGTATTCAACCATAGAAAGCTTACATCTTACTGTAATTTTAGCAATCATTCTCTGGAATCAGACGAGACATTTGATTGCTGATGTTTAAGTCAACTAGGTTGGGAACAGTTGAATAGGTATGCTTAAGCCCCTGTGCTTACTCCATGCTGATAACTAATGATTTTTAGCATCATTTGTTGAACATATCTAAGTTCTAAGATCAGCTGGTTATAATTGTTGTGGCAACATAAGGTCATGAGTAATTATAGTAAGGCACATTATTTGTCACTAGGAACACACATCTTGGAAGTGGCTTGTTGGTATCTGGCTTGTCTTGGTAGCAATTCTTATGTGATTTGTGCTCTGGATTCGAGACTAAATAGTTCCCTTTTGTCAAATATGATGCAGGCCAAGCAGTAAAGGGGGGATTCGAGTGACGTAACAAGATCAGTTTTTACATATGTTCTACATATATGCATGGCCATGCAACAACAGTAATTAGATGTCGCCAAGTAGATTATTTTGGTTGAGTTCAACAGCAGGTTCCTGTTGTTGATGACACTAGAAATATACCATGATTTGTCGACTGGACATAGAATAATGTTTCTTGTTTTTGTCTGCATTTGCATGGTCATTATGCAGAAAGAGAGACTGTTGAAGTGCTTCTTTTACTTGTCGTGGAATAATGGTTTCAAGTTTATCGCAAAGTTTTATTATTAATCAAACAGTTTTACCTAAAAGGATTGCTTGCCTAGTTCAT
Organism: Musa balbisiana; assembly: GCA_004837865.1. NCBI lineage: Eukaryota > Viridiplantae > Streptophyta > Magnoliopsida > Zingiberales > Musaceae > Musa > Musa balbisiana. The sequence continues at coordinate 17,050,079 of CM017189.1, forward strand.
CTTCCCTTGCATGAAAACTTTGGTACTGCATGCCCCATAGTCTGGAGCTGTGGACAAAAGCTCAGATGTGGACTTGTTTGGAATGTAGTAATTATTATTATGATGTTGGATGCAGACTAGTGTATGTGTGTGTCATTGCCTGGTATGCACCTACTACCAATGTGTCTTTTTTAGTTCAATGTTTTGATCTTTCAATCGTGCAATGTTCATTCAGATGAATCAATAATCCCCATGCAGCAAATTAAGTGCACTGTTGGATTGAGGATGGCTGCAGAAATTATATTGATCTTTTTCCTGCAAAAATGAACAAAACCACCAGCAGATTGTTTTTATGTATCAGTTTCATGCAGGGTGGGAGACTTAAGCTCCATGTTGAGCAAAATCTGGGAGACTTAAGCTCCATGTTGAGCAAAATCATGCTGCATTGAACCTGAAACATGTTTGTGTTTGTTTATCTGGAAACAGTTTCTCAAATGGAACCTGAAACATGCAACAAAACCTTGGTCAACTGTTGGAGAAACAGTCAACATTTTACCTTGATAGTATCTGTGCATGGTGTTTAGCTGTAAGATTACTGCTTTGTGATCTTAATTGATAAAGGTTTTGGGTCATGGAAATAAATCAGTTTGCATCACTGCATACAATAGCTCACATGCATATATCATTATTATCATCCTCAGTATTGCTTAATTCTCATTATGAGTATATAAAAAGAAAGAAAAATTAAAAATAACTATTTGTCTAACATTTTAGCCTTTCTGAATTCTTTTGATACAAAAGTCAATTTCTTCTTCTTCTTAAAAAAAAAAAAGTTCCTACTTGATAGTCTAAAAATTATTTCACAATTGACAAGCAAGAGAACACAATTACTATTGCTTTACTAAAAATTGTGCCTGCAATTTCATGGATGATGTTTTGATGGACATTAGAAAATTATCATTTAGATTGGTTTTGGATGGCAATATCTTAACGGGTCGGAGTTAGGTTAAAAATTTGGTTCTAATAAGTAACATGACGCATCTCAATTGAACAAACTCCACTCGACCCGACCTGTTTAATGTTCTCTCTCTCTCTCCCGCTGCAATCCTACTCTCTCTCACCACGCGGCTGCCGGTGGTCGTGGGACCGCCGGTGGTGATTTTCCGGCCAGCGATTTCCTGGGAGATGGAGGTTTGCGGGGTAGCGGTTCGGGCCCCAATCCCTTTCCTTTCGTTCTCCCTCGCCCTTCCTCGTCTCTCGGTTCCGTGGCTGACTTGATGAAGAAGTAGCAGCAGGAGATTGCATCCATGGTCGGATGCTGTATCCTTTGCTATCTTATTCATTAACATGATCGTGTTTGGAGCGCTGGTCTTTCTGCCCGTTGATTGAGATGCAGTGGTTTGGTCTTCGCCATGAACATTCTTCATTAGATTTCTGTCTTCATTCATGATTATACTAGCATAACCCTTTTCTTTTTATCAAACACCTAAAGGGCATAACAATTGGTGTTGGGAGACATCAAATGATCCGCGAAACCAGGTTTATCCTCAGCTCTTTGGAGTAGGAACTTGTTGCTTGCCACAAAAGACCTGCTTCAGGGACCGGAGACCCTTCATGACTTGTCTGAACACACAAGCTCCTGCACCACAGACACTCGACCTGAGGTTTCGATGCCGTCGGCCCCGTCTTCCTCCTCGATCGGCTTCCTCCATGACCTTGTAGATCAAGAACCTCGCCCGCCAGTGCCGCCGCTCCTCGGGGTCCTCCTTGTCGACCCTTGCGTAAGGGTGTGCCATCCTCAACAAGCTCATCTCTCATGAAGAAGCGGAAGAAGATAAGAGAGGGAAGGCTACCAAGAAGACAGATTACATAGCGATCTTCCTTTGGATGAAGCATTTGTCTGTACTGCGATGAAGGCAATGCTTGCCTTCCTATGCTACATCGACAGGAGATGAAGACAAGGGTGGGAGGCGCAATGAGGTACAAGCAATTGCATGTTCCTTGTAAGATCAATGCCTGTCGGCTACGTGTTTGTTTATTGGCTTCAATGACTCCTCAGTCATTATTATATCAAAGTAAATTACCAATATATCCCAATCAAACATTAATTTCATTAATTATGTATATATATATATAATTCGATCAACCTATATATATAAATATATCATTTGATTGGTGTGAGATTTGCCATTCCTTTACTCTTGGTCTCGTGTGTTCGACTCGTGCAAGTTGCCCGAACGTGATATGGTCAAATGTTATCCATTTCCAACTCAAGATGGAGTTGCGTTATGGCTTAAAAAATAAAATATTTAACTTCAATTTTGTTTACATCATTATCTTTGTCAACCAAAAAAAATGGCACATGTTGTGTGTAAAAAGAACATGAATGTAAGGAAAAATAATAATTTTATTATCTTTTTAAATTATTAATTTCTTGCTTGCTGTGTAAAGCTTTCACATAAATTACTTTCCTTCCCTTCGGCTATGCTATGGACAGTAGACCACGATAGCATCGATGGCACATGAGGTTGGTTCTTCGGTAGAAGATGACTCCATGATACTCTAAACTATGAAACCTTGGTCCTCTTATGTTCTTCTTCACTTGTTGCTGTTATTGTCATTGTAGCAATAGGTTGGCCTCCGGCTTCGTCAAACCACCCATCGTTCCCTTCCAGAAGCCAACATCGACAAAGCTCAAAGGCGAGGAGGAGGATGAGTCCACGGCTACATGAAGCTGCATTGCAACAACCTTTACGGCCAGAGGGAACAGTAGCGTTGTTAGAGGAGCGCACGTTCTCGTCTCTGGCAATAGTGGTGGCGATGTCGTTGCCCAATGACTCAAAGGAGTACAATGCCGCAACAAGGGAGTTGCCACCATCGATCTTTCGATTTTATATTCATCTTTTTGCCTTCCTTGTTAGGGTGGACATCACGTGCCAACGATCGTAGGGTGTTCACTTTGCTAACGCATTTCATAGGTGATAAAACTTTCCTTTAACCACATCATTCCTTGCAACCATTGGCTATCCTCCCCCGACCACGTCCACGTCTACATCCATCTCGACGCCCTGCACTAGCAATACAAGCATTAGGTTAATGCCGATGTGTCGGTCCTCAACGTCGGCCACTAGTGGAACAACAAGAAGACGATTATTGTATAAGTAAGGTTGTGCTTCTAGAAATAAGACGGTGAGCGAGTATATTAGAAAGAGAAAGGGGGGGGAGAAAATCGATCACAGTCGGAGGCACCGTCTAGATCTCCTTTAGAATATCATCGACCTTATATGCCATCACCGTCATTGTTGATCTACCATTCATAGTGCAATCGGACGGGAGGGAATGGGAGAAGAGGAAAACAATTTCTATGAAAGTTTATATAAAATTAATAATTTAAAAATAATAAAATTATTTTTTATTCTTTTTATTTGTATTTTTGTTGTCACATATAATATTTTTCATGGATAAAATTAACGGGATGAGAAAAATTAATGTTAAATGTTAAGAGATCCCAATACTATTTAAATTTAAAGTATAAAGATCAGAATATTAATCATAATTAACTACAGAATTAATATATAATTACCCCCTTTATAGGTCTAATGTTGGTTTGAAGGGAAAACGAATTAACCCATGAAAAGCCATCAGGGTGATTTGGTCTCTAGGAACAGATGTGATGCGTGGAACCCGCGAGTGTAGACCGGTATGTATGAGGTGGCATCACCCGTGAAAGGAATTCAGGGGTGGTGCAGCCAGGAGACCAGTGGTGTGGAGAAGCTGAAATGTATCGGGGGAATAGTCGTTTCCCACGTTTCTCATACGCCACCTCCCTTTGCGGTGGGGGTACGTTTCCGCTACGGTGGTGGAAGGAGCCGCCGTGGCGAACCGCACCGCGCTTTCCTCTCCCACCAATTCCTCCCCTCCCCTCCATTTCCATTCCCTGGCGGAGTCTCTTCCTCCCCATCGCCCCTCCTCTCCCCGTTTCAAAAGCCCGGATCTCTAGGGCTTCCTCTTCCTCTTTCCGATCCAAATCCCAGGGTTTCTTCTTCCCCCAATAGAGAGAGAGAGAGAGAGAGAGAGAGAGAGAGAGAGAGTGCTTCTCTTTCACTAGCGTTGATCCGAGATGAGCGTGGTGGGCTTCGACGTCGGCAACGACAGCTGCGTCGTCGCGGCCGTTCGGCAGCGCGGCATCGACGTCCTCCTCAACGACGAGTCCCAGCGCGAGAACCCTGCCGTGGTCTCCTTCGGCGAGAAGCAGCGCTTCCTCGGGGCTGCCGGCGCCGCCTCCGCCGCCCGCTTCCCCCGCTCCACCGTCTCCCAAGTCAAGCGCCTCCTCGGCCGTCCCTTTCGCGACCCCGCCGTCCAGGATGACCTCCGCCGCCTCCCCTTCCCCACCTCGGAGGCCCCCGACGGCGGGATCTTGATCCGCATCCGCTTCCTGAACGAGGCTCGCGTCTTCACCCCGGTCCAGATCCTCGCCATGCTCCTCGGCCACCTCAAGCTGATAGCCGAGAAGAGCCTCGAGACCCTGGTCAGTGATTGCGTCATCGGGATCCCTTCCTACTTGACCGATCTCCAACGGAGGGCATACCTCGATGCCGCCACAATCGCCGGGCTGAAGCCGCTGCGGTTGATGCACGACTGCACTGCCACCGCATTGGGGTACGGCATCTACAAGACGGATTTATCCGCTCGTGGATCATCATTCTATGTCGTCTTCATCGACATTGGTCACTGCAACACTCAGGTCTCGGTTGTGAGCTTCGGATCTGAAAGAATGAATGTTCTTTCACACGCTTTCGATGCGAATTTGGGTGGGAGGGACTTTGATGAAATCCTGTTCAACCATTTCACGGAGAAATTCAAGGAGGAGTACCAGATCGATGTTCATTCTAATGTTCGTGCCAGCATCAGGTTGAGGGTTGCTTGTGAGAAACTGAAGAGGGTTCTGAGTGCGAATGCGGAAGCACCATTGAATATTGAGTGCTTGATGGATGAGAAAGATGTGAAGGGATTCATTAAGAGGGAGGAATTTGAGAGACTCTGCTCGGGTTTATTGGACAGGCTTTTGGAACCATGCAAACAGGCTTTAGAGAACGCTGGACTAAATCAAGATAGAATCAATGCTGTTGAGCTTGTTGGTTCAGGGTCACGGATTCCAGCAATAACAAGGATTTTGACAGAGTATTTCAGGAAAGAACCGAGCCGGACCCTCAATGCTAGCGAGTGTGTTGCCCGTGGGTGTGCCCTTCATTGTGCTATGCTGAGTCCCATATTCAGGGTTAGGGATTATGAGGTAAGATTTTCTACCATGGTGATGTTCTACCATCACTGGCATTTAATACTTTTAACTTGTGCATGATACATGTCATCCTGTTTTGTCAAATGTTGTTTCTTGACACGTGTGGTAGCTTTCTGGACAACCTTGTAGGTACTACCACCTATACTAGTTATGCATCACTTGCAAAACATGTTTCCAGAGGGAAAAGAAGAGACAAAAGTGAAATTGCAAATGCATGGTGGAAGAGAAAGGAAGGAAAAAATGTTATCTTGGTAAATATTTTATAATGAGTATGAGAAAGAAGATAGAAAGTTCATGCATAAGGTATATGGTTAGCTATTGATAAGATAACACACAACACTACAATGATTTGTTGCAAAATTTGAATGTTGAATAAATGGTTGGTCTGTGTGGTGCCTTGATTTAGTAATCCATACTATAGGTTCTATTCACTGTAGATCTTAGTAAATAAATTTATTTTATCTCCAATCTCAAGCTTGGAGAAAGAAGGGCTGCTTTAATATATGATTGCATTAGGTTCTCTTGGGACTGGAACAAACATGAACATGACTTGATTATACCAGAATTGGGGTTAAATCATGACCTGGGAACAGTGCTCTGCATGTACCTCATCCAGGGGCTTTAAAGAAATGGTTGAATGGGCTAGAAACTCTCCATGAATGCTAATTTTGTGGTTATTGTTGGTTAAGGAATTATTTGCCAATTTTAAATGTATATGCTAGCATAAGGCTAATCCAGCCTCAGTCTATGGCACTATTCCTGTATGTAGAATATGTCTGGCTACTTATTTGACCTGTTTTAGCTTGAACATATGGTGTCATATATAGTCACATACATCTATGCAACTGCATATGCAGTCCACATTTGCAGGAAAATATTATTATTACTTTTACAATTGCATTATTTGAATATTAAAAAAATTATCCATACTAATCATGTGCATCTTTGTTTGTTTCCTAGAACTTATCAGTTAAATAGCTTCGTTATTTTGTATTATTATTGTAAGTTATAGATTTGACTGTAGCATATATCTACCTATATTGACAATCGCCTTATTATTATTATATATATATATATATATATATATATATATATATACATATACATATATATATACATATACATATATATAAACATATACATATACATATATATATGTATACATACATATACAGATATATATACATATACAGATATATATATATATATATATATATATATATATATATATATATATATATATATATATATATACACACACACACACACACACACACACATATATTACTTTAGTGCCTTGATTGATTTATAAATGGGGATACAAGAAATAGACAGATACACTCGTAAATGGGGATGCAAGAACATATGCATATGAATGATCATCCACTAAAAGTTTTTTAATTACCAAACACTGACTATGTGCATGTACATGTCGGCACTACGCTTAAAACCCAGAAGGTTTTTGGTGATAGAAATGAAATTATGTAGGTGATGATGGTTTCAAGGTAAATTTCAGTGATTTAGATTTTGGATTTTTCTTTAATGCAGTATTGTTCTTTTTCAATTGTCTTTTCCAGCCATAACATAAAAGGAACTATATAGAAACTGATGGTCCCACTTTAACTTCAGAGAATTATTGTAAGTGATCTTTTGATATTTCCTTATTTCTAGCGACTTTTTTAAATTTAAAATGTGAATACGATCTATTACTCTTTCTATTTTATCATTCTACTGTACTTGTCTTTTAATTTATGTACTTAGATATACTTGTGGTCGACTGCAGGTGCAGGACTCATTTCCTTTCTCAGTTACTTTTGCAACAGATGAAGGTCCTATTACAACTGTGTCAAGAAATGTGCTATTTCCTAAGGGCCAACCAATACCAAGTGTTAAAATGCTTTCTTTCTATCGAACTGATGCATTTAAGATGGAAGCATTTTATGCTAACCAAAGTGAACTCCCACCTGGTGCTTCACAAAAGATCAGCTGCTTCCAGGTAAGCATTCAAGGAAATTAAACAACATTCTTGTTATATTGTTGGTGGTAGTTGCTCTGTGCATGCAAATACAGCATGCTAAAGTTTAGAGATGTGGTGTGTTTTAACAGGACTTTTTACATAATTCTAGCATCCATAGGTTGACAATTTCTGGCATTTGTTCATTGAGTAGAGTTAATTGGATTTGTTTTCTCTTAGATTAGTAGAGTTTTCCCTTATTAATAGTATATGATTGAACTGATGACATGTCCAATATTTCTCAATAGTGTGGCCACAGTGCTAGAATATTAACAAATCTTCCATCACTCCCTCGAGCTCTGATAGTATATGATTGGATTTTGGCATGTCGAACATTTCTCAAGAGAGTGGTCATGGTTGATAAACATTACTCAATTTGTCAGCTATTGCTATGAACTATATGTTGTTGTAGAACAAGTTATATCCTCCATGCATGACAACCAAATAACTTTACCTGTGTAATGCCTCTGCCATGCTAGAGAATAATGAACCTAGTGCTTAGATTGTATTTGCATGTATTTCTGTATCTCTTTTCTGATAGATAATAGCTCTTTTTTTGTCCCTTTTTTTTGTAATTTTCTAGACAGATGGTCTGAACTTGAGTTTCACATTGTTTGGTAATTTTACACTGAATAATTATGAAAATGTTCAAATTATGGATCCTGCAGGTTGGCCCTTTTCCAGTTCATGAAGGTGAAAGGTACAAAGTCAAAGTAAAAGTTCGGTTGAATCTTCATGGCTTGGTTTCTGTAGAATCTGTATCAGTGAGTATGAATTTGTGTGTTTTACCAATATGATAAGCACCAGTTATCATCTTCTTAACTTTAATCTGTTATAATTTAACTGCTTCAGTTGATTGAGGATGATGATAATAGTACAGTTTCAAGGGATGCAAGTCGAGTAGATAATATGGAAACTGAGCCTGCTTCTGATGCAAACTCTGATAGCACTGTCCACACTGCTGAAAATGGAATATATGAACATGTTGAACATGGATCCATACCCTCCGTGAGTGTCACTTTGATGTGATGAACTAGTGATGCTATACTTCTCTCGTATTACTGACTGTTTTATGTTAATCTTGCATATGAATCAGCATGGTTCAAACACAGTTTGGGTGTCTTGTTAAATAAATAATATGGCATAAAGAACCAAACTACCTTATATATGTAACAATCATACACAGTTCATAATGTGAGGGAAGGAAGATCAAAATAACTGGTATAAGGATACTAGGTCATGAGGTCAAACAAAAAATTCAGCTTTTGTCTAACATATTATCTAATTATATGTTAATTAGACTCCCATTTTAAGGTTTCACAGAGATGTATTTACAGAAATTTTTCTGAAAGGAAAATATATATCATCTTTTTCTGATCGGCCGTGGGTCTGAGTTGATTATCTTAATGTCATTCAAATTTGAAGTTTCCTTATATGAACTCCTTACAACTGTCTGGTTATGGTACCTGCTTATAAAATAAATTTTGAATTTTTTCCAGACTTCTCTTAATGATGTTTTCATTCAAAAGCTAATGGAATAAACAGCATCATTTGAAGTGCAGTCTCATAACAGGACTTTTTGATCAATTAAAGAAAAACAATCTGAACATGAGACCAATCTAAACCAATGAATGGTAAGTCTCAATAGGGGTCTTAAACTAGACTCGGACTACTTTAAGTTGGCTGCAAATGAAATAAAACAGAAGTTAACTACCCAAATTCTACAAAAATTTACTGCAAAAATAACTGAAAACAGACTGAAACTTTGCACATACCAAACATGATATAAATCTAATTTAGGGACACGTAGCTTGCTCGTTTTTATGTCAATAATGATGTGTTGGCCATGTGGTGTCCATAATGGTATAGTAATGGCATCCGTTTGGTACATGGAATATGAAGGCCACTTCAAAATAATTGGCTCTCCTGCAAGACTGATTTTTTAAAACAATGAATCAAGAATAAGTATTAAGAAATGAAGTGAGAAGAACCAAGAGTAAAAAGAAAGATAATATTGTAATTTTCTGCTTTAGTTCAGTGTGAACAACCTTGTGTGGTTCAAACAAATGGATGATTCTTGACATTTTTGTTTGCAGCTAGTTTTTATAATGGTTGGACAAATGCATATTTATTGGCATATTTGCATAGTCCTAGATAAAATGAATACTTAAGAGAATTTATGTTATCATCTTTTTACATTTAGTCTTGTGGATTATTCTGTTGTTATTGTTTCATTGTCAAATTGTTTTCACTGTGCATACAATCACCATTTGCAGTCTGATACATCAAAAGCAGAAGGACTGCCTAGAAGGCACGAATTGCTAATTACTGAGACTATATATGGTGGAACAACAAAAGAATGGTTATTAGAAGCCCAAGAGCAAGAAAAGTGGCTTGCATATCAGGACAAACAAATGGAGCAAACAAAGGACAAAAAGAATGCACTTGAAGCTTATGTATATGAGATTCGCAATAAGGTGACATCAAACTTGGTAGTTATCTCCAGTTATGTGTTTCTTGTGATCAGGCTAATAGTTTTAATATTCTTCTTCTTTGGTTTGATATTGCTTATGAACAGCTTTTTGAGAGATATCGAAGTTTTGCAAATGATTCCGAGAGGGAAGGAATTTCTGTTAGCCTACAACAGACTGAAGAATGGCTTTATGAAGATGGAGATGATGAAACTGAAAAGGTTTACACCGGCAAACTCGATGAATTAAAGAAGGTAAGCCATTACTTGTTCAGTCATGACACATCCAAAATTTTGTTGCCCTGGTTATTTCAAACTAGTTTTGCAAATATTACGAACTGACTCTCGTTGATGCTGTCTCTGATCTTTCATATGTAGAAATTAATAGGTCCAGCCATATGTTTGTAGAAGTCCTATAAAAGCTATCATATGACTCTTAGATAAACTTTGAAAGTCCATTAGAAACAGGATTTCTTTTGACTAGCTGAAAACTCATTATTCCTTCTTTGGGACAGGAGTTTAAGTTTGTAAAATTGTGTATAAGCCAATGCCTTTGAAGCATGAGTTTTAAGTGGTATTATGCGCATTGCATGGGGAATCTGTTGTCGGTAATGGTAGGATGTATAATTGCTATATTTGTTTACCAGTTGAGTCAAAAGGATTTGTAGAATTTTCAGACAGCAGATAAATGCAGAGGTGGAGATTATCTAGGGTATTTTGGACACGGTTAGAGTTGGGTTTCCTGTAATGATTTAATTTGGCAACGTTGTTAATAGTGGGACACTGCTGAAGACTATAGATTGAATCATCCTTATGGCGCCTGGCATATTTGTTTTATTTGTTGCTAGAAAAGTGAAAAAAATTTCCTTGACTTGTTAGATGTCCAGATTTGTTTTTGGCTGGCACTTGAAGACACTTTTATTGTGTTTGATTTTTTTTTCACATTAAAAAATCTTGTATAAGTTGGTGTATGAAAAATGTACATATAAGTCCCATCATTTAATTTCAGAGATAACTCCTAGATGGAATTCATCTCATCTAAACCAGGATTTAGAGCCTAAAATTTAATCTCCAACCAAAATTCCATCTATTGATAAACCTTGTTCAGTAGAATTTCTTGTTTGCTTCACAACCACAATCAGTAATTAGTTGCATTTTTTAGGTAACTTCGGATTTCCTTGATCTTGATATGTAAAAATCTTGATACTGGTGGAAGGTTCTCAAACAGTTATGTTGGATCTCATTGTGCCTCTTTGTTATGGCAAAAACAAGCCTATTTGTCTTACGAATTTGTTGATATAATAAATAAGTACTGAGTTTCAGATGAACGAAAATACAGTAGCTGGTGTCTTCTTCCAAGATGATGCCAGGTTTGTTATAAAAACCATCCTAGAAAGCTAGACAAAAACCTGGTGGTCCACCTAAATATGATGGGAAGGATGATAGAGACAAATCCAAGGGACAGATGATGAGAGAGCAGATGGTCTCAGTAATTCATGGGCTGATTGTATATAGTCTCTCTCTCTCTCTCTCACATGTGTGGGTGCGACAGTCGTGTGCATCGTTCATGTTTATGCACGTATTTGACCCTTTTTAATGTTATAAATTGTGATCTAAGGAGAGCTTCAGATCATCATATAAAGGCTGATGGACAATCTGAAATTTTACTTACTACTTTGCTCCTGCATCCTGTATGTATCTTTTACATATACCACCCATGATATACACAATATCAGGCTTAACTAACTATTAAAATTTTAAGTGTTCCAAATAATCAAGAATAGCAAAATGTCCAGACTTCCCTTTATAAAAAGCCTTATGACTGTCATTAGAAATCTGAGGGCTTAATGTGCTAGAATTCTGTTAATTGGAATTCAATTCTGATTAAGGTATTTTATAGTGTCCTGTTGTGATGGCTGCCTATTGGACCTTATCGTTGACATTTTGAGCAGGCCCCTAGATCAAGTCAACATTCTAATTTTGCAGTTTGCGCATCACTAATCTTTGAGTTTAACCTTTTCAATATGTTTTTTCTTGTATTGTTCACTTTTTTAATCCCAGTTGTCTAGTTTAAAGTTGACCATGTATCTTTCATATGATTGTGGCTTCTTTTGTGTCGTAGCATTCCCTATTTTTGGCGTATTAGTAAAATCAATATGCCTCTATTGACGTTAAAATTTTCCTAAACTAAAGCTCCCATGCTGGCATATTTCCTCATTATGTTGCTTACTGCATCACAACAGCTGGTGGATCCTATCGAGAATAGATACAAGGATGAAGAAGCTAGAGCTCAGGCTACAAGGGAGCTTTTGAAGTGCATAGTTGATTACAGAATGGCTGTGTCTTCATTGACAACTTACGAGCGAGATGCTGTGAGTTCCAACTGTTCTAATATATTATACGATGGTGGTTTGACACATTGCAATTCGGACATCATCCAGATATCATTTGTTTTCAGGTCATTGATGAATGCAATAAAGCTGAGCAGTGGCTGCGGGAGAGGTCTCAACAACAGGATTCATTACCAAAGAACACAGATCCAGTTTTATGGTCTCATGAAATCAAGAAAAGGACAGAAGCCTTGGACATGTACTGTTCTATCTTTTCATCTTCTTCACTAGTTTATATCTAAGATGCTCCTTATCCTCTTGCATTAATTGAATTTTTTTTTTTTCTTCAATTTTTCGGATCTAACCAATTTCAGAACATAGTCCTTTTGTGATTTGGTCCACAAGTTAATGGTGTTCTTTCATATTTTGTAGGTCATGTAGAAATCATTTGAGACACAAGGGTTCTCAATCGAGATCAGAGGATTCCAGAGGCTCAGACCACTCGAACTATGAGAATTCTAGAACTGATTGATTAGTTCCTTATAATCTAAAGTTAAGCACGATTCATTCTTCTCATCGTTGTCGTGTAGCCTTGTCTGCTGTCAAAGTTGGAGTCCACAACCAGTCACAGGAAATACCATAGAAATCCTCGGGATGAAGCTTCATGAGAGGTGTGCCCGCTCTGGTTCTTCTGCTTCTTTCCCAAGAGGCAGTTTTTGGTTTCTCACACGTATCAGAAACTCTCTGCTTGTTGTTACTGAGCGTAATCACAGTGTGCCTTTATGCATATAGAAAAAAAAAAGAAGGATCCTATGTAAGCGAATATTGCTTATAATTAGTCAAAAACACTAATCTTGGTCTTGTGCTTAATCTTCAGTGTCGAGTTCATCAGGGAGTTGCATGTTACGCCCTGCCGCTTGTAAGACGAATGAAACAGGTCATTTTCTCCTATTTTGCTTTTACAACATGGATTTTGTCTTTTCGATGATATCATTCGATTGATTTCTGAGGATTTGCTGCTGATTTGATACTTTTATTATAAGTACAATATTAAGTCTATTAGTCTCCATTAAAACGTATCATTATAAATTGTAAATATATAATCGCCATTCTGATTCCAGCATCGACGATCGGATCTTGTCCTAGTTTTTTGGGCTAATCAGCCAAATCCGACTCAGCCGAACCAGATCAAATCAGTTCAGATATGTCTGTATATACATATGTATATGTATATACATACATACATATGTATGTATAATGTATGTATACATACATACATATATATAAAATTAATTAGGAGGGTATGATTTGATAAAAACTAAACAATGAGGGTAAAAATGAATTAAGATGTCCTCAATGATTTTTTAATTTGGGAGCTGTTTTTTTCTCTGTCAATTTGATTAATTTGAATATTTCCACCCCTAGTAACCTCCAATCAGCATCATTAGCAACCCTATATATACACACGTATAATGCGGTAGAAAAGCGAAGAGGAACAAATGCTAATCCTATTGCTACAATTGACGTCATAAGTCTGGGTTGTTCCTTTAATATAATATTAACAATCAGGATATATATATATATATATATATATCCTTGTCATTTAACAATTAGATTACATTAATCTAGACAAAAAGAACTAACTGATCCAAATAATTGAGACTTAAATTGATTTTGAGGAAAGATAAATGGTGAATGGTGAAGATTGATGATAAGCATGCAGAATCATTATAAAAAACAGAACAGTTGAAAGAATAGGATGACAAAAGAAGCTTATAGTAGTAAATAACTGGTTTTAGCATTCGAAAACGGAATCACAAATTCAATCTATCAGTATCTCGACAAACCAAAATGAAATAACTAGGCACCAAAATTGAAGATAAACGTAACTATATTTTGCGAATTTGGGGAACAGATTGCCGACTTGCACAGTATACCGAGCAAAAGCTTTCGATCATTTCTAATCATCACCGAAAGTCGTCTTCTTCCCTGCAAAATGTAAAGCCCCATAAAAAGCCTCCAGTAAACATTGGTTATAAGGACCAAAAAGAGTTGGTGATAAAAGATGCCAGTGTTTACCTGTACTAGCTGTACCTGCACTTTGCTTGTATGGTGTGCCACCACGACCCCTGCCACCACCACGTCCTCTGCCACCTCCGCCTCTGCCACCACGTCCACCACCTCTACCTCCAAACCTCCCCCCACCTCTACCTCCACTATCTCTGCCGCCACCTCGGCCACCACTCCAGCCGCCATCCCGGTTGTCGCTTCTTGGCTTGGCTTCTTCCACTGTCAAAGTGTATCCTCCAAGTTCAGAACCATTGAGCTCGAGAGCCTGGGAGAAAGCATCTTGGTCCTTGAAATCCATGTATGCAATCCTACAACCAAAGTTAAAATATGATGCCTTTGATAATATTTACTTGTGCAAATGATACAGGATATCAACAATAATGATATCTAAACATACATAAAAAATAATCATTAACAAACTTAATAAGTTGATGCAGTGTTAACTATAGATTTTGAAGAACAGTCTTAAACACAAAATGCCAGATAACTACTGACCCTTTAGAGGCACCACTTTCATAATCCCTCGGAATGGAAACTCGTGTAACATCTCCACATGACCCAAAATGCTCTTCCAGAGAGCTTCTAATCTGTAATGAGCCTCACTCATAAGAAACAATGCAAAAAGATAACAAATCATGATAACAAATAATGAAGTAATATAATAGAAAAATACCTGATCCTCTTCAAGTGATTTATCGAAGCCTCTTACAAATATGGTTTGACTATGACCCTTACTACCCTTTTGGTAAGAATAATTTTCCCTCCTGTAACATGTACAAAAACCATGATGATCACAGAACATGATGATTTTCTTGCTTCTTTGAACATCTAAACTAGCATTTACAGTCGGTATTAGACAATGTGTTAGTTGAGAATCATACCCACTTTGAGGAGTATATGCACCCCTTTCTCGGGCCACATCAAGTCTAACTGCACGACCAAATAATTCTTGACCATTCATTTCTAGCGCCTGCATTAAAAAAAAAAGCAACCAAACTAAGTCATTAGTCGTTCCTAAAAGAATGAACACAAAGCAACCGTAGTTAACTTTTCTATAACGCTAAAAGGAAATTTTTAGCATAAACCCACCAACTAAATTTCCAAAGAATGGTAGCATTAAATCCACAAAGATTTGGACATGTGATGTTCTGGAGGAACTAAAGATATATGATTGACAAAAAACAAGATGATAACAAAGTAACACAATGAACCTTTTGAACTGCTTCCGCTGTAGCAAATTCGACATGACCAAATCCCTTGAAACGTCCATCATCTGCTGTAGCCAGCCGCACATCAACAACTTCCCCTGCTTCTTTAAAAAATTCCACTCTGCCAGAGAAAAGGCAACGTAAATAAGCTTTGAAAGTCAGCAAATAAACTCACACAGGCACATCAGGAGAGTTCATGCAGATTATAAATGTATATTCATATAAATGAATATACAGATACACATGCATGTGTGAGTATATACACATTCATGTATATATTGACCATCCCAAACCCCACATTGGCCTCTCGTTAGATGTATACTCAAATATGCATACATAAACAAATGCACACATAAATTGATACAACATCAATGAACTTATGTAAACAGTACAATAAAGATGACACATACACATCATCCTGTCCAGCATCAAAGGACAAGTTTCCAACAAATATTGTTCGGGATCCAAGTGTCTGATTTTCATATGTAGCAGGAGTTTTTGGCTACATCCAAAAGCAAAAGAAAAAACATCAGCCAATTCCATTTACAATTACAGAGACCGTAAAACAATTGTACTAGCAAAGAGTACCCCTTTCTTTTCAGTTGTTGTCTTTGGAGTTGCATCCACCATCTCTACATCTTTATCCTGCACAACAGAACTTTCAAATTAGAAAATCATACAACTAGCACATAAGAATCAATATAGGGAAAAAGCAGCCAGACTAAGAACTAACCATAAGATTCTTTCCATGGTAAAAGTTGAAAAATTAATATTTTTATGGGGCACTTTGTATTTTCAAAAATTATAGAATAATCACAGAACGGTTGCTGTTGCTCCTTTGTGACGAACCCAGATTTGATGGCAACCTAGTGCCTGTATTCACCCATAGAATAAACTAGGTGAAGATTCGATTATTTGGATCTTGTTTAAAACATGTTCTCTATCTACCATCCAAAGCATAGGTAATTTGCATACATGAATTCCGATTAATTGATTCGGCCAGCATCATTGACCCAACAATCTAGAAAAGCATCCTAATCTGGATAGACATTCGAATGTTGATTTGACTTGTTTTAGCCAAAACAAAATCAGTTGCTATTTGGAAATCCCAAATGACAGAAATGTTCAGTCCTTAGTACTACATTAGTTACCAAGGTTGTGCAGAAAGATGAAAAAAGCCTAATAGAAAATACACTAATTATGCTACAAACTTTGAAGGAACCACTTTCGTTTCACAATTTTTCTTGATGTTTCTTTTTATTCAATTTTTTAAATTTGATTTATTTTTCTAGGCAAAATATTTTTATGCTACAAAGACTGATTTCAGTACACTATTTCCAATGGTACCTAGTCTTAAGCAACCAATCTAGAGTTTTCTCTATAGAGAGTAGTGCATGTGATGGCCTTTAAGCTAATACCCCCACAATCTTGGCACATCATCATGGCATACGATAGAAGAGTACCACAATTACACACCCATTATCTTTCATGCATATATATACATACCATGGTAACAACAGATTGCCACAATAGATACTACCATGGGTAAGACACTTGGCATTATTATCTCAAAAGAATATATGGAAAAAAGTACATATTCACACCTTAAACATGGAAGACTATGCTTAATTTATATGTAACATCACTTATCAATGTGGAGAACAAAGTACCTTCTTTGGAGTCTTCAGTGGTTGCTCATCCTCACTTTCCTCCTCAGAAGATTCCTCAGAACTACTACTGTCTTTTGATGGTTGGGTTGCCTAGAAGCATAAAACATACAGACAAAGTATTGACATCCATTTAGATTATGGACAAGATGATGCCAAGTCAAAAACAGATAAAAATAAATGAATAAATAGAACAAGACATACCTTCTTGGCTTGTTGCATTTTTGAAGGTTCATCATCAGAACTTTCTTCAGAGCTGTCATCCTCATCTTCATCACTGCTGCTGCTCTCCTTTTTAACAGCCTTTGCAACAGGCATCTGAACATGCAGAACTCACAAGAATAGTCAAAATTTCTAAATATCAACAGATCACAATATTAAGACAACTTGCAACATGCCCAACATTATGTGCTCTAAAATAAATGTGTGATCTAAATCATGTCTTGATTAATAAAATGACAAAATCAAAACAGAATCAAATTCCATATCAAGAATTTTGTTGTCAGAATCTTTGACTCTCATGCATAATGGATTTAATGGCTAAACTAAGTAAAACAAGAGGATTAGAATCATACCAGAAAAAAATTATAATGGATGTTTCAAAATTTACATAGAGACACCATATAAAGGTCTCTGTATTAATAATATAGAGATCTGACAAATACAAAAAACCCAGCAGTCTATTTAAACTCTGTTGCATGA
Source organism: Musa balbisiana (assembly GCA_004837865.1). NCBI lineage: Eukaryota > Viridiplantae > Streptophyta > Magnoliopsida > Zingiberales > Musaceae > Musa > Musa balbisiana. The sequence goes on from CM017189.1 coordinate 17,067,818, forward strand.
TGCAAAAAAGGGCTTAGAGTTAACAAATACATGGGGTTGGCTAAGGCTACATGAAACTTGTACTCTCATTAAGCTCTGCAAAAAACCATATATTCATTAAATCAAGAGTATTTTAATCTTCATTTATAATTTATAGCAAAGCCATTTTAGGTCTTCCTCAATATCTCCATTGCATACCACTAATAGTGATTGTTTCACAAATTCTAATTACAGCATCTATAGAACATCTAAAGGACTCCTTAGTAAATATGCCAAAACCATACCGAAACTAAGAAAACAGACAAAAACCAAATCTTAAAAGACAAAATGAGTATTCTCTTCTCAACAGCAGACTGCCATTTGCACCATTCACACATAAAGGAGAATGACTGGCATCCTATGTATGAAGGTTCTAATAGAACTAACCAAAGTTAATGAAAAAGTCAATATAACAAAAAAAATGAACTAGATAAAGGTAAGAAAGAAAATAAGTTAAGCTAGCATTTCATGTTCAATTAAAAACAGATACAGACCAAACCAAAAAGTATTAAAACCTACATCACCAAGAGACTTACAATCTTAGACTGGCCTTGGTCAGATATATATCCTTAAAAATATGATGGCACCTTAAGAGAAATAAAAAAATCACAAAAAATGTCTGACAACAGAGACATGCTCAACTCCTACAGTGAGGATATTGATTACAACTTTGCACTAAACATTGCATAAGCCTGGCATGCTAGAAGGAAAAAGACCTATAAAAACTAAACGGTAGAAAACATGTCACCTTATTAACATTTTGATTTTTGGAAGGTTCATCATCAGAACTTTCTTCAGAGCTGTCATCATCTTCTTCACTGCTGCTTTCCTTTTTGACAACCTTGGCATTAACCTTGCCCACACTCGACGGAAGAGAACTCTATATGATAATACGATGATCATCAGTAAAACAAAGACGAATAAGAAAAAATATGAAAAATATGACCAAGAACTGCAACCTTTAACTTCTTTTGTTGTGGCTCTTCATCACTCTCATCAGAAGAATCATCAGAACTTTCAACTACTTTAGCACGCTTCTAAGAACATAGTCCCAACAATAGTGTCAAGACCTCTTAAAATCCGAATTATTATAATTATTCATAAAATACTACAAATTACACTAAAAATACCAGAAAATCATGATACATATAATCTCAGAATGATTATAAAAGAAATTTAATTTTACAAGTCTTGACAAAAAGAACAATGAAAATATACAGCGAGAAACACTTAAAATTTTAAAATTTAATACATACCCATACCATTTCCTAATGAAACAAAGATGGTACTGGTATAGCTATGGTATTCTGGCTAATACAGAATTAATAGAAAAGGGACAAACCAACCAGGTCGTGGGAAGAGACAACGAGGGAGAAATAGGAGAAGAGGTACAGAGGGACATTCCTCCTCTCCTCATTCCTCCCTTCCTTAGGGTTAGCCATAAAACGATGAAAGATTTTATTAATGTTTTCGAATGGTTCTTTCTTGGAAACAGGTTCATATCCTAAAAACCAAAGTTCTGCAACTGCTTTAAGACCAAACAAGCTCTAAACATCAACAAGCCAATTTAGGAGAATTGTACCTGTTTGCTGTCTAGCAGCCTGGCATGGGGTCAGTCAGCAATTCAGTTCTAGCACAGACCTAGTATATACCAGGGGGTGTACCTCAAGTCTAATACCTTGGCAGTAGAAGTGAGAAATATACAAATTTAGCAACAATTATCTGAGAATGAAAATAACAAGGTACATTGAGAGGTCTACAGGGGAAGTGAACTGGAAAAATAGTCTAAGATGTGAATGCATGAAGATGGGAATTAACTAATTGTACATGCATCGATCAACCAACATAACATAATTGTTGCATTTTTGAATGAATCATAATAATAAAATCTACATGGAAATGTAACGAAACTGCAAAGCATTCCTGTAGAGCATAAACAAAAGAATGTCAAAATACCTGTTGAGTATCTTTCTTCTCTGCAGCAGCCTGCAATTTTGCAGGTTGACCAGCCTTTGCTGCAGGTGCCTGCACAATAAAAAAGAACAAACTATATTATCCTGCACCAAACTTTTCTTTACCAATCTAGTTAGTTATCTGCACTGATCAAATATATCTTTAAGATACTAATCTATCTGTCAAGTATAAAGAGCTTGAAACCAGAGAACTACTTAGTCCTATTTCTCTTCACCATTGTTCCCATACCACGGAAACATGCTCATCTTAGGAGGCAAAGGAACCTGGTGGAGGCACTAAATCACATTATAAAACTAAAACATGCTATATCACATTAGGAAACTAAAACATGCTATTTCCGAACAGTTTGCATGAATAAACAAAAAATATAATCACCTGAATTTTTATAAAACAATAATAGCCATATTACACATAATAACCTAGACATTTTTTCCCATCAAACGAGACCATGACACAAAATATCAGGAAAGTATTCCACAAAAGTTCTCAGACTTACATTATCTTCATCAGAATCAGAATCACTTTCTGAAGTATCACTTGATTTTTCTTTCTTTTGCAAACCAACTGGAGCTGCTTGCTTCTTGGCTGCTGGAATGACCTTGGCTGCTGCAGGAGCATCTTCCTACAAAATTATCAAGATTAATTCAAGTAAAATAGGCAGGTTCATCATAATTACTTGCATTAGCTTACAGAAAAGATCTAATTATAGTATATACTAATGCCAAAGAGAAAGAAAAAGCAAAATAAAACATTAAATTGCCTACATCATCCAAATCATCCGAACTACTGTCAGAATGAGAAGTATCACTTGATTCCTGATGCTTTTTAGACACTGTAGGTGTACCATTCTTCAGACTAGATGCTGGCAACTTCTTGGGCTCAAGTGCAGCTTTAGCAGGTTTCTGTCATTTAATCCACACTAACCATTAAGCACACACAGACGACAATTTCAGCAAAACAAAGATGATAAGATGTTTAGGATTTCTTCATATCAAAAGTCTTCGAGAAGTTGATTACTCTGTTCCAAGTACATGAATAAATAACACATTTTACACTGTTGCAGTCATATTTTTTGCTACAAGGAACTATAAACTCACTTCATCCTCATCTGAATCGCTTTCTGAACTACTTTCTGATTTTCCTTTTTTGGTCACAGCACCAGCAGAACCATTCTTGGAAGCAGCAACCATTACCTTCTTAGCTGGAGCAGCCGGTTCCTGAACCAAATGGAACCATCACATATGTATGGTCATAAACTGTGAGAAAGAGCAAGAGAGTATAACTGCCATGACTGTTTAGGCTATTTACATCATCAGATGATGATTCCTCACTACTGCTCGACTCCTTTGCAGGTTTGCTTTGCTTCTTTGGAGGACCTTTAACCTACAATGTCAGCCATCTCATGTAAGAAATTTCAGATATTATTGCTTCCAGCAAAATTGAATTATAAAAAAAGTTATAACATGTTGATTTAGAAAGAACATAGTAAAAACTAGTAAATTTTCTAACAATTAAAGGAAAACCACCAGAAACTACACAACCATTTCCTATCGCATTAACATAATTTGCTAAGTTACTTCAAACCTATTGCATGAAAGGCTCATGGTACAGTCATTACACACCTCTTCAGATTCGGACGAAGAGTCATCCTCTGAACTGCTTGTTTCAGGTTTCTTTTTCAATGGAGCCTTTGCAGGTGCCTTTGCTGGTTTACTTTGCTTCTTTGGAGGAACTTTAACCTATAACATCAGCTATCTCGTGTAACGAATTCCAGAAATTATTGCATCCAGCAAAATCACAGTCAAAACTAGCAAATTCCTAACTAAAGGAAAACCACCCAACACTACCCAACGATTTCTTATTGCATGAACAATGTTTGCTAAGTTACTTGCAACCTTTTGTATGAACAGCTCAAAGTGCAGTAATTACACACCTCCTCTTCAGATTCAGATGAAGTCTCATCCTCTGAACTGCTTGTTTCAGCTTTCTTTTTGGTGGGACCTCTGCCAACACCTTCTTAGGCTTTTTACTCTCCACCTTTTCGGAGACAATCTCCTCGACTTCTCTCTTCTGCTTCTTGGCACTCACTGCTTTCTCTATTGCTTCTTCAGCATCCCTCTTGCCTGAACAATCAAACATCATACTTCATCAATGCTCAAGCCAAGTAATCAAAATTAGTAGGACCTAGTATGCCAGACAACTAAATTATGCTGACCTCTTTTACCAGATTTTCCAGACGCCACCGGTACGGCAGATGCCACCCACCACCTGCATGATATCAGTGATCAAATTAACACCTCAAACAAAAAATATCATCCAAAAGAGCACCTTGAAAGTCCAATATTTACCTCAACACTCTTCTTGTTTAACTTGCCCATTTACTGAGATCCAGCAAAATCACAGTCAAAACTAGCAAATTCCTAACTAAAGGAAAACCACCCAACACTACCCAACGATTTCTTATTGCATGAAAGGCTCATGGTACAGTCATTACACACCTCCTCTTCAGATTCGGACGAAGAGTCATCCTCTGAACTGCTTGTTTCAGGTTTCTTTTTCAATGGAGCCTTTGCAGGTGCCTTTGCTGGTTTACTTTGCTTCTTTGGAGGAACTTTAACCTATAACATCAGCTATCTCGTGTAACGAATTCCAGAAATTATTGCATCCAGCAAAATCACAGTCAAAACTAGCAAATTCCTAACTAAAGGAAAACCACCCAACACTACCCAACGATTTCTTATTGCATGAAAGGCTCATGGTACAGTCATTACACACCTCCTCTTCAGATTCGGACGAAGAGTCATCCTCTGAACTGCTTGTTTCAGGTTTCTTTTTCAATGGAGCCTTTGCAGGTGCCTTTGCTGGTTTACTTTGCTTCTTTGGAGGCTTTTTACTCTCCACCTTTTCGGAGACAATCTCCTCGATTCTCTCTTCTGCTTCTTGGCACTCACTGCTTTCTCTATTGCTTCTTCAGCATCCCTCTTGCCTGAACAATCAAACATCATACTTCATCAATGCTCAAGCCAAGTAATCAAAATTAGTAGGACCTAGTATGCCAGACAACTAACTTATGCTGACCTCTTTTACCAGATTTTCCAGACGCCACCGGTACGGCAGATGCCACCACCTGCATGATATCAGTGATCAAATTAACACCTCAAACAAAAAATATCATCCAAAAGAGCACCTTGAAAGTCAATATTTACCTCAACACTCTTCTTGTTTAACTTGCCCATTTACTGAGGTAGATGGTAGCTGAGTCTAATACAACAAAACAACCCAAGTCAGCCGAGTGACATGATCAAAATAGCAAATGGCACAAAGATGATAATTTGCATCCTCGGATAATAAGTCAGATAGCATACTTACATAGTTGAGTAGAACTTAAATTCATGTACAAACATAAAAGAGATCCATACCATGCTAGAATCAGTATTTTAGAATAAGAGCAACGGGCGATAATCCAATTTGCATTCAGGGCAAATAAACTTCTTCTAGAAGAACTGAAAACGAAGCAGCAACAGAATCTCATCCACAAGCCATGAAGATACAATATGTATCGTCGATCCACCATCAAAACGACGAAAGAGTAGGAATATACATTAACACATCCAAGAGCGCTGCCCTAAACAACGTCAATCGAGAAGAAAAATCGCCACGGAGAACAAGGAGACACGGTAAAATCGAGTCCGAACGAGGACCAAAACGAAGAAAACGGAAGCGGATCAAAGAACACGAAGGGGAGGAGGACACAAGGGTTAACCTAGCGAGGAGCGCTCGCTTACCTCGACTGAGGAGAGAAGAGAAGAGAGGAAGGGAATCAGCGAGAGTGCAGGCGGCCAACGAGATCCCCAACCTGGGAGAGTTAGGGTTTTATAGCGAAGGGTGCGGGGTGGTCGAAGCCTCATATAGGAGGAGGCGCGAGCGGTGAGTTTAGATTTAGGGTTTCGCTTGAGCCCGCCGAGATGAACGACGAAGGGAGACACGTCGGTCTTGATTCAACCGGATCGAATCGGACCGGTCGTCCGTAGCTAGCGGGTGATGGGTTGTACGTAGACCGCCAACCCGGAAATTGATGGATGTTAAGGTGTGATATATGATCAAATTATATTTGATCTTTTCGTATTGATAAGTATTTTTTTTATTCCTTGAGCTACTGTTCGTGGAGCATAATAAATTCTAATACAGAAATATTGTTTTTGGGTGTAAATTAGAGCATGGTTATTCTCGAGCATAATTAATCATATGAAAATAATTTAGGTTTGGTTATTTTCTTAATAACTTACATATCATTACCATGGTTGGGGATCAAGTTTTGAGAAAATATGGATTTCACTCTATTTGATCTAAATGGGCTAAGAGAAAATGAGAGAGAAAATTTTCAGATATATGTGAGAGAGTATAGAGAGGATTTGTGTTTGAGTTACGATCGTACTTGTAATTAGTGTCATGTAGTAAAAAATTATATAAATTTTTTATCAAAATTTTGATTTATTCTTTGAATTATTTTGTCAAATATTTAAATGGTTATTGATAGAGAATATTTTGGTATTACCCAATTCACAACCACCCTATATCACACATAGTTCCACTCCGATCAAAATAGTGCACATATCTCAAAGCTCCGATCAAAATAGTGCATATATCTCAAAGCAATGTGAAACAACACAGATCGATTCAAAAATGGTTGCATTCTAAAGTGATACAACCCGACTCAAAAGGAATGCAAAACATAATTTATGCTACTCAGAATCGCACGAAGCGACGTCCAAAAATAAGGAGATAATCCCACATAGCATGTGATCAGAATAGTCATCTCAAAACAAATAAATCACTTGCCTAAAATATCGACGGACGCTAATAACTTATGGATGGTTGATCTTCGAAAAGGTATAAAAACTATCACATAGCAAACACTAAGAGGAGGGTGGACTTCTCCCAAAAAAACCGACTTAAGTTTTAGGGGGCTCTCTCTCTCTCTCTCTCTCTACACACTAATTCTGTCATACACTTTATAATACTGTCTTCTCCCCTTTATTAACTTAAGCATCGGAGGGACTTGCTCAGCGTGGCTTGTCATGCATAACCACTAATGGTCAGGAGACGACCAGACCCCACTATTAGAATGTAGCCTTGCAACCACGAGGCAACCTTTCGACTGGAGGATAACCCATTTGTCCCAAGAGAGTACCTTGCAGTTGAGCAGATCTTGGTTCCTCTACCTAGCCTCATTGCTCTAAGGCCAGACTGACCCTGACGAATTGCCTCTCTTGCGGACCTCCTACATTAGTTTGCCATGTCAGCACTCCCACTTTAGCATAGAGGAGATGAGAGGATAAACCTGCACCATCAACAATGAACCAACCATGCCGACTCACTAGTCAATGGTACTCATGACACCATCATTTTGGTCCTAAAAAGAGGGTCGAACATCATAGGCACATCTTTCTGTCACTACTAACGAATGTTCGAGTGAAGAGACATTACCTCCAGTCCTAAGCCCCTTCGGAAATAGAAGGTACGTACCCTATTTTAATAGAATGATGCCTTCACCTCAGCCTAGGCATCAGGGCCTTATTGGCACCTACTCAATAATCCAACGCTCTCCATCCTCAAGGGCTAAAGATAAGCCCCCTGCTCGTCCTGTCAAAAGCATTCCTGAGCCTCACTCAATGAGTTCAGACTCTTACTAGCATGATGCAAATTATCATCACACTTTTCTCTCAATTGACTTAGCTAGTAACCTCGATGTAACAGCTTGCCCTCGGATCACTAACTGCACATCTTCTTCCAAAAGTCAAACTGGGGAGACCACACCTCATCTTCCAAGGATCTCTTCAGGCCAAGAGAGACAAGTGACCCCACGCTACACCTTCCAATGGTTGAGTGCAACATACCGCCAAGACACATCATAGCCCTATTGAAGTTTGAGGCCTAGCCTGACAACTCTTGGGAACCCTCGGTGCAAGCTCAAGAGTGCCTCTGCCTCATCCTTGGCAACGCCAAGGACAACCTAGGAACTAGGCTTCAATAGCCTAGCACCTCTGCCTCATCCTCGGTAGTGCTAAGGACAGCCCAGGAACTAGGTCATAGTAGCTTAGCACGTCTGCCTCGTCCTCAGTAATGTTAAAGATAGCCCAATGAACCATACCTTAGTAGCCCAGCACCTCCGCCTCATCCTCGGCAACACTAAGGATAGCCCAGGGAACTATGCTTCAACAACCCTACGCCTTTGTCTCGTCTTCGGCAACACCCATCAAGCCTCTACTTGGCCTCCTTTACTAGGCCTCAACAGCACTGCACCTTGGCCTCAACAGCCCTGCACCTTCACCTCATCCTTGGCAACTTCCTTCGGGCCTCCTCAAGCATTTGCTCAACTTCCTTTGTTCGCAACTCTATGACCAACTCAACAGCCCGAACCTCAATAGTGTTGAATCTCGGATTTTGATGATGAAGTCAATTGCCATTTATTATCTAATCCTTATGTTGAGCTAAGTGTACAGGATTAACTACGATGGAAGTAAAACATGCAGTAAGAGTTGCACCGGAGTTAAGATCATGATCACGTTGGGGGTTCGAGAGTTCGACGGAAGTCCGGACGGTCATCGGAGGTTATGCGGGAACAAATCCGAGAAGTCTAGGAGCTTGCCAAAGAAGCTTGTCAAAACTCACCAAGTGGATCGTCACAAGTCCAGGAGTTTGCCAGAAGTCTGTCGGAGTATCGCCGAGGGTTCGTCGGATGTTCGCCGGAAGTTCGCCGGAAGAAGCGATTGATGCACCAGAGTAAGTTACAGTATTAATGTCTTAAACATCATAGTTAGCATGATAATTAAGTTAGGAATGGGAGGTGATCCCATTAACTTAATCAGAGGGCAATTGGGCCCTTGATAGACCCAAATTAGGCCGAAAGGGTCAGCCCATTCGGACCCAGAATTCTTGGCCGACGGTGGCATCACCCAGGAGACTCGGTCTCCTAGGAGTTCTAGGCGGTAGTACCGCCAAGACCCTGGAAATCTGGGAGATGATATTTTTGAGCTCCAAATTCAAACTAGTTTGGGGCCTATATAAACCCCACTCTTTCATGCATGAAAGGGCACCGAAATCTTGATCTTATTATGTGAATTTTAGAGCTCAAAAGTGTTGTAAAGGCCAAAAGTTCTTCTCCCTCTTTTCTTCTAAGTTTTTGATCATTTAAGAGAGGAGTGAAAAATCTGTAAGGGTGGTCTCCTAAGCCCGTCAAAAGGAGTAAAGCTATAAAAGGGTGGTTGGCCTTCGCCTATTGAAGGAATGCCTCAAGTGGACGTCGGTGACCTCATCAGAGGAGGTAGCCAAAAGTGGATGTAGGTCAAGATTGACCGAATCACTCTAAATCTCGGTTTGTATTTACATTCTACTCTCTATCTTAAACTACAAATTGCCTCCATTACTTTACTTCAACTCTACTCTCGCTTAATCTTAAGTTGAAGTAATTTTCGAATTAGCTTTCACATCAAAATCGTCTTTATCGTACGAACGTTATTTTTAAATCGTTGAAAGTTTTCCGCTGCATTAATTCACCCCCTCCTCTTAGTGCTCTTGATCCTAACAAATAGTGCTGCACCCAGGCATCCACCATTGGCAGAATGCCATAACAGAAGTCGCTAAGACATCCATTCCCCAACCCATGGCGGCTAAGTTCAAAACTGACTTGAAAGTATTAGTTCTAGGTGCCCTACAAGCCAATCACGTGAGTGATGGCACCTATGACATGCTGCGATAATCTCTTTACTTATTATTACTAGCATTTTATCATATATTATCTAGATGTATATTATGATGTCCTTCAATCTATGCAATGAAAATCTAATCATGATGAGATCATGATAATGAGACTGATTCGTATTTAAACATAGACCATAAATCATCCCGGTCATAGGTTACTCGAGAAGAATATCAAGATAACCAGATAGAATAGTGCACTGTATACTCGTCCATATGATGGAGGTAGTTGGTCTTATTGTCGCTTATGTGGGGACACTAGAGGTACAATGCAAGTGCTCATTGAAGAATGAGTTCACTGATTGATTCGCTTATGAAATGTTGGATGATTAATAATACTTGATGTCAAATAATGAGTTCGTAGTTCTAGTTGTGTCTTTGGTCCTTAGACTTAAGAGATCAAAGATGTCTTATATTAGTATCTCATTCTTTAATGCCAAACTTATAGGTTTGGACGTTTCAGATCTAGTACAACCGGTTCTCGGGAATGACAACCAACCTTACAAAGGCAATTGAGTATAAATAACGGATCATCTGCTCTCGGTATCGTGAGAGAAATATCCCATGTATGCTCGCTCAAACAAAATCTCTAGCCATAGTCGTTCAGATTGAGAGAGAAGGAATTCTCTAAGAGAATCCAACTAGAGCGAGACTAGGACAGGATTTTGTAAGGGCATGATATTACTATGCATAATATACAATCTCTAGGATATTAGATAGATAAGAAACTATAAATATATGGTAATTGAGGATAGACAAGTCTGATGGATTAGATCTCTTGTATCATCTAGAGACTATGACATAGTGGCCTATTATGCCCATAGTCGATAATTCGAGTGAATTATTATAAAGATAATAATTCACTATATCAGAAGGAGTTCTGATAGGATCGACTCACGGCCAGCTTAGTATCGGGCCTAGAGGGTCATGCACATATGGTGGATATTGCGACAAGTAGAGGTACAGATATGAGATATTCGCGGAGCCCCTAGTTTGGATCCTATATATAAGATCCAATTGGATAATTGGATAGAGATCCAATATCCAATAAGGATAGGATCCATTAAGGGTTAAGCTGCTTGCACCTATATAAATAGAAGGAACCTCACGGTTCATAGGCTAGAACTTCTGATGGTCACTCCTCCTATTCTCCTCGGCCTCCTCTCCTCTTCCTTGGCTCCGATAGCCTTGTGGTGTATGTGGAGAGGGAGATCCCACAGCGAGCTGAGGAGTGTCATCACTGTGTCTGTTCACTATGTCTGTTGTGTGGATCACCACTAAAGAGGAGTACACACTAAAGAGGAGTACGTGAATTCTCCTTCATACTCTCCATCGAATCTGAAAATTTTAGGGATATATGATCTCCCTATGTAACGCTTCTCACATGATATATACGGTTTTTGGTTTTGTGATTTTCTCGTGCACAATCGTCGCACAATGACCAAGTACTTAACTTTGAGAAATATAGTTTTATTTTTATTTTTCACTATGCATGATATGTCGATTCGTGATTTCCCAACAAGGAGTCATGCCTCCAATCATCACATGCTAGTGGAACCTAAAGAGGACCATAACCCCCTAAGCGCATCAAACCTTAGGGTAGTAGAAAGCTCTGTTGAATCTTAGAATTTAATGATGAAACTAATTGATAGTGTTTATTTGATTTACGTTTTGAGTGATGTAGGAAGCTTCGATCAGGGAGAGATAATTGAAGCAAGAAGAATCATATTGGGCCAGAGTGGAACATGTCAGAAGATTGGATGTCGAGCCAGAGGATCGGTTGATGTGTCGGCAGAAGGCTTCGGGTTGAGAATTCAGGCATCAGGCCAAGAAGAGTGGAAATTGTGCTAAGGAAATCGGAGTTGCAGAAGTCAACTAGCCGATTGGGTAATAAGCCGTAAGAGAGGACGATGTGCCGAAGAATCAGACGAAGCATCGAACCAATGACATGATCGGACAACATTTGATGAGCTTTGTAATAATTATCTAGATCGAAGTAGGTTTTAGGTCTAATTAAGTCAATATTGGGGTGAAACAATGCCAACTTAATTAGGGGCCAATTGGGCATAAAATGAGAGTGATTTGGGCTCATTGGGAGGCTCATTCAATGACCCAAATGTTGGGCCAGGTGGTGGCACCGCTAAAATTGACAGTAGAACCACTTGTGAGTTGGAAAACTCAAAAAACTTAATCTCCAAGGCTGTCAGGTGGTGGTACCGCCAGACTGGGTGGTGGTACCATCTAGTGATAGTGTGTCAGGCGGTGGTACTGCCCGTACCCTGAAATCTCGGGGATTTGAATTTTGGGCTCCAAATTTGAATCCATTTGGGGCCTATAAATATCTCACTCTTTCCTACTTAGTAAAGTAATAATTGGATAAAAAGGAGAAAAGAATGAAAAAGAGTTGAAAAAGCTTGAAAAATGTTGAGTGTTCCCCTCAATCTCTTAGAGTTTAGAGTTCATTTTAAGAGAGGTGTGAAACTTGTAAAGATTCTCTCCTAAGCATGTTAAAAGGAGAATAGAGTTGTAAAGAGGTGGTTGGTCTTTGCTTATTGAAGAAAGATCGATAATGGATGCTGATGGCCTCGACGGAGGAGGAATCGGGAGTGGATATAGGTCACGACGACCGAATCACTATAAAAATCTAGTTTGCATTTACTTCTTGCTATTTATCTTTATTGCAAACTGAATTCCTCATTTACTACATTTCCGTACGATTTCAAGTTAATGTCTTTCTGAAAGGGTTCAATCAAATGAAAGATTTTTTAACCGACATGATTTTATCCACTGCACTAATTCACCCCCCCTCTTATTGTCGACTCGTTCCTAACAGTTGACATCAGAGCCTAGTTATTTCTCATTTGGTTTAACATCCAAGAGAAATGACTATTTTCGGCTTTAAAGAAGACTTTTCTATCGTTCGTCCTCCCATGTTCAATGGGACAAACTACACTTATTGGAAAACTCGGATGAGAGTTTTCTTGCTTTCTTTGGATTTAAATTTATAGAATATTATTGAAAATAGATTTCGTAAGTCTTATCTTTTAATGAACAATTAGAATGATTTAGAGAAGAAGATTTTCTATTTAAATGCAAAGGCTATGAATGTTTTGTTTTACGCTTTAAACAAAAATGAGTTTAATCGAGTGTCAATTTATGAAATGACTTTTGACATTTGGCACACACTCGAAATCATACACGAAGGCACGAATAGAGTAAAAGAGTTTAGAATAAATCTTTTGATGCATGATTTTGAGTTGTTTCAAATGGAACCAAGCGAGACTATTGGAGATATGTACACCCATTTTACGGATGTCGTCAATAGTTTAAAAATACTTGGCAAATGTTTTTCGAATTTTAAACTCATTAATAAAATATTGAGATCCCTTTCAAAGAGTTGAGACCCTAATATAACGGCCATTCAAGAGGCCAAGAATTTGAACTATTTTCCACTTGAAGAACTTATCAGGTCGTTAATGACTTAGAGATGAGTTGCAATGCTCATGAAGAGCTTGAGAATAACTTTCCAAAGAATAGAAAGGATTTGAGACTTAGAACAATTGAAGACCACTCGAGCAAAAGTTTAAGTGATGGTGAACTTGAACTCCTCATTATAAAATTTAAAAAGTTTATAAAACAAGAATTAAAGAACAAAAATAAACTTAAAAAAAACGCAACTATTTGCTACGAATACAAGAAAAAGGAAGCACTTTGGGACGAATCAAGTTCTTCCGAAAATAAAGAACAAACCAACAAAGGCAAGGTGGCAAACTATGCCTTAACGTCTTTCGACAATAAGGTAAACAACTCAAACAAAACTCCTTTACTTTATTTTAAAATTACTTGATACTTTTTCATGAGTTATTTTTAAATTAGTTAGTAAAAATAAAAAAATTATATTATGCTTCTTTTTATGATCATGAAAATTACATGTTTTATTATAAAGGAATAAAATATTAGATTTAAATCTAATAATTATCCTATGTATGTTTTTAAGAAGAAATAATATGTATTTTGATTATTTTTTATTTTGATTGAAAATGCTTTATGAAATCATGCATAATGAAAGAATGTAATGATGATTTGATATCATGCTTAATGAGTTTATATTTTAAAATTATGCATGTTAAAATCATGCAAACTTAAAACCATGTTTTGGTATTATACCCAAAGTAATGATGTATAGTAATCATGCTTAGCGAGTTTTATTTCAAAATTATACATGATGATTCTTGTGATTTATGAATTATTGATCTTTACCGTAATAAAAAGTTCTTTTTCGTTTTAAACGTTGATGCTTGTTTTTATTTGGTATAAAAATTTGGGGCATACTTATATGAAATCAATCATACAAATTGAAACAACTAAAAAGAAGAAAGTATTTTTCTTGAAAAATTTCTTTTTCTCTATCTTATCGATTTTTAACTAAGAGATTAATAAAGTCATTTATGCCATTTTCAATCTTTTGAAAGTAATTTTGATGATTTCATGTTTTGAAATTGAATGAATTTTGTCTATATCAACAATCTTGATTTCTCTATTTGATACTTGAAATCCTTTTATAAATTAAGATCATTTTCTCCTTGTTTCTTTTTGCTATTCACTAAAGAGAATATTTATCCAAATGAATCATAATGTTTCATTGATTTTTTTTTTCTACTCATAACTTGAGATGATGTGCTTTGATGTTTGGAACACTATATACATAAATTGATTTTTCTTTCATGTTTCTATAATCTCTTGTTTTCATAAAGTATAACTCATCATCAAATTAATTTTTCTTGTTATTCTTTATGTGATAGATTTGAAATTTGATGAAAAGGGAAATAAATTGCACCATTATATTATTATTCCCCTCTTTTTGCCTAAGACAAAGGGGGAGAAAATAAATTATGAATGTTTGGTACCAACAATCATGAAGTGATAAATGCTTAAAAATGTTGATTTAATATTTTGTATTATGAATGCTTGAGTATCATGTATGATATGCTCATAGTGATGATTGATTTATTTTTAGTATCATGCATGAAGTAAGGATGAAATGTAAGAGTTTGAAATTTATATATTTTTAATTTGAAACTATAATGATGTACAAATATATTGAAAAAGAATTGATACTTTACTTTCTTCATGATTTGAAAATTGATATAAAGGGTCTTCCCTTCTTTTTGACAATGACAAAGGGGGAGATAAAAGATGCTAGCTTGCACAATTCTAGAAGGAAGCAAAAATTACTAACTTGCACATTGCAAAGAAAGCAAAAAAAAAAAAAAAAAAATCTCAAAGAGAAGAAAGAACTTGCTATCTTAAACATCACCAAAAATTGATAGCTTGCCTATCTTAAGAAGCAAAAATACAAATATGTATAATTTATAATCTTGTACATCTTTAAAATTAATGATGATTTGATAATTATACATGTTGTAAGGTAATGAAAAATTTACTAGCTTGTATGATGTAAAACTTGCTAAATTTGCTAGCTTATAAATGGCAAGAAAAAATTTGCTAGGAAGCTAAAGTGCTATTTTGCCTATCTCAAAAAATCTAAAATTGCAAACTTACACAACCGTAAAACTCAAAATTATTGCTAGCTTACATAATGATAAAACTTCATATTATGTTAATAATGCAATGATTTGAAACTTGTTTGGATGATGCACTTCTCCTTTTTATTGATGACAAAGGGAGAGAAGTATGATGATGATATGTTATGCACAATTTTATGATAATACGTTGCTTGAATTTTTAAATTGAAGGTTCTATCAATATGACATATTGATAGGGGGAGTTTGTTTAAACTCCATCATCAATTGATTATCATCATTAAAAAGGGGGAGATTGTTGAATCTCGGATTTTGATGATGAAGCCAATTAATAGTATTTATCTGATTTACGTTTTGAGTGATGTAGGAAGCTTCGATCAGGGAGAGATAATTGAAGCAGGAAGAATCATGTTGGGCCAGAGTAGAACATGTTAGAAGATTGAACGTCGAGCTAGAGGATTGGTCGATGTGTTGGCAGAAGACTTCGGGCCGAGAATTCGAGCACCGGGCCAAGAAGAGCAGAAATTACGCCAAGGAAATTAGAGTTATGAGGGTCAATTGGCCAATTAGGCAATAGGCTGCAAGAGAGGACGATATGCTAAAGAATCAGATGAAGTGTCGAACCAATGACATGATTGGACAATATTTGATGAGCTTTGTAATAATTATCTAGATCGAAGTAGGTTTTAGGTCTAATTGAGTTAGTATTAGGGTGAAATAATGTCAACTCAGTTAGGGGTCAATTAAGCCTAAATTGAGAGTGATTTGGGCTCATTGGAAGGCTCATTCAATGATCCAAATATTGGGCCAGGCGATGGCACCACTAGAATTGGTGGTAGAACCGCTTATGAGTTGAAAAACTCGATCTTCGAGGCTATCAGGCGGTGGTACCACCAGATTGGGTGGTGGTACCGCCTAGTGACAGTGTATCAGGTGGTGGTACCGCCTAGTGTTAGGTTACAGGCGGTGGTACCACCCAGTGCAAGCGATGGTACCACCCATACCTTGAAATCTCGGGGATTTGAATTTTAGGCTCCAAATTTGAATCCATTTGGGGTCTATAAATATCCCACTATTTCCTACTTAGTAAAGCAAGAATTGGATAAAAAAGGAAAAGAATCTTTGACGAAAAAGAGTTGAAAAAGCTTAAAAAGTATTGAGTGTTTCCCTCCACCTCTTAGAATTTAGAGTTCATTCTAAGAGAGGTGTAAATCTTGTATTCTCTTTTGAGCCTGTCAAAAGAAGAATATAGTTGTAAAGAGAAATCGGGAGTGGATGTAGGTCACGATGATCAAACCACTATAAAATTTTAGTTTGTATTTACTTCTTGCTATTTATCTTTATTGCAAATTAGATTCCTCCTTTACTATATTTTCATATGATTTCAAGTTAATATCTTTCCGAAATGGGTTTAATCAAACAAAAGATTTTTTAACCGATATAATTTTATACGTTGCACTAATTCACCCCCCCTCTTTGTGTCGACTGATTCCTACCAGTTGGTATCAGAGCCTCGTTATTTCTTATTTAATTTAACACCTAAGAGAAATGACTCTTTTCGGCTTTCAAGAGGGTTTTTCTATCGTTCGTCGTCCCATGTTCAATAGGACGAACTATACTTACTGGAAAACTTGGATGAGAGTTTTCTTGCTTTCCTTGGATTTAAATTTATGGAATATTATCGAAAATGGATACACCTAAGCCTAGCTATGCACTCAGTTTGAAGACCTAAGGCTTGCACCTCGAATGAGTCAGAGTTAAAAATGACTCGCTTCCGAGTCATCCACCTCGGCGTGAAGCACCAAGAGATGCACCTAGGTCAAGCTTACATGCTTTCTAACCATGCACTTAGTTTCAAGACCCAAGGCCTGCATCTCGGATGAGTAAGAGTTAAAAAGGACTTGCTTCCGAGCCATGCACCACGGCATGAAGTCCCGAGGGATGCACTTAGGCCGAGTTTACATGCTCCCTGGTCATGCACTTGACATAAAGACCCAAGGGATGCACCTAGGCCGAGCTCACATACTCCCTAGTCGTGAACTTGACATAAAAACCCAAGGCCTGCACCTCGGATGAGTAAGAGTTAAAAAGGATTCGCTCCCTAGCCATGCACCTCAATGTCAAGACCTAAGGGCTGCACTTAGGCCGAGTTTACACGCTCCCTAGCCATGCACTCAGTTTAAAGACCCGAAGCCTGCACCTAGAATGAGTAAAAGTTAAAAAGGACTCACTCCCGAGTCATGCACCTCGACGTGAAGCCCCGAGGGATACACTTAGGCCGAGCTTACATATTCCCTAGTTGTGCACTTGATTTAAAGACCCAAGGCCTACACTTCAAATGAGTAAGAGTAAAAAAGAACTCGCTCCCGAGCCATGCACATCGGTATGAAACCCCGAGGGATGCATCTAGACCGAGCTTACATGCTCTCTAGCCGTGTATTTAGCATGAAGACCCGAGGGATGCTCCTAGGCCAAGCTTATATGCTCCCTAGCCATGTATCTTGGCGAGAAGCCCCAAAGACTGCACCTAGGCTAAGCCTATGAGCTCCTTAGCTGTGCACCTAGGCATGAAAACCTGAGGGTTGTACCTTGGCCGAGCCTACATGCTCCCTAGCCATGCACTCGATGTAGAGACTCGAGGCCTGCACTATTGAATCTCAAATTTTGATGATGAAATCAATTGATATGTTTTTAATCTAATTTATATTTTAAGTGATACAGGACTAGCTTCGATCAAGAGAGGCAAATTGATTAAAGCAAGAGGAATCAGATGTTGGGTTGGAGTTGAACATATCATGAGATTGGATGTCGGGTCTGAGGATCGGTCGACGTGCCGACAGAAGGCTTTGTGCCATAAATTTGGGCATCGAGCCTAAGGATCGGACATTGCACCAAGGAGATCGGAAGTTACGGGTGTTAACATGCCGATTGGGTAATATGCCAAAGGAAAGGACGATATGCCGAAGGATCAAACAAAGCACTAGAAGAACCAATGACATATCGAACAACAAATGATTCATTCTTTGTAATAATTTGTCTAGATCAAGATAGTTTAGGTCATAATTAAGTTGGTTTCGGGTGTAACCATCCCAACTCAATTAGGGGCCCATTGGGCCTGAGTTTGGACTGTATTGGGCCAAGTGGAAGGCCCATTCGGTCACCCCAAGTTAGGAGGAACCACCCATGAGCTAGAAAAGTCAAGAGCACACTTTTCCATGCTATTAAGCGGTGGTCCCGCTAGATTGGGCGGTGGTACTGCCCAGTGTCAGTGCTGCAAGTGGTGGTACCCCCAGTACCCTAAAAACCAAGGATTAAACACTTTTAGTCTCCAAGTTTATATCATTTGGGGCCTATAAATACCCTTTTCATCCCTGCTCAGTAAACACAAAAAATGAGAGCAAAAAGAAAGAAAAACGCTATTATAATCTTATGAGAACTCCTCTCAAGCTCAAAGTGTTGGTGAAGTTTAAGAGAGGAGGTAGTGAGAGTGTAAAGGTTCTCTCCTAAACCTATCAAAAGGAGAATTGAGTTATAAGGATAGTTGATCTTCATCCATTGAAAAAAGATTGTTAGTAGATGCCAGTGCCTTGACGGAAGAAGAATCGAGAGTGGATATAGGTCATAATGACCGAACCACTATAAAACTCGGTTTACATTTACTTTGAGCTTTTTATTTTCATTGCAAACTGCATTACTTACTTATTCACTACGCTTTTGTATGCTTTCAAGTTAATATCTTTCCGATATGGTTTTTCATTTAACGAAAGTTTTTCAAACTAATGATTTTAACAAAAATACTAATTCACCCCCCCCCCCCCCCCCCTCTTAGTGCCGATTTGATCCTAACAATTGGTATCAGAGTCATATTTTTTTTTCATTTGGTTTAACACCTAAAAGAAATAGCTCTTTTCATCTTTCAGGAGGGTCACTCTATCATTCGTCCTCCTATGTTCAATGGGACAGATTACACTTATTAGAAAATTCGGATAAGAGTTTTCTTGCTTTCGTTGAATATTGATTTATGAAATATTATTGAAAACAAATTTTAAAATTTTTCTCTTCTAATGAATGATTGGAATAATTTGGAGAAGACTTTCTCTTTGAACGCCAAAGCTATGAATGCTTTATTTTATGCTTTGGATAAAAATAAATTCAATCGAGTTTCTATTTGTAAAACCGTATATGATATTTGGCACATTCTTGAAATCACACACGAAGGCACTAGTAGAATTAAAGATTTGAAAATTAATCTTTTGATGCATGATTTTGAATTATTTCGAATGAAGCAAAGCCAAACTATCATTGACATGTACACCCGTTTTACGAATGTCATCAATAGTTTAAAAGCTCTTGGTAAAAGTTTTTCGAATCTTGAACTTGTGAATGAATTTTTATGTTCTCTTCCTAAAAATTGAGATCCTAAAGTAATGACTATTCAAAAATCTAAAAACTTAAACCATTTTTCGATTAAAAAACTTATTGGGTCTTTGACGACCTATGAAATGATGTGCAAGGCACATGATGAACTTGATGAATATGAGAATAACCTTCCAAAGAATAGGAAAGATTTGGATTTTAGAACTCAAGAAGACCACTCGAGCAAAAGCTCAAGTGATGATGACTTTGAACTCTTAACAATAAAGCTTAAAAAGTTTATGAAACAAGAATCAAAGAATAAAAACAAACTTAAAAAGAATACAACTACTTGTTATGAACACGATAAGCTGGGTCACTCCAAAGATGAGTATATAAAACTAAAGAAAAAATTACCAAAGGACGAATCGAGCACATTAAAAAATGAGGAGCAAACCAACAAAGATGAGGTGGCCTTTCATAATGAGGTATGTAACTCACCCGAAATGTATTTACCTTATTTTGAAATAGCTTGATACATTTCATGAATTGTTTTTAAATTAGTTTAGAAAAATTATATATATATATATAATTAATTATAAAAATTACATGTTTTCTGATAAAGGAACAAAATGTTAGATTTAAATTTAATACTTATACATCTAATAAGATTAATTCTGCGTATGTTTTTAAGAAGTAATAATGTGTATCTTGATGATTTTCGTATTACTTTTTGATTTTGATTGAAGATGTTTTATGTTTAATGAAATCATGCTTAAAGAACTTATATTTTGAAATTATGCATGATGATTTTTATGATTTATGGCTTATTGATATTTGTCATAATGAAAGTTACTTTTTCGGTTTTAAACAATGATGTATATTTTTGTTTGGCAAAAAAGACAAAAGCATGCTTGTATAAAATCAAATCACTTAAATTGAAACAAAAAGGGGAGAATGCATGTTTCTTGAAAATATCTCTAAAGCTTTTCAATTTTTTCAACAAGTGATTCTTAGTAATGAATCTATTTTATGTTATCTTTTGAATTAAGAAAAGTGATTTTGATGATAAGTTTGGAGTTGGAAAATTGAATTTGAATGAAAATTTTCCAACCAAATCATAGACTTTCTTTTGATTTCTCTATTTGAGCTATTCTTTATGAGAAATAAAAAATTTTCTATCTTTGATGATTTCTTCTTACAATTTACTAAAGAAGAGAGTTATGCAAATAAACTATGACCTTGATAATGGTTTGAAATTATGCATGTTATACCTTGAAGACTTGAAACTATGTTTTAGTATTATGCATACCCAAGTAATGATGATTTGAAAATTTATTGATGTAGTATCATGCCCAAAGTGATAATGATGATGACTTGACATTTTTTATAACAAAATTTTATGGATTGAGATTTATTTTTTTATCCAAATCATGATCTTGATTTCTCGATATTTGATATATAAGATTTTTCTATGAATCAAGATCTTGTTTTTGAACTCCCATGTTTCTTTTTGCTAATTAGTAAAAAAGAGAATTATTTAAATGAATCATTATTTTTCTTGTGAATTCTTGGAATTATAACATGAGATTTTTTTTATGAATCAAGATCATTTGCTATGATTCTTCTTTTCACTATTTGAGTTATCAAAAAAGAATCATAATTTTTCTCTTGATTTTTTGATATCCACAACATAAAATTTGTATTCATAAAGTGTATATCTCATCACCCAATTAATTTTCTTGATATTATTCATGTGATACAATAAAATTATGAATGAAATACTCATGATATTATGTTGATGCATGCAAATGAGAAGTTATGATCATGCATGATAGGATGTAATGTAATTTGACATTTTGATACCATCATGATTTAAAATATTTATGATTTGAAATGATGCATGCAATACTTATGATTTTTTTGATGAAATGATGTGAAAGTCAACAATTATCATTTTCTAAAATGATACCTTATTTCAAAATACTATATTAAAATAAGAATAATACTTTATCTTTATCATGATTTGAAAATTAACGTAAAGGGAAAAGAATTATAACATTGTAATTCTTCCCTTCTTTTTGACGATGATAAAGGGGGAGAAAGTCTTGCTAGCTTGTGCATCACAAAAATTAGCAAAAAAGTGTTAGCTTGCATATGGTAAAGAGAAGCAAAAAGTTGCTTTCTCAATAGAAGCAAAAAGTTTGCTAAACTTTACATTCTCAAAGAACTTGCTAGCTTGCACATTATAAAGAGAAGCAAAAAGTTGCTTTATCAAAAGAAGCAAAAAGTTTGCTAAACTTCACGTTCTCAAAGAACTTGCTAGCTTGCCAAAGGAAGCAAAAAATTACTAGTTTGCACTTCTCAAAAGAGAAGAAAAAAATCACTAGCTTGTATAAGTGATAGGAAATTTACTAAATTGCTAAGCTTATATTTCTAAAATATTGATAGTTGCACTTCTTCTTTTTGTTAATGACAAAGGGGGAGAAGGTATAATGATGATCATGCATGGTATGATATAATCATGCAATGATGATTTTATATTTTGAAAATATACATGATGATTTGGTATTATGCATGTAATGTTTCAACTTATGATAATGATGCATACAATGATGAAGTATTCATGATTAAATTTACTTTGACTTAAATTCAAGGTTCATCTTAACTATGACATATTGATTGGGACAGTTTAGTTTAAACTCCGTTATCAATTGGTTATCATCATAAAAAAGGGGGAGATTGTTGAATCTTGGATTTCGATGATGAAATCCACTAATGTGTTTGTGATCTAATCTGCATTTTGAGTGACGTAGGACTAGCTTTAATCAGGAGAGGCAAATTAATTAAAGTAGGAGGAATTGAATGTTGGGCTGGAGTTGAACATATCAGAAGATTGGACGTAAGGCCGGAGGATCAGTTGATGTACCAGTAGAAGGCTTTGTGCCATGAGTTCGGACTTCTGTCCGAAGGATCATATATTGCACCAAGGAGATCGGAAGTTGCGGTTGTCAATATGTTGATTGGGCAATATGCCGAAGGAGAGGACGATGCGCCGAAGGATCGGACGAATCGCTGGAAGAACCAATGACATGCCGGACAACAAATAATTCGTACTTTGTAATAATTTATCTAAATCGAGTTAGTTTAGGTCGTAATTGAGTTGGTTTCAGGTGTAACCATTCTAACTCAATTAGGGACTCATTGGGCTTGAGTTAGGACTATTTTGGGCCAAGTTGAATGCCAATTAGGTCACCCTAAGTTAGGAGGAACCACTCATAAGCTGAAAAAGTCCAAAGGACACTTTTCCATACTGTTAGGTGGTGGTACCACTAGATTGGGCGGTGGTGTTGCCTAGTGTCAAGTAGTGGTACCACCTAGACACAGTCTTCCAAACTATGTTAAGCGATGGTATGGTACCACCAGACTGGGTGATGGTATGCCGAGTATCAGTGCTGCAAGCGGTGGTACCGCCAGTATCCCGTGTTAGGATCAGGAGAGGGGGGGAGGGAGAATTAGTGCAATGATAAAACATCGATTTGAAAATTTTTCGTTTGATAAAAATCGATTTCGGAAATGTGCTTGACTTAAAAGCATGTTTGTTTGTAAATGTTGTGAAAGCAAAGTAAGGAGGAAGTTTACTATAAAGGTAAATTGTTCAAAAGAAATGTAAACAAAATTTTATAGTGGTTCGGTCATCGTGACCTACATCTACTCCCGATTCCTCTTTCGTCGAGGCCACTGACATCCACTAACGGTCTTCCTTCAATGGGCGAAGACCAACTACCCTTTTACACCCCTCTTCTCTTTTTCACAGGTTTAGGAGACAACTTTTTACAAGCACTCACTCCTCTCTAAATAGAATTCTAAACTTAAGCTAGAGGAGGGGATATCTTAAGTAATTGCAATAGCATTTTCTCACTTTTAAGTTCTCTATGCTTATATGTGTTAACTAGGGATGAGAGAGGTATTTATAGGCCTTGAGTGGATTCAAACTTGGAGCCTAAAAATGTCTCATCCCGGGTCCTTCGGGTACTAGCGATACCACTGCCTGTGCTGGGCAGTACCACTGCTTGCAGCACTAATACTAGGTGGTACCACTATCCAGTCTAGTAGTACTACCGCCTGACACCTTGCCACTAGGTGGTACCACTAGATTGGGCGGTGGTGTTGCCTAGTGTCAAGTAGTGGTACCACCTAGACACAGCACAGTCTTCCAAACTATGTTAAGCGATGGTATGGTACCACCAGACTGGGTGATGGTATGCCGAGTATCAGTGCTGCAAGCGGTGGTACCGCCAGTATCCCGTGTTAGGATCAGGAGAGGGGGGGAGGGAGAATTAGTGCAATGATAAAAACATCGATTTGAAAATTTTTCGTTTGATAAAAATCGATTTCGGAAATGTGCTTGACTTAAAAGCATGTTTGTTTGTAAATGTTGTGAAAGCAAAGTAAGGAGGAAGTTTACTATAAAGGTAAATTGTTCAAAAGAAATGTAAACAAAATTTTATAGTGGTTCGGTCATCGTGACCTACATCTACTCCCGATTCCTCTTTCGTCGAGGCCACTGACATCCACTAACGGTCTTCCTTCAATGGGCGAAGACCAACTACCCTTTTACACCCCTCTTCTCTTTTTCACAGGTTTAGGAGACAACTTTTACAAGCACTCACTCCTCTCTAAATAGAATTCTAAACTTAAGCTAGAGGAGGGGATATCTTAAGTAATTGCAATAGCATTTTCTCACTTTTAAGTTCTCTATGCTTATATGTGTTAACTAGGGATGAGAGAGGTATTTATAGGCCTTGAGTGGATTCAAACTTGGAGCCTAAAAATGTCTCATCCCGGGTCCTTCGGGTACTAGCGATACCACTGCCTGTGCTGGGCAGTACCACTGCTTGCAGCACTATACTAGGTGGTACCACTATCCAGTCTACTTGCCACTAGGTGGTACCACTATCCAGTCTAGTAGTACTACCGCCTGACACCTTGCCACTAGGTGGTACCACTATCCAGTCTAGTAGTACTACCGCCTGACACCTTGCCACTAGGTGGTACCACTATCCAGTCTAGTAGTACTACCGCCTGACACCTTGCCACTAGGTGGTACCACTATCCAGTCTAGTAGTACTACCGCCTGACACCTTGCCACTAGGTGGTACCACTATCCAGTCTAGTAGTACTACCGCCTGACACCTTGCCACTAGGTGGTACCACTATCCAGTCTAGTAGTACTACCGCCTGACACCTTGCCACTAGGTGGTACCACTATCCAGTCTAGTAGTACTACCGCCTGACACCTTGCCACTAGGTGGTACCACTATCCAGTCTAGTAGTACTACCGCCTGACACCTTGCCACTAGGTGGTACCACTATCCAGTCTAGTAGTACTACCGCCTGACACCTTGCCACTAGGTGGTACCACTATCCAGTCTATCTACCGCCTGACACCTTGCCACTAGGTGTACCACCGCTTGACAGTCTCTTGGAGACTTTTTGGGCGGCACGACCGCTTGACATAGTCTCAGAGACTATACCATAACGGTGCCACTTGTTAGGTCACTGTTTGGGGCTTTCACTTGGCCCAACACAGCCCAAACTTGGGCTCAGTAGGCCCCTAATTGAGTTGGCTTAATTACATTCTAAACTGACTCAATTAGACTCTAAACTAACTTGATGTAAACATAATCGATTACAAGCAAATCCTTATTTTCTAGCATGTCATTGGTTCATCCGGTGCTTTATCCGATCCTTTAGTGTATTGCTCAATTGGTATGTTGTCTTCTCGCAACATCCAATCTTATTGGTGCAATGTCTGATCTTCTTGGCTCGATGCTCGAATTCACGGTTCGAAGCCTTCTGCCGATACGTCGATTGTTCCTCTGGCTTAACGTCCAATCTTCTGACATGTTTGCTTCGGCCCAACGTCCGATTCCTCCTATTTTAATCAATTTGCCTTTTCTAATCGACGTTAGCCCTACATCACTTAAACGCACATTAAATCATAAACACTCTCAATTGGTTTCCTCATCAAAATTCAAGATTCAACACCCCGAAAATCAGAGATGAGATACTTTTAGGCTCCAAGTTTGAATCCATTTGGGGCCTATAAATACCCCTCTCATCTCTACTCAAAAAACACAAGAACTGAGAACAAAAAAAAGAAAAACACTATTATAATCTTATGAGAACTCCTCTCAAGCTTTAAGTATTAGTAAAGTTTAAGAGAGGAGGTAGTGGGGGTGTAAAAGTTTTCTCCTGAACTTGTCAAAAGGTGAATTGAGTTGTAAGGGTAGTTGATCTTCGTCCATTGAAAGAAGATCGTTAGTGGATACCGGTGGCTTTGATAGAAGAGGAATCGAGAGTGGATGTAGGTCACAACGATCGAACTACTATAAAACTCGGTTTACATTTACTTTGAGCTTTTTATTTTCATTGCAAACTGCTTTAATTATTCACTATGCTTCCGTACGCTTTCAAGTTAACAACTTTCCGATATGGTTTTTCATTTAACAAAAGTTTTTCAAACTGGTGATTTTAACGAGAACACTTATTCACCCCCCCCCCCCTCTTAGTGTTGATTCAATCCTAACATGCACCTTATATAAGTAAGTTAAAAAGGACTCGCTCTTGAGCCATGCACCTTGGCGTGAAGACCTGAGGGATGCATCTAAGCCGAGCCTACGTACTCCCTAGCTATGCACTCAGTGTAAAGACCTGAGGCCTGCACCTTGAATGAGTAAGATTTATAAATGATTTGCTCTCGAGTTATGCATCTTGGCATGAACACCCGAGGGATACACTTAGGCTGAGCTTACACACTCCCTAGCCATCCACTCAGTTTGAAGACTTGAGGCCTGCACCTTGGATGAGTAAGAGTTAAAAAGGTCTCAATCCCGAGTCATACACCTTAGCGTAAAGCCTTAAGGGCTACACCTAAGCCGAGCCTACATGCTCCCTAACCATTCATCTCGGCGAGAAGCCCTGAGGACTGCACCTAGGTCGAGCCTACGCGCTCTCTAGTCATGCACTTAGTGTGAAGACCCGAGGCCTGCACCTCGGATGAGTAGGAGTTAAAAAAGACTCGCTCTCGAGCTATGCACCTCAGCGTGAAGCCCCGAGGGCTACACCTCGGTTGAGTCTACGTGCTCCTGAGCCGTGCATCTCGGTATGAAGACCCGAGAGTTGCACCTAGGCCAAGCCTAGCTTCTAAGTCATGCACCTCAACATGAAGACCCGAGGTTGCACCTAGGCCAAGCCTCTATGCTCCCTAGTTATGCACCTTAGCTGAACTAGCATGTTTCTTGAAGATATGCACCTCGGCAAGGTAACTCGTTAAGAAAAATACACAAAAGATGCACCTCGAATCCCCCTACGAGAAACACAAGGTATGCCTCTGTGGGAGGGAGAAAATGATAAAGGATATTCTGATACCATATAGCTGGCAACCACCTCAAATCGCACATGGCGCCACTCCAACTAAAGTAGCCCACATATCTCAAAGCAGTGAGAAACAACATAGATCGATTTAGAAACAATCACGTCCTGAAGCGACACAACCTAGCTCAGAAGTAACGCAATGCAGAATCCACACCACTTAGAGTCGCATGAAGCGACACTCGAAAGTGAAGAAATAGACCTGCATAGCATGAGATCGAAACAGTCACCGTAGAATAGATAAACCGCCTGTCTAAAATATCGACGGATGCTAACAACCTATAGACGGTCGATCCTTGAAGAGGTATAAAAACTACCCCCTGACAGATGCCAGGAGGAGGGTGGACTACTCCAAAAAAATTGACTTAAGTTTGAGAAGGGGCTCTCTCTCTCTCTCTCTCTACACACTAACTTCATAATACAGCTTATAATGTTGTCTTCTCCCCTTTGCTAACTTAAGCATTGGAGGGGTCGCACCGGGCAACTCCCAACGTCGGCTTATCATGCAGGACCATCAGTAGTTAGGAGACAACCCCACTATCAGGATGCAGCCTCACAACCACGAGGCAACCCTTCGACTAGAGGACAACCCATCTGTCCCAAGAGAGGACCATGCAACTAAACAGATCCTAATTTCTCTACTCGGCCTCATCGTTCTAAAGCCAGATCGACCCCAACGAATCGCCTCCCTTGCGGACCTCATATATCAGTTTGCTACATCAACATTCCCACTTCAGCATAAAGGAGACACAAGGATGAACCTGTACCTTCGGTAGTGAACCAATTGTGCCGACTCACCAGTCGACAGTACTCATGATACCATCAGTTATAAGTATGAATCAAGTACATAATGAATATAATTGATATAGTAATATCAAATTAGTATTTAGTTTTTTAAATTATTAGTATCAATTTTGATAGTCAATCCAACCTAAAATAGTAGTCATTCAAAACTACCATGTTTATTCAAATTTTTTGATGTTTAAGGTCATAAGGAAGTGTTGATATGAAAGATTGATCAAGAGATTCGATTAAAGAAGATAGGGTTAAGGTCTATTTTAGACTATATGATTTTGGTCATGTACTACTTAAGCCCTTATAGTTTGCTCTTATCTAAACTAACATTTATATTTTAAAAAATATAGTATATAAATCCCTCTTGTCAAGTTTGAGTTAATAGATGTTAGAATATGCTTACATGACATGTTGACTCATAATAAACTACTAATATAATGACACATATAATTAAGTTTAAAAAAAGGTTAAGGTCCATCTTGTCGAGGAAGAGGAAGCAACGAAGGCCGTAACAGTGGACAAAGGTGGAGAGGCAAAGGTAGGAGAGGTCGGAGACAGAGGTGAGGGAAAACTAGGCCAACACGTCATAGGCGTGGCAAGTAGGGGTATAGGAGAAAATGAAGTGGGAGGTGATGGGGATGAAGATGCCAAAGAGGAGGAAGAGTGACTAGGAGATCACTGCATGCATAGCGTCAGATTGGTTGATGCATATCTACCTGAGGCAGGACTAGAAGCTCTTGAACTCGTTGTTATCACAAGAAAGGCTACATGCGTATGATGCCCTGCTAGGTAGTAGCGGTTCGGTATTACTGCTGATGGTCGCTTCCACGACGATGCCTCCTCTCATCATTGATGGTGGTCTCACATTTTTTTAAATCTTAAATTATATATGTCATTATATTAATGATTTATTATAAGTTAGCATACAACGTAAGTAGACTCTAATATCTGTTTACTTAGATATGATGAGAAGGACTTATATGCTATGTTTTTAAAAACATATTGGTTATTTTAAACACAAATAAATCATAAAAGCTTAAGTGGTCCATGGCCAAACTCATAGGGGTTAAAATGAACCTTAACACTTTTTTAAACTTAAGTTACATATGTCATTATATTAATAATTTATTGTGAGTCAATATGCTATGTAAGCAGACTCTAAACGTTTGTTAACTTAGACTTGATGAGAGAGGCTTATATGCTATGTTTTTAAAATTTTAGGGGGTTATTTTAGACATGAGCAAACCATAAGGGCTTAAGTGGTCCATAATCAAAATCACAGGAGCTAAATAGACCTTAAACCAAGAAAATATTCACTCATAGAGTTTTGACTTGGAACATACGAGGTGACTTGGTTGAAGGTGAGTACTTCAATATCCAATAATAGTTATGCTGCAAAGCAATCATTGATAAGGTCTCTAACACACATACAACATCAATAGTATATCGTAAGGTTCTAGACTTGAATTCTATTTTTATTATTTATTTTTTAAAAAAATTATCATGATCAATGAAAGAGACCCGATGGAGTTTTAATAGCATTGAACATTTATATCGGAATGAAAGTTTTAAAAGCTTAAAATGAATCAAGAGACTTTAGAACTATAAAGATCATATGTATGAAGATGCTAAATATTCATAATGTAACTATTGTTGATTATAATATATTAAATATATTGATGGATGGATATTTTTTTAAACACCAGACTATATGTCCATTTGTTATGTCAATATTTTCAAGTTGATTGGAGCATTAATCGAGATTTTGGATAATTCTATTTAATATACAAATCTAATGAACAAAATATATACATGAAAAAACATTCTCTAAACTCTTTACTTGATATTTCTTGGACTCCAATTATCTCGTTATAATTCATTAAAAATGTTGATTATTAATGAGCTTAAACTATATGATAGATGGTGTAAGTATGCCTTTCTTTTTGGGTGAAAGAAAAGATTTATCAACTAAATAACGAGAGCAAATCAAGATACTTAGTTTTGGCGGCCTAATCTCCTTTACATACCTTATCAATCATAAGCATCCAAACAAAATTTGCTAACCAATTAAAACATTAATTCCTTTCTCTAAATACATGAGTGATTCTACAATTTTCAAACAAATTTAGATTACAATGTACATCTTGTTAGAGGAAATCATTGTTGATGTAACTATTGTGGTTCAAACCCAAAGATATAGAAATGTCAAAGGTGGTGATCAGAGTGGCTTTGAAGTAGCTCCAAGATGGAAGTGTTGAACTCTCGAAGCACCATCTGAATGAAGATTGATGTCAGAATTTTTTTTTTGATTTGATTCCTCCGACGCTCAAGTTAATCACCAAGTCCTTTATAAGTATAAGTTTTTCTCGGAAGAAGCACCCCCAGCATAGCGCTAGGGATTACTTTTTATACTTGGCCTTAGAAAGGATAACTTATAACCGCTCCAATATCCCTGTAATATCCCTCATTTTTTTAAAGTTTTGTAAGGGCTTGTTTGTAATGTAAAGACATGTTTGTAAATATGAGGATTATTTAATAATTATTTTATTATTAAATGACTTTATATTAAAAGATTATTGCTAGAGACCTAAATGTAAATCTTAGCAAATTAATATGATTTATCAAAGATTTATATTAAGTTGAAAAAAAATAAAGGATATGTGTCACTAGCTAACCTAAAGATGATGCCATTTATTCTTGTCTATAGATGACATAAGCTTCCATCATGCATGTTTGCCACCTTACTAATCTTGTATTAGCCAAGCCTAAGTAATTAGAGGAGAAACTAAAGGAAAACTTAATAAAGGAGGGAAACTTGCTACAACTAATGTAGACTTGAGAAGAGAAGGGAAGAGGAATTGAAGTAGAAAAGGAAGTTTTGCTTTGGCTTGAGATTTTACATCAATTCCTTATATTTAGGAATCAAATTTTTCTAAGATAAGTGTTTTGATATTTGATTTCATCTTAATTCTAAAAATTTGGAAGATTTTGCCTTCATATATGATATCTCTATCGTTTAGGAATAAAACTATGAATTTGAAATTTTTTGAGATTTGACTTTTCTGCATTATTCTAGTCGTAACTTTTTGCACCAATCTTTGATTTAGGAAAAACTAAATTTATCTAAAAATAGACTCATAGCTCTTTCTTTTGAGACCAAGACTAACAAATTTAGAGTCTAATTATCTATCTAAACTATTATTTCAACTAATCCTATGAAATCTGTAAAATAGAGACTGTCGGTTCTAACATTTTAATACCCTTTTACTTGTAACTCTTTGTTAAAGAACCCAATTATGGTCAAACTCATAGATCTTTCTTTTTACCTAATATGAAAGATTAGAAGTATAAATACATATTGTAGTATCTGTTCTAATCAACTTTATAAATTCTACAAACAAAGATGACATTCTCTAGCCTTTAGTTACTAAACTATTTATAACTCATTGTTGGAAACTCTTATTTACACAAAAATTAATTGATCTAAAATTAGATTGATACATCTTTTGAATGATATCTAGTTGGTATAAATTGGAGCATAATTGGCGATTCAAATAGTTCATGAAATATGCCTCTCAAATTTTGCCAAAATCGAGCTTTTATTGATTCTACCTATTCTTGTTTCATCTCATTTGAAAATTGATTTTAACTAAAATCTTTACTTCAATTGAACTTTATATTATTGCTTTGAATTCTTGTATATTCTTATTATTCAATTATTTGCATACCTAAATCTATTATGTAAAGTTTATGTTTGTATCGTAATGTTTCATATAGGTATATGCATTCCGTTGTTCTGCATGTGCTTTTGATATGTGCCAATTTTTTTATTTATAATATCCTTTTGCACTTTGGTGTTTATGAGATAATGTGAACCTTGCTAGAAATAGTAAAGGAAGTTATGTATAGAGCCCATGATGCTCTATTGGCCCCCTTTGACTTCACCCAGATATGGGTGGATGGAGCTCCTAGACGTGGGAGACTTTTGTCTGGTGGTCATTCAGAAATAGATAGACTATATTATATTATAATCTCACTTCACCTTCTATGTGTTTGATATGATATCTAGAGCTTTAGTTATGTGCTTCTATGTGTGCATTGGATAAGAATTAAATTAATGTAATGTCAAATACAGTGTTTGAGCTTCTATTCATATTTATTCTTTGATATATTTCGAAATGCTTCTTATGCCTCTGAAATATTTATACGCTATCGATATGCTTTGAAATATTATATATGTTAATGATATGCTCCGAAATATTTCATATGTCATTGATATGCTCTGAAATGTTTTATTTGTTATTAATATGCTCCGAAATATTTCATACGCCATTGATATACTATGAAATATTTCATATGTCATTAATTTGTTCTGAAACTTTTTATACACCATTGATATACTCTGAAATATTTCATATGTCATTGATATAATCCAAAACATTTCATACGCTATTGATATGTTCCGAAATGTTTCATATATTATTGATATGCTCCAATTACTCTTTATTCCATTTGTTATGAACCAAATATGTTTTGAATGAAATGACATTTATGATTCTGTATCTAATGAGATGATATCCATGAATTCTTGTATCCTACCTTATATTTTGATACCAAGCTTGCTTGAAACTTTTCCTCTTACCATTGATATATTTGTCACTTGTTGAGCTTTGTAGCTTACTCCATTGCTATATAAATTTTTCAGGATACTTTCTCACTCACTGAAATGCTAGAATTGGGCTAAGACAGTGGATAGTTATTCAGAATTGTGGGCAAGGTTTGTTGGTTGTTATGTTATTATGGATAAGTGTATTTTGTATGTAATGAAGGGTTATCGACATACTTGAATATATGTATCATGTAAAAGCTTTTAAGAGACCTCTCACGTTTGAAATTTTGGAATGTTATGTTTAGTTTACAATGATATGAATTTATGGTAAATGGTTAGAGTTTTGATTATATAGATTCTCACACTTGTGGATTTATGATGTAAATATTATTTTGTTGAGTTGGCTCTGGATATTATGAATCATTATGTGATATGGTATATGATTTTAAACTGCATAGGTTTTATGGATGTGAATGACACTAAATGTTTCTTAGTGTCCTCAAATGTTAGTTTAGATCATGAATTGAATTGTTGTTGAATTTTAATATTATTGATTTAATATAATGTCACACCTCTTGAATGAGATAATTCAGGAGGCGTGATAGAGGTGGTATCAGTGTCTAATAAACTATAGTAATCGGTGAAAAATTTCTTTGATTTCTTTTAGTAATCTAGGATGCCGATAACATTTGGTTCTTTTGCTTCATCTTTTTTTGAGTAATTAAGTGAGATAAAAGTGTAGAAAAATCTAAGAGCGACATCATATGTGCAATAGAAGAGCATAAAACAAAAATCTCAAATTTCTCAAAAGGTGTTCGTCATTGTGCGAAGATTGGTGTGCAAAAACCTGCGAAATTAAAAATCACGTGTGAGATAGTTATATTATCTAAGGAGATCGTATATCCCTAAATTCTTATAGATCTATAAGAGAGGATGAAGGAGGTTAATTGTCCTCCTCTCTAGAGGTGATCCACACGGTAGAGGCTATGATGATGCTCCTTAAATTACTATCCAAATCTCCACACCTGCTATCTGAGGAGGAGAAGGGGAGAGGAGAATAGGTGGTGGTAACCAAGAAGCCTAGCTTATGACCATTTGGTTCTTTTCTATTTATAGATGCCCCTTGTCAACTTAACCATAATGGATCTTGCCTTATTGGATACTGGATCTCCATCAAACTATCAAAGCATCTTAAATTAGTGGATCTCTATCTAATAATCTCTTATTAGCTCTTATTGAATCTCATCTTAGGATCTAATAATTTAAGAGCTTAATGGATATCCAATAAGATAGGGGCTCGGGCAAATTTCTCACATTCGAACCCCTTTTCGTTGTAATACCTACCATATATGTATGACCTTCTAGGCCCAATATTAAGCTGACCATGAGTTGTACTTGTTAGAACTCCTTCTAGCTCAGTGAATTATTATCTCCATAATAATTCACTCAATTCATCAACTATATATGTACTAAGCCACTATGCCATAGTCCTCAAACGATATAGGGGAATCCAATCCTTTAGACCTATCTATTCTCAATTACCATGTATCTATAGTCCATCTATCTAATATCTTAGAGACCATACACCAAGCATGGTGCTGTCAGACCCATATGGTTTCTCCTCGAGTCTTGCACTAATTAGATTCTCCTAGAGAACTCTTTCTCTCTCAATCCGAATAACCTTGGCCAAGGATTTATCTGAGCAAGTACACATGAGATATTCCTCTCATGATCCTGAGAGTGGATGATTCTCTATCGATACTCAATTTGTTGAATCTTGGATTTAGATGTTGAAACTAATTGATAAGTGTTTATGAATTGATCTGTGTTTTGAGTGACGTAGGATGCTTCGATTAGGATAAGACAATTAAAGTAGGAAGAATCATGTTGGGCCGGTGGAACATGTTAGAAGATTGGACGTCTAACCGGAGTATTGGATGACGTATCGATAGAAGGCTTCGGGCTCTGGATTCGGGCATCGGGCTAAGAAGAATGGAAATTGCGCCAAGGATATCAGAGTTACGGAGGTCAACGGGCCGATTGAGCAATAGGTCGCAAGAGAGGTCGATGCGTCGAAGAATCGGACGAAGTGTCGATGGACCAATGACATATTGGATAATATGATTCATGCTTAGTAATAATTGTCTAGATTGAAGTATATTTTTACATGTGTAGGATTAACTACGATAGCAAGGCATAAAGCAAAATGAAGTCCCGGAGACAAGAACGCGATTTCACTAGGAGTTCGAGAGTTTGTCGGAAGTCCGGACGTTCATCGAAAGTTCTGTTGGAATTGACCGAGAAATCTCAGAGCTTGCTAAAGAAGCTCATTAGAACTCACTAAGAAGATTAACGTGAAGTTCAGGAGCTTGCCGGGAGTCCGCTGGAATATTGCCGAGAGATCGTCGGAAGTTCGCCGGAAGAAACTTAGACTTACAAACTTTGTTTAACTTAGTAAATGTCTAAAAATTCGTAATTAGCATATAATTGGGATTAGAATTGGGCCAACTCAATTAGGGGACAGTTGAGCCCAAGTTTGGGCTGTGTTGGGCCAAGAGAAAGGCCCAAATAGTGACCAAACAAGTGAAACCATCGTGGCACAGTCTCCGAGACTGTGTCAGGCGGTGGTACCACCAGTCTGGATGGTGGTACCACCCAGTGCAGTTTTCTAGGTGGTGGTACCACCAGACTAGGCAGTGGTACCGCCCAGTGTCAAGCTGCAGGCGGTGGTACCGCATGTACCTTGAAATTTTAGGGGTTTAAATTTTGGGCTCCAAATTTGAATCCATTTGGGGCCTATAAATGCCCCAGCTATTCCTGCATTGATTAGCAAAAACTATTGAGTAAAACTCTATTATTCTAAAGTTGTAAACCTTAGAAAGTTTAGTTCCCTTCTCTCAAAACTTAGAGAGAGTTCTAAGGGAGGTGTGAGAGGGAAGGGATACCTTATAAAAGAGGGTTGTAAAAGGTTATCTCCTAAACCTGTGAAAAGGAGAAGAGGGTTGTAAAAGGTGGTTGGTCTCGCCTATTGAAGGAAGACCGATAGTGGATGCCGGTGGCCTCAATGGAAAGAGGAATTAGCGGAGTGGATGTAGGTCATGACGACCGAACCACTATAAAAATCTGGTTTATGTTTCTCTTAAGCAATTTACTTTAACTGCAAACCACTTTACTTACTTTACATCCACAATGCTCTTCCGTACACTTTCAAAGTTATTACCTTTATGAAATGATTTTTTATCGGAAACGAATTTAATCGCACCGAAGTTTTGAATCAACGTAATTTTTACCACTACGCTAATTCATCCCCCCCTCTTAGTGCTGACTCTTTTCCTAACAATTAGTATCAGAGCCTCGTTATTTCTTTTTTGGTTTAATACCCAAGAAAAATGACCCTTTTCGACTTTCAAGAGGGACTTTTTCTCATTCATCCTCCCTTGTTTAATGGGACAAACTACACATATTGGAAAACTTGAATGAGATTTTTCTTACTTTCTTTGGATTTAAATTTATGGAGTATTGTGGAAAATAATTTTTGACGGTCTTCTCTTCCAATGAACCATTGGAATGATTTAGAGAAGAAGACTTTTTCTTTAAATGCTAGAGCTATGAATGCTATATTTTATGCCTTAGATAAAATCAAATTTAATCGAGTTTCTACTTGCGAAATGGCTTTCGATATATGACATATTCTTGAAATCACACACGAAGGCATAAGTAGAGTAAAAGATTCTAAGATAAATCTTTTAATGCTTGATTTTGAACTTTTTCGATGCTAAGCGAAATCGTTGTTGACATGCATACCCGTTTTACGAATGTTGTCAATGGTTTAAAAGCTCTTCGCAAATGCTTTTCTAATTTCGAACTTATTAATAAGATCTTAAGATCTCTTTCTAAAAATTGGGAATCGAAAGTAATGACAATACAAGAATCAAAAGATTTGAATAATTTTTCAATTGAAAAACTTATAGGGTCTTTGATGACTTATAAAATGACGTGCAATGCACGTAAAGAACTCATGAACAACCTTCTAAAGAATAGGAAGAATTTGGGACATAGAACAATTGGAGACCACTCGAGCATAAGCTCAAGTGATGGTGAATTTGAACTCCTCATGAAATTTAGAAAGTTTATGAAATAACAATTAAAGAATAAAAAGAACGCAACTACTTGCTATGAACGCAAGAAGAGAGAAGCACTTTGGGATGAATCAAGCTCCTCCGAAGACGAGGATAAAATCAACAAAGGCGAGGTGACAAACTATGCCTTAACGACTTTCGACGATAAGGTAATCAAAATCCCTTTAGTTTATTTCAAAATTATATGATGCTTTTCATGAGTTATTTTTATTTATTTTACATATTTAATAATATAATAAAAATAAAAAAAATAAAATGGGTTCATGCTTACCTTTCTAGTGATTTCAAAAATAATCATGAAAATTACATGTTTTATGATAAACAAACAAAATGATTTTGAATGCCTTATGAAATCATGCTTAATGTTTTAATGATGTAATAATGCAATAAAATGTTAGATATAAATATAATGATTGTACACCTAGTAAAATTAATCTTATGTATGTGGTTAAGAAGCATCAATGTGTATCATGTTAATTTCCGTATTATTTCTCGATTTTGATTGAAGATGCTCTATGATTAATGAAATAATATTTGATTTGAAATAATGCATAATAATCATGCTTAATAAGTTTATATTTCGAAATTATGTATGATGATTTTTGGGTAATTTATGGTTTATTGATCTTGATGATTTCCATGATGAGATTTACTCTTTCGATTTTAAATCATGATGTATGGTTTTCAAACAAAAAACTTGAGCATACTTATATGAGATCAATCACTTAAATTTAAACAACTAAAACAAGGAATATATATATATATATATATTAAATTTTTTTTTCCTCTATCTTA
Source organism: Musa balbisiana (assembly GCA_004837865.1). Classification (NCBI taxonomy): domain Eukaryota; kingdom Viridiplantae; phylum Streptophyta; class Magnoliopsida; order Zingiberales; family Musaceae; genus Musa; species Musa balbisiana. The sequence continues at coordinate 17,105,239 of CM017189.1, forward strand.
TTGATTTTAATGAATCTATTTGTATCGTTTTTATGAATATCTTAAAGGTGACTTTGTTGATTTAACAAGTTGAATAATTTGAAGATAAATGATGATTTTTCTCTTGATTATAACTTGTGATATTTTTTATATGAATCATCATCTTGATCTCTCGATATTTGATACATGAGATTTCTCTATGAATCAAGATCTTATTTTTGAACTCATATGTTTCTTCTTATCATTTTTCTAAAAAGGAGAGACTAATGAATCTATTTATGTCCTTTTTATGAATCTCTTTGATTTGATGATTTAAATTATGAATGAGTTGTATCTTAATTTTTTGAGATTTATAACTAGAGATTTCTTATTCATCAATCAAGATATTATATCATTTTTTCTCCTATATTTCTTTTTGCCAATTGCTAAAGAGAAAATAAATGATCAAAATGTTGCTTTAATGATGGATATATGGTACCAACAATCATGAAGTGATAAATGCTTCGGTATCATGCATGGGAGTAATGATGAAGGTTTTGAACACAAATGTTTGTATCATGTTTGATGATTTTATATTTTGAAATTATGCATGATAAGTTGAAGTGATATTGTTTTAAATATATGAATTAACAATCTTTTTGTCAAATTAATCATTATTTTTTTTGTGTGAATTCTTGAATTATGACTTAAATCTTATTTTTGAATCAAGATTATTTTTCTATCATTTCATCTATATACAAAAGAAGAGATATGTCTAAAATCATGACTTGATCTTTCATTTTCTATGATTGAAATAATGATTAGAATATTGATGTAATTATGAATGGTGATTTGGTATTATGCATGCAATACTTCAACTTATGATATTGATGCATGCAATAATGAAATATTATAAAAAAATTATTGTAAAGGGAAAAAAAATTATAAAATTATTTTCTTCCCTTCTTTTTGGACAATGACAAAGGGGGAGAAATTTTGCTAGCTTGCTAGCTAGCTTTTATACTTCAAGAAGAAGCAAAAAGCTTGCTCATCCCAAGAGATGCAAAAATTTTGCCAACTTTTATGTGTAAAATTTGTTAGCTCATAAATTGAAAGGAGAAAAACTTTCTAGGAAAAAAAATTGCTAGCTTATTCTAAAATGATGCATGTAATACTTATGATTTTATTATGATGATATATTTGATGTATTGCATATTATGTATGAGAATCATGATTAAAATTGCATTAACTTGAATTAAATTTAAATTCAAGGTTTATCTCAATTATGACATATTGAAATAAGAATGATACTTTATTTTTATCATAATTTGAAAATTAATGAATTGCAACATTATTTTGTTATTCCTCTCTTTTTGCCAATGACAAAGGGGGAGAAAGAATTTCTAACGTGCACATCATGTAAAGAGGCAAACTTGTTAGCTTGTACAAGTTAAGAAGATGCAAAAATATGTTAGCTTGCTCATCTCAAAAGAGAAGCAAAGATTGCTAACTTGCATATTTCAAGAAGCAAAAGTTGCCGTCTTGAACATCTTAAATATTGCTAAGTACATGATATAAAACTCAAAATTTTTGTTAGCTTGCAATGATGATTAAACTTGAGATTTATTATGCAAAGATTTGAACTTAGATGTCTAAAAACACTTATTAGTTGCAATTCTCTTTTTTATTGATAACAAAAGGGGAGAAGTATGATGTTATGCATAAGTTTATAATAACATGTTGCTTGGATTTTTGAATCAAAGAGTCTTTATCAATATGACATATTGATAGGGGAAGTTTGTTTAAACTACGTCATCAATTGGTTGTTATCATCAAAAAGGGGGAGATTATTGAATCTCGGATTTTGATGATGAAACCAATTGATAAGTGTTTATGAATTGATCCGCATTTGAGTGACACAGAATGCTTCGATCAGGATAAGACAATTAGAGCAGGAAGAATCATGTTGGGCCGGTGGAACATGTCAGAAGATTGGATGTCTAGTCGGAGGATCGGATGATGTATCAATAGAAGGCTTCAAGCCATAGATTCGGGCATCGGGCCAAGAAGAGCGGAAATTGCGCCAAGGATATCGGAGTTGCGGAGGTCTATGAGCCGATTGGGCAATATGTCATAAGAGAGGACGATGCGTCGAAGATTCGGACGAAGCGTTGATGAACCAATGATATGCCGGACAACATGATTCATGCTTACTAATAATTGTCTAGATCAAAGTGTATTTTTACATGTGCAGGATTAACTACGATAGTAAGGCATAAAGCAAAATGAAGTCCCGGAGTCAAGAACGCGATTTCATTGGGAGTTCGAGAGTTCGTCAGAAGTCCGGACATTCGCTGAAAGTTTTGTCAGAATTGACTGAGAAGTCCCGGAGCTTGCTAAAGAAGCTCATTGGAACTCACCAAGAAGATCATCGTGAAGTTCAGGAGCTTGCTGAGAGTCCGCTGGAACATTGCCGAGAGATCGTCGGAAGTTCACCGAAAGATTGCCGAAAAAAACCTAGACTTACGAACTTTGTTTAGCTTAGTAAATGTCTTAAAATTCATAGTTAACACATAATTGGGATTAGAATTGAGCCAACCTAATTAGGGGACAATTGGGCCCAAGTTTGGGCTGTGTTGGCCCAAGAGGAAGGCTCAAACAGTGACCAAACAAGTGAAACCATCGTGACAGTCTCCGAGACTGTGTCAAGTGATGGTATCGCTAGTCTGGGTGGTGGTACCACCCAGTGCAAGCGGTGGTACCACCGTACCCTTAAATTTCAGGGGATTAAATTTTGGGCTTCAAATTTGAATCCATTTGGGGTCTATAAATACCCCAGCTATTCCTGCATGGATTAGCAAGAAATATTGAGCAAAGCTCTATTATTCTAAAGTTGCAAACCTTAGAAAATTTAGTTCCCTCCTCCCAAAGATCAGAGAGAGTTCTAAGGGAGGTTTGAGAGGAATACCTTGTAAAAGAGGGTTGTGAAAGGTTGTTTCCTAAACCTGTGAAAAAGAGAAGAGGGGTGTAAATAGTGGATGGTCTTCGCCTATTGAATGAAGATTGATAGTGGATGCTAGTGGCCTCGACGAAAGAGGAATTGGTGGAGTGGATATAGGTCATGACGACCGAACCATTATAAAAATCTTGTTTGCGTTTCTCTTGAGCAATTTACTTTAACTACAAACCACTTTACTTGCTTTACATCCACTACGCTCTTCCATACACTTTCAAAGTTATTACCTTCATGAAACGATTTTTCATCGGAAACGGATTTAATCGCAATGAAGTTTTAAACCAACGTAATTTTTACTGCTGCACTAATTCACCCCCCCCCCCTTTAGTGCCGACTCTTTTTCTAACTATTGGTATCAGAGCCTTGTTATTTCTCTTTTGGTTTAACACCCAAGAGAAATGACTCTTTTCAGCTTTCAAGAGGGACTTTCTCTCATTCGTCCTCCCTTGTTCAATGGGACAGACTACACATATTGGAAAACTCGAATGAGAGTTTTCTTACTTTCTTTATATTTAAATTTATGGAGTATTGTGGAAAATGGTTTTTGACGGTCTTCTCTTCTAGTGAACCATTGGAATGATTTGGAGAAGATGACTTTTTCTTTAAATGCTAGAGCTATGAATGCTCTATTTTGTTCCTCAGATAAAACCGAATTTAATCGGGTTTCTACTTGCGAAACGACTTTCAATATATTGCACACTATTGAAATCACACACGACAAGTAGTGTAAATGATTCTATGATAAATCTTTTAATGCTTGATTTTAAACTTTTTCGAATGAAGCTAAGCGAAACCGTTGACATGTACACCCGTTTTACGAATGTCGTCAATGGTTTAAAAGCTCTTAACAAATGTTTTTCTAATTTCGAACTCATTAATAAAATCTTAAGATCTCTTTCTAAAAATTGGGAATCAAAAGTAACAGCAATACAATAATCAAAAGATTTGAATCATTTTTTAATTGAAGAATTTATAGGGTCTTTGATGACCTATAAAATGACATGCCATGCACGTAAAGAACTCAAAAGCAACCTTCCAAAGAATAGGAAGGATTTGGGACATAGAACAATTGAAGACCACTCAAGCATAAGCTCAAATGATAGTGAACTTGAACTTCTCATGAAATTTAAAAAGTTTATGAAACAACAATTAAAGAACAAGAAAATGCAACTACTTGCTATGAACGCAAGAAGAGAGAAGCACTTTGGGATGAATCAAGCTCCTCGGAAGATGAGGAGAAAATCAACAAAGGCGAGATGATAAACTATGCCTTAACGACTTTCGAGGTAATTAAAATCCCTTTAGTTTATTTCGAAATTATATTATGCTTTTCATGAGTTATTTTTATTTATTTTACATGTTTAATAATGTAATGAAAATAAAAAAATAAAATGGGTTCATGCTTACATTTCTAGTGATTTCAAAAATAATCATTAAAATTACAGGATTTATGATAAACAAACAAAATGATTTTGAATGCCTTATGAAATCATGCTTGATGTTTTAATAATATAATAATATAATAAAATATTAGATATAAATCTAATGATTGTATACCTAGTAAGATTAATCTTATGTATGTGGTTAAGAAGCATCAATGTGTATCATGTGAATTTTCATATTGTTTCTCAATTTTGATTGAAGATGCTCTATAATTAATGAAATTATATTTAATTTGAAATAATGCATAAATATTAGATATAAATCTAATGATTGTATACCTAGTAAGATTAATCTTATGTATGTGGTTAAGAAGCATCAATGTGTATCATGTGAATTTTCATATTGTTTCTCAATTTTGATTGAAGATGCTCATGCTTAATAAGTTTATATTTCGAAATTATGCATTATGATTTTTGGGTAATTTATGGTTTATTGATCTTGATGATTTCCATGATGAGATTTACTCTTTCGATTTTAAACCATGATGTATGGTTTTCAAACGAAAAACTTGAGCATACTTATGAGATCAATCATTTAAATTTAAACAACTAAAATAAGGAAAAATATATATATTTTAAAATTTTGTTCTCTATCTTATTGATTTTGATGAATCTATTTGTATCATTTTTATGAATCTCTTAAAAGTGACTTTGTTGATTTAACAAGTTGAATAATTTGAAGATAAATGATGATTTTTCTCTTGATTATAACTTATGATATTTTTTATATAAATCATCATCTTGATATCTAGATATTTGATACATGAGATTTCGCTATGAATCAAGATCTTGGTTTTGAACTCATATGTTTTTTCTTATCATTTTTCTAAAAAGGAGAGATTAATGAATCTATTTATATCCTTTTTATGAATATCTTTGATTTGATGATTTAACTTATGAATTAGCTGTATCTTGATTTTTCGATATTTATAACTAGAGATTTCTTATGATCAATCAAAATATTATATCATTTTTTCTCGTATGTTTCTTTTTGCCAATTGCTAAAGAGAAAATAAATGGTCAAAATGTTGATTTAATGATGGATGTATGGTACCAACAATCATGAAGTGATAAATGCTTTAGTATCATGCATGGGAGTAATGATGAAGGCTTTGAACATAAATGTTTGTATCATGTTTGATGATTTTATATTTTGAAATTATGCATGATAAGTTGAAGTGATGTTGTTTTAAATGTATGAATCAACAATCTTTTTGTCAAATGAATCATGATTTTTTTTGTGTGAATTCTTGAATTATGACTTAAATCTTATTTTTGAATCAAGATTATTTTTCTATCATTTCATCTATATACAAAAGAAGAGATATGTCTTAAATCATGACTTGATCTTTCATTTTTTATAATTGAAATAATGATTAGAATATTGATATAATTATGAATGGTGATTTGGTATTATGTATGCAATACTTCAACTTATGATATTGATGCATGCAATGATGAAATATTCATGATAAAAAAATTATTGTAAAGGAAAAAAAATTATAAAATTATTTTCTTCCCTTCTTTTTGAACAATGACAAAGGGAGAGAAATTTTGCTAGCTTGCTAGCTAGCTTACATACTTTAAGAAGAAGCAAAATGCTTGCTCATCCCAAAAGATGTAAACATTTTGCCAACGTTCAAGTGTAAAATTTGCTAGCTCACTAATTGAAAGGAGAAAAACTTTCTAGGAAGCAAAATTGCTAGCTTATTCTAAAATAATGCATGCAATACTTATGATTTTATTATGATGATGTATTTGATATATTGCATTTTATGTATGAGAATCATGATTAAAATTGCATTGACTTGAATTAAATTTAAATTCAAGGTTTATCTCAATTATGACATATTGAAATAAGAATGATACTTTATTTTTGTCATAATTTGAAAGTTGATGAATTGCACCATTGTTTTGTTATTCCACTCCTTTTGCCAATGACAAAGGGGGAGAAATAATTTCTAGTGTGCACATCATGCAAAGAGGCAAACTTGTTAGCTTGCAAACGTCAAGAAGATATAAAAACATTTAGCTTGCTCATCTCAAAAGAGAAGCAAAGATTGCTAACTTGCATATTTCAAGAAGCAAAAGTTACCTTCTTGAACATCTTAAATATTGCTAACTTACATGATGTAAAACTCAAAATTTTTGCTAGCTTGCAATGATGATTAAACTTGAGATTTATTATGCAAAGATTTTGAACTTGGATGTCTAAAAACACTAGCTAGTTGCACTTTTCTTGATGACAAAGGGGGAGAAGTATGATGTTATGCATAAGTTTATGATAACATGTTGCTTAAATATTTGAATCCAATAGTCTAACAATATGGCATCTTGATAGGGGGAGTTTGTTTAAAATCCGTCATCAATTGGTTGTCATCATCAAAAAGGGGGAGATTGTTGAATCTCAGATTTTGATAATGAAACCAATTGATAAGTGTTTATGAATTGATTTACATTTTGAGTGATGCAGGATGCTTCGATCAGGATGAGACAATTAGAGAAGGAAGAATCATGTTGGGCCGGTGGAACATGTCAGAAGATTGGACGTCTAGCTAAAGGATCAGATGACGAATCAACAAAAGGCTTTGGGCCATGGATTTGGGAATCGGGCCAAGAAGAGCGAAAATTGTGCCAAGGATATCAGAGTTGCGGAGGTTAACGGGCCGATTGGGCAATAGGTCGCAAGAGAGGACGATACGTTGAAGAATCAGACGAAGCGTCGATGGACCAATGATATGCCGGACAACATGATTCATGCTTAGTAATAATTGTCTAGATCAAAGTATGTTTTTACATGTGCAGAATTAACTACGATAGCAAGGCATAAAGCAAAATGAAGTATCGGAGTCAAGAACGCGATTTCGTTGGGAGTTCGAGAGTTCGTCGGAAGTCCGGACGTTCATTGGAAGCTCTGTCGGAATTGACCGAGAAGTCCCGGAGCTTGCTAAAGAAGCTCATCGGAACTCACCAAGAAGATCGTTGTGAAGTTCAGGAGCTTACCGGGAGTCTGCTGGAACATTGCCGAGAGATTGTCGGAAGTTCGCCAGAAGATCACTGGAAGAAACCTAGACTTATAGACTTTATTTAGCTTAGTAAATATCTTAAAATTTATAGTTAGCACATAATTGAGATTAGAATTGGGCCAACCCAATTAGGGGACAATTGGGCCTAAGTTTGGGCTGTGTTGGGCCAAGAGAAAGGCCAAAACAGTTACCAAACATGTGAAACCATCATGGTAGTGGTACTGCCCAGTACAGTCTTCTAGGAGGTGGTACCACCCAGTGCAGTCTTCTAAGCAGTGGTATCGCCCAGTGCAGGTGGTGGTACCGCCCGTACCCTAAAATTTCAGGGGTTTAAATTTTAGATTCCAAATTTGAATCCATTTGGGGCTTATAAATACCCCAGCTATTTCTGCATGGATTAGTAAGAAATATTGAGCAAAACTCTATGATTATAAAGTTATAAACCTTAGAAAGTTTAGTTCCCTCCTCCCAAAACTTAATGGATGGTTGGTCTTTACCTATTGAAAGAAAACTAATAATGGATGCTGGTGGCCTTGACGGAAGAGGAATTGACTGAGTGGATGTAGGTCACGACGACCCAACTACTATAAAAATCTGGTTTACGTTTCTCTTGAGCAATTTACTTTAACTGTAAACCATTTTAATTGCTTTATATCCACTATCTCTTCCGTACACTTTCAAAGTTTTTATCTTTACGAAACGATTTTTCATCGGAAACGAATTTAATCGCAATGAAGTTTTGAACCGGTATAATTTTTATCGCTGTACTAATTTACCTCCCCTCTTAGTAAGGTTGGCTGCTACTCCCGATAATCGGCTATGCTAGATCTGTAACTTTTAAGTCTATAAGTCAGGTATCAAAGAGTGGAGTATTCATACATAATATACTTAGTATCAAAAGACTAAGGACCAAAACGTCACTGGGATGACGAAATCACTATATGACATTAAGGTATCATCAATCATCCGACATTACGTGAGTGGATCAATCAGTGAACTCATTCTCCAATGTGCACCTTAGTCCTTCTCAAGTACTTAAGGATACACTTTACTGCTTTCCTATGCTCCAAGCCTGGATCCGTCTAATACCTACTCATGACACTCAGAGCATACGCTATATTAGGCCTGGTACATAGCATGACATACATGATAGACCCTATTGCTAATGCATAAGGTATCCTATCCATGTTTGCCCTTTTTTCGGAGTCTTTGGGGACATACTCGTAGAAAGCGATATCCCATGTCTCATCGGTATGAGACCTCTCTTGAAATTTTTCATGTCAAATATTTTGACAATGGTGTCTATGTACCTGAACTGGAACAAGCCAAATATCATCTTAGATATATCTTTATAGATCTAAATCCCCAAGATATATGATGCTTCCCCTAAGTCCTTTATGGAGAAGTGTCTAGATAACTAAGCCTTTACTATGGATAACATTCCTACATCATTCCCAATGATCAGGATGTCATCCACATATAACACCAAAAAGGTGATACGCTCCCATTTACCTTCCTGTACACACAAGGCTCATCTTCATTCTTAACGAAGTCATAAGATCTTATGTTCCAACTTCGGAAAGTTTGCTTTAGTCCATAAATGGATTTAAGCAACCTGCACACCTTATCTAGACAGTCCTTGGACACGAATCCCTCGGGTTGTATCATATACACCTCCTCCTCGAGGTTCCCATTGAGAAATATGGTTTTCACATCCATTTGCCAAATCTTATAATCATAGTGTGCTGCAATAGCCAATAGAATTCGGATGGATTTTAGCATTGCTATAAGTGAGAAGATTTCATCATAGTCAACACCTTGCCTTTAACGATACCCCTTAGCCAATAGCCTTGCTTTATAGGTCTCTATCTTTCCATCTACTCTGATCTTTTTCTTAAAGATCCACTTGCAACTGATAGGTATAATACCCTCGGGCGCATCAACTAGGTTCCAAACCTTATTGGAGTATATGGAATTTATCTTAGAATTCATAGCTTCTTGCCACTTCCTAGAGTCTATACTCATAATAGCTTTCTCGTAGGTCTGAGGATCAATATCCTCAATATCCTCTCCTCTAATATGTCCCATATATCTCTTAGGATGATGAGATACTCTATCCGATCTACATAAAGTTAAAACTTATGTATTAGGTACTTGAACAAACTTGGGCTGTAGAGTGGTGCTTGAGCTAGGTTCTCCAACCTCACTCAACTCTATCATGCTCCCACTATCTCTACCAAGAATGTGTTCCTTCTCAAGGAACATCGCTCTCTTAGCTACAAAACTTTTTGGTCCTCGAGATAATAGAAATAATACCCATAAGTTTCCTTGGGGTATCCCACGAACTTGTATCGCTCCATCCTTGATTCCAACTTATCGGGGTTATGTCTTTTAACATGAGCAGGGCAGCCCCAAATCTTAACAACCTTAAGATTGAGCTTCTTCTTGTTCCATATCTCATATGGTGTGGACACTACTGACTTAGTTGGAATTCTGTTCAGAAGGTAAGCTACAGTCTTTAGGGCATATCCCCAGAATGAGATGGGTAGGCCATCGAAACTCATCATGGACCGTACCATGTCTAACAGCATATGATTCCTCCTTTCAGACACACAACTGAGGTGTATAAGAAGGTGTCCAGTGGGATAGAATCCCATGGTCCATGAGGAACTAGGTGAACTCTATACTCAAGTACTCACCTCCTCAATATAATCGAAGAGTCTTGATACTCTTTCCAATCTGGTTCTCCACTTCATTATTATACTCTTTGAATTTCTCAAAGGCATCAGACTTGTACTTCACTAAGTACACATGTCCATACATTGAGAAATCATTAGTAACGGTAATGAAGTAGGAGTAATCACTAATGTCATGAGTTGACATGGGTCTACATACATCACTATGTATGAGTTCCAATAGCTTAGTGACTCTTTCTCCAGTTCCACTAAATGGAGAGTTGGTCAGTTTTCCAAGAAGGCAAGACTCGCAAGTTGTATATGACTCATAGTCGAATGGATCTAGATATCCATCCTTTAGCAACTTTTGAATCCTTCCCTCATGGATGTGACCTAACCTACAATGTCATAGGTATTCATTGTTTACCTCATCTCATTTCCTCTTGGACACACTTGTATTCATGATATGTGGAGTAATGTCTAGCATAAAAAACCATTATGCAATATTCCTTTCACCAATCTCCTCGACTTTGCTAGAATCTATAACAAATTACAGATACGATAAACACTACCGGTATACAATACTCATGTGTTATCATAAGAGTCTGACAAATGGAGATTGATTATGAATGTACTTGAAGCTTCTCTAAGCTTCTGTTTCGCCCTCTCTGTAAGGTACTCTTTGTAGTTCCTCTTCCAGTGCCATCTTTGCCATAGTGGAAGCAATGGCCTTTGTCCTTTGTCGGGTCTTTCTTAGCAACCTTTGTTTTATCTGGTCTGCCCTTGCCCTTACCCTTCTTAAGGGACTTTTTTGCTTTCCTTTTCTTTCTGATCTCACTAGTGTAGAGAATGTTGAATCTCAGATTTTGATGATGAAATCAATTGATGGGTTAATTGATCTAATCTATATTATTAAGTGTGCAGGATTAACTACGATAGCTTGAAGACATAAAGTAAGTCTACCGGAGTCAAGTTCGATGGGTGTTCGAGAGTCCACCAAGAGTCCGAAGATTCGTTGGAAGTGCTGTCGAAACCAACTGAGAAGAAATCGGGGACTTGCCGAAGTTTTCGGAAGTCCGCCAAAGAGATCGTCGGAGGTTCACGGAGATCACTGAGAAGGTTCGGCTACTTTTCAAAGACTCGTTGAACTCACCACAAGATCGGGAGCCTGTTGGGAGTCCGTTGGAAGAAATCCGAGGGTGTATCGGAAGTCCACCGGAAGATCACCGGAAAGCTCGCCAAAAGGAAACTCGACGTTGCCGATTAAAAACCTGCTTAGGACTATATCTTAATTTCATAGTTTACATGTAATTAGGGTTGGGATTAAGAGTTAATCCTATAATCTAGTTAGGGGCCAACTGGGCCCTCATATGAACTGGTTTGGGCCAAATTTGGAGCCCAACCAGTGACCCATAAGGACGGGCGGTGGCACTGCCCAAAACCCGAGGGATCAAGCGGTGGTACCGTCGGACTGGGTGGTGGCACCGCCTAACACCCGAAAGGTCGGGCGGTGGCACCGCCCAGAACCCGAGAGTTCCGATGGTGGCATCGCCAGTACACTATTAGTATCAGACACTGACAGGCGGTGGCACCGCCAGTATCGGGAAACCCAAAAGAATTCAAATTTGGAGCTCAAATTTAAATCCTCTTGGGGCCTATAAATACCCCTCATTTCTCAGTAAAGAAGACAACCTTTTTTAGAAGTAAGAGATTGAGATAAAGCCTTAGCAAAGTCTTTAGCAAGTCTTGTTTTCAATAGCTTAATTGTTCACCTCCCTCTTTCTCTTTGAAAATTTGTAAGAGTGTGAACCACTTGTAAAAGGTTGTAAGAGGGGTATTTGTCCTTCCTCTTCAAAGTGATTTGTTAGTGGAAGTTGGAAGCCTCATCGAAGAAGGCTTCGCAAGTGGATGTAGGTCATTTGACCGAACCACTTTAAATTGGTGTGTTCCTTGAATGTGTGAGTGTTTACCTTTCTGAAATCATTATTTACATAGTAGCAAGCTTTCGGTTTTCATCTTCTAACTTTACTCAAGCTACTCTTGCTAAGTTATTCATTCTCAAATTGAAATCTCTATGCATTTACAAAATTGTTTTCAAACTTATAAGTTTTAATCCGCTGCACTAATTCACCCCCCCCCCCCTCTTAGTGCCACTCCGATCCTAACAATTGGTATCAGAGCCAAGTTCACTCTCATATTTCGTTTAATACCCAAGAGAGATGACTTACTCCGGCATGCACGAGGGTTATTCTATTACATGTCCGCCTATGTTTAATGGGTCGGATTACATGTATTAGAAGACTCGTATGAGGATCTTCCTCATTTCCATGGATTTTGAGCTTTAGACTATTGTCGAAAATGGATTTCAAAAATCTTCTCTTCCGATGAGTGAATGGGATGAATCGGAGAAGAAGGCTTTTGCTTTAAACGCAAAGGCTATAAATGCCTTGTTTTGTGCACTTGATAAAAATGAATTTAATCGCGTTTCGATTTGTGATTCGACTTTTGATATTTGGAGAACTCTTGAGGTCACTAGCCGAGTGAAAGAGTCCAAAATCAACATTCTTATGCATTCTTACGAACTTTTCCGAATGAAACTAAGTGAATCTATCGGAGACATGTATACCCGTTTTACGGATGTCATCAATGGACTCAAAGCTCTTGGTAAAAGTTTTTCTAACTTTGAACTAGTAACTAAAATTTTAAGATCCCTTCCAAAGAGTTGGGATCCAAAAGTTACGACCATTCGAGAGGCCAAGGACCTTAAAACATTTCCTCTCGAAGAACTTATTGGGTCTCTAATGACTTACGAAATGACGTGTCATGCTCATGAAGAGTTTAAGAACCCCCTTCCAAAGAACAAAAAGGATATGACACTTAGAATATAAGAAGACCACTTGAAAGGAACATCAAGTGATGAGGACAGTGACGATGACATTGTACTTTTAACTCGAAAATTTAAAAAATTTATAAGAAAGAACAAATTTGAGAATAACACCAAAAATAAATTTGAACATAAAAAAGGACCAAGTAATATGCTATGAATGCAAGAAGCCGAGACACTTCAAAAATGAATGCTCGCAAGCCAAGAAGAAGCAACTGAAGAAGAATAAAGCTTTAAAAGCAACTTGGGACGACTCAAGTGATTCTGAGAATGAAGAAGCTAGCAACAAAGAGGAGGCAAACTTTACGCTAATGACTTTGGGAGGAGAGGTATGTGATTTAATTAATGAAGATTTATCTTTCGATGAACTTTCTATCGCTTTTCACGAATTATTTGATGAGTGTAGAACTATTAGTAGGAAGTTCAATCTATTAAAGAAAGAGCATGCCTTACTATAAAATAAGCTTGATAGTCTTCAAACTCCTCCATGCTCTAAGTGTGAACACTTAGAAGCAATAAAAAATGAGAAATTGCTACTTAAAGAGACCTTAAACAAGTTTAAGGTCAATAGCAAAGGCTTTGTGAGATTAGTTTTGCGAGAGGATCTCACCAAAATCCTACCACCTTCATTAAAGGACCCACATTACATGTTTCACCTCATTTGAAAAGCAACTTTTGTTGTAAAACCGGACATGTTATTTACAAATATCCATTTAAGAAAATTAGTCTATATAAGTTGATATGGGTTCCTAAAGGAACTATAAATAATTCAATGATGAATGATAAAATTAGTAGATCAATTTTTTAGGCACCCAAAATCAAATGGGTACCTAAAAACCATCCTCTTTTGTAGATAAACTCACAAGCTAGGAGCAAGAGATGGTATCTTGATAGTGGATGCTCAAGGCACATGACCGGAGATCTATCTCATTTCTCTATGCTCACTAGCAAAGAGGAAGGGTATGTCACCTTCGGAGACAATAACAAAGGTAAAATCATTGGCAAGGGAACCATAGGTAACAAATCAAGTTTTTCAATTGATGATATGTTGCTAGTTGATGGATTAAAACATAATCTCTTAAGCATTAGTCAATTATGTGATAAAGGTTACATTGTTAGATTTGAATCTAATGTGTGCATTATTAAAAAACCAAACAATAACATATCAATGATTGCCTTAAAACAAAATAATGTCTACACCATCAACCTTGATGAACTTAGTAATGAAATATGCTTTTTCGCTTTAAATGATGATGCTTGGCTTTGGCATAAGAGATTCGGCCATGTAATTATGAAACTAATATCTAAGATTTCATCTAGAGAGTTAGTACGAGGAATTCCCAATATGAAATTTGTTAAGGACAAAGTGTGTGATGCTTGTCAACTAGAAAAAATAAATAAAAACTAGTTTCAAACCAAAAAATCAAATTAGCACAACTAGACCATTGCAATTGATCCATTTGGACTTATTTGAACCAATTGACACAACGAGTCTAGGAGGAAGCAAATATGCCTTCGTAATTGTTGATGACTATAGTGGATACACTTGGACCTATTTCTTGGCTCACAAAAGTGATTGTTTTAAATGTTTCTATAAATTTTGTAAACTTACTCAAAACGAAAAAAACTTCATGATTTCATCAATTCGGAGTGATCACGGTGGTTAATTTCAAAACCGTGACTTCCAAAGTTTTTGTGAATCCAATGGATATAACCACAACTTCTCCATTCCAAGAAATCCTCAACAAAATGGGATAGTTGAAAGAACAAATAGAAATTTACAAGAAATAACAATAACCATGTTAAATGAACATAGTCTACCTAAGTATTTTTGGGCCGAAGCCGTTAATATGGCTTGCTATGTCATGAATAGGGTTCTAATAAGACCATCTCTATCAAAAACTCCCTATGAATTATAGAATAACAAAAATCCAAATGTTTCTTATTTTAAAGTTTTCGGTTGCAAATGCTTTATTTTAAATGAAAAGGATACCTTAGGAAAATTTGATGCTAAATCCGATGAAGAAGATTAGAGTAGATGGAAAGATATAGACCTATAAAGCAAGGCAAGTGGCTAAGATGCATCGTCAAAGACAAGGGTTGACTATGACGAAACCTTCTTACTCGTAGTCATGTTAAAATCCATCTGAATTCTATTGGCTATCACAGTACACTATGATTATGAGATCTAGCAGATGAATGTGAGAACCGCGTTCCTTAATAGTAACCTCGATGAGGAGGTGTATATGATACAACCTAAAAGATTCGTGTCTAAGGACTGCCTAGATATGGTGTGTAGGTTGCTTAGGTCCATTTATGAACTAAAACAAGCTTCCCAAAGTTGAAACAGAAGATTTGATGAGGCGATCAGATCTTATGACTTCGTTAAGAATGAAGATGAGCTTTGTGTGTACAGGAAATTAAGTGGGAGTGCTATCACCTTCTTGGTATTATATATAGATGACATCCTGATCATTGGGAATGATGCAGGAATGTTATATATAGTAAAAGCTTGGTTATCTAGACACTTCTCCATGAAGGACTTCGGGGAAGCATCTTATATCTTAGGGATTCGGATCTATAGAGATAGATCCAAGAGGATGCTTGTCTTATCCTAGTTCAAGTACATAGACACCATTGTCAAAAGGTTTAGTATGAAAAATTCCTAGAGAGATCTCATACTGATGAGACATGAGATATCGCTTTCTAGGAGTATCTCCACAAAGACTCCTAAAGAAAGAGTAAACATAGATAAGATATCCTATGCCTTAACAATAGGGTCTATCATGTATGTCATGCTATGTACCAAGTTTGATATAGTGTATGCTTTGAGTGTCACGAGTAGGTATTAGGTGAATCCAAGCTTAGAGCATTGGAAAGTAATAAATGGTATACTTGAGAAGGACTAAGGATCTTTTACTAGTATATGGAGGTAGTAGCCTCAGAGTTGAAGGCTACACGGACTCGAGTTTCCAGTCCAATGTCGATGATAGCAAGTCCAATTCGGGATATGTGTTCACCCTAAATGGAGGAACAATATGCTCTAAGAGTTCCAAGGCAGATACTACTATTGACTCGACCACAGAGGCGGAATACGTTGTTACAACAAAGGCAACAAAAGAGGGAGTATGGAATCTTAATGTTTATGTTATCTACAAAATAATCTAATAACTCAAATAATCTTTTTATAGATAATTCAATATTAACATAAGGACGATCTGTGATAGACCAAAATTATAAACCTTACACAAGGATACTCCTCAAAGCCCGAAAAAGATATGTGATACTATTCTTACCTAATTTACATTGATTTTACCGAAACTATACTAAATGTATATTTATTTCTAACTTAAGATCTCTATCATAATTTTTTTCTATTTTTTAAATATTTTCAAAGGATTTTATGCCCATTTAAGATATATTACTTGATATATCGTACCATATTGTATCGAGTAAAGCTTAGGTACACTAATATGGTACAATATTTAGAACCCTAGGCACATAAATGTCCAAGGTGATAACCGAAGTGATTTTAAGATGAAAATATCGAACTCTTAAGGTGCCACCTACACTAAAACCAATATTGAGAAAATTTTCTCAACTGAATCCTTCTTACACTCAAATTAGTCATCAAAGTCTTTTTTGGATATGAATTTTTTTTTAAAAAAAAACGTCCCTCAATCTAACGTCAAAGATTACCTTTTATACCTAATTTCGGAGGAAATAAACCTATAACATCCAAAATTATCTTTTATCTCAATATGTAATAAACAATAAATAATTTATCTGACACCATAAAAAATGATCTGTGCCAAACCACTAACACATCTGTGCCAAAATAATCTAAAAATGTTAGTGCCAAACCACTAACATATCTGAAAATAAAGAGTTCAAAATCTCATCTAATACATATATTCGCATGCCGTTTTAGCACTGTAACTAGAATGATCTATCTTCAGCAGCATCTTAAACGCATGTCTAACAATGTAGGAGCATCTTTGTAGATGAGTACTAACACAGTACACAAAATGGAAATTTAGCATGATATAACATAAATCTTTAGATGCCCAGCTGCTGGTTGAAACTGATTCAAGCAAATCCACAAGATTTCTTACCACCCACATTGTCGTAGGAGCAGAAGAAAAGGTGACTGATAGATTCTAACCACTGGGATTACATGGATCATTCGACACCAGCTACCAGCATGATACAATTCGATGAAAGCCTAAGCCTTGACACCAAGAATCAGGAAAATGGTCAACAGATGGAGAAGCAGATTTGATGAAGATTTCTGAAGACCTTCAATTCTTCTGATGGTAAATTCTGCCTCAAGTAAATATTTTTTCCAGAAATAAGCAGGAAATCTTTGTTTTAGCATCAACACAAGTTTCAAGGTATAGCAAGTATACACCCAAAAAGAATGTCTTCCATCTTACTTGGAACAAAAAAGAGTCCTCAAAATTGTCCTTCAATCTTATCATTTTACGTGCTGCCTGACAAACTAGTGGATGATAGAAATTGGTTGCAAGAAAAAGAAAAGCATATACACTCATTTAACAAAATCCACCGGTAGATGCTGGTTTCACCATGGTGAATGTCAATATAAAAAGAACAAAATGGGGATGGGGGAAACAAAGCACATGTACCACTGAACTTGTCATCTAAAGTTGCAACATTGGGCACGGCCCCCAGCCAGTTTGTCCCAAAGGCAAAGCATTTGCCTAGGAGATTGATAATGAGCAGTGTAATAGTTCAGCATACATCCATACTGACAGAACTTCCAACTATGAGAGTATTGTACTGGTATAGAGGCATTGAACTGTTCAACCCACATGCCCATACTTACATCCTCCATCTTGAATAGCTGCAACAACAATAACACAATCTGGTTCAGATGTTATTAAATTCTGTATTGGCAATGCACGTTTTCTCAAGGCATCAGGTTCTCACCCTTAGGCTTTGATTGGCATAAAGGGAACCAATGAACCTCGCGATGTCTCTCGAAATTATGTAGCCAGGCCCATTAGCATAGGGCGGGTATACGTACTCTGGCCACTCCTGTATTCACAATGGACAAATTTAGACAAGAGCATCAAAGACTTTCCGGTAATAAACAAGCAAAGGAAAAGCAGGTGCAGCAAATTTTCATGCATCAGTGACGATCCATAAAAATTTACACTTAAATAAACCAGCTTTAGAATAGTCTATATTTTGTTTTTATTCATATCACCACTATCGATTCCACAAACCATGAGTTTAGTGTAAGAAATGAGTAACGTAATCACTACTTTGCAAAGAAGAGAGAACTTTATTAATCCAGAACCATGCATCAGAAGCCCCAAAAGTTGTTATACCTCATATGAAACAGCCCATTTTCCACTTCTAAGAGGCCTATGCAAGAGATTAAGGTTCCCCATATACAGTGGTCTTTTCTGAGAGATCCGCTTTATTTCCTTTAACACAACATCTATCCGTATGAAAGTATCATCATCACCCTTCATAATGTATGGAGTGGTTAAGTTATGAACCTGTACAATGATCAATTTATTACTTAACACTGACCAAGGAACTGCATTAACATGATGAACCAAAAAGCAAGGGAAAAAAGTAAACTCATTAACTCACCCCATAGTCGCAAATAGCAATTGTCTTGAGAACCACCAGCTCATAATGATCCATAAAGGGCAAAATGACAATATCTCCAAAATATTCTGCTTCTTTCTTTAGCATAGCATTTACCTCCTTCCTTGGGTTCTACAAGTGCAATCAAAAACATATAAAATCAAGTTTGCTAATATAATATGAATATTTTGGACCATGGACTACAACAACAGTCTGATATTTCAAATAAATCTCTGTTGAATTTTGACTATCATGTTAGCATATAGATTTATCTAAGAAAACAGAATTAAACCTAATTTCTAAAGAATAAAGAACATATCTTTCAACCAAATTTTTGAGAAATTTCTGATTATATTTAAAATATTCAAAAATGTCTCTAGCCAAGCATAAGAAACATAGTTACCAGATATAGATCAATTTTAGCAAAGACACATTGATGGAGTTTTAAAAATCTTGAGTTGCCTAAGATGAAATTAGAAAATCAATTCTCCTAAAAAGCACCATAATTGGCATTGCCATAAAAATAATAGTGTCAATTTCAAGCTAGTTACCATTGTCAAGGACACTTGTTCCTGTTGCCATTCACGGCAGAAAGATCATTATACATCTTTCTGATTAGAAGCATAACATAATCTGAATAGTATAACCATTCTGAATCGTACAATAAACAGTGACAATCAAGTCCTAGCCTCACATGATTGATTTTCATAGTGAGCTTTCTGATTTCAGTTTCAAATTGATCATTTTGGTCAAAGTAAATTTCTGAACCTTCGGGTTACATGATTTAGTTCATCTCAAATTTCTTGCAGCAGTATGTATAAATAAGTCATTCCCAGGCTAATTTGTTATTTAAAACCCTCTAGTTAATTGTTAAAAGAAAAACTTACCAGTGCAACAAAGAAGCGAGCCACCACAATAGATGACTTGATTTGAGAAGATTGCATCCATGTTTTTCTAATAGCCATGCGCTCAGCAAAATGATTTGAAGCAGAAATAATTCCAATAAAAAGAACAAAATGGGGATGGGGGAAACAAAGCACATGTACCACTGAACTTGTCATCTAAAGTTGCAACATTGGGCACGGCCCCCAGCCAGTTTGTCCCAAAGGCAAAGCATTTGCCTAGGAGATTGATAATGAGCAGTGTAATAGTTCAGCATACATCTTTCTGATTAGAAGCATAACATACTGAATAGTATAACCATTCTGAATCGTACAATAAACAGTGACAATCAAGTCACTCCAAAACCACCCAAAAAGAAACGGGGAAAACTGTATACAGTGACAATCAATATGGTGATCCCATATTCAACCCTATCAAATGTAAAAATTCACAAAATGTCATCTCACCATTGCTCCTTGCTTTTCTTCTGTTCTGTCCCACCATAATTAATCAAAGTTTTGTGCCATAATTCAGGCTGAACAGAGGCACCAAGAAGCTAGCCAAATAGCAATTGAATAGCAGAACCAATCATCACCAGCAATTCTTTTAAAACGAATTCTTTGTCATTATCTTATTTAGATTACTAGGCCTCACATGATTGATTTTCATAGTGAGCTTTCTGATTTCAGTTTCAAATTGATCATTTTGGTCAAAGTAAATTTCTGAACCTTCGGGTTACATGATTTAGTTCATCTCAAATTTCTTGCAGCAGTATGTATAAATAAGTCATTCCCAGGCTAATTTGTTATTTAAAACCCTCTAGTTAATTGTTAAAAGAAAAACTTACCAGTGCAACAAAGAAGCGAGCCACCACAATAGATGACTTGATTTGAGAAGATTGCATCCATGTTTTTCTAATAGCCATGCGCTCAGCAAAATGATTTGAAGCAGAAATAATTCCAATAAAAAGATCAATTGGACTTTCAGGCAAAGGACGAGACTTCCAATTCTCTAACATTTCCAAGACACGATCAAGTGAAATACTGGGATGAGACGTGGGAAGCGAAGTGGCATACACCGAGTGTACATCAACATCTCCTTTTATTGTGAATCCAGTTGCATCTTCAAGAGTGAATCCCTGAAGAACCAATCAACTACTCAGTAAGAAACTATTTTGTAACATGATTTCCTTGACAATAGTCTCTTTAACAACAACAAGAGAATAATGTTCAACATGCCAGAAATAATCAAACTTGCCAACTTGTTTACCGGTCGATATGGAAATGAAGCTACATGTCGTCCTCCAACAAAAATATGATAACCTTCAACACCAGCTTGTATTGTTAAGACAAACAGTCTTCCTTCCACAAATGGAAAAGACCATGTCATTTCTGGCTTCTTTGCGCGACCTATAAACCTCCTCAGCCATGAAGTAGTTTTAGATTCTTTTGTGTCTATCATATCGCTACGAGCCCATTTCTCACATTTTCTGAACCCATCAACTGTCCAAAAAAGGATTTGAAACAGGTCAAACATATATGCAACTATGCAAGCCTCGACATATCATTAATTGTCATACTTGAAATTAAGGTTCGTTGTACCACAACATAGTATTGGTGGTACGTATCGGTCCAATAAGGGATCGGTATGGATGGTACGTATAAATCCGTTGGTACACTCCACTGTACCATGTGTCGATATATCGGTACATACTGTACTGACAACTGATCAGTACACCGGTATGGATCAGTAAAGACGAACCATGCTTGAAATGACTTGTTATCATGGTCAACATATCATTGAAAACAAGCATCTAAAAGACTCAAATGTAGTTCCAACTAGAATTAATAAGTCTTATCGACAATGATGTGACAAGAAAACATAAGGAAATATCATAATGTACGTGTTTAAAAAGGACAAGAAACAAAAGAAATGGTCAACTTACATAAGTGCTTTTCTTGTTCCTTAGAATTTTAAAATCTTAAAAGCATAATCACAAGTAATTTACAATAAAGAATTGAAGCGATGAAAAAAGTTAGCTGAGTGCATTCAGCAAACAAACTCCCGACAAACATCTATGCATATTATATCCACTTTGTAAGATTTGAGGACTCTTTTTCTCGTCTAATAAAATTTTTCTTTGCAATACACACACACCACACACACATATATATGATCTATCAACTTCTGCTTATATATATATATATATATATATATATATATATATATAGAGAGAGAGAGAGAGAGAGAGAGAGAGAGATAAAGAGAAAACTATAGATAGATATATTAGGAATGTAGATATGCAGATACATACCCAATATATCATAATTTGAAGTCATAGATCATATTCAATGGCATATAAATGGTTGAATGATCAAAATAGTATGATAGAAATGGGGAACACAACCAAGTATCAGTGAAGAGCAGAAAAGATACCCATTATAGATTTACCAAGGGCACAAAGTAACTAATGCTACTTATTCAATATACTGATGGATCTTAAAATAAAGCACGAGAGCTATTGTTTCAAGAATATGCAGATTCTCTGCTCTATAAAACTGGGTACATTTTTGTGGAGTTGGAAGGAGTTAAACTTGTTTAAAAGACATTGATAAGCATGTTTGCATAATCAAATCTAATACCTGTGTCATCATCATCTCCTGAAGGCAAGCCATCACACCTTATTGCTGTGCCCCATTGCATCCTGTAACATGAATTAAGCTCAAGAATCGGTCTCTTGCTCCAGTCCCCTGTGAGCCTTGGATTCAAATGCAGGATCTTTGGTGGGTCCTCCCCATCCACCACCCTCAATCCCTGAAGTTCAACCATGAACTGTGAGACCCAAACAGTTCCATTCCCCTGCCTCATCCTTGCCAGCTGGGACACATACTCCTCATGGGCCTCCTGAGGCTTGCCAACAACTGTAATCGAAGAGCCTGCGGTGAGGCCACATGGAAGAAACAGGAGGAGCTCCCCATCAGAGCTCATTTCAGCTGAACTCTTCGCCAGCGATGAAGGGCAAGACTCAGGCTTTCCTCCTGTGACAGGTGGTTCATCCTTGTTGTTCACAGGGTCATAACGCTCCACATCATCCCAAGCCTTCTGGCCTAGCGTCCATGCCTCGTCGACCATCGCCTCCAGCTGCGTCAAGTTACCTCCAGATTTACGACCGAACCAGCGCCGGAAAGGCTTAATCGGTGCAAATCTGACGGAAGGCTGCTCCTTTTGAAGGGCAGGAGGGAGGTTCCGGCTGTCCTCCAGTTTCCGGTGGAAGGTATCATGGTGGACCAAGACAGGACTCGTATGGCCAAGGTGGAGGTGGTGGGAGGTAAGGTCGTTGACTGGCCGGTCGAGGCCGGAGAAGCTGTCGTCGCCGCTCAATGCATTGGCGATCTCAAGAAAATGGTGGAACTTAAAAGAAATAAAGACCAAGTAGATCAATGCAATTGCCAGGAGAGCATGAGAGAGCCTGCACCTCCTCGTCCCAGAGGATTCAGTGCTTCTGCCCCTCATCGCCTCTTCGCCCCAAAATTGGAAGAGAAAGAAAGATCAAATCCCGCCCCCCCGCCAAAAAAGAGGGATTCATATACAAATACAAATCTAAATTTTCTCCTTCGGTGCTTCAACAATGTCATCAATGTATCCACGAGCTAACGAACCTCAAGGCTGCCGCCAAGATGCAAACTTTGGAGCCCGAATGCGGTGGCGGGCGGAGAGATTACCGACTGGGATGCGTCGATCTACGGCGGAAGTTGGACAACGGTGGAGATCGGACGAGGAGGGCGAGCAACCAATGGGAATTCCGCTCCGGACGGACAGATCTAACGAAACCCTACCCGTGGGGAGGAGAACGGAAGAAGACCGGGAAGCAGAGAGGGTGTTGCGGGTCTGGTTATCGGACGGTCCAAATGCGATCTCAGCTTCGAGAATGAAAGCGCCAGTAGAGACGGCGGGGCCCAAACGTTGACAGGACGCCTCGTTGGTGACGAATGTGTCAGGATTTAATTTAATTTATTTTCTTTATTTTTTTTCGTAATATGCAGGTTTTAATGTTAGAAAATTATAAATAAAAAAAATTTAAGAACATCTTACTTTATTCTTATAAGTATGGATTATTCTGATATTTTTTATTATTTTGACACATATTTTTATCAACTAAGCTAACTTGGTATCTCCCTCCTAAAATTTGCTATGGATCAAAATTCACAAGTCAGATGTTAAATGGATATAGTTTCATGACCATTTTTCATATAAGCTATTGATCAATTTTTCCAACATGAGCTTCTTGACGATGCTGATAATGATGTCTTTATTAGTGTAGAAACTTTCAACTTATAATTAAAACACAACTGAATACATATTAAACTATTTTTCATCATCAATCCATCTAAACACTTAAGCTTGTTGACATTTCCTTGAGAAGCTCTAAGCCAAAAAACTTGTCAAAGTAATGTTACTATCAAAATCTGGCCTTTACGGGTAGATGTGAAGATGCTCCTGAAATCCATATACTAAACGTCTGTAATAAAGTTGGATGACAAATTAACATCATCAAGTTAGCTACTAAAAAGTGATTCAAAGAGTAACACCATGGGCAAACTTTATTGCACTCTATGAAAGACTAACAGCACCAGCCTACCAATTTCATTTCAAGCACACTATTGAAAGATGACCTACCCTAAATGACTAAATACAAGGTTCTCCACCTCTGCAAATGCATCAATTACAAGCGGATTGTCAAGAACATCTATCTACTCCAACACGTTTTGGGAAGAAGGATGGCAACAAGAAGGCTAAAGAAAGGGATACCCAGGATACCTACAACGAGATATGAAACAGCTTCAGGAAGAAAAATAGCTACCAGAGTCAAATCAGAGATGAATTCAAGTATCTCAATCGTAAATCAAGTTTGGGAATGAATAGGATTGCATGGTATTCTATCTGATATCATTCCTACATGACAGTGGATCAAGTTCTCCAAACATCCATACCTACCAACTTTATTGAACTTAAGTAATACCTATAGTTGAATTTGTGATGACTATTAGCAAGAGAATTGGCACCTGAGTTGGTCTGAGTCAAGTTTGAACGAGTTTGGAGATCTAGATAATTACTCGAGTTCGGGAATGGATAGGATGAAAATTCATGCCGTTCCTACTTGGATATACAAGAATCTGAAAAAACCAGAATCCCTGGAGTAGGCAGTCAGAATTCACATCTCAAAGCAAAAGACTATGGCCAACCAAAAGGGATTATCCAGTCGAAATAACTCAAGCATGCTAACTAACCAGAAAAGAGACATCATGTTAAAGCACAAGAAGTAGAAATGGTTACCACAAACGCTAGGAAGTTCAAATTTTATGAGCTGCATGTTTCTACACTGCACCAGCAATCTGTCTCTTGAAATTCATAAAAGTAACAATTTATCAAACCTCAGTGGGATTTAACATACTCCTGAACTATATGAAGGCCCTCTGATTCCTCACCATAATCCTGTCGAAGAACATTAACAGATTGTATCATGACAAAAGATGATAAAGAAATGACAAGTATAATGCTATTTTCCGATTGATTACAGTACCTTGACGACCACACATGAACATCCCACAACTTTTCTAGCCTTTCCCTCAGAATCAATTTTGCATAGCTGCATTGCATGAACCAACTAATACACATTAGAAAAACATATCACAGAAAAGCAGTCAACATCACAAAATAACAGGAAAGCCCAAATGGCTGCAAACTAGGGCTACATCTATGCCTAACCAAGAAACTAGAAAGCGTGAAATAACATTTTCAAGCCTAGGCATCTTTGATGACAAAACAGCCTTAGTTGATAGAGACAAACAGATAGAAAAGCACCATCAACCATAAATGGAAATTACATTAAAGTATTGTTAGAATGCAAAATCTTAAGGGAGGTAAGAACTGTACTTGACGCCTCAAAAGAAAAAAAATGCATTTCTAATGTCATCATCTTGGAAGATATCTAAAGTTTGTCATCAAATATTTCTAAAAATGTTTGACAAAGTGATTCATGTGGGGGCTGGACCAGAGACTCCATATTTTACTATGATCGTGAGAATTTTACATAACACCTAGGAAAAAAACAGAGTTAGGGAAAAGGATTGGACAGGACAAGAATCAGATAGCTTACCCTTGAAATTTGACTTAATTCAGTAGAAAGAAAGATTAGCTACAGCCAAAGATGTAGAAATTATGAGATGTACAGTCAGTTGAAATCTTCAAGAAGTGCTATCCTAATAATCTTCCAATTTATTTGTAACTTTTAACAATGGAGTTATATATATATATATGTATATATATGTATATACATGTATATATACATGTATATATAAATGTATATACATGTATACATACATGTACATATATATATATATACATATATAACATATACATATAGACATATACATACATACATACATACATACATACATACATACATACATATATATATATATATATATATATATATATATATATATATACATACATATATACATATATATATATATACAAATATATATGTGTACGTGCTAAGAAATCAAGGTGCTAAATCACCTTTTTCCAAGAAACTATCTGGTTGCAAGGAAAACTGTTACAGAAGATATTTTCATAGAATTATACAATATTTGGATTGTAGGTAAAGTTAAAGAAAACTGATTTGCTTTTCCATTTCTTGTGACTGAAGACCAAAGTGAAAGAAGCCCAAAACTTGGTAGGCAAAGATGAGTGAACTAACAACAGAAAGGCCAATAAGGAAAGATCTATTTTCCATTTCACAAAGAAAGAATCTGATGAACAACCAGAAAAAGAACTTTTGTGAGAATTCTGGAAAACAGTTCTTCAGATTTTTTTGTTTTTCCTGCTAACCAAACATTAAAATAGAAGTTCTATAAGAGAACCATATTTTCCATGGAATTTTTATGTGCAGTAAAACACAGCCTAAGTTAAAAGTCCAAAAAGATAACAAACAAGAAAAGATACTAACCCCTGCCCACTCGCCAAGGGTTTTGGCACTTGGCACTGTTACTAGATGCACATTATGATCAGCACAAAGTGCTTTGACTAGCTTGACATAGTCAGCCTGGTTACAATCCTCAGCTAGAATGCAAAGTTGTGCTGCATGCTTCTCAATTGCCTTGGCTGCCTCATGGAGACCACGAACAAGCCCATCATGAGCCAATGATTTCTTCATCACAAGTTGGAGAGCTGTCATCAAGTCCATAGGCTCCCCAAGAGCTGGAGCAGTTTTTTCAGCCTCTTCACTGCAGAACCACAGGGAAAGAGTGTAAATACGATGCAAGAATACAGCATGTAAGGTGTAAGCTTACTGCTCATGGAAGAAGTTAAAATAACATAACATGCACCTTGATATAAACAAGAATCCAACAAATAAATAATTCTTTCTAAACTTATTAAGCAGTAAATTCAACCACTAACATTGCATATAATTAACTTCCATGTCAAAACCAAACTAAAATGGAGCCTCAGTGGCTCATTGCAATGTTGAGAACTATGAACATAACAACTAATTCACCAATTCCACAGAGAAGTGGCAGTGATATTGCCATACAATATTAGTGAAAAAGATCAGCTATCAGTTGAAGGTTACACCTGTTGAAGAGTACTGTTCAGTCAAAAAAACTGTTCCTCTCATGGTTTTGGCATAGCTAAAGCCTAAACGTCCTACAATGTCAGAATAATCCAACCATAAGCGTGTCCACTAGGAACCCTTAAATTAATCTCTGGCTAAATTTGCTGCTAGGTGGTCCTCACTATGGACTGTTATTATCAGTACACTGTGGCCAAAGGTATATCCCTGCATCAATATTTCGGCCTAGCTCAAGCCTAAGCATCCTAGTATGTCAGAATTATGCAACTAATGAGATATTTCCACTAGGAACCCTAATAAAATCTCTAGCAAAAATTTGCTGTTAGATGGTCTTCAATATGGACTCTTATTATTAGTACATTGGCCGATGGTAGATCCATGCATCAATCTTGTTACTTGTAGATTCTTCCCCATGACAAGAAAATCTTTTAGGCGATGACAAGTAATCAATCTTGTTATCAAATTTACACATCATATGAGCGGGAAAAGGACTCGGAACTTAAACAAAATCAAGTATGACAACAATGCACCCAAATTGCAGAACCTAATGAGATGCATTCTCCTTTACTCATACCGCAGATCCTAAACTAGACGCAAAGAGATAGTATATAGATATGATTAGTAGAAGCAACTAGTGTTCGCCTGATACTAGAATAAAGTCCCCAAACTTTTTGCAAGTATTCAGTTTAATACGGAAAAAACTAAGCAATAACTATTCAAACAAACACAAGCTAATAAAAATCCTTTTCACATGTCCAAATATATCAACAGAAGACAAAAGGGAGTTCGGGGTATGGACAACGTACCCGGCCATCTCCTTCAACTCGATCTGGATCTGAAGAAAAGAAGAAACAAAGAAAAAAAGCGTGAGAAAAAGAGACGAATAATTCAAAGGAAAACAACACGCAGAAGAGTTGAACGGAGAGTGAGCTCCACCAACACTTGGTCCGATGGTCTTCGGATTAGGGTTTCCAAATGCGGAGAGCGGAAACGCGAGGCGAGATGGTTTATATACGAAAGGTCGGTTTGGTTTCGACGAACCCAATCCGGTGCGAACGGGCCGGACTTTCCACGAGGCAAATGAATCCAATTCAAGTCTTGCATCAATATCCGTGCTCATGTCCATGCTTGCAATACTTTATACGTACTTGGGTTCCGTATGCATCAGTCATCAAGAACGAAGGAACAAAGTGGCATCGGTAACCATCCATGCACACACTCGACAAAAGTAGAAAAAAAGGTGCTCAAATCGACAGTGGGTGTCTTCTGCAATAAAATGAACGTGCATTTAGTAATACCACCGTGAAGCATCACAGCGTACAACAAAGAAGCTAAGGAAACAACAAAAATGCCAATGGTATTGGCACCAATCAATGTCAAAAATTTGCCAGAGAAGAGAAAGGCACAGAGAGAAGTCGCATCAGGAGAAATTGCCGGAGCTTCGTGGTCTCTCGCGTTGCTGCAGTGCTGGGTAAAAGGGAATAATGGCAGAACAATGAATGAGCCTCTAACATCATGAGCTTTCCTTCAAGATGTACAAGGCTCTAAAGTTACAATGGCACGGGTGGTGCTTCAACTTCATCTCACTTCCCTGTGTTCTCGGCAGTCGAGAATGCAAGTGGCTCCGGTAAATCTCCACATGGATTACCCTTGCTGGACTCTGGTAGTTTGGCAGCGGGAATGTTGGTAGATCCTGGCAATACACTGGTTTCCCCGCCTTGTCCATCTGCATCTTCAGACGAAGGTCGATGCTCATCTGCGTCTACTGCCACTTCATCCATGTTTTTGTCCATTCTGAGCTGACCATTTGGGACATCTGCAGTTGGCTCTCCGCCAGGCATGTCAGATCTCGATGTCTCCCTCCACTCAATCCACCCTAGGGGCTTGTCACCCTTGCTTGTAGTTGAGTTACTCGTGTCCTCTCTGGGCTCTTCCACAGGACCATTTCCAGATATTGTAGCTTCAGATTCCCCTGAGGTAGCTCCAGGATCCGTCACTTGCAAAGATGTTTCTATGTCACTTGGATCCTTGTTTTCACTAATAACCACCTTGTCTGGCTCATCCACATGAGGTGATGTCTCACTTGACTTTGGAGATGAAGCAAGAGAATCATTCGAACAATCGGTAACCCCTCTATCATTTTCAAAAGCAAATAAGTTGGAATTTGTAATTTGGGAGCTGCACAAGACAGAATTTTGATCAGCCTACTGAAAATTATACCAAGCAACCAAAGGGTCAGTGGATGTTTTTCAGTTTGCAACTACCTGTCCTGGTCGTCCCCAAGACTCAAAGATGAAATAACTTCTGCCGACTCATTATTGAAGTAAGCATCCTGCAAAAATTATATAATACATAAATGCCTTTGGCACAAATCGAACATAAATTCAACTATATGATTGAAAAGTATTGACAAGTTCACCTTGTCCTACCTCCTCCAGATCTTAGTAGAACATGATATGAAACAGTAAAAAAATGAAATGAAACATTCGTCGAATTGGCAAATCAAATAAATTCAAGAAAATAGATTCTCAAGGTTTCACTTAGTATTTATTACTAGAAAATCATTCCAAAGTTGATAATGAGAGCAAAAGGAAATAGGCAATGACAAGGGTGATCATTGTATCATACCTCATCATCTCGTTCAAAAGATCCTTGAGCCTGCACCCAGCAGCCAAAGGCAGATAAATTAACACTGTCAATGAATCCAAATAGTATACACAAAACCATAGAAATCCCGAAATAAAATTTCTTTATCATTTAACTATTGTGGGAATGGTAAAATCAGCTTCACAAGCATCTTAGATATCAATTGTTATGCAGAAAGCTTGTCTCAATGTCAGCTCCAATGAAAACAAGAATGGTGCTTCCAACCAAACAACTTTCACAAACTAGACTAAGGAATGATGTGACACTGGTTGTTTATCATGCTAGAACAGCTTTGCATGTTAGATACATTCCATTTAAGGGCATGTCCTAATAGTGCATAGATTGTGCCAACTTGAACCAACCACCACCTTAGGCCATGCCAAATGCCAGGCAAAGCTGAGCATGGGGGCATGTCAGTGCAAGAAAAACCTTGCATGTTTTTGCCTGACTCAAATATCACTGACAAAAGACAGAATGACATAATGGCAAGTGACAATTGATACCACATTAGATGATCAATCTAGAAGTCAAAGAAACATCAATTCAAACCAAACATAACATACAATCTGAGCAAAGAAACGATTCACAGATGAAATTTAACAGCAAGCAAACATTCAAAAAGCAGTACCTTTAAGAATTAAAAACATTTACAATGCATCATGATGTTTACCTCTTCCATGTCATTTGCATAAATTCCATGCCGAAAAGTTTGACTCAGATTATTATCCAGTGTTGCCACATCAAAATCCCGATCTCTGAAGTCCTCATCATCGCTATCCCTGATTCGGTCATGTAGTGTACTAGGACGCCTTAAAAATAATGAAAAATATCAGGACTACTTCGTCCAGAGAATATCCAAGATGAAGGTACATAATCACAAATGTAAAAGGTTTCAGTTTGTCCAAACAGCATAACTTTCATTAAGTTTCAGCATGAAAATGAGAATAACTCTTGAAAACTGGAATACACTTTAACAGGTCAAATATGATAATCTTCGGACAAGCAATCGGTTTACAGGATCCAAGTATTAAAAGAAATCATCCCCAAACAAGAAAGTAATGGAGATCTTTGGGGAAGCTTAATGCTTTGACAACTCGCCATGCAAAGATGAACTAGGTTTGACTGCCCTAGATCATCAATCAAGTGAATCTCCTACAAATTTCTATATTCAGAATATCTATCTCCAACTTTGGACAACTTAGAATACAATTATAATTGCATGTAACGAAAGCAAAATATACTAATGCAATATAGAGATTATTAAGTTCTAGAATTATCTGCAAGCACATGTTTATACAAAATTTCAGCAAAATATACTAATGCAATATAGAGATTATTAAGTTCTAGAATTATCTACAAGCACATGTTTATTAACTTAGATTATGCACACACTTGATCTATTATATATAATCACAGCTTAAGTCATAATAATGCAAATGACAACTACATTTTAAACCAGTGCCTACCCATATGCAAACTGTAAAATCACATAAAAGAAATCTACACACTCTGAGTGCCACAAATCCATAATCAACCATGATTGTGCCTTACTGAAACTTAAAACATATGTAGGATTTCTTAGTCAAATATGCATCACCAAATTTTGCAAATTTTCTTTAGTAACCAAAACTATAACAATTAAACCTTCCAAAATTTGGTGTTAACTTACCACCAAGTAAACTTCAAAGAGGAGGAGAAACATTTACCTTGGAAGATCAACGATGATAAAGCTATGATTGAAATGTTTGCATTTACCATATATAACAACAACCATAATGCAAAGGGAGATTAGTCAAAATTTGTCACATGGATTAAGTTCCATAAATACTTATGGGTACATACCAAGAAAAGGGTGTCTTCTTCTCTATGAAATGATAAATAGAACTTAACAATAACAACAAAAAAAGATTATTCTATGTTGAAGACAAAATGTTTGAACGAAATATGCATCATGGGGAAATTTGATACTAACATAACAGAGTATGCATTCTAAGGAAATTTGATATTAATGAGGAAGAGTAGGCAAAAGAGACAAGTTAAGATAGAGCATATAGGATCTTGAAAATTCTGTGGCATCCTTCAAAACAACAAAAATGTCCATGTGCAATCAAGAGTTTTATTTGGAGGTATCCTGTTATCCTACATCATTATCTTTTTTTTTGCTATTAATCACACACTCCTATAGACATCTTCCATGAAAAGAAGAAAATATGCGGACCACTTGTTCCTCGATAAATTTTATCGTCAATGCCATTCTAGGTTGTAACCTAGTATACAATAATAATGTTCAAGCGTCCTGGACTAATCATAAAAAGCATGAAATAACCTACCCACAAGCCCATTGATGAACATTTTCAACAGAATTCCGCTTGAGCAAGATGTGATTATGCCAGTCAACCCAGTCACTGTTTTCCTGAAAGTAAAAACCCAGCTGATGGATCAAGTTTTTAAACAATGAAGTATAGGATCAGAAGAAAAGGTAATCAGTATAATTACAAGCATCAGATTTCTAAATGGAGCATAGTCTGCACACTGCCAAAAAAAAGAATGATCTCACAGCATATGTAAATAGTAAAATCGTCTAGAGAACTTTGGGTAGCATGAGCAACAGGAAGTAATATCAGATTTAATAAAATTATACTTATTTAATATATATTTCATAATTTTTTTAGTAATCTCCTTGGAGATTTTATTGCTTTGTCATCTTATAACAGGTAAAATTATAGAACAATACCATATAAATGACAAACCCAATATGCAATGGCTGTACAAAGACCAAAAATTTTACCATACAAAAATCTAAAAAATAAGTTAAGCTTCCAACTTCCACAACAAAGAAAGTCCACAATCCACAATCCACCAAAATACTTTCAAAAATTACATTGAACCATGACAAAGTAGAATTTTTTAAAAATTATACACAGACATATATAAGGAAGCTGATTGACCTGCAAGTGTGTCTGGATTATGCGCTTGCTATTTGCCAACTGCATAAGCTTGTTCGCTATGCGTGTCATGTGTCCCACATTTCCTATTCTTGGCGGTAGCCGTCCCTCTGCAGATATTGTAGCCTGCAAACAGAGTTTTACACTTGCATGGTTGTTAATAAATATTCTGATGTTCTCCTTGAGAAAGAGAACACACAAGTATCAGATGAAACAAAGTTAATTTGTGGGATACGACACATTTGGAGTACGAGACATAATAATTTGAGCATCGTAGTAGCATTCTGTTACACAAACATATCTTATTAAGTTATGGTATTACACAAGTTCCATACCTTAGTGGAATCAGTTGACAAGGAAGATTGCTTTTCTGCCGCAATAATTTTACCAGCAAGGTCACAATCATGCAAAATATGTTCAACTAAAAGAGTCCTCTTACTCTCTAAGCACGATCCTACAACATTCTCAACATGATGATGCAAAAAATTATTGTAAGGGTACCTACAAATTCCATAAAGTTTTCATGGTAAGATTCAAGTGGATTGAAGCATCAGAAGTCACTCAGGTGTGCAACTTACTCAAAAAACAAATCTATAACATGCTTAATTGCTCCCAGCTGGGTCAGTTCTTTCTCAGCAGCTTCACTACCAATTGTCAATAAAACAGAGATGAACTCCACAATCTGAAAACAAATAAGTCAGGCAAAAACTAAATAAATATGGCATACAGTTTGAACTTTTAGGCATGGCATATTTCAAGATACTAACAAAGTAACAAAGAATGATGATTTGTCAAAGTCAAACAATTAAGTTATTTTTCATTATTTAATAATGCCAAAATAGACATGAAATATATCTTGAAAACTGTTAAGAAATCAAAAACTACAATGCTACACGCAAAAAGTAGGGGACATAATGTACTCAACAATCTTGACAACATAAGCTCACAAAAGAAAATTAAAATCATAGCAGTATACCTTCAAACGGTGTTTTCCAAGAGGAGGCTGTAATTTGCCATATGTGGTTTGTAAGTTGCTTTCCAATGAAGAAACATCCAATAGTTTCAGTAAATCACCTGTTTCATATTTGAATGAGCAGAAAACAGAGACAGAAGTTGATAAAGAGAAATTAAGTTATTGTCGACTATGGAAAAGTTTGCCATACAAGCCATAATGATCATTTCCAAGAGAATAAAAAGAGTATAATATTAAAAGTCAAAATTCTTTTTTATAAGACCAAGTATGCAATGCATGACATCATCTATGCTTCATGGCATAGAAAACTGTACCAATGTCACGACCTTAGCTGGAATTGCCTAAGACGTGAGGCACCCTTGCGGCCAACACGCGAACTTAGCTTGCGTTGCCTAAGTCGCGCTTCGCCCTTGCGATATTGCTCCGCAAAGATCAGCCCACTTGCAACCTCTTGCAGGTCCCGAAGGACCTGTAAAAGAGAAAGTTGATTAGTTTGAAAGAACGAGCGACGGACAAGTCCCGACGTCTCGCGAAAAGGGGAAGCTTTACAAGCAATTCAGCGAGCACCTTGCGTGCATAAGAGAAAAGAGGGAGAGGGGGAAAACAAGGACTTTAGAGGGTTGAACGAACAGTTGCAAGTCCACAAACAGCTGCTCACCGGGTGCCGGGCGCGACAACAAGTTCCCGTCAAGGTAACGTGCGAACTTGCGAAAGGTTGTTCAACGCCCAACACTATACCGAAGCCCCATCCAGCCCGATGCCACCCAGGGGGTTCCAAGGGGCTGAGATGGCTAACGTTTTGGTGAGCGGAGGCGGACTGCGAAAGGCAGCCCGTGGCACACGAAAACGGAGCTGTTTTGGGCTGTTTTGGGGTTGTTTTGCACGGTTCGGTGAGCGATAGCTTTGTAGCACTGCAACTTTTTCGAACTTACATTTTTACAAGCAAAATGACTCAAAACCAAGGCAAAACATGCTGCCAAACATTTGTACATGTAGATGAGAGAGACGAACGATCCGTTGAACGGAGTTGTTGCGGGTGCGCGACGACCGTTCGTGACATTCTCCCCCACTTAAACTGTCGACGCCCTCGTCGACGCTTGCTGGTAGTTGTTGATAATTGCTTCTTCATGTCGTAGGGCGTCTTCAGGCTCCCAACTGGCTTCGGTTCAGGGAAGCTTTCGCCACTTCACCAAGTACTCTGTCTGCTCAACTCCATTGGGTAGCTTTATCTTACGGTCCGCCAGAATGGTTTCAACTCGCTTCTCATAGGAGGCTGTGATGGGAGGTAGCCGAGTTGGAACACTTCGGGAAGCATTTTGCGAATCCGAGTGGTAGGATTTTAGGTTGCTGGCGTGAAGAACATTGTGAATTTTGAACCACGCCGGCAACTGCAACTTGTAGGAGACGTTGCCTACCCTGCTGATAATTGGGAAGGGCCCTTCGTACTTGCGCACCAATCCTTTGTGGACTTTATTCCTAAAGAATTGGAGTGATGTTGGTTGGAGCTTTACCAACACCAAATCGCCAACCTTGAACTCCTGCGGTCGCCTTCCCAAGTCTACCCACTTCTTCATCCTTTTTGCCGCCTTCTCCAAGTAAGCCCGCGCAATATCTGCATTTCGGTGCCACTCCTTTGCGAAGTGGTAGGCTGACGGACTACTCCCAGTATACCCAATTGCCATGGTGTGAAGAGTTGACGGTTGTTGTCCTGTAATGATCTCGAAGGGGCTCTTATTGGATGCAGAGCTCCGCTGCAAGTTGTAGGAGAATTGGGCAATGTCCAACAGCTTCACCCAATCTCGTTGGTTGGCACTCACGTAGTGCCGAAGATATTGCTCCAGGAGCGAGTTTATCCTTTCAGTCTGGTCATCCGTCTGGGGGTGGAGGCTTATGGAGAAGTATAACTTTGACCCCAACAATTTGAATAGCTCGGTCCAGAATCGTCCCAGGAATCGAGCATCTCGATCACTAATGATATTGTGCGGGACTCCCCAATACTTCACCACATCCTTCATCATCAGTTTGGCCGCCTCTTCCGCTGAACAATGTAGGGGAGCAGTAATGAAAGTTGCATAGTTTAAAAACCGATTGACCACCACGAGTATCGATCCGAGTCTCCCTACAAGTGGCAAGCTTGATATGAAGTCCAAGGAAATGCTCTCCCACGGCCTTTCTGGTATAGGCAATGGCTCCAAAAATCCCACCGGCTTCCGCTGCTCCACCTTGTCTTGTTGGCAAGTGAGACATGTTCGAACATATTCCTCCACATCAGTCCCCATCTTCGACTAGTAGAAGGCCCTCTCCACGAGAGCCAATGTTCTGTGAATGCCTGGGTGTCCAGCCCAAAAGGAATCGTGACACTCTCTTAAGAGTTCACGCCTCAAGTTGTCCACTCAGGGAACATAAACCCTAATCCCTTTTGTGTAAACGAGTCCCTCCTGGACCCAAAATCGTCGTGCCTTGCCTTCTTTGATGAGCTGCATCAGGATAACTGCTTGGGGGACACTATACAGTCCATCCCTTATCCTGGAAAGGAAGTTGGAGTGCAACTGACTTGCTTGGCCTCCGCCCTCCAATTGTACGGCATTCACGCACTCCACCTTCCGACTCAATGCATCGGCCACGACATTTGCCTTTCCAGGCTTATACTCCATTGCCATATCAAATTCAGCCAAAAAGTCCTGCTATCGTGCTTGTTTTAGGGAAAGTTTCTTTTGTGTTTGGAAATAGCTCAGGGCGATGTTGTCTGTCCTCAGCACAAATCGCAATCCGAGAAGGTAATGTCGCCAAACTCGTAGACAATGGATCACCGCTGTCATCTCCTTCTCGTGCACTGGATACCGCCGCTCGGTCTCGTTGAGCTTGCGGCTCTCGTAGGCCACCGGATGACCCACCTGCATGAGTACTCCCCCAATAGCGAAGTCCGAAGCATCTGTATGGACTTCAAAAGGCTCCCCATAGTCTGGCAATTTAAGTATTGGTTCTTCCATAACAGCAGCCTTCAGATCTTGTAATGCTATTTCACATTTGTCAGACCACTTCCAAGGCTGCTCCTTCTTCAGCAACTCCGTCAGTGGAGTTGCACGCTTCGAGTACCTCGCTATGAAGCGTCGATAGTAGTTGACGAAACCAAGGAAGGATCTCAACTCAGGCACCTTCTTTGGAGTTCGCCATTCCGCAACTGCTTGCACTTTTGATTTGTCCATGCGAATGGAGCCATCACCGATTCGATGCCCCAAGAATAAGATCTCTGTTTGGGCAAAGTAGCATTTCTCCCTTTTTACGAACAAAGTGTTCTCCCTGAGAACCTTGAAAATTGTCCGAAGGTGCTGGACATGCTCCTCGAGCATTTGGCTGTAGACGACGATATCGTCTAAGTAGACAACCACGAACTTATCCAAATACTCTTTGAATAGTTGATTCATGAGAGTGCAGAATATGGCCGGAGCGTTGGTTAAGCCAAAAGGCATCACCAAGAACTCAAACGCTCCATACCTGGTCACACAGGTAGTCTTCGCTTCGTCGCCTTCAGCAATACGCACCTGCCAATACCTTGACCAAAGGTCGAGTTTTGAGAAATACTTAGCTTTGCCCAACTGGTCGAACAAGTCCGCGATGAGCGAGATGGGATACTTGTTCTTCACTGTCACTTTGTTGAGGGCTCGGTAATCAACGCATAGTCGAAGGCTCCCATCTTATTTCTTCTGGAAGAGGACTGGAGCTCCAAATGGTGCTTTAGAGCTGCGGATGAGACCATCGCTTAGCAGTTCGCCTAACTGCTTTCTAAGTTCAGCTAACTCTGGTGGGGGCATGCGGTAGGGTGGTCTCGCTGGAGGCTTCACTCCTGGCTCCAGCTCGATGCTGTGATCTACGCCTCTGCGTGATGGAAGAGTCTTCGGCAACTCGGGTGGCATAACATCATTGAACTCCTTCAGGACGTTCGCCACCACAGCAGGTTCTTGAATGGCCTTCTCGTCGAGTGGCTCTAGCTTCATAGCAACCACGAATGTTAGTTCACATTTTCGCACCCCTTTCTTCAGTTGCAAAGCCGATATGTGTTGGGGTTTCTTGGTTCCTCTCCGAGAGACGGGAACCACGCAGGGATCGTCACCCCCCATCATACACAAGGAGTTTAGGAACGGCATTGGCACCAACTTCGCTGCGTGCATGAACGCCATTCCAAGAATCACTTGGAAGTCGTCCAGTGACACCGCCATCATGTTGGTGTTCCCGCTCCATGTTCCGATCTTGATAGGAACTCCCTTCGCCAACCCGGAGATTCGCCTGGCCTCCGAGTTCACCACCTTCATTCGACTTGGGCTCTTCTCTAAGATCAACCCAAGTCGCTTTGCTTCTGAATCGACAATGAAGTTGTGGGTGGCACCCGTGTCCACCATCGCACGGGTCGTTTGGCCATTTAGCTTGATGTCCACGTACATCAGTTCACCAATTCCTGCTTTTTGTAGCTTTGTCTTCATGTTCTCCCCCACTTGACCCCGCATAGCGTTTAACAAATGCATTGCCCCCATCCGGGGTCCTTGTGACTCCTCATCGTCGCTGCTGGATTCAAAACTGCTTGAACTAAGAGCGACAGCTTTGCCCTTATCCGATTGGGGAGGGTGGATGGAAGCCGTTAAAGCATTGAGTGCCTATTTTTGTGGGCACTCCCTCACCATGTGCGGCCCTCCGCACAAGAAGCATCCTCCCGGTTTTGAGGTCTTGTCTTTTGGGTTTGGCCCTTTGTAGGAGCTCTTCTTCTTTTATTCGCCCCCGAGCTCCTTCCCTCGAGAATGTTTTGGAGGACGATTGCCTGAAGATTGTTTCCTTCTTCCCGGGTCTTCGGAGGAAACAAAGTCGGCTTTCCGCAGCAGCAATTGCCCCGACCACATCGGTGACATTCCTTCGATTTAGTTCTTGTTGAGCCCATGGCTTCAGACCATCGAAGAAGCTGAACAGCTTGTCCTTCTCGGACATGTCCTGCATGTCCTGTATGTCCAACATTAGTGTAGAAAATTGTTTGACATAGTCTCGGATAGAAGTACTCTGGCAGAGTTGTCTCAACTTCCTCCTTGCGACGAACTCTGTGTTCTCGGGTAGGAACTGAGTTCTCAACTCCCACTTCAAGTCCTCCCATGTGTCAACTCGACACCGACCTTGTTGGATCTCCTCCCAACGGGTTCACCACCAAAGTTTCGCATCTCCGTTCAGATACATTGTTGCTATAGAAACTTTGGTGTCTTCAGAATCGGGCCTCGTAGCTCGGAAGTATTGTTCCATGTCGAATAGAAAATTCTCGAGCTCTTTAGCATCTCTAGCCCCTCCATAACCATGAGGCTCGGGTGCCCTTAAGTTCTGTGGTGGTGCAACGCGGGTGTTACTTCCTCCCACATTTAGTACTCTAGTGAGCATAGCCACCCTTGAAATGAGTTCCGCTACTATTTCCTGCAGGTGCTGCACGGAGTCTTTGGTGTCATCTGACAGTCGGTCGACTAGGGCCTCGACCTTATCGATCCTGGACTCCGCTTCCTCTTGCGAGCTCTCTACCTCAACAAGCCTTTGTTGGCCGTGGTAGAGTTCCTCCACGCTTGCTTCAAGAACATCCAAGCGGGTTTCCGCCATTGTGAGTCTCTCCTTGTGACTCTTTTTCCCAATTAGCGCTCCAGATTGCGCTTCCTCCGCTCACGGAGAGTAGCCAACTTCTCGCTCATCACGTTCGCTGTCGCGCTCCTCTTGAGCTGCTCCAACAGCATGAGAGCGAGTGTGCACATGCAGCCCACCTGCGGCTGCTTAGGGCAAGGGTCCGGCTTGCCTCGTCTTGCATGATTCGCCACGATGCTTTGCCATGGCGAAGTTGCGAAGTTCCTTCGCTACTCGCTCGAAGTGCTTGCCCGCTCTAATACCACAATGTCACGACCTTAGCTGGAATTGCTTAAGGCGTGAGGCACCCTTGCGGCCAAGACGCGAACTTAGTTTGCATTGCCTAAGTCACGCTTCGCCCTTGCAATATTGCTCTGCAAAGATCAGCCCACTTGCAACCTCTTGCAGGTCCCGAAGGACCTGTAAAAGAGAAAGTTGATTAGTTCGAAAGAACGAGCGACGGACAAGTCCCGACGTCTCGCGAAAAGGGGAAGCTTTACAAGCAATTCAGCGAGCACCTTGCGTGCACAAGAGAAAAGAGGGAGAGAGGGAAAATAAGGACTTTAGAGGGTTGAACGAACAGCTGCAAGTCCACAAACAGCTGCTCACCGGGTGCCGGGCGACAACAAGTTCCCGTCAAATTAACGTGCGAACTTGCGAAAGGTTATTCAACGCCCGACACTATACCGAAGCCCCATCCAGCCCGGTGCCACCCGGGGGGTTCCAAGGGGCTGAGATGGCTGACGTTTTGGTGAGCGGAGGCGGACTGCGAAAGGCAGCCCGTGGCACACGAAAACGGAGCTGTTTTGGGCTGTTTTGGGGTTGTTTTGCTCGGTTCGGTGAGCGATCGCTTTGTAACGCTACAACTTGTTCGAACTTACATTTTTACAAGCAAAATGACTCAAAACCAAGGCAAAACATGCTGCCAAACATTTGTACATGTAGATGAGAGCAACGAACGGTCCGTTGAACGGAGTTGTTGCGAGTGCGCGACGATCGTTCGTGACAGTATGTCAACAGTAGAAGTCTTCTGAGATCTTATTTTTAGTTAAAAACATTCAACTACAACATGTATGCAAGTTTGAACATTTCATGCAATTGGAAGTTTTTATGGTTTCAAGCATGGTATGCAGTACCGAATGGTACTACCCGATATGGGCGATACGTACCGGTCCGACGACATACCGGTGCATGGATCGCTCGGTACCGGTATAGTGCTACAGTGCTACAGCAGTGATTGCAAAAGGCGCTCGGGCGCTCGCCTAGGCGCTAGGCGCTCGGGCGAGGCGAGGCAGGCCCGAGCGCCTCGCTAATCTCCCAGGCGGCATGCTTCAAACAGGCCGCCGCCTGGGCCGCTCGCCGAGCCCCGGCGCTGGGACGCTCGCCGAGCCCAGGCGCTGGGCGCTCGCCCGAGCCCAGGCGCTGGGCGCTTCGGGCGAGCGCCTCGGGAAACCAAGGGCGACCGAACAGGATTTTAGGTCTGGTTCGGTCCTGGTTCGGTTGTTAGTTGGTTCAATCGAACCAACTAAACCGCTATAACCCTTACCCAACCCTAACCCGCTGCCCGCTGCCGCTCCCGTCTCGCTGCTCGCAAACGCTGTCGTTGTCGCCACTCGCCGTTTGTCGCTGCTCGCAAACGCTGCCTCTATGGCCGCTCGCGCCTCCCGCTGCTCGCGCTCCTGCTCTCGCTGCCGGGGCGGCTCCCCCCGTCGCTATCGCTACTCGCACGTCCCGCTGCTTGCACCTCCCGCGAGCCCTCCCGCTGCTCGTCCGCTCCCGCTCCCCTTTCCCGCTGCCGCTCGCCGCTGCTTCCTCGTTTCACTCGTCAACAGGCTTATACTGGTTAATATTAAGTTATTTGATCTTCGGCGCCTCCCTGCTCGTCGCTCCTGCTCTCAGCTGCCGCTGCTCGTCGCTATCGCTAACTCGCACTCCGCTGCTTGCACCTCCCGCGAGCCCTCCCGCTGCTCGCCGCTCCCCTGCTCCCTTTCCCGCTGCCGCTCGCCGCTGCTTCCTCTGTTCTCCGTCAACAGCTTATACTGTAATATTAAGTTTATTTGAATTTTAAATGATTAATTTTCATACTGTTAATAGATTAATAATATATTGTTTATATTTATTAATTATATTATATTTTTTTATATTTTATTAATTATATTTTAGATTTTTATATTTTATTAATTATATTTTATATTTTTATATTTTTATTAATTATATTTTATAGTTTTATATTTTTATATTATTTATTAATTATATTTTATATTTTATATTTTATTAATTATATTTTATATTTTTATATTTTTATTAATTATATTTTATATTTTTATATTTTTATTAATTATATTTTATATTTTTATTAATTATATTTTATATTTTTATATTTTTATTAATTATATTTTATATTTTTATATTTTTATTAATTATATTTTATATTTTTATATTTTTATTAATTATATTTTATATTTTTATATTTTTATTAATTATATTTTATATTTTTATATTTTTATTAATTATATTTTATATTTTTATATTTTAGCGCCTCGCTTCGCTCGGGCGAGCGCCCAGTGCCTCGGGCGTTTTTGGACCTTGGCGCCTAGCGCTTTTTAAATCACTGTACTATAGTACTATACTGTAGCAGTGCTACAGTAAGGAAGAAAATATATATAACTGTTCGGTACAACCTGGTGTACCGCTCAGTACAACCTGGTGTATCGCTCGATACGCTGGTATCGTACCATACCGAGCCAACCTCGAAACACCGATACGGTACGGTATTGCATACCTTGATTTCAAGAACATAATCATATCAAGGTGAATAAAAGATGAAGTACTTTAAAATCAGTAAGTGTATAATCCATCATAAAATGAATAGAGTTAAGCAAAAGAAAATCAGCTAAGTATTTAGAAATCATTAACGGTTATCACCAATCAAGAATCCACAAAGAAGAACCTCACATAGAAATGAGTATACACACACAAAAACTGAAATGAATGCTAAAAAACTATCAAGCAAAATTATAATGAAGTTAGATTAAAAAAACTAGTAAAATGAATGGACTGGCAAAGTTGTAATATATATGTGTATGTGTATGTGTGTAGTATTTAACTTTGACCAGAAGAAGCATGCTCCATCAGCAACAAAAGAGATTCCAATTCTTCTGCAGAAATAGTTATTCTAGACAAGCCCAATGCGTTCATTCCAGGACCCAGAGTGTTTGATTGTTTGACCAGACAGTAAAACTTTAATCAAATTACCATCTGATAGTAAATTGTCAGACATACATCACAGTGTCAAACATTAATGTGAGCAATGACATCCATGACACCCATATTCTTATATAACACCTCTAGATATATATGCACTTTGAGACGATTGGCAGATAAAACTTCACAATCATGTTAAACCTAGAGGTTTAAGTAATCTTCTTATCATTGTAGCAAGGCCATTGTACAAGTAAAAGCTTCTGAGGGATAGAATGGACTAGAATCCTTCAAGATCTTAGAGAAATATCTTAGTGATTTATATTATGGAGGCATACATGGCTTCAGGAAGAAGCTCAAACCTTTTTTTGGGGATTCCCCAATGGGTCTTTGGAATAAACAAAATAAACTAATCCTTAGCCTGCAAGCCTTTATGCATCTAAATCAAGACGGCTCAGCATATATATATACACACACACTTATAACTTAGTACAGGAAAAATAGAACTTAATTTAAACGCTACAAATGGTATTAGCTTGATGGGCACACTATGTTTTGCAATAACAACAACACTACAAAAGATTTTCAGCCAAATTTAAACAACCTAAACAACTACCATGGTGCTAAGTTGCATCCCCAGACTGGCTCAGAAACAAAGTTTGGCAAAGGGCGAGCGTAAAATTTGCAGGTCATCTAACAAAGATTGTTGCTTCATCACAAGGAATCAGAGCTCATGCCACCATGCCAGCTGACACAAGCAAAAAGAAAGTGAAAAATAACAGTTGACACCATTTCTATTATAGTGGTTGACCCCACTATATGTTGGCATCTTCAGCAACGGTCAACCTGACACGTGGCAATATCTTCCTAGCATGTGAAACTGTTGACATGTGCCTATATCTTCCTAGCATGTGTAACTATTGACACATGTGAATCAGCACATCAGTACCAATATACCAATAAACTTCAAAAGGAAAGCTGAATCGCTTGTCGATTGATTGCTTTTCTGATATGTGAAGCCCAGTTAATTAACAAACTAGATTCTTTTACACTTGCACTTTAGGAGCAGTCCTGCCTTTACCCATGTTTTCCAGTGACTTCTGCTGTTGCTTGACCATCATTGCATGTAGTCTCAAGATCTCATATAACATGAGTAAAAAGGACGGCATATAAAAGAAAGGGTGAACTGAAGAGGACCTGATGGAAATTGTGAAAAATAATAACTCAAAGTCTAAAATAATTCATGATATAGGATAACAATGGGCAATGAATGCAAAACTAAGAAACAATGATAGAGTTGGTTGTAGTGTACCACAAATCCTACAGTATATCTTGAAAGTCAAAATGTTTAGTCATCCTAATAAGGCTAGACTTTTCTGAAGAGCAATAAGTTTTAAATCTTCGAATAGCAGCATTGTGCCAAAACACCAACCAAAAGTGCAACATACCTAGTCTCTCTAGCATGCCCTCAACGGTTTCGTGACTAGCAATAACCAATGATCCATGAGTTAGCTGGCTTCTAAATGCTTGATAGGAAGATGCTACCAGTCGTTTGGGATCTAACAAACATATGCAGAAAGACAAGGAGTGAACTAGGACAGATTTAGGTCTCGAATCTTCCAGCGCATGACGAAATAATCTCCCCACATAACTGCATTTTTGACAGCACAATGACATCGATGAAGAGTAGATCAAAGTTCAAAACCCATATAAACTACAATACAAGTTCTATAACAAGTTGACATTATATAGAAATCAGGTCATGTTTACCTTGGGCTGCAAATTTTAGCTGAAAGCGCTGGAGGGGCACATCGAGTAATGGCACAAAGAATTTCTGCTGCATTGGCATGGACATGAGGAGAGTCCTGCACAAGCATTGCAAAATTAAAGTTCTCAGTCTCATATAATAAACATGTTTCTTTTTTCTTTCTCTATTTTTT
This sequence comes from Musa balbisiana, assembly GCA_004837865.1. Classification (NCBI taxonomy): domain Eukaryota; kingdom Viridiplantae; phylum Streptophyta; class Magnoliopsida; order Zingiberales; family Musaceae; genus Musa; species Musa balbisiana. The sequence goes on from CM017189.1 coordinate 17,149,722, forward strand.
ATGGTATATAGCATGTCTCATACAGGAAACACATGTTCCCCCTTATTTACTTATAGCAGAGTTCCAAGAAGGGATAGTCTAATATAGTTTTACAATAGATTAATTTAATATACAAACTTGAAACTACACATCATCATTCCACGATGACTAGAAAATTTTAATGTATTGCAGTTTTCAGTGGCAAAAGTGGCCCAGTAATCTATATGCATTCAAACATAATCCAAAGTTGCGAAGTAAAGCTGTGTGCTTTTGTGATGCCTATATATAGCTGTTTTGCATACTCCAATGAATTTCACTATGCCTAAATGACATGATCAAGACTTCATGTATGGCAGATAATCAATTCGAGGTCGAAAGAAGGCTGTTCAGATATTTAAAAGACAGTTCAAGACTGTTTGGAAAAAAAACAAGAACAGAGAGAGAAATTGAGAGAGAGCAAGAGAGGAGTGAGATTCAAGAGGAGAACAAGAGAACAAAAGAGAGAAGATGCAAGTGTTTTTCGTTCAAATCTGAAGTGTTTCATCCATTGATAAACTCCACTATTTATAGGGGTTTAGAAGTCTTAGTACAATGAAAGCAATGATTCCAAGAGTGACTAGGAACTTGTATGACTTCAAAGAATCCAAAATATGACTTCTATGAGACATAAATAGTTTTTAAAAAACTTATCACAACTGAGAAGTAAAAGCGTGCACTTAATATAAGAGTGCACTTAATTCAAAAGCAGAGTCCCAAGGTTAACACCTAGATTCTTCAATTTTCCACACAACTCTAAGAGTTTCTAGCAGGGATCATCGTACCGTGATATACCGCCCGATATGGGCGGTACACACTAGTCCAATAGGGGACCGACATGCGGACCACTCTATACTAGATGATCTATACTAAGAGGCTCTATATCACCCAATACGAGCTTGTACCGCTCGATAACAGTTGAAATCTGATCAATACTGATCAGTACATAGGCTTGTACCACTCGATAATGATCAAAATTCAACCTGTACCAGTCAATAATGATCGGATTTCGACCGTTACCGACGAACGGCTCATATCTAACCCTTTCCAATGGTCATATCCATTTGAATGGGTTTTTAAACCATTTCCTACCACTCTTTCACCCCCTTTCATTCTCTAAAACTCTTATACTCTCTCAATCTCTTTCTCACTCCTTATTCTCTTTCTCACTCCTTTATCTCGTTCTCACATTTACACTCTCTTAAAACTTCACAAAGCTATAATTTATGGATTTGATCAAGCTTGAGAGACTAATTAGGAAGTATTAGCATCTAAGTTGAGGAAGAACTCTCTAATCAAAGATAAATAAATAATTTCTCAATCGAATTCACCAACCCACTTAGTCTGGAGATATGGCAACGACATAGACAACAGTGCCTTGACCGACTATGGCGACAACGCCAAAGAGTCAATGGTAGCATCTACATAGTTTGAGGGTGGTGTATGGATCGAGGAGCAGTATTTTACACATGCCACCTAAAATTCAGATCATGAAACTCAATATGATAATTAGTCATTCTTCTCCGAGTAATAGTGATAGTTCGTCGTTTTTCTATGAGCAACAGTACTATGATTGATCTTATAATATGGAATAGTAGATCAATGGAGAAAGTAAAAGTCCCAACATTCTCCATACTCCACACCAATACATGCCACAATCATACTCCACACCAATACATGCCACAATCATACTTGCCTCAAGAGCCACCTAGGACACATGTGGTTCACGATAACTAAACTACGACAATCACCATATTGATGAACTAATGACATACAGTGTATCAGTATACTATGTTATGGGATCAATTTCAGGATTGAGTTCGACAAACATATCAAATTAGTATATAAATACATAGGATCGAGAACCCCAATCCATCGCTTGTGAAGTCTCATCACTCTTTTTGGTAGTAGAACCAAGCATATCCATTAATCAATTACTTGATTCATTTGAATCTTAAAGTTTAAGTTGTTTAACAAATAATCTAACAATTCAAATCATTTCTTTGTAGATAATTCAATATCAATGGAATGATGATCTGAAACGATACCATAAAGCTAGTCCTCAAAGCCCAAAAAAGATATATGCAACTATTCTTTCTTAATTTATATTTTTTTGCTAAAATTATACTAAATTTATATTTATTTCCAACTTAAAAATCCTAATCTAGCTTTTTTTCTATTTTTAAAAATTTTTAAAGCTATTTTCGACCAAATTCCATGTCATCAGTACGCCCCACCATACCAACACACGATATGTCGATATAGAATGGTACATATCGTACCATAGGCCAACCAACACATCGGTTTAGATCGATAAAGTGAACCTTGATTTCTAGGTCACTAATTCATGATTTTTTGCTAATTTCTTTGCCTTGAATAACCTCTTCTGAAATCCTTTGTAAACCTAGATGGTTCTCCCTCGATGGAAAAGAACTTGATCCCAAAGAGTAGTCTACAAGGTACTGGTCCAACAAGACTAGTGCAAAGTCACGAAGTTCCTCCAAAGAAACCCAAGTAGCATCGGAAGCTGGACGATCACGTCGCTTAATGAGAAAGTACTAAGGGATGATAGTAGTAGATGTAATAAGGCGATCATCAAAAATGGTCTCTATGTCATCCCTGTATTATGGGAGAGTCAATGCTTTAGGAGGACTAAGTAAGGCGATCATCAAGAATGAACACTGATAGATAGAGGACGTTCAAAAGTACCATGACTCTAAATTGAAAACTAGACTCAACATGCAAATCATGGATATGTTAAGCGAAGGAGTGGGTTAGTCTAGAGGCACGATAGTTAAGTGGAATGGGTGCAAAGTCAATGGATGCAAGGAGTACAGCCGAGGACAACTTCAAATGGACCTTTTCCGGTGAAGCGGCTTGGTTATTATATGCAAACTCTGCCATAGGTAAGGTTATGTCTCGGTTTTTCAATTTCTCCCTAATTAAACATCTAAGAAGATTTTCCAAAGAACAAATAACAATCTCAGTTTGACCATCTATTTGGGGTGAATGGCTGAAGAGAACTTCAATATTGTGTCAAATAGTTTTCACAAAATTTTTCAAAAGTAGCTAACAAATTTCACATCCCTATCTAACACTATAGTCGAGGGAAAAGCATATAACTTAACCACTTTATGAAAGAACAATTTAGCAATGTATAAAGCATCGTTGGTTTTGTTATATAGGATAAAGTGGGTCATTTTATAAAATCGAGCAACAACAACCAGAATAGTCATAGCCACAAGATATTTTGGGAAGTCCAAGAACAAAATCTAAACTCATATCTAGCCATAATGAGTATAGAATGAGTAATCAAGTATATAGGCCAATATTGTGCTTACGAGTTTTGACAATTTGACAAGTGTGACAATGCGACACTACTCGAGCAACATCTCGCTTTAAGGAAGGCCAGTAAAATCTATCCTCAACTAAATGCAATGGTCTTGTTGCTCAAGTGACTCTTCAACCTCATTCATGGGTTGTTTTTCAATGCATTGAAGATCTCCCAGGACTTGGATCATTTGGTTAAACAACTAGTTCAACATAGTGTCGTTATATACTAGTTTGGTCCTATGGGTGTCTCCCTCCCTGTATTGATCTTAGGAATCATCAAGAATAGGTTGGTTTTCACCCCACCTAATCATGATTCTAATGCTATCAATAAATTGCCTTTTGGTAATGATGTTGTTAATTGTTGCAATGCACAAGATAAAGGTGTAATGATTCAAGTTGTTCTCTCACCTTTTTTTTTTAAACAACTTTCTAGGTTTTAAAGTTCAATACTACTCTAGTTAAAGGAGTGAGAGAAAAAGGGTGATAAAATGAAAAAACCAAAATGGGGGAAGAAGAGATGAAGAAAATCACGATATAAAGAAATACACAATTTTTTTCAACAATAATGTTATTGAAGTTTTCAAAAAATTACCAAGCACCGAGAGCTAAGTGGTTCACCAATTCCGTAGGAACAATCACCCCAAAGTCCAACTCCATACGCAAGGGGTTGACGTTGGAGGTGCAAGGCTCCGTGAGTTTTGATTAAAGCTTTTATTGCTAGTTGGGACCCAATGGGGTGCAGGGCAGATTTCTTGATATACTCTGTTACCAAATTGATGTAGAACATAAAGAGAAATATATATATATATATATATATATATATATATATATATATAGAGAGAGAGAGAGAGAGAGAGAGAGGAGTGAGGTTAGAGAGGAGGGTAAGAGACTAGAAGAGAGAATATGCGAATATTTTTCAGTCATATTTGAAGTGTTTCGTCCATTGACAAGCTCCACTATTTATAAGGATTTTGGAGTCTTAGTACAATCAATAAAGACAATAATTTTCAGGAGTAACCTCCTAGGGAACTTGTATGTATTTTAGAAACCCAAAATGTGACTTCTATGAGACCTAAATAGCTTTAAAGAAATTATCACAGTTGAAAGTTTTCACAGCTGAGAAGTAAAAAAGTATACTTAATACAAGAGTGCACTTAGTACAAAAGTACAATCCCAAGGTTAACACCTAAAAAGACCAAAAGACTTCAATTTTCACACAACTCTTAGAGTTTCTAGGTTACTAATTCATGATTTTTTGCTGATTTCTTTGCCTCAAATAACCTCTTCTGAAATCATGTATAAACCTAGATGGTTCTCCATCAACACCAATCAACAAAAATATTGATGTTGTTTTTGAAAAAAGAACAATATGAAAAGGTTGAGCCAAATATTACTACCTTTAAGCTGTTAATAAAAAGAAAAGATGCCATTTCAACAGTAAAAAAGATAAACATTTGGTATGCAACTCAGTTAAAAACAAAATGAAAAACCTTTTATCAAACTGCATCCATCATGCATCTCTAGTCTACAAAAATCATCACTTATTAAATAAAGCCCCATCAAAATGTCCTAATTCTAAACAAGGATTGTCTTTTTTGGGTACCTAACCCATTTCGGCAATATGTCGGACTGGTACATACTTGTCTACCGACACAATACACCAGTGCATACCGATGTTTCGACAAGGAACAAAAAGAGCATGAAGAGGAAGTGGCAATAGAGGAACAAAGAAGGAGGAGAAAGGGAGAAGGAAGAAGAGGAAGCGGTGGAGTAAGAAGAAGAAGGAAGAAGAAGAAGAAAGGAAGGAGAAGAAGCAACGATAGTGTACCTAGGAAGCAGCGACAGCAGTGAAGCAGCAACATTGCAGAAGCAAAGCAGAAGTTGCAACGGCGAGGGCAGCACCATCGTATGCGAGAATAGGGCTCACGTTCGTGATCCCTTTTTTTAATGCTGAGTTGGATAGGGGCCCACTACTTTTTTGATTTTTTTATTTTAATCGGATCGCTCGAAATGGGGGTGGTGCGTGTATCGGCCCACTCTCAAACCAGTATGTACCACCCATACCATACCATTTCGAGCAGTACAATAGTCTATGATTCTAACTGAACTAAGAATGCTAAATCTATGAAACAATTTCTATCTTAAAAGATGTAAAATTCTGTAAAATAACTTTAAGGAGACATCTGCCTTCCTGAATTATGTTCTTGATGATAATGATTTTTTTAATCCAGTACTTACCTACAATATAACTTGTAAACGAAGATATAGGTAAATTAGCATCCTTGATGGCCTTGAAATTAGTTGATAAAAATATGAGCATAAATCATCTGGAAAAAAAAAAGCACAGAAAAGAACTGCAAAGCTCAACTTGAAACAAGTCGAAAAACACAATAGGATCTCAGCTCAGTTCAGTTTCATGTACTCAAACTGAAAGCCAAGAATAATGGTTGACACCATGATGACATCTCCGGTGATACTAACTTTAGAGAAACTAATCATCTTAGTTGCACATCTGAAAATTTGTTTCCACCAAGATGTGTGTGTGTGTATATATATACATACACACCAAGATGTGTGTGTGTGTGTGTGTATATATAACAATTATGCTTTGCAATTTAAAAGGTTCAATGAATCCAGGGATTTCTTGTTAAAGGGAATTCAATAAATTTCATTGTCTTAATGAGACAGCCATGATATTCTGCTCATCATCGCAGCCGAAAATGCACTTAATTTATGTTACTAATAATTTAAGGAAATAATTTTTTCAAAAAACATCATGAAGGAGAGAAAGAGATATCATAAAAGAGAACTATCAAAAGAAAAGAAAAAAAAGGACAGGTGCATGCAAGTAAATTAGTTCAACAATAGCCGTTATCCCAACTGGTTGGGGACCTTGGGGTTGACAACATGTATCTCTTGCCACCATTTTTGGTTCAATTTTATCATATGATGGCCTAGCCTTGCTTTGAAATCAGTATTGGTACCATTTTCATAATTTGACAAAGCTTTATGTTTGCTATTAGCTGCCTAAAGCAATCCTTCTTTCACTGGGAGGGACTACCACTGAAGTATTTTCAAATGTCTTATGTGCAAGATGCAAACATACAGAGAACCTATTATGTGATTTTTCTCAAAGAAGTTTAACAAACATTATGCAATTTTATTCTAACAAAAACTTCAATTCTAAATTTCTGTGGGCTACCCTATCCGTTAATGAATGGCATTATGCAAAGATATTCTAACCTTCTTGATCAACACCTCAGATTTCAGGATATAGTATGACAATATAAATTAGCATAAACCAATATAATTCCCATGTCCCTTCAAAAATCCACAATGTCAAGATTAACCACTCATGTTTAAGAAAAATATTGTTTTTATTTTTCTATAGTGAATTAGGTCTTTTTGATAATGGAAATCATCTAAGGAAGCCTCTGGTATATCGGCAGAGACCTATTGTTGACTCAACATTATTTGGCCTTCACAATATACTATTAGGAATAACAATCTCACAAGATGACAAAAATTCTGTCAACTGTGCCTACTTAGATACTAAAACTTATGATGCTTCAAAACAATAGATCTTTTGTGGGGTCTGTAAACTTTCAAATATTACTGAGAAATTCAATACATACAATTATTTATAAGGACAACATATTCTTTTCATCAGGTAAATGATAAACAAGATCAATTATACATTGGGATCCAGCATATATCACATACCGATGAACTAAACTTATCCACGATCATCTCGAGAACATCAGTATCTTCCACACACTGCATTGTATCCATGTAGCTGAATTGCATATTCTCATCAGCACCAATCAATCGAATGAGAACCTGCTTCACATTGCCAATATCAGAACTAGTTGAAAAAAAAGAGACAGAGAAATGCTAAGGACCAGTATGTTTGTAGATTTGCATACCAACACAAGTACAAACATAATGAAACCATGAACTGCTAACCTCCATAATAGATGTGATTCCAATGAGATCCACAAGTTGATGAATTATTTCTCGATGACCCTAGACAATAACAAGAGAAGTAGTAAATGCAAACTCTCATTAATGCAAGTGATAACAGAAAAGAGGACACCGTAGAACTTTAGCTTATAACAAACATTAATAGTTGATATACAACAGAAACCAGATTATAAAGCTTGAAGAATCTATAAAACAACTCCAAGAAAGTGCAGATAAAGCACAGTAGAAAAAACCAGTGCAAATCATCTTCCACACAAGACCTTAATGCTCAACATCTAGTGATGAAGTCAATCATTCAACTTTATGTTTTTCATACAAAGATGGCAGAATTCATACAAATGTTCTCTCATTTTGATGGACCAACGGACAATTTGACCAACCATATTCAATAGTTAATGCAAAGCAAACATAAATATTTTTTTCACCATTTCCATAAGACCATATGAGAATGAAGGCTAATCAGCTTCCTCTTATTCATGGCTACTGTGCATACCAACAAAAAACAATGGAATTCAAATTCTCAGAATCCCTCTTATACAGTCATGTTAAGAACACGAAACAAAACTCCATGACAAAGAAAACTTAATACCATCTTGATAGAGGCTAATTGAACAAAAAGAATCAAAACAGAGAAATTTTAATTTTTTTGCTTTACCACGTGAACATCACAAACCTGAACATAATTAAGAAGAGGGCCTGTTTTCCGCATCATTAGGCATATCACAACCTTGCCAAACAACATAACATTTGCAATACTAGGTGTTAGACACAAAGAAAAGCTTGAAAATGCTGAGAAATCACTTATAACATTAGTTGTCTCATATAAAAAGTTCCAGTGATTACCTTACTGAAGTAACCAGCTAGCAATGTACTATGTGGGTGATCAGGCTTAAGGAAGGAGAATAACAAATCGAGAAGCTGAAACAAGAGAAAAAAGGTGCAATCTAGAAAAGAGTGGTCATGTTTAACCATACATAAGCTGTTAGGAGTTTCATAGAGACATTTACTTGTACATCCTCAACTAAAGCCCTCAATATGATATCAACATCACAGGTAAATATCTCACATGCAATAAACGGAAACCTGTATAAAGACAAGTTTCAACAAATAAGTCGAGTGGCAAAGTATTCAAACAATATCTCAGAAGACAAAAAAATCATAGCTCACTTGAAAATATTCTTCTTATCAGCATCCTCAGGCGGCTCCTCTATAATATAACGAAGCAATTGCTCCAATTGGGCCTTTCCTCTCAAACTGCATATGAGGATAGTAAAATAATAAACAACTAATAAAGCATTGCAAAGAGATCAAAACAAAATTGCAAATTACAGAGATGCCTATGTTCAGATTCGGCATTAACAAAAAAGGTTGAATACAAGGAGATGTCCAAAAATTAATTACAATATTTATGTCACATATTTACTTTATTAAATAGAAACGGTTACAATATAAAATAAATTAAAAAATAAGATCTATTATGATTGCTTCATATTTCAAAATTAACATAATTAGCTCAGTGCTTGTTTCTTGCAAAGGAAAAGGGATAGGCCATTCCAACATCACAAAAAATTGAAATATAATAAGCATTGAGGCATCTGGCACTCCAACAAATAGGTGGCATCCAAAGATGCATCTAAAGAGATTCTTTTTACTTGACATGAGAGGATCTATAAGCTTACTTACTAAGATACATAATACTTACTCCCCTCCTTACACAGAGATGGCAGTTTATCCTTTTTTTATCAGTAAGTAAAAAACATTTTATTGCTTAAAACAAAAAAGAAGCATACATTTCATCTATATGCTTGTTTACTAAGATACACAATGTTGGTTCCCCTCCCTATTACAGATATGGCAATTTATCTCTTTTTTATCAGTAAGTAGCTTATTGCCTAAAACTAAAATTTTCATTCTTCAGAATTGAGTAAGACAAGAAACAAACTAACCAGTAACACTTGAAGCTATATAACAATTATATCATAGAAAACCTAAGATCATGAAGTTGCATTGCCTTCCTTACTTTGACTTACTAGTTCAGCAGTAGAAAAATTAAGAGATAGGAGAAAGAAGTCCAAAAGTTACCAAGAGATTCAATTTCATCTGGTCAGGTCTGTACTTACCAGACCTGACCAGACGAAACTACCAGTATTTACTAGACCAGGTATGAACCAAGACGTGGACCACCCCATTTTAGATGGTCCGTTCTGTTCATTTTGTTAGATGTTAGGCTGGAACTTCTTTCTTTTAGAAGGCTCCAACACTAAACCAGATGCCTTTTAGGGCTAGCGAGAATAAGTGAGCCTGTTCTCCCTCTCCGCACTGTCGCGCAACCACCATGGCCCGCCCATTGTCACTCATCGCCTATCACTAACCTCATCTCCTACATTTCTCTTTCTCCTCCTTATCCCTTCTTCTCCCTTCTTCCTCCCACCTCCCCCAACAGAACACTACCACAGTTCATGCCGACACACAATGTATTGATATGTTTGCATGGATTGGACCCGTAACACTCTAGCTATCAACCGGTATGGGTTTGGTACCCAAAATTTCATTCCTTGTTACATGGTATATATCTACATACCTCCAAAACACATGAACAGTTCAGTATTTCTAGGAATGGGTGATATATTAGAACACAATTGACATATAAGAAAGCAACCAAACAAATAACAAACAAATAGGAAACAAAATATTACCATTGAAGGTGCTTGATTGATTACCATTAAAAAAGGTGTTTGAAGGCTAGTTTTTCTAGTAAACCAACTACAATTTGTGCCGGCTGATAGCCAACATGTACATGAACAATCAATTTCACCAATCTAGCCCAGAAGAAAGCTAGCCACTACATAAACTCAACAAACCAACTTACTAGGCTATTAAGCTGTACCGAATAGTAAGGGTATCACCAAGCACCAATATCGAGGTTTTTCTCCAAGTACCAGTATTGAGTTCTTTTCTTATTTTTCTCTGTTTTTTTATAATATCAACAGCATCTTTTTAGGTTCCTCTCTCTCTCTCTCTCTCTCTCTCTCTCTCTCTCTCTCCCTTTTGTTTCCTCTGTAGCCTTGCCTCCTTTTCTTCTTCTCCTCCTCCATTACCACCACCACCACCACCTCCTCTTCTTCTTCCTCCTATGCCACCACCTCCTCCTCCACCGCCACATCCTCTCAATTCCTCCCTCCTCATCACCAACCAAACACAGCATCAACATGTATGCCTGCTGACACACAGGACACCCAGTGGCACCAATACAAATAATAGTGTGCCCAAGGACCACTTTCAGCACTAGACAGATTTGTAACCTCACTTAACTGTACTTATCATTAAATTTCCTACTGTCCCTCTTGTTTCTCCTCCTTGCTCCTCATCGACATTCATCCCCACTTCTTATCTTCCTTTCCTTCCTACAACAGTGATGAATCGCTCATATTTGGCCAACTCTAAATTATTGGTATGAGTCAATCTAAGTTTGAAAAGGACTTGTAGAGAGAGAGAACAGATAGCACTGACAAAAATGAGGACTTCAAAACCAAACCTTTGATCATAACAACCAATATTACCAGACTGATCTCATACTACTCGAGGTCGACTTAATAGATCTGTTTCCCACCTTTAAAAACTATTGAGGACAATATAACTAGAAAATGAAGAAAACCTAATACATATAATAGATACATTTTTTATATTTTAAAATATTCAATTTTAAACATAATGATTATCTCAAGCTCGAGTCTCCATGCATGAATGAAAAAACAAAAAAAAGAAGATTGTGACTTTGGATAGTGACTCCAGAATCTCATTTAGACTCCTAACAATCTGTTTAGGCATAGAACTTTTAAATTGCATACTTTCCACATTTTTCTTCTGCTGCTATTTTTCAATGTGATAAGACAATTGGTGTTCCAGTGTAAGAATGTATAAATCAATATTTAAAGCATTTAAACAACCTTATGGTTTATTATATTTGTGCGGTCAATTGTTCTCAAACCAAAACAGGTCAATTACTAGTTTGATTCTTGCACTCTTTTTATCTGCATTTATGTTTTCTTGAATTGTTTGAGACAGTGTGGATAGTTTTTTTTTTTTCTTTTCTTCTGGACTTTCTTTGGCACTGTAGAAGGATGCATGACCAAACGTTGGTAAATTTATTCACATTCAGTCAAAATATTGAAGATAATTTTCCACATTTTACATTTAATTGGGTTTGTATCAGTCAGGTTTGTAGCTCATTCAAAGCTAGCTAACTAATGGATAAATAATTTAATACTATAGAAAAGGATACACCAAAATTTTCAGCATCCTTTTTAGGACCATATCTCATTCAATGCTAGCTAACTAAGAAAATTTAAAGTTCTTCCTATAAGATCATTATCTCAACATGTAAAAGCAAATGATTAGAATCAAATATGTATATTCTTAAACATAGACCAAAAACCCAATACTAGAGTAAAACAAACTATTACAAATTTAAAAGACGAGTATTCAGTGCTTTGCATTCTTGGATTATTTCATCCTCATCAAGAAGATCTTCCAAGGTAAAGTTTTCCTTGTCCAAAATAGCGTCTACCTGAAACAAAGCTGGAACCAGTATTAAAAAATGCATTTTGTATTATACGCATTATATAAACTAATAATGACAATGCTTATGAAGGGAAGAAACAGCCAATATTTTCGCCATCATAAGTAACAATATACAAAAATTTCCCGTGGAGACAAATGGTAACACAACGCGCATCCCAAAATTCGGACGAACAAAACCCCAATCCCATCCAAGAAGGTGAAAGAATAAGAAATCGCATCCGGTAAGAGCGTAAAGACTCACGGGAGACGCTTGACTCAGTCCGGTCATGCGCCAGAACATCCTGACGGCCCCCGATCGAAAGATCCCAAGCGCGCCTCGGGCGCCCCAACTGCTAGATCTAGGGTTCCGGGGACCGGAACCCTCGCCAATTGGCTCCAAGAAAACCCTATGGGGGGGAACAGAACCCTAGGATCCCCGATCCGCTCTTCCTCGGGCGGCTTCTTGAAGCGAAACAGATCGAAGGTCGGAGGAAAACGCGCTTCAAAGAAGGAACGCGCAGCGAATTGACCGGCGATTGGGAATGGGTGGGCTCAAAGGGATCGATCTCGAGGAGGGTTTGAGGGAAGAACGAGATGAGGAGGGCAGAGGAGAGGGAGGGAGAAGGGAAATGGGCGAGCCCTTCAATCGCGGGAGACGAAAGAGGGAGATCGTTAGGCCTACGGTTTGCTTAAATACGGCCCCCTCCCTGGAGAGTGCTTCCAACTATTTAGGGAGATCAATTAGTTTCTTTTTTTATTTATTATTATTATATGTATATATATATTATATTTTTTATATCCTTAAAATTTTGAAAATAACATATTTCCCCCCTCCCCCCCCCCATAAAGTTAGTAGAGATTGTATACGTTGTTAAAATTATGATCATTTATATAACTTTGGTTAACATCCATCTATAAAATTGGCAACATAACATCTAAAATAAAATATTCTCTCATTAATACACATGATAATTCATAATCGATGGTAGTAAAATAATTCTTGAGGCTTTTGATCTGAGGAATTTTATCGAATACAGACCCGTACGAGTTTTATGACTCATTTGAGCAGGATTTCAATGACCAAAATCTATTTAAATTTCAAAAAGACTTATCATGCCTCATCCCAAAAAATATATTTGGATCGCATCATCACAGAGCAACAAATGGATCGATGCATGATGTATTGACTAATTTATATTGCATGAACAAACACGGAACTTGTAATTAATTAATTCCTTACAAAAAATATTCTTATGAAAAATAATGATCAAGTTAGCTTTATATCAACAACCAAAATGGGCGTAGCAAACTCTCAAATTATTTGTTTGCTTATCTTAAGTACTAGTTCATAGGCCAACCATTATCATGCTCAATTTAATTTGGTCAAATTCCAATCAATGTAGCTTCCAATTTGTGACATCATTTGAGCTACCATGCATAAATTGAGATCCAGCGTCATTTTGGATGTGATCTTTATTAGTTATAATGATCAATGACTAATCATGGTAATGTGAAGGCAGATCTTGATCATTCATACTACATTAGAAAACAATTCTAGTCTTCTATTTATTTTGTGCCCATGCATAAATTTTGGAGCATTTTGATATAATTTTCTGCTAGTTCAGACCCAATATAACTATTTTGATATCATTTCTCATCAAGTTAATTAAAATTTTACTTTGCATTTTTCAGACACAAAAAAAAAAAACTAACGATGCAAGAGAATGCAAATTTATCAATTAGATAATTGAATGTTTTGTAAAAGTTCTTTCCATATTCTAGAGTGAGTTGGTTGTGAAAACAAGTTTAAAAGACCAAAAATAAATTTAACTATGCTATTTTAACTTTGTGTGGAGAAAAATCATTTATATTTTTTTAATTTAAAATCAATTTTTTTAAAAATTTAAGAATATTTTCCATATTTAACCAAAACTGGGATGTTATGGACTGGTCAAAAGAATATTCTTTTTTGAAGAAATTATAATATTTGTTTCTTGAACATGTCATAGTGGAATATAACCACTACCCTCTCATAATTATTAGGCTTTGGCTGAAATTATAGATATTGTGGTTAGAAGAGGTGAGACAATTAAATTAGTATTAGTAGTATGAGGATAAGTAGAGAAACATATAAAAATTTTACTAGAAGCTATATATGAGGATCTATATGATTCTAAATTGACTAAAAATATTATTTTATGTAGAACTTAATGATAACTCCAATTTGTATGTGCAAAGCAAAGAGATGGAGAACAAATATTTGTACATTAGCACATCTTTTTTACCTGTATAAATGGACAACAATGCTGTTCAACCTGAGGAACTCCTAAGACAAATATATATCAAGGATTCATACACTGATTCTGATCCTAGTCATAGAGGAGAGAGGTTTGCAGTAGGTAAAGAGGGAGTTACAAATATTTCAAGACAGGGATGTCATGCAGCCCAACAGCATGAACATGCAAGCTTGAGTGTTTCAGACACCACACTTTCTTCAACAATCAGACCATGGACCAGTAATGTATGTAGATTTTTCCTCTTTATTCTTTTTTGTTATAGATACTGTTTGCATTTTGTTGAATGAAGCAGAACAACTGATGCGGAACCAATTAATTTATTTTTTAATTAAATAAATTTAATTAATTTAATGATATTTTGTATATGTAATAAGTTGTCATATCGATGTCTAATTAACAAGGAGAAAAAGAAAACAAATACAGAAACGATGGCAGGAATATGAATTAGGATTGAAGCGGCACTAGGAAGAGATGAATTAGTGCAGTGGATTAAAACTCGTAAGTTTGAAATCGATTTCGTAAATGTGCAGAGATTTCGATTCGACGAAGAATAACTTAATAAAGATAGCTCGAGTAAAGAAAGTTAAGAATAGGGAGATGAAAATCGAAAGTTTGCTGCTAAGTAAATAAGTATTTCAGAAAGTTAAACACTCACACATTCAAGGAACACCACAATTTAAAGTGGTTCGATCAAATGACCTACATCCACTTGCGAAGCCTTCTTCGATAAGGCTCGTAACTTCTACTAATAAATCACTTTGAATGGGAAGGACCAAATACCCTTCTTACAATCTTTTTATAAGTGGTTCATACTCTTATAGATTTTTTAAAGAGAAAGAGGGAGGTGAACGCATAAGCTATTGAAAACAAGACTTTGCTAAAGCTTTTTCTCAATTTCTAACTTCTGTGTCTTCTCTGCTGAGAATTGAGGGGTACTTATAGACCCCAAGAGGATTCAAATTTAAGCTCCAAATTTGAATTACTTTTGGATTCTCGGAACTGGCGGTGCCATCGCCTGTCAATGTCACATTGACCATGTATTGGTGATGCCATTGCCCGACCTTTCGGGTCACTGGTTGAGCTCCAAATTTGGCCCAAACCAGTTCAAATTCGGGCCCAATTGGCTCCTAACCGGATTATAAGATTAACCCTTAATCCTAACCCTAATTACATATAAACTACGAAATTAAGACATAGTCCTAAGCAAATTTTTAACCGGCAATGTCGAGTTTCCTTTCGGCGAACTTCCAGCGGAATTCCGATACACCCTCGGATTTCTTCCGGCAAACTCCCAGTAGGCTCTTGGTCTTGTGGCGAGTTTAATGAATCTTTGGCAAGTATCCGAACCTTTTCAGTGATCTCCGCGAACCTCCGACAATTTTTCCGGTGGAATTTCGAAAACTTCGGCAAGTCCCCGATTCCTTCTCAGTTGGTTCCGGCAGCACTTCCAATGATTCTTCGGACTTTTGACGAACTCTTGAACATCCATTAAATTTGATTCCGGTAGACTTGCTTTATGTCTTCAAGCTTTGGTAGTTAATCCTACATACTTAACTCGATAATATGGATTAGATCAATTAACCTATCAATTGACTGAACATTCTCTTTAAAATCTCTCAATCAAAATTATCATCAAGAAAGAATGATTATTTATCAAATCAAATCAAAAATATTATCTTTTTGAAAAGAAAATATCATATATTTGATGTAATTATAATATTTTTATTTTTATTATTTTTTATTCTTGTACTAGAGTCTTAAAAAAAAATGTAAGAACATTATAATGTACCATCAATAAAATAAGTTTTTTTCGAATATAAATAGTATGAGGCTATATTTGTTTTTGGATGACAATGATTCTATCTTTTTGTGCGAGATACGGGTGAAGACTTTCATCCTGAAAGTGCTACCCAAATGAGTTTGATAGTTATCATTTTTTTTTATTCGTCTATAAAAAAAAAACCTTGCTATAAGTCTTACATCAACAATAATGAGATAATTGAATTAAATAGATTGATAATGATTGGTGAGGATGTATATCCTGTTGGATGCTTTTAAGGTATACTCTATAGTTATTGTATAGGTTGTATGTATGTAACAAAAGAACAAATAATATGAACACTAAGTCATGAAAACCCGTTGCCTCCATTTATTGAAATCTTTCTCTTATTGCTTCTATCTTCTTCAACAGATCTGCGGCCTTTACATCAGTGCAACCTAACTATCACGTCATTGACTGCATTCCGAAGCATCATCCAAATATCCAATCCACCTGCACACACTTGAAGAACCCCTCACTGCTTGAAACACTCGACAGCCTCACATGCAAGATTGCAAACCTGGCTTTGGATGCTTCGAGGAGCACGATTAGCTGAACAAGTTGGCAACCCTCAATAATTTGTCTTCCCTGACGGAGCCCCCTTGCAGAGATGTTTGACAGGAAATGGCAGATCTCACTGTGATAATGCAGGTACAGATGATAGTCCACTCCATTTTGCCGTGGTCCTATTTGTGCATCGCATGTGAGAGCAATAAGTGCCAAACACTGTGGATTTGTATAAAGCTGCAGCAGAAATCAATTGTCCTCCCTCATGAGTTCATGTCTTTCTCATGGAAAACATCATCCAACATCAGATGTGCATTTTAACTTTGAGTTCCCCCTCATCAGAGCACTCTGACGTCAATAAGAAATGCCAATATGATACAATAAACTCTCAGAAAATGCTGCGTATATAATCCTTGCCTGCCAGTGATATCTATGATCCACCATTTGGCTCATTCCAAGCATGCAGAAGCATGACCACGTGATATCATACCCCACATGAATCACAGGTCACAAAAATCGATGTGCATCAGAAATAAACAAATCATTCTCATCCTTACACTGTTAGTTTCTGTAGTTCTTTCCCTATTAATATAATCAACCTTGATAAATTGAATGACCAATAATACATCATCACCTTACGGTGGAGAATGATTTAAACATGTTTGGGTGTATTGTACGAACAAGGAAAACCTGAAGCTTGAAGCTCCTGTGAAGATTCAAGCTCAGAAGTCATCAGAGTTGATCTTTTGGTCTGCCACAGTACAGCCTGTTTCTGCATTATCCCTGTGGAGCTGAGGAGCAACTCGCCATGATATAAAATAGGCGGAGGTGTTGTCATCTGCAGGTAAACAGGTCCGGAGGCTGCAAGTGGTTCGGCTTGACGAAGCATGCAGTGGCTTTCTGTTCTTCCATGGCCAGTACGGATGACCTTGAACCCTGGACGAGGAGGTAGACGACCTTCCGCTTGCACTTATCTGACACAAGACTCACACACGCAGAATACAATCATAAAGAGGTGTGGGGGGATTGGATAAATCAAATAAATATATATGTGAATCATCATCACATGAATCAGAAACATTAGTAGAGGGGGATTCCAGTATAATCTTCTCGAGTCAATGCTAAATAACACGGTGAGAAGCCATGCTAACGGGCGCCGTGCTCGTCTCGTTGGTGAGTTCCGACGGGTGCGCGTGACCCACCTGTCCCGACTCGTCGCGCCAACCACGTGCGACTCGGCCGCGTCCCACGTCGCTCCGACAGCATCTGTGGGTCGGGCCCACCGCATCAGCACGGTCCGTCGGCGCGGCCGTGAAGGCACTCCGGCGCCCCCTGATTCGCCCACGTGGCCACCTTTTGTTCTTCCCCCCTCGCTCCTCGCCGAGAATACCGCGTGCCGTCTGTCTTTGACGCCAGCCGTCCATCCTTTGATAAGCACGAATCGAGAGGTCCCGCCGTGCCGATTGATCGCCGGGACCAACGCGACCTCGGTAAGCTGCGCTAGTAATGCTAGCGTGTGCCGGTCCGCCTCCCGCCTATAAAGGGACCGCGACCTACCCGTCAATGCCATCGTCGTCTGCCCGTCTCAGTCGGCTTAAATCGGCTCGCCGCTGACAGGACCTGGGTGGAAAAAAGTGGTTGGTGGTTATATTTTTCCGGTGTAATACATAGAAAGATGTCGTCGGCGGCGGCTTGGATGGAGCCGAGCTTGGACGTGGACAAGCTGAGCCACGAGATCTTCTCGATACTGGAGAGCAAGTTCCTCTTCGGATACGACGAGCCCAAGCTCTTCCTCCCCTCCACTCCCGCCACCATCGCGGTAGCCGGCAGGG
Source organism: Musa balbisiana (assembly GCA_004837865.1). Taxonomy (NCBI): domain Eukaryota; kingdom Viridiplantae; phylum Streptophyta; class Magnoliopsida; order Zingiberales; family Musaceae; genus Musa; species Musa balbisiana. Next base: position 17,168,069 of record CM017189.1, read on the forward strand.
TTCGCGTCCTCTCCATCGACGCGGCCGACGGTGCCCTCGCCGGCGCCACACTCGTCCGCCTCGAGGCCTCCCTCCGCAAGCAGTGCGGCGACCCCGCCGCCCGAGTCGCCGACTTCTTCGACCTCGCTGCCGGATCCGGCGCTGGGGGCGTCCTCTCGGCCCTCCTCTTCACCCGCGGCCCCGACGGTCGGCCACTCTTCTCAGCCGCCGAGGCCCTCCGCCTCCTCACCAAGCACCGCCACCGCCTCTCCTCCGGGGCCCAGCGGAAGGGCATCCTGCGTGGCATCCTCGGCCGGTCGGGCGGATTGTTCCGGCGTGTGTTTGGGGACGCAACGTTGCGGGACACCCTCAAGCCGGTGCTCATCCCGTGCTATGACCTGGCGACGGCGGCACCCTTCGTGTTCTCGCGGGCAGACGCCGTGGAGGCGGACGGCTACGACTTCCGGATGGGGGAGGTGTGCGCCGCCACGTGCGCGGACTCGTTAGCCGGGGCGGCGCCGGTGGACATGCACTCGGTAGACGGGCGGACGCGGATCCGGGCGGTCGGTGGCGGGCTGGCGATGTGGAATCCCACGGCGGTCGCCATCACCCACGTGCTCAACAACCGTCAGGAGTTCCCTGCCGCCGCTGGGGTGGAGGACCTCCTCGTGGTTTCACTCGGCGGCGCGGATTCCGCGGCCTCACCCGGGAAGCTCCCGGCTCTTCCGTCGGCGGCGGAACTCGCGAGGATCGCAGGCAGTGCGCAGGCCGACGTCGTAAGGACTCGCCACTTAATCCAGCGTTATTTCTTAGTCGCATTAAGGCACAACATCGCATAAAGACTAAACTATCCTTCGCAAAGGTCGCTTATGACTGTGTAGTGTTGGGCACTTCGGTCATTTGATGTAATCATTGAACTATTTCCCTGTTCATGGCAGGTCGATCAAGCGGTGGCGATGGCGTTTGGGGAGAACCGCGCGACGAACTACGTACGGATCCAGGTATGGAGTACGGAACTCATATTTACCTGAACACCCCTATCAGGGGGCACTGACTTTGGCGTTCCCTGCGGTGGGTTTCGCAGGGACACGTGGCGGTGCCGGTGACGACAGTGGCGGCGGAGGCGGCGCTGGCGGACAGGGGCGTGGACTCGGCGCTGTTCCGGGGGAGGAAGCTGTCGGAGCGGACCAACGGGGAGAAGCTGGACCTCTTCGCGGCGGAGCTGATCAGGGAGCACGACCGGCGGCGGAAGCGCGGCGACGCCCCGACGGTGGCGATCAAGCCCTCGACGCCGCCCTCTCCGTGCTCCTCGGAGTCGACGACATGGCCTGCAATCCTTCTCCCTGTTCAAGAACTCAGAAATTAAATAGGAAAAATAAATAGAAAATTTACAATACTTCTGTAAGAGAAAACCTTTTCTTTCAATTTTTTTAGAATGTAATTATGGTCGTAGCGTGATTTTTTTTAGTTTATTGTAATTTCATATGACCCATAAAAATATGTGTTAGTGATGTTTATGGCATAATCAAGGTGTTAGCACGGCTCAGTCAAATTTCGGATGTGCTAGATTACTAACGTGGATACTTGGGTGATGGGAGCGTCGAGTCGAGTTGAGTTTAAGACTCGTCTCTTGAGTGTGGTCTTCTCCCTTGTCGAGTAGACTGCTTCTTTGTCGTTAGGCTTCTGCACACAGACCGAGATTAAAAGAGAAATTTCTCGACTCAACCAAAGGTTAAATTAGTATTGAGTGAAGTAAGATAGAGTTGAATGCTCGAAGTCCTCCCCTTAACGCCGATCAAAGGGTCGATTTTTATATCTACGAAAGAGGATTGGTCATACATGATTCATTGTTAATGGTGACCGACTCATCGGGTGATCGGCATGTACCTCTTGTGGGAGTGTTGACCAACCTGTACGAATTCGCACAATATAGTGTCATTCCGAGCTTTCCGGAATAGTTTTGTGCTATGCGGTGTCGTCTCGTATGACCTTGAACAACGCAAGAATAGGCGCCCGTCCCATCCGAGTCCGAGGTGTCACATTGACACAATGCATCGTATCAACCCTGAGACTCCACATTGATGTTGATGTAGCTGTTGATTATTACTGCAGGGTGATATCAAAATATACCTTATCAATATATAATTTCATATAATCCAGACATTGTTAATTCACACATACATGTATAAGATTATCCAAATTTTTTTAGGTACTTATAATATTATGATTATATGAAAGGGAGTATACGAAAATTATCATTCTTTTGTGAGGAGCAAATTGGTATACCAAAGACTAATGTGCTATTATTATACACTATATCTTACCCTGTTTAACTGGGGTCTGAAATATAGTTGAGTGGGATTACCACTTGTTGTTTCCAAAACAAAACTAGTATTTTTAGAATTTATCAATATATTTAAATCATATTTAATATGTCATGACAAAATATAATTATCCCATGTAGTGGCTAAGGTTCCCTCGTAAGTTCTATCTCAAGTTAAGGTATCAAAAGTTTGGATGGTTAAGTCTAGACCTTATATAATTTTGTTGCAATGTATCGACAAAATTCATTTAATATTTAAATTAGTATAGATTTAAAAGTTCGATCAAACATCGAATTAAAAAATGATAATTAATCAATGTCTTGAAAGGATACTTAAAATATTTTATAATGTATATGCGTCAGAGTTGAGATTAAGATTAATACTGAAAATACTTATCGAGTACCAAATTTAAGAGATATTGTCATTATGATCATTAAATCATGTATATGCACACCATCCCAATATCAATATGGTCATTAAATCGTGTATCAAATCTAAGAAATACGAAGCAACAGTTTATCGAGTTAGTTTTTACTGTCAACACTACATGATGCCGAATGGATCCTTTGATTGATTGATAACAAATTGTTAGCCTAGTAGATACAGACCCCCTCATAATATGTCAACTAAGGGGAGTTAATGTACCGATAATTGTCCACGTGTCATATTAATCTTATCAAATTAATTTTAATGGAGTTTGGGATGAATTGTATGAAATAAATATTTGAATTTGATTCCAAACTAATGTCAAGATAATTAACGAGGTGAAAGTGACGTGCGAATGGGTTCTGCACGTGCGGAAGACTCGCCGGCAAACTCATGACGGAGTCGTTGTCGTACGTGCGAACTCTACAAACACAGTAACACCACATACATTTTTGCTACGGCGAGCATTCCACAGCACGTGTGCATGCATGTGAAGCGTGCCGTGACATAACGCCGTCCCGTAAGTTGGCCTCTGAGGACAGCACAGCACAGCCAACACAGGAGTATTAATATGTTAATAATCTGTCATTAAAACAAAATACAATCAATCTGATACAAACACAATCATCTAAGCTTATGGGAAAATACATCTATTGCAAATACAAAAAATAAACTTAGGTAGGTTTTCATAAATGTCCAGACTCACAGTATTTTCTCTCATTATTTGGCTACTTCAAACATCATAAAAACAAGTTTTCTCCGGAGGAATTCCCTTTCTTGAACTCCCTAACGTCAAGTTCTTCCTCCTCCCATATTGATCTGAAAAGATACAAAAGAAAAAACCTCACATTGGGTTGGGTAAAATAAGAGATATAGATTTCGATTAATTATGCCAATACAAATTAAAAACAATAAATTAAAGGAATCTAAAGGCTCGTTGTTTTAAGATGAAACGTATCCGTACATATAGAATTCATCAGGATTTTTACTCTAACATTCAGTCAGTATTATCCCCCTTGCAAACACGATCATGGGGTGATTTGAGTTAACCTCTTTCGATCAATTAAATAATAAAATAAAATTTTAAAAATAAAAAAAAATTAATGCACCAGTCTCCAAACAATATATGACGTGGGAAACATAATTTTAGAGAGAGATTATTTTCATAACTCGAACTATTATACTATAACTCTCTAAAAATTAAAAGAATAATCAGAAAAAATAATCACATGCAATCATCACCTGCGCTTGCTTCTGTGGGCATGGCTGGCTGATGCCTTCACTCACACAAATGTACACCAAGATGAAATGCTCCTCTGGATATCCAAAAGGAAGAACTATCGGACATGTCACAATATATATGTTATTAGATAAGTCACAATTGGTGTTGTCACAAGATACATGTGTGTGCCACTGTCCAAATGAAAATTGTATGTGATATAATTATCATAATTTAGGTTCATCTTCGTCCTAACTTGTGACCTTTACACACTCAGATGTACATACATTGCTCTATTTGACAGACCCCACAGCTACTTCCCTTGTGCAGTGAGACAAAACTATAATGCTGCTTATTTGGACGAATGACGAATCATTGAGATGATAAAAGTAAAAAAGAAAACTAACCTTTTCTATTTATGTATTGATCTTATTGGACTAAACCGAAGTCGCAAAAAAAAAATAATCAAACAATGACCGAAGTAAGATTTATAAAATTTAATGGTATCAAAGTATTTTATGAAAGCAGATAAAATTTCTCAAACTATATAAGAAAATCTTGCTGTTTTGTTGAGGAAAATCCTCTCTCTAACTTGTATAAATAGGAAGAACATATCAATGAAAAATATAACTTCTATCTTCTATCATGGTATTAGAGCCATTCTTGCCTTAGCAAGATATACTCCCTTAAGACTTATCACGAGCTTGGACGATCATAGCCCGTTCTCGTCGGAGCGAGGCACGTCCAGGGCATCATGAAGCTGCAGGAAGCACTCGCCCTTGACCTCCGATGACATTGATTTTAAGCGTTTCTACGTTGTTCACTCGTTGCAGCCGCATCTTTCTACCGTTGCATCTTACCGCCAAACACCTAATCTGTCTTTGAACACCTATGCTGTTCTTCACAGTCCTCGACATTATCTACGCATGCTATGCAAATCATTTCGATAAACATTCATCACTGGAGTATATCTCCGATCCTGTCGGACGAGCCTCCCAAGACACCGTCTAGTTCCTCCCCTCAAGATCTATACTCTTCAGTTACTCCAGTTTAGCAATTATCCATTCCCTCCATTACTACTCCATTCCCTTTTTCTCAAGTTTCCACCATTGATGAGGCAAAACATTTAAAAACACAATCATTATCTTTACCTCCTTTTAGACCCAGTGACACTGAAGTACCTTAGCTTGACCCAACCCGTGTCAGTGACACTCCATCGCATATGCCAACCACACAACCTCACAATCCCATAACCTTTAGACATCTAATGATAATACGCTCCAAGAGTAGTATTTTTAAACTACGTCAAGTTCTTGACCTACATGCTATTATAGAATCCTCACCTGAAACCATTGAACCCACCATATTCACTAAGCTCAAAAATCTCCACACTAGCGTAAAGCTATTTGTGAAAAATATAATGCCATCCTCTATAACTTAACATGGAACCTTGTACTATTTCATCATACACAATACATCATCGGGTATAAGTGGGTTTTTCAAATTAAGCGGAACCCAGATATATCAGTTGCCAGATATAAAGCATGTCTAGTCACCAAAGAGTTTCATCAATGACTTGGTGTTGATTTCATTGAGATATTCAGTCTCATTGTTAAACCCATAACAATCCGACTTATTATAAGTTTGGCTACCGCTAAAGGTTAATAATTATGACAATTGGATATTAACAATGTCTTTTTATAGGGGACTCTAACTAAAGACATCTTCATCATTGTACCTCTATGACAATAATGCCTATGACAATAATGTCATTCATATATATCAAAAGATATATTGTACCTCTATGTTATTATCGTAGAAATAACGAGGTATCAGACTTGAAATTGATAAAACCAATTGAAGTCAAAACAAGCCAAGTTCAATGTACCTCTTGAAGCTTGATGAAATCCATAAATAGCTTTTTATAGTTTACAAACATGTTTTGGATACAAAGGATGGATGAAATCAGGAGGTTGATCCATCCTTAGTATCCAAGACAGGATCATTATACGTTTCATCCATCCTCCTGGTTACCTTTACTGCAAACTGTCTTACTTATTTTACTTTCTTATTACATGCTTCTGTATGCTTTCAAAGTTAAGTATTTCCTATACGGGCTTTGTCAAAATATTTTTTATCGAGTGAGATTTTTGAACCGACATGATTTATCTACTGCACTAATTCACCCTCCCCATCTTAGTGTCGGCTCGATCCGTTGGTATCATAGTCATGTTTTTCTCATTTGGTTTAACAACCAAGAGAAATGACTCTTTTTGGATTTCAAGAGGGTCACTCTATCATTCATCTTCCTATGTTCAATGGGACGGACTACACATATTGGAAAACTCAAATAAGAGTTTTCTTGTTTTCTTTGAACTTTGATTTATGAAATATCATTGAACTTGGCTTTTAAACCCCCTCTAAACTTATGAATGAATGGAATGACTATGAGAAAAAAATTATTTTCTTTAAATGCGAGAGCTATGAATGCCTTATTTTATGCTTTGAATAAAAATGAGTTTAATCATATTTTAACTTATGAAACCACATATGAGATTTGACATATACTTAAATCACACACGAAGGCACTAGTAGAGTTAAAGATTCAAAAACTAATCTTTTGATGTATGATTTTGAAATATTTTGTATGAAGCCAAGAGAAACTATTGTTGGTATGTACACCCGATTTACGGATGCCGTCAATAGTTTAAAAGCTCTCGGCAAATGTTTTTCTAATCTTGAACTTATAAACAAGATTCTAAAATCTCTTCCAAAGAATTGTGATCTCAAAGTAACGACAATATAAGAATCAAAGGACTTGAACCATTTTCCAATTGAAGAACTTATTGGGTCTTTGATGCCTATAAAATAACCTGTATTGAACATGATGAACATAAGAGCCACCTTCTAAAGAACATGAAGGATTTTACACTTCGAACAATAGAATACCACTTGATGATGACCTGGAACTCCTCACAATAAAGCTTAAAAAATTCTTAAAATAAGAATTAAAGAATAAAAATGAACTCAAAAAGAAGAAATTGCCAAAGAAGAAGACAGTATTCAATGCGGCTTGAGACGAATCGAGCTTATCCGAAGATGAGAAGCAAAGTGGCGAACTATGCATTAATAGATTTCGACAATGAGATAACCAAAACTCTTTTACCTTATTTTGAAATTACATGATGCATTTTATGAGTTGTTCTTAAATTAGTTTAGAAAAATTATATGTATAAAAATAAAAAAATTGAGCATGAAAATTACATGTTTTGTAATAATACTTGCACATCAAATAAGATTAATTCCTTGTATGTTATAAGAAACAATTATATGTATCTTGATGATTTCCGTAATACTTTTTTATTTTAATTTTGATTAAAAATATTTTATATTTAATGAAATCATGTTTGATGTTTTAATGATGCATAATGATGTCAGACATAATAAAAATATTAAAAGTTTTGAAATCATACTTAATGATATTGTATTTCAAAATTATACATGATGATTTTTGTGATTTATAGTGTATTGATCCTTGTCGTAATGAAAGTTGTTTTTTCGGTTTTAAACGATGATGCATGTTTTGATTTGGCGTAAAAACTTGGGCATGCTTGTAAGAAATCAAATCACTTAAATTGAAACAACTAAAAAGAGGAAAGTATTTTTCTCAAAAATTTATTGTTCTCTATCTTATTGATTTTTAAAAAAGAGATTAATGAATCTATTTATGTTATTTTATAAATCTTTTGAACTATTAAAGTGATTTTGATGATTTAGATTTGAATGAGTTTTATCCAAATCATGATCATGATGATTGAAGATTTCATATGCATGAATAGAGATCTTTTTCTCCTATGTTTTTTTTTGTCATTTACTAAAGAAGAAAATTATTCAAATGAATCATGAATGTTCTTTTGATTACTAACTTGAAAGTTTTCGATAAATCAAGATTTTTCATACTTTGTTCTCTTACAATTCTTTTGCTATTCACTAAAAGGAGACTTATCTTATTAAACCATAATATACTACTTGACATCTTGATAATTTATGACTTGAGTCTTGTTTTGCAGTATTCCCCTCTTCTTCTTTCTTATTTATAATGACAAAGGGGGAGAAAGAAAATCACTAGCATTTCAAGAGATCGATAAATTTATTTATTTCATTTTGAATATCTTAAAATTGATTTTGATTATTTGAATTTGAATGCATTTTTACTTATATCGTGATTTTGATTCCTTGGAATTATAATTTGAAATCTTTTATGAATCAAGATATCTTATTATGTGTTCTCGTATTATTTAAGAGGATATTTTTTGTATGAATCATGATTTTTTGAATTATAACTTGAGATTTTTTAATATATAAATCATGATCTTGACAACTTAAGATTCTTATAAATCAAGATTATTTAATATGATTCCTCTTTTTGTTATCCAAAAGAATCATAATTTGTCTCTTGATATTTACAATTTGTCTTCATGTATATCTCATCACCAAGTTAATTTTTCTTGATATATTTCAATTGATGATTTAAAAAATGATGTATTGGGAAAAGTTTTGCACTATTGTAACTATCCCTTTTTTTTTATAATGACAAAGGGGGAGTAAAACTTGCTAGCTTGCTCATCTCAAAAGAGAAGTAAGAAGTGCTATTTTGTAAATTTAAAAAAAAAAGCAATGTTTGCTAACTTACATATTTCAAGAAGATGCAAAAATATGATATCTTGTACATTTCAAAAATTGTTAGCTCAAGATGTAAAATTTGGAAACTTGCAAAAGGAAGAAAAACTTACTAGCGTGTTTATCTCAAAAATGCAAAAATTTTGCCAACTTTCATATGTGAAGAACTCGCTTGTATGTTCTAAAGTGATTAGAAATTTGCTAAATTCCTAAGCTTATATCTCAAAAACTGGCTAGATGCATTTCTCCTTTTTGTTGATGACAAAAGGAGAGAAGTATGATCTTATACATGATTTAATGATGACATGTTGCTTGGATTTTTGAATTTAAGAGTTCTATCAATATGACATATTGATAGGGGGAGTTAAGGTTAACTTCATCATCAATTAGTTATCATCATAAAGAAAAAAGAAGATTATTGAATCTCGAATTTTGATGATGAAACCAATTGATAGTGTTTATGATCTGATCTACATGTAGAGTGACGTAGGAAGCTTCGATCAGGGAGGGACAATTAAAGAAGGAAGAATCATGTTGAGTCGGAGTGGAACATGTTAGATGACTGGATGTCGAGTCGGAGGATCGGTCGACGTATCGATAGAAGGCTTTGGGCCATGGGTTTGGGCATTGAGCCAAGAAGAGCGAAAATGACACTAAAGAAATTAGAGTTGCGGAGCTTAATTGACCGATTGGGCAATAAGCCATAAGAGAGGATCATGTACCAAAAAATCAGACAAGGCATTGTTGAACCAATGATATACCAGATAATATTTGATTTAGCTTTATAATAATTGTCTAGATCGAAGTAGGTTTTATGTGTAATTAGGTTAGAATTAGGCCAACTCAATTAGGGGCCAATTAGGCCCAAGTTTGTATTGTGTTGGTCCAAGTGAAATGCCCAAATAGTGACCAACAAGTGGAACCGTCGGTAGTATAATCTCTGAGACTATGTCAGGTGGTGGTACTGCTAGTCTAGGCGATGGTACCACCCAGATATAGTCTCTGAGATTGTGTTAGGCGGTGGTACCGCCTAATGTTAGTGCAGCACTGGCGGTGGTATCGTTAGTACCTAGAAGACCCAGGATGAGATTAGTTTTGGCTCTAAGTTTGAATTCATTTGGAGCTTATAAATACCCCTCTCATCCCTTGTTAAGATATATAAGTATAGAGAACTTCAAAGTGGAAAAATGCTGTAGCAATCACTTGAGAAATCCCCTCCTCTAATTATAAAGTTTAGAATTCTGTTTAGGGAGGAGTGAGTGCTTGTAAAAGGTTATCTCCTAAACTTGTGAAAATGAGAAGAGGGGTGTAAAATAGTAGTTGATCTTTGCCCGTTAAAAGAAGATCGTTAGTGGATGCCAATGGCCTTGACAGAAGAGGAATTAGGAGTGGATGTTGTTGAATCTTGGATTTTGATGATGAAGTCAATTGATGGGTTAATTGATCTAATCCATATTATTGAGTTAAGTGTGCAGGATTAATTATGATAGCTTGAAGATATAAAGCAAGTCTACCGGAGTCAAGTTCGATGGGTGTTCGAGAGTCCGCCGAAAGTCTGAAGAATCGTTAGAAGTGCTGCCGGAACCAACCGAGAAGGAATCGGGGACTTGCCTAAGTTTTTGGAAGTCCACCAGAAAGATCATCGGAGGTTTGCGGAGATCATTGAGAAGGTTCGGATACTTGCCAAAGACTTGTTAAACTCGCCACAAGACCGGGAGCCTGCTGGGAGTCCGCTAGAAGAAATCCGAGGGTGTATCGGAAGTTCGCCGGAAGTTCACCGGAAACCTCGCCGGAAAGAAACTCGACGTTGCCTATTAAAAATTTGCTTAGGACTATGTCTTAATTTCGTAGTTTACATATAATTAGGGTTAGGATTAAGGGTTAATATTATAACTCGGTTAGGGGCCAATTGGGCTCGAATTTGAATTGGTTTGGGCCAAATTTGGAGCCCAACTAATGACCCGAAAGCTGGGCAGTGGCACCGCCCAAAACCCGTGAGTTCCGGTGGTAGCACCGCCAGTACACTGTCAATGCAAAAATTGACAGGCGGTGGCACCGCTAGTACACGGTCAATGTGACATTGACAGGTGGTGGCATTGCTAGCTCCGGGAACCCAAAAGTAATTCAAATTTGGAGCCCAAATTTGAATCCTCTTGGGGTCTATAAATACCCCTCAATTCTCAACAGAGAAGATACTTTTTGAGAAGTTAGAAATTGAGAAAAAGCTTTAGCAAAGTTTTGTTTTCAATAGCTTAAGTGTTTACCTCCCTCTTTCTCTTTAAAAAATCTATAAGAGTGTGAACCACTTGTAAAAAGGTTGTAAGAGGGGTATTTGGTCCTTCCCCTTCAAAGTGATTTGCTAGTGGAAGTTGGGAGCCTTATTGAAAAAGACTTTGCAAGTAGATATAGGTCATTTGACCGAACCACTTTAAATTGTGGTGTTCCTTGAATGTGTGAGTGTTTAACTTTCTAAAACATTTATTTACTTAGCAGCAAACTTTCGGTTTTCATCTCCCTATTCTTAACTTCCTTTACTCGAGGTATCTTTACTAAGTCATCATTCGTCGAATCGAAATCTCTACATATTTATGAAATCGATTTCAAACTTACGAGTTTTAATCCACTGCACTAATTCACCCCCCCTCTTAGTGCCACTCCGATCCTAACAGATATATGACATGACGATCGAACCACTATAAAACTCAGTTTATATTTCTATTTGTGCAATTTACCTTTATTGCAAACTGCCTTATTTGCTTTACTTTCTCATTACATGCTTTTGTTTGCTTTCAAAGTTAAGTATTTCATATATTGAAACATTTTTTATCAAATGAGATTTTCGAACTGATGTGATTTATCTACTGCACTAATTCACCCCCCTAGTACTGGCTCGATCCTAATATAAAGAAAATAAATTTAAGATTTATTATCAAAGACAAAAATACAAGATGCAAAAGCGATTACAACTCTCATCTCTATTGGTGAATCACTCAAATTATGTGATGAAAGTTCTACCATGGAACCCACTCAATACTGACATGTAGTTGGCTCCTTACAGTATTTAGCTCTCACCCATCTAAACATATTCTTTGCAGTCAATAAATTATCATAATTTATGTAGCAACCATCTACTACTCATTTGTTTGTAGTCAAACGAATCCTGCGATATCTTAAAGGAACCTTCAATCATGGTCTTTTTCTCCATAAACACTCTCACTTTATCTTTATGCCTTTATCGATGTTGATTGGGTAGGAAACTTTGATGATAGAACATCCACGTTGAGGTATATTGTCTTCCTTGGAGCTAATCCAATTAGTTGGAGTTCTAAGAAGCAAAAGATAATCGCACGGTCTACGACTGAAGTTGAATACCGTGTCATCGCTACCACTGTTGTAAAACTCAATTTGGTCATAAATCTGCTTAAGGAATTTAACATTGACTCTACTCTTAATTCTATAATATATTATGATAATGTTGGAACTACCTACCTATGCGCCAATCTAGTGCTCCTCTCTTATGAAATATATTGTCATCGACATCCACTTTGTGTGAGATTAAGTTATCCAATATCAACTACGTATTTCTCACATACATACAACTGATTAACTAACAGACTCATTCATGAAGCCTCTCGTTTGTAAACTATTTTCATTGAATCGGTCCAAGATCGACATCCTTGATAGGAGTACCCATCTTATGGGGGCATGATAGCAGATAAGATTTCTCCAACTGCACGAGGAAATCTCATAGCTTTGTTGAGGAAAATTCTCCCTCCTAACCTAATATGTATAAATAGGAAGAACATATCAATAAAAAATATAATTTCTATCTTTTATCTTCTATCTTCTATCATTTTATATGTTTCAAAATTATCTTTGAAACGAGCCTTTAACAATAATTCAATAATTTAGGATGTTTAATGAATAAAATACATGAGGAGAAGTAGTAGATCGAAACTATGGCTTTTGATTTGTAGGAAGAAGGAATGCTATAGAGTGGTATAGATCATAAATACATCAGAGAATTTTAGACGCATGTGTACACATTAATTAATCACGTTATATTCCATCCCACGAGGGAGATAAATATCACCAATCACCAATAATCTTTTGGCACTTATTTTCTCTTTGATTAATATGAGGTGACATATTTCAATTCTTTAGTGAAAATTGTTAGATTACAGCGTATCACCCACAAACTGACGGCCAGAACCCTTGCAGATTCTAAGCTTGGGGTTGATCTCTTCAGGGGATCGGCCTCCTGTAACTCTATAGGGGTTCCTTCCTCTAAGTTGCTACTCAAAGGCTGCAGAAAAGATTCATCTATTGCCTATCAAAAGAGGATGAATACATGACTATTTTATTTATAGGGTTTCTAAACCCTAACTCCTAATATGACTCCTACTCAATTAAGACTTATACTCAAGACTCCTAATAGGACTCCTACTCAAGACTCCTATTCCTTTACAACTCCTAATTTTTCTTTAAGAAATAACCTCAAAACCCTTGCCGGCCTCTTCACCTCTTTAATAAGGGTCAGCTTAGGTAGGTTTTACATGAATGCCCCTATCAATTAGGACTCTCCTAGCTAGAGTCCTAACAGACCCACGCTCTTTAAATTAGCCTTGTCCTCGAGGCTGATAATCCATGAATTTTGGGAATTTGATCTTCAAGTCGTCATAGTTCTCCCAAGTGGCACCATCTACTGGTAAGTTCGCCCATTGTATTAGCACTTCAGTAATGGGTCATCGTTGTTGAGTCACGATTCGTCGATCAATAATGGCACTCAACTGGGTTTGGAGTTCTCCTTGGGTAGTCATATTTAGTGGGTGACTTTGGGCTGTCTCCAAGCACCTGTTTATCACTTCCATCTGGCTGTCAGTTTATGGGTGATACGCTGTACTCCTTTTCAATTTAGTGCCCTACATATATAATAACTCTATCCAAAATCTGCTCGTGAAGATGCAAGTAGAATTTGGCACAAGTACAATGCGTCCTTTATAGTGTAATTCTTTTGAGTCCCAATTATAATGAGCCATGGAGCTTGATGCTTCTTCCAATTTTTTTATGATCTTACTGGTCTCTGGATCTTTCTGCTATTCCATCTTAATATCCTCAAGGAAGTCACTGGTCGGAAGCGAAACGACCAAAAGTTCAGCTTGCTCGGTTAGCTGCGAAAGCGCATCTGCAACAACATTCTCTTTCCCCTTTTTGTAAGTTATTTCATAATCAAATCTAAGAAATTTTGTTACCCATTTTTGCTGCTCATAGGATGATATCTTTTGCTCCAAAAAGTACTTGAGGCTTTTATAATCGGTTTTAATTTGAAATCATCGACCGATCAAGTAGAGTCTCCATCTCGTTGCTACGTGCACAATGGCGAGCATCTCTTTATCATATGTTGACATGTTTTGATGGGAGGGAGACAATGTCTTACTAGTGTATGCGAGTGATCGACCATCTTGCATGAGAATGGCTCCAATTCCGACTTCAGATGTGTCGGCCTCAATAATGAAGGATCGGTTGAAATCTAGTAGTGCTAGCACCAGCGTCGTCGTCATGGCTGCCTTAAATTTGTCGAAGGTAGTGAAGGCTTTGTCCAACCATTGGAAGACATCTTTTTTTAGTAAGGAAGTAAGTGATGCACTGATCTTTCTATAGTTTTTCATGAACTTGCGATAGTAGCCTGTTAAACCCAGAAAGCCATGTAGCAATTTTATGTTCCTCGGGGTCAGCCAGTTCTTTATTGCTTTTATTTTGGAGGGATCCACTATCACATCTTTCTCTGATATGATATGCCCAAGATATTCTACCTTCTGGTGAAGAAAGCAAAAATTTATACTGGCCGTTGTGTGTTCGAAAGACGGTTTTCGGTATGTCTTCTTTGCACACTCATATTTGATGATACCCGGATTGAAGGTCCAACTTTGTGAAGATTTGTGCTCCCTTTTATCTAGCAATTTATCTGCTATTGGAATAGGGTATTTGTCCTTGACGGTTATGCCGTTGAGGTTTCGGTAATCAATGCATATTCGTCATGTTCCGTCCTTCTTTCGTACGAAGAGCACCGGTGAAAAGTAGGGGCTGCAACTTGGCCAAATAACTCCTATTTCGGGCATCTCTTTTACAATCCTTTCTATTTCATCATTCTGTAGGTATAAATATTGATATAGCCAAGTATTTGTAGGAGGTTTGCCCAGAAGAATCGGTATACAATGATCATGCCGACGGGCAAGAGGTAGGTTACGCGGTTCGTCAAATATATCTGAAAATTCAGCAAGCAAAAGAAGTAAGTTTGGATCTTCAAATTCTATTGGCTCTCCCTTAGTTTGCTGCTCAAGTTGTACCAAAAATCCATTGCATGCTTTATGCAAAACCTTCTCCATTTGTTGTGTGCAAATCGTCATTACGTCGCCCCCACATTTCCCGTGTAGAATCACATGTTTCCCTTTACTGTAAAATCTCAAAATTAGTTTATTAAAATTTCAGGAAACATCACCTAATATCATCAACCATTCAATTCTAAGCATGGCCTCATGATTATCAAGAGGGAGGAGGAAGAAATATGCAATTATCTCTTATTCCTGTAGTAATAGTTTCTCCCGCGAGCACCTATAATCACACTTCAAAATCCGTCCGTTGGTAAACTGACATCAAACCTACTATAATAATCAATAAGTAAGGCCATCCGAACAGCAACTTTACTATCTAGGAAGTTATTAGTGCTACCCGTGTCGATGAGAATAGTGATCGATTGTTGTTTGAGAAGGCCTTCAACTTTCATCGTTTGCGGGTTTGAGTAGCCGGCTAGTTCATGCACCATAACTTCGGTCGGTTGTGGCTCTTCTTCTGCATCTTTTTTATTATCAAGGCTCTCTTCTTGATGTTCAATGACCTCTTCTTCTACTAGTTTAATCATAAGAAGTCTCTCTTAGATGGCAGCAAAGGTTTGATAGAAATCAGTGGAAGTTTGCTGCAGAATTGTGTTATCTTGTAAGAGTAGAATTATCGTCGAAGAAATAATGATTTCTCGATGAAATTTCTACCAAAAACTTGAGAGATTTGAGGAGGGAATTGATAGCAAAATCTTAGTTTATATGATAGCAAGGATGTCCAATTTAATCAAGAAAATTTCAGCAGTATAACAGCAAGGAAATTGGTGCAAGTTGCGATAGTAGAATTCTCGTCGAAAAATTTTAGCGGCTTATGATGAAAATTTGTAGCAAGACAAAATTGTTTTTAGAGATGAATTCCTCAATAGATCAATCTTAGATGGAAGTCAAGATGATCTATGAAGTGTATAAGAAATTTCGTTCAAAAAATATTGCAAATAGATCGGTTAAGACAACAATATGTGACTGAAATTTTCTGCAGCACATATTTTCAATTGTAGCAGATTGGACGTAAAAGATCAGTGGTTTATATTGAGAATTGCCAACATAACTCCTCCGTAGATCGCTCCTGAAGCTCTTCTCTTGTCATCATTTTTGGTGCAGGGACTTGATTAATAGTAGGGAGGCTGAGAGCTTCTGCATTGCAGGTCGGGAAGTGATCCTAGTCCTTTGAGCTTCATGGTTCAATCGCTCCTCTTGATGTCGTGCGAAAGAGATGGCTGCCATAAGCGTGTACGGTTGTCGTGCTTTAACTTCTCCTCGGATCTTCAGCTTCAAGCCCTCAATAAAGGTCCCCAATAGCTATTTTTGAGACCAATCACATTGTTTGATTAGATAACCTTTTAACCTAGTTTGGTACTCCTGAATGATAGAGATTTGTCGATCTTTGCTAGTTGTTCGTCAATGTTCTCATAATCGGTTGGTCCGAAGCGGATCAATAGTCCTTCTTTGAATTGTCGCTATAAGAGGACTTCATGAGTATATTTAAACCAGTCAAACCATTGTATGACATCCCCTTCAAGATGTATAGCTGTAATTTCTACCATAGATACATCCGCAGTTTTATGATACCGAAAATATCGCTCCGCGCGCGAGATCCAACCAATCGGGTCTCCTTCCTCCCATCTAGGGAAGTCCACCCTCATGTGTGGATAGTTGGGGTCAGTCATAGAGCCTCCCTCCCTCTTTTGGAAGTCATCTCTTCGGGCTTGGTGCGATTAGTTAAAGCTCTCTCCTTGATGTGATTTCTTCGGGCTTAGTGGTCGGCCCAAACTGAGTTCGGTAAAGAGAGTCTGAATCTTATCCTCCATTCGCACCTCCAAGGCTTCGAATTTAGTATTGATTGCCTCCTTAGATGTCATAGTATATGCCTCCAAATCTGTGATGTTAAGATCTCTCTTTTGTTGTCGGGTTAAAGGCATGTATAGGTTAAGAGAAGTGATGGTCGTAAGAGTTGGTAGATTGGTGGCTGTAGGCTGCGATTTAGGCTTGTTTTGTCGCTATTTTGGGTGCAGTTTGAGGGTGTAGTTTGGTAGAGTTTTAGGGCTATGGATGAAAGTTTTAGATCTGTGGTAGATGGCAGCAAAGGTTTGATAGAAATCAGTGGAAGTTTGCTGCAGAATTGTGTTATCTTGTAAGAGTAGAATTATCGTCGAAGAAATAATGATTTCTCGATGAAATTTCTACCAAAAACTTGAGAGATTTGAGGAGGGAATTGATAGCAAAATCTTAGTTTATATGATAGCAAGGATGTCCAATTTAATCAAGAAAATTTCAGCAGTATAACAGCAAGGAAATTGGTGCAAGTTGCGATAGTAGAATTCTCGTCGAAAAATTTTAGCGGCTTATGATGAAAATTTGTAGCAAGACAAAATTGTTTTTAGAGATGAATTCCTCAATAGATCAATCTTAGATGGAAGTCAAGATGATCTATGAAGTGTATAAGAAATTTCGTTCAAAAAATATTGCAAATAGATCGGTTAAGACAACAATATGTGACTGAAATTTTCTGCAGCACATATTTTCAATTGTAGCAGATTGGACGTAAAAGATCAGTGGTTTATATTGAGAATTTTTCAATGAAACAAAAGGGAAATATACTGTTTGGAAGTGTCAAAACTATCATAAAAATTTCATAGAGATTTGGACAGAAAAAACATAGCAGCAAGATTAAATAAACTATACTATGCGGCTGAAATTTTATAGTGCAGATTTTCAAGTATAGCAGATTAGACATAAAAGATCAATGGTTTATACTGAGAATTTTTTTATAAATCCAAAGGAAAATATGCTGTTAGGAAGTTTCAAAGTTGTCATAAAAATTTCATAGAGATTTGGATAGAAAAAATATAGTAGCAAGATCAAACAAACTATGCTATGTGGTTCGAATTCTGCAATGTATCTTTCGTCGTAGAGATGAAAATTTGCGACGAAAAGTTTATGTAGCAATATAGGAACAATTTTTTTTTTAGATTTTTGAATAAGGATAACTAAATTGCAGTAGTAGTAAGGTACGAAACCAGAACCTATTGCAATTCATGGGGAGATCAAAGAATGATCCGCGGTGGTGGTGATGACGGTAGAATTTGGCGACGATCTTTTAAGCAATTGTGGGAATTGCTTTGGGCGGCTATGGAGAGATGATAGATGGATATGGAAGAGCAGCGAGACACCAAGAACGTTGCTCTGATACCAAGTGTTAGTAGATTCTAAACTTGCAGTTGATCTCTTTAGGGGATCGGCCTCTTGGAACTCTATAGGGGTTCCTTTCTCCAAGTTGCTACTCAAAGGCTGCAGAAAAGATTCATCTATTGCCTGTCAAAAGAGGATGAATACATGACTATTTATAGGGTTTCTAAATCCTAACTCCTAATAGGACTTCTACTCAAGACTCCTACTCAATTAAGACTTCTACTCAAGACTCCTAATATGACTCCTACTCAAGACTCCTATTCCTTTACAACTCCTAATTTTTCTTTAAGAAATAACCTCTAAACCCTAGCCGGCCTCTTCACCTCTTTAATAAGGGTCGGCTTAGGTAGATTTTATATGAATGCCCATATCAATTAGGACTCTCCTAGCTAGAGTCTTAATAAAGTAGTAGATCGAAACTATGCCTTTTGATTTGTAGGAATAAGGAATGCCATAGAGTGGTATGGATCATAAATACATCAGAGAATTTTAGACGCATGTGTACACATTAATTAATCACGTTATATTCCACCCCATGAGGGAGATAAATATCACCAATCACCAATAATCTTTTGGCACTTATTTTCTCTTTGATTAAAATGATGTGACATATTTCAATTCTTTAGTGAAGATTGTTAGATTATGTGATCTTATTTAATTAAGTAAGATATATTATAGATATGATTGAATTCTGATTATAATTATTGACCAATAGAAAAGAAGTTAAATTAAAGTAGGATTCCTTAGGAGATAACCTTGATGGGAGGAACTCTCCTAATAACTTATTCTAGACTCTCTACTCTCGCCTATAAATAGATAGGACCTCTAGGGGCCAAAAGGAGGCATCTGAGTAGCATCTCAGTAATTGAGAGATTAAGGTTTTTCTCTCAATCTCCCTCTCCCCTAATCCCATAATCCATCAATCTATGTGGTCTCCTGTGAAAAGATAGGAAGAGAGAAGAAGGATCTAGTTCTCCTTGCAAATCCTTGCATATTGATATTTCAGATCCGAAGATGAAGCGCTTGTAGATTAGATAACATTTATTCTTCTGAACAATAAGAAAGGTATGCATCGTAATATTATTATTGTATCTAATTTTATTTGATTTCAATCTTGGCATAAAGTTTTCCGCATTACAGATAGCATGATTACAGATTTATGCTAACAATTGATATCAGAGCTAAGTTCTAGATCAATATATTAGATCTATTATTTTTGTTTACAATGCTTGAATGATTCGTCGTATATTATTGATCTATTTTTCTATATGATTTGCTCTATTATTGATTATGAGCAATGTATAATTTTTTATCGATGAATTTACTGTTTACTATCATCGATGTTATTGAGACGATCATCTCTGTTGATCGTTGTCGACGAAGGACCGTGTACTACCCGCAGCCATGCATCTACGGTCGTGCGTAGGCAGCGGTCCGCTTGTGAGCGGTGGCGGCACCATGGGCATCCCGCACCACTTGTGAACATAGTGCCTACGGAAGGCGGCGGCTGTTGCCCCCGTGATCAGAGGGCAGCGGCAGCGGCCACGCCAAGGCTGTGATCAAGCGCCGGCACGAACCACGGCAGCCACGCGCAGGTAGTGGCAGCGGTCCGCTTGTGAGCGGTGGCGGCACCATGGGCATCCCGCACCACTTGTGAACATAGTGCCTACGGAAGGCGGCGGCTGCACCTTGTGTCAAGGCGGCGACCGCCCTCACGCGTAATGGTGGCGCCCAAAGAAGGCGCCTGTGGAAGGGCGGTTACCGCAGATGGCAGCAGCTGTTGCCCCCGTGATCAGAGGGCAGCGGCAGCGGCCACGCCAAGGCTGTGATCAAGCGCCGGCACGAACCACGGCAGCCACGCGCAGGTAGTGGCAGCGGTCCGCTTGTGAGCGGTGGCGGCACCATGGGCATCCCGCACCACTTGTGAACATAGTGCCTACGGAAGGCGGCGGCTGCACCTTGTGTCAAGGCGGCGACCGCCCTCACGCGTAATGGTGGCGCCCAAAGAAGCCGTGATCAGAGGGCAGCGCACGCCACCAAGGCTGTGATCAAGCGCCGGCACGAACCACGGCAGCCACGCGCAGGTAGTGGCGCGGTCCCGCGCGGGCATAGGCGACATAGGCGCGCCGCGGCGTGGCAACCGCGCACCGACGACGACCGCACGTGGGTAGGCTGTGCACAGGCGGCGGTCACACGCTAGTAGCAGCCACGCTTGGGCAGGAACCGTCGTAGCGGCCGCTCGTGGGCAGAGGCAAGCCCCCGGCCAGCCTTTTAGCGCGGTAACGGCCGGCGCGCGAGTAGCGGCAACGGCAAGGCAGATTAGGGTTTTTGACTAATTACGATTTTGACCTCGAGGCTAGGATTTTGCAAAATTACAGTTCTGGCCCATTGCAAATTTTGTAATTTTAGTTTATGTTCTATTAACATATTTACAGTTTTACCCTCAAGTCTAATTTCTGCCAAATTATAGTTTTACCCTTCATAAATCATATATTTCCAATTTATATCCTATCAAATATTTATAGTTTTATCATTATGAAATTAAGAAATTTGGTTTATATTCTCAATTATAAAGTTGATAAATGTGATTTATTATAATTATGATTAAATTTAATCATAATTATATTTTGATTATTTGATTGGATTTAATTTTAATTTAAAAAAATATAAATTATAGTTTACTTTATAGTTTTCTCATATGAATTATTGATTATACATGTGGTAAATAAAATCTAATTATTGTTCTTGGATATTCATTTAGTTATTCATATATATATATTTGAAATTGTGAAATAATGTTTACCTTTCATATGAAGGCATGATTTATATGTTATCATGATTATCATATGAGTTTTTTTTTACTGATTAATGTTCAATAATTATTATGATTATTATTTTATTATTGAACTACTTAGCATTAATGTTCAATAATTATTATGGTTATTATTCTATTATTGAACTACTTAATATTAATGTTCAATAATTATTATGGTTATTATTCTATTATTGAATTGCTTAGCGTAAATTAAATAAATTTGATTAATATTATTTAATTCATCTCCCTAAGTTTTATCTAACTTGTAGTTGCCAAATAGCCTAAGATGATAGACTTATAAGATGTAAATTACAATAAAGGTCTTATCATTTATAGGATATTTTAGATTATATTTTATATTTTTGTATTGGTTTTGTAGCCACCAAAGTAACATGGACCGATAATTTATAAAATGCATTATGAAATTAGTCCTAAATAATATTAAATAAAACAATATTCACAATGGTAGTACGAATCAGGATAAAGAAATTTAGTGAATATTATTTGTAATTTATCTTCTTAGGTTTTATTTGACCGGTAGCTGCCAAAGTAGTTTGGGATGATAGGCTTATGAGATATGAATTACAATAATGTTCATATCATTCATGGGATATTTTAGACTGTATTTTATCTCTTTGTGTTGGTCCTGTAGCCACCAAAGAGACCTGGACCAATAATCTATAAAATACAAATTACTGAAAGTTCTGTGAAATAAATAATTGAGGTGACTAATCAAGAAAGGTATGAAAGACTCAATTTTATGATATTTAGACTTCAATACAGTTTACAAATAGCGCATGAGAATATCTAATGATCAATTTAAATTTTCTGATAAATCATTAGTTGACACCTTACTATGATAGTATTTGAGTAATTCAAGATTATATCCTCAAAATAAATGATAAAGCTATAAGCTTAAAACTCATAATATTTTAAGTACTACTCAGGGCGTAGATGACACTAAAATAGAATGAAGCGTAAGTCCACCCGAGTTTATAATTACTATATAAACTCATAAAAGAATATCTTCGTAATAAAGTGTTACCTTTGTAGCAAATAAAGTTACGTAAAGAAGAAATATATTATAAGATTTGATTTAAAATGAAAAAGGTATAAATATAATCTTTATATGGTTCAAATCAAATATTACAGATATTATTGATGGATTAGTTTGATGCTTCATGTTACCAATAATAGATATTCATTAAAAAAAAATTAAAGAGGAATAAAACCAAAAGAGAATGAGATATTTATCAATGTAGGGAATCATCTTAAAGTGACAGCGATATTAGTTTGTATTTATCGCCTATGTCTAAAGATGATTTAATTTGATAAATCTTGAGAATTCATACTGTGTTCTTATAATTCTAGGAATTTGAGTTCTCTACCTAGAATTGTTAGAATATTATTTCTCATAAAGACAATATTCACAATGGTAGTACGAATCAGGATAAAGAAATTTAGTGAATATTATTTGTAATTTATCTTCTTAGGTTTATTTGACCGGTAGCTGCCAAAGTAGTTTGGGATGATAGGCTTATGAGATATGAATTACAATAATGTTCATATCATTCATGGGATATTTTAGACTGTATTTTATCTCTTTGTGTTGGTCCTGTAGCCACCAAAGAGACCTGGACCAATAATCTATAAAATACAAATTACTGAAAGTTCTGTGAAATAAATAATTGAGGTGACTAATCAAGAAAGGTATGAAAGACTCAATTTTATGATATTTAGACTTCAATACAGTTTACAAATAGCGCATGAGAATATCTAATGATCAATTTAAATTTTCTGATAAATCATTAGTTGACACCTTACTATGATAGTATTTGAGTAATTCAAGATTATATCCTCAAAATAATGATAAAGCTATAAGCTTAAAACTCATAATATTTTAAGTACTACTCAGGGCGTAGATGACACTAAAATAAGAATGAAGCGTAAGTCCACCCGAGTTTATAATTACTATATAAACTCATAAAAGAATATCTTCGTAATAAAGTGTTACCTTTGTAGCAAATAAAGTTACGTAAAGAAGAAATATATTATAAGATTTGATTTAAAATGAAAAAGGTATAAATATAATCTTTATATGGTTCAAATCAAATATTACAGATATTATTGATGGATTAGTTTGATGCTTCATGTTACCAATAATAGATATTCATTAAAAAAAATTAAAGAGGAATAAAACCAAAAGAGAATGAGATATTTATCAATGTAGGGAATCATCTTAAAGTGACAGCGATATTAGTTTGTATTTATCGCCTATGTCTAAAGATGATTTAATTTGATAAATCTTGAGAATTCATACTGTGTTCTTATAATTCTAGGAATTTGAGTTCTCTACCTAGAATTGTTAGAATATTATTTCTCTTTTGGTGGTTGTAAATTTACTGTGATTCAATAAAATTAACGTTTGAATTCTGTATAATAGTCTATACAGAATTAATATGAATCATAAGTTTACAATGATCCTACAATTTAATATTGAAGTGAAATGTACCTTGAGGTTATGTTTATCACTTTGTCTCATTAAAGAGAGACATTTTATCACCATATAAATAATCTGTTGAGATATGATTATATATATATAATTTATGTAAAGTCTATGACTGTTTACACACTTAAAATGTATATAAATGAAGTCAATAGACAATTAAATAGAAAAGTTAAAATCATCATATCTTGTCGGGTGATGAATTTTATGGTATTTATGATGAACCTAATTATAATTTTGATTCTTTTGCTAGATTCTTGGAAAAATAAGGTATATGATTTACCAGATATGTTATAGCAAAATATGATTGCTGAAAGATATCATCATACCTTATATATATGGTTAGGAGCATAATAGATTGTTTTTTTGTACCCAAATCAATGTAAGAAGAAGCTTCAAAGAAAACTATATATATTTTGAATGGTGTTCCTAGTAAGTAAATTGCATGATTTTTTTTAAGTTATGAAATGATAGAAAACCTAACTTATGATATTTACATATTTGAGATTGTCCTATGAAGATAAGGATCTTCAACTCACATAAAAGAAAATTAGATTTAATAATTATTTTTAAATATTTTATTATCTATTCAGAAAAGTTTAAAGGGGTATATATCTTATTGCCCTAATCATAGTACGAGGACAATTAAATCTAGTAATGTAAGATTCCTATAAAGTAGCAAATTAGTGGGAGTGAAAATCTTGAAATTTAATTTTGATATAGAGGAGATACAAGTTAATACTCCTTTATTATTCGAGAGATTGTTGTTACTCAAATCATTAAATGATTTGATAAAAGTGAACAACAAAATAATATTATTAAACTCCCACATTATATTGATATCATTATTAATGGTCTTATAGAACAACCATAATTGACAACTTTGAGAATATCTCAAAGGGGAAGGAATCATGTCATTTATGGTTATTATGTTGTATATCTACAAGAATATATTATGATACAAGAATCAGAATGGATCCCTTATTGTTGTCATAGGTCATGAAAAGTAATGATTCTAAAAAGTAATATGATGCAATAAAAGAAGAGTTAAAATCAATAACCAGAATGGTGTCTGATAAATTTATCGAATTGTCCAATAATTGTAAAAGAGTCAATTGTATAAATGTGACTCAAAGGATAATGTCGAATGATATAATAATCAAACTTGTTATTAAAAGTTTTACTCATAAATAATGTATCGATCATAACGAGATTTTTAATGAACTCGTTAAGAATCATCATGACATTAGTGACTCATTATGAGTTTGAGTTATATCATAATGATATAAAAATATTTTAAAAGATCTAGCTTTATATGAGTCACTCTAAAAAAAAATGAAAGAAATATAAAGTTTGGTATGTAAATTTAGAAATCCATTTATGACCTTAAACAAGCTTCAAGATAATGATATATAAAGGTTCTTGATATCATTATTTTCATATTTAAGGTAAATACTATTAATCAGTATTTATATTAGTGGGAGCAAGTTTATTATATTGGTCTTATATATGAATAATATTTTACCTTACCAATAGTGATCTTGGTTTATTATACTAAATCAAGAAATTTATCACTAAGAGTTTTAAGATGATTGATATGAATGAGACATCTTATATTATTAACATTGAGTAATTCAAGAATAGACCTTAATGATTATGAAGACTATCTTAGAAATGATATATCAATCGAGTCTTGAAAAGATTTTAATATACAACTTTGTTCAGTAAATCATAAAAGCAAAATTTTAGTCAATAGTAAATGCTTGTAAATGACTTGAAAAAAAATCAGATAAAGAAGATATTCTTTGTATATACGTAGTTGGAAGTCTATGCTCAAGCCTGTGTTAGAAAAGATATCAGTTTTTACAATTAAAATGTTTGGTATATATTGGAGTTACCCAAAAGTAAAAATACTAAAGGGCTGTAAAGAAAGTAATAAGATATCCGGAATGGACAAAGAATTATATGCACATATGTATGAAATTATATCAACTTGAAATAATGGTATTTTTCAGATGCTGATTATATAAATTGCCTCGATAATAGGAAGTCTACCTTACAGTTAATATCTATATCAATTAGAGGGGCAATTTATTATTATTAATAATAGAAGTTGATTTTGTGGCATGCTTTGAGGCCACTGATCAAACTTTTGGACTGCAAAATTTTATCTTAAGACTTGGTGTAGTCAGACTCAATTACCAAGTCGTTGAAGATAATTTGTGACATTGCAATAGTTTTCTTCTCTGAGAATGATAAGTACTATTGCATCTCTATGCATTATGGTATAAAGTACTTGGTGGTTAGAGAAGATGAGTCCAAAAACATCTAATGTCAATTAATTACTTGAGTTCCACTGTATTGATTGCTGATCCATTTACTTAAGACTTACAGTCTAAAGTATTTTGAAAGAATATGTTCTTATGATTGAGTTTTTGAGCAACCCATAAAGGATATTATGATGCATGTTTAAGTCGATACTATAATTGACATTCTTGCCTACGTACTTAAAGTTATTTGTTTCTGCTATCTTGTTCATAATTATGTATGTACAAAATTATAGGGGTCATTTTGGACTGCAAAATTTTATCTTAAGACTTGGTGTAGTCAGACTCAATTACCAAGTCGTTGAAGATAATTTGTGACATTGCAATAGTTTTCTTCTCTGAGAATGATAAGTACTATTGCATCTCTATGCATTATGGTATAAAGTACTTGGTGGTTAGAGAAGATGAGTCCAAAAACATCTAATGTCAATTAATTACTTGAGTTCCACTGTATTGATTGCTGATCCATTTACTTAAGACTTACAGTCTAAAGTATTTTGAAAGAATATGTTCTTATGATTGAGTTTTTGAGCAACCCATAAAGGATATTATGATGCATGTTTAAGTCGATACTATAATTGACATTCTTGCCTACGTACTTAAAGTTATTTGTTTCTGCTATCTTGTTCATAATTATGTATGTACAAATTATAGGGGTCATTTTGGACTGCATTAGGAAAGACATATAGTATTGTGGTACATAGAAGGAAATGTGACACTGATGACATACAACCGCTATAACTCATATTGTTAGTCAGATTTAATATAGTATTATCATTATAATTATTGAACATATTGGCCTATTTTAAAATTCACGCGCGTGTATATAGTTTTTCTAAAATTTTAGAATCTAATCAAATTATTCTTTAAATAAATTTTATTTATTTATTTTAATTTTAAATTTTTTTGTATCTTATTAATTAATGGACCAAGTGGGAGAATGTTAGATTATGTGATCTTATTTAATTAAGTAAGATATATTATATATATGATTGGATTCTGATTATGGTTATTGGCCAAAAGAAAAAAAGTTCAGTTAAAATAATATTATTATTATATCTAATTTTATTTTATTTTAATCTTGACATAAAAATTTTTCGCATTACAGATAACATGATTATAGATTTTATGCTAAAATAATATATATGAAAAAGATTAGAACAACTAATGTGTATGTCGGGACTCTTTTATATATTATAATTTTATTATGATTCCGTACTACCAAAGGAAGTCAAAATAAATGGCAAAACTATTGGCGTGCCTACCACTCAAGCATTTTAAAGTGTCAACATTATTAATATTTCTTTTATTATCATTAAAAAATTATTTGACTTAAATGTGTAAGTCCATATTTTGTCTCAATAATAATATAAAGGCCATCAATCTCACAAGTCAATTATATGATAAGAAATTAATAATATTTAGAATTTGATTAAAATGATTAGTCTTCTTATGGATCACCCATGCGAAAAAAGTGAAAGTGACTCGAGATGACAAGAGGGCAGCAAGGTGGAGCACCAGACTGTTGGATGAGAAATAGATGACTCACAAATCTTCCTAGTGTAACAAAAACTGATGTTTGAGTTCTTTTAACAGCGAAGCTCGATTTCTCTGATAGCTAAGTCAGATAATATTTGAGATGAATAATATGAGATGAGAGAGCCCCATTACTCAAGTCACAGAAAATTCTTCGAATCATCTTTGAACAAATCTTGTACAACTATTTTGACACGACGAATCCCGAATGATCAATTTTATCCTTATTAGATATTAATTTTAATTAAAGATAAAAAATGTACTTTATAAATTTTTTAAAGAACGATTTGATGAGTCTTCATGAAACTAATAGTCGTGTTCTTATTCTTGAAAAAGTAAAAAAGAGAAAAATCCAGCTTGCACTTTGTGGTTGGCTTTCTTGAAGTCAAATATAGTATAGTCAAATATAGCCGACAGCGAAACAATTGATTCGATTCATCAGCCTGGTTCGGTTCAATTGAACCCGGTTTGGAGGCAAAGTTTCAGCGGTTCATTCTTGGTCAAATTTCAGCAGCGGGCAACCAATAATTAATGATAGGTCAATTTACGTATTGATTCCTCCCAAATGATTGATTTTTTAAAATGGTTGATATCCGAATTCAAATCACCTTTAATACGTTATCTCAAATGCCCTTTACATAATATAAAAACGCTTTAGAACAATTTAAACTTTAATATATTTTCTAATTTAAAATACCTACTTCCAATCATGATGAATATCGATTAATATGCGTACAAATGGGATTTCAGTATTCTGAGGGATATATATATATATATATATATATATATATATTATATATATATATATATATATATATTATATATATATATATTATATATATATATATTATATATATATATATATTATATATATATATATTATATATATATATATTATATATATATATATTATATATATATATATTATATATATATATATATATATATATTATATATATATATATATTATATATATATATATATATTATATATATATATATATATATATTATATATATATATATTATATATATATATATATTATATATATATATATATATATATATATATATTATATATATATATATTATATATATATATATTATATATATATATATATATTATATATATATATATTATATATATATATATATATTATATATATATATATTATATATATATATATTATATATATATATATTATATATATATATATTATATATATATATATATTATATATATATATATATATATATATATATATTATATATATATATATTATATATATATATATATATATATATATATATAGACAAAAATGCTATTCTTAAGCTTTGTAAGGAATGATATGTGAAAATGTTGAAAGACCGTCGGGTGCTCCTCTGATCTACACTCGCTCCCTCTTGAAATCTTCTCGTTCGACGGCACCTCCTACTCCTCCTCTGCCTGCTTCCGCCGCGTGCATCCACCCCAGCCCCGCATACGGACGCCGGAAGCCTCCGCTAGCCGTATCCCGTGGATCCCTTGCAGAACCGAATTGGTGTTGCCTGATCCGTTCCTCCTCTTTGCGTTACTAGTTTCGGGATCGTGGCGGGTCGGAAAAGTGGGTGCGGGAGTTCGCGGAGGAGCTTCGGTGATAGATTCGACTGGTCGAACTTTCGAAGGTGACTTCCGCATCTGGGTTTCTTGTTCTGGTTCAAAGTCTCGTCCTTTTCGTCATTTTTCCTGCCAAGAAACGTTGGGTTTTTGGGGCAAAGATTGTTCTTTGTCATCTCCGAGTTGTGTTCAGATGGATACAACAGATCTGGAGATTATTTTCTCATATTGATTCCAATTTGTTTCCTTGTTGTCTGAACTCTGGTAATTTTATATGACTGCTTTTGCCAAAAAGGTGAAGAATTAGTTTTTTTTTTTTTTTTTTTTGCATAAGAGAGCATTGAATTAGATTATTGTGTCAATTCAGTATTGTAGATATCTGTCTTGTTCAAGTAGTTGCTGATCAATGGTTTGGAGAAGTACTTGATAGTGGTGTATGGACATTTTATACGATGATGACGATTAAGTTTTGCCTCGTTTTGTTGATTGCTTGAAAATCTAAACTTTTACCTTCTATGTACTTTTCAAGTAGCTCTTGGTAATTTTTTATTTGTTTATGTTGACTTATCTTTAATGTAATTAATGTAGCCTTTTTCTATATTGGGAGATCCAAGAGGAAGAGAAAAAAAGAATGAAAAGAATAATAGAGTTAGAAAGTGAGGGAGTTGAAGTCTTAGGTTTGGTTAACTGAGGGGTGCAATGGAAGTGATCAGCTGTCGTGTTGCCTTTTTTTTAAAATTTTTATACAAACTATCCCTCATTTATGAAAAAATTCAACCAAGAAAATAAAATGAAGAGGAGGGTCAATTAAGTCTTGTGTCAGATGCTTGAAGATAAAAACAAAACCAAAATAAGTCTCTTGAAGAGGAATACACAAGATCACATATTAAAATCATAAAAAGAAAAAAAGTTCAAGAAAAGCAAGGAAAGAAAACTATTTTTGTTTCTAAAAATATTTTTCATTAAGTAGGGATGATCCTTTTGAGAATTGATCAACTATATCAAGGTATATTACCTACCATAATATGGAAAAGCCTATTTTCTTCGACAAAAGTAATTGAGAACTTCAGAATCATCAAATTGATTGGAACCATTTGATTGAATGAATCTATGCTCAAATGAAGTGAAGAGAACTGGAAAGCAGAGATAAATTATGAGTAATCCCTTTTTTCTTCATCTTTATGTAAAACTTTTTCTTCTCCATCTCTCTTTAAATTGGTCCTGGGCCCAAATACAGAGCTCCTTTTTTTGTCTTCTCTAATTGTTCTACACTTCTTTTGTCTCCTTCCGCAAGTATCGGACTGTCACGGACTTAGCTGGTTTTGCTTAAGTCGTGCGGCACCCTTGCGTGTCCGTCCGCAAAGGTCAGCCTCCCCGAAACCTTCCTATGGTCCCTTAGGACCTACAAAAGAGAAAACGGGTTAGAGAAAGCGCCTTACTCGGGATTCACAAGCAAACAATCCAGGAAACACTTCGTTTACAATACAAATTACAGACAGACTTAACAAGCTCCGAACAGTTGCATAACAAAGGGGTAAAATGGTCCATTACAGACCGAAAATCTCTCACAAGTGTCCACATGACACAACCTTTATTTACAAGCCTAAAATGGCCATCAAACCCACACAAATGGGACTCTTAGCCTTCGGCCGTCCCTCAACCTGCTGTGCAGAGCATGAACAAACCCACAAGACACGGACATACATGAGCATTGCATCAAACATCCTGTTTCAAAGTTTGTCCGTGACATTCTCCCCCACTTATTCCTTCGACGTCCTCGTCGAAGCCTTTGTCGACACTGCAACTGCTTGCCTTTGCTGAGTCTTCAATCTTCTGCTCCAGCTGCAACGCGCCTCTTGGCTCCCAGCTGCTCTTCACTGCTGTTTTTGAGTAGTCGAATCTTTGATCCGCCATCCTGCTTCAACTCGCCAATGACTCTAAATATGGTGTGGGGTTGGCTGAGTTGTGTTGATCCTTGTTGGTTCCTGCGGATCCTCCAATGAAGGAAAAGACCATCTTTTCTGCGCCAGTCTCTCAAAATTCCACATGCTGCTTGAACTGGGTGGATGCTTGTTGGAGCTTTAACGAGCATCCTCTCGCAAACTTCTGAAGTTTTTGGGTCCTTCCTCCACAAAATCTGTCCATTGACTCTTCTTTCGCTTAGTTGCCTCATCTAAGTAGGTTCGCATCACTTCTGCTTTTGATTGGCATTTCGTTGGAAAATGAAGCGGACAATCTACTCTCAGTAGCACTGATCACCGTTGGTGAGGATTTGACAACTATTGTCTTCCATTATCTTCGAAGGGTCTTTGAACTTGTGCAGAGCTCCTCTGCTGGATAGATAAGAGAATTGGGGTACTCGGTTTCACCCATTCTCTTAGTAGTTGAGAAGGCAAAGGTTACTTGACTTCGCCCGCCTCCTCGAGGTTGTACTCCATGCATCGAGCTGGTTACTGGCCTTCGCCTGCTCTTTGCTCACACTTCTGAAGCACTTGAAGTGTTTGCACTCCTTGCATTGAGTTAGTTACTGTGATTCACCTCCTCAATGCCATCGAACTTCTGGAATGCCGGAAGTTTTCACCCCAACTTGGAGTAATTCTCTGATAGATTTGGTCGCCTCTGGGATTGTACCGCCTTCTCCATCAGTCCTGCCGCCTACTCCACTGAGTAGCAAAGGTACAGCACTGCGTACTGCCTGCTTCGTTCCTTGATCGTGCACTCTTGCATGACCCGAAGTCCTTCACTTTCGGCTATCTTGATGAGAAGCTCGTTGACACCGGTCTTACGAAGTTCTTTGGCCTCCGCCCTTCAGCCTTGTCTTGGTACTTGGAGATTGCCTCTGCATACTCCACCTCCTCGGCCCCTTTTACGACCAAGCGCTCTCCCTCCACGAGAGCAAGGGATCAATGACTTTCACGGAAGTCCCACCTTTGCGGTACCATGGCGCTGCCATGCCCATGGCCCTACTATCCGTCGCTTCGCCTCTGCATCCCTTTTCTTCCCGATCAGTAGATATGTCTCTGTGGCACTCCTCCGAGTCCTCCTCCATACTAACTGATGCTTGAGTTTGGGTAGCTAAGTCCCTCTGGACTCGTCGTCGCTTCCTCGCCCCTTTCGACCGCCTGCTTCAACACCTCTGTGTTCTTCAAGCAGCTCCCTTTGGTCGATGGAAAGACAGACTGCAACTCCCATGCATGGCCTCTGCCATCATGTTGTAGAGTTTACACCAATTCTGTTCTCCTTAGCTTCCTTGGTCGCAACGTTCGCTTACTCGACCTTGTCCTCGGACTTGTCGGGCTCCCTTAAGCGAATATAGTTCTGGAGCAGTCAAACTCTCTAGCTGCTTCGATCATACCTCTGCATGATCACGTCCCTCCCAGGGGACTCACTGGTCCTTGCATTCGAACTTCACCCTTGGTGGAACACAGCCCCCATATGCTGATGACCAAGGCTTTCATTCGATGCAAAATTCGATGCACGCACGGAAGACCCGCCTCTGCGGTACCATGGCCTTCACTCCTTGAATCCATAGCCCTTCTTGCCGTCGTGTTGTTCACCGAAGTGGAGCTTCCAATAGCTCCCGATCATACCTCCGTATGATCTTGTCCCTCACGGGGCAAGATTCGTGTGTATCGCATTGCCACGAACTGTTCCACCACGATCCGCTGCACCATGTCGCCTCCTGGTGACATCTCCGTTGCATTCTGATCATTATGGGATGAACTCGAATTGTGAACCCTCCATGTGTGGCCTCTACCAATACATCGCAGGGTCTCTTCCACCTTCGGTTTTGTTCGCTCCTTTGGCAATCGACCTTCATCCACCCACTCTTGGATCACACCTAGATGAAGCACCGCTCTAGGACAGTCCGTCGCCTAGTAGCTCCCGAAGTCCACCGACTTCGCTGCAATTAGTGCACCATTGTCTGGATCCTGGGCCTCTACCCCTACCAGCACAATCTCCGCTGCGCACCGCTTCCTTCAAGCAACTTCATAGCAACACTGTGGCATATTCTTCAAGAGTACTCGCCTTCGCGTCCTCTTGCCCCGTGCCAAGGCCTTCTGAACCCAACTTTGCCTCCGCAAGTTAAGTCGCCTTGGTTCCTCCATCAAATGCTTCTCCGAGATAAGGTGCATGTGCCCAGAAGTTCCCTTCGTCTTTGGCACCATGTAGGATGAGTCCGCTCCATCAGAAAGGACCCATGGAACAACATGATCCTGCTCTTGCCTCTGCAAGAGTTCATGTCCTTGACCTCTGTCCACGGAAAGCTCTGTGCCTCCGCTCCATGTTCCATCTTCTATGCCGGCTCACTTCATACGGCTTGGGTACTTCGCCAAGTTACACCCAAGTTGCTTCGCTCCTCGTTTCTGCATTGAGTTGATGGTGGTCCTCGCACCCACCATTCCACGGGTCAGCCCTCCCTTGAGTCCGATCTCCATATCGACTCCTAGTGTGCCTTCATTTCTGTTGCTTTTGGTCGCTCCCCCACTTGATCTCGCAATGCATCCACCAATGCGTTCTCTCAAGCGAGATCATGCGACGACTCCTTGCCGTTCGCTCGATCCATTGGGCTTCGTGGAGGTGTTATTTGTTGAGGTACTCCTCCTCAACATGTGCGGTCCGTTGCACAAGATTCTCCCTCTGGAGAGTCGGGACTTATCCCTCCTGGATATCTATCCCGTTGGAGCAAACATCTCTCTTCGATTCGGAGACCACCATCCCCTTGGACTACTCCGATTTGCTGAACAAACTGCGCATTGTTCTGCCTCCTGCAAACGCACTTGCTAGATTGCGACTCCATGTCAATACAGCCCTCACTGCGACCCTCAAGGCCTAGCAACGTGCTGAACTTGCTACACACTTCAGCCTCCTACGGATGTATCCTTCGCATGCCGAAGAGAAAGTTTCAATGCTCCATGGCGCCGAGTTCCGATCGCTTTGGGATGGCCACGAACAGTCCGTCGTCCGCATACAAGCCCTTGCATGAGTACCGAATTCTTTGAGTTAGCAATTCCCCTCACCTCTGTGAGCTTTGCGCAACTCTTTCGGTTGCCGAACAACTCATTCCACCTTACATGGTCTCAAACTTTTCCCAAGCGCTTTGCTTGCTTTGAGCACCATCAAGTGTTGTTGTCAACGTTGAGCCGTAACTCAAACTCAGCCATCCCAACCTTTGTGTGCTCCGCATTCTTCTCAGCTTGTTTGTCCTCGTGGTGCCTCTTGCGCGAAGGGTTGGCCATTCCTCTGAATGCCACTCTCAGATGCCCGCTCCTCTGAGCGACTTCTTACCCTACATCTCCATGTCCGTTTTTCCCCAAAACAGTCGCGCATGCTAGCTGTCCTCAACGCAGCCCCGCTAGGTCCCCCACGTTTGCATGTCAAGTGTTTCTATGAGTGCTTGTCCGGCTCTGATACCATCTGTCACGGACTTAGCTGGTTTTGCTTAAGTCGTGCGGCACCCTTGCGTGTCCGTCCGCAAAGGTCAGCCTCCCCGAAACCTCCCCATGGTCCCTTAGGACCTACAAAAGAGAAAACGGGTTAGAGAAAGCGCCTTACTCGGGATTCACAAGCAAACAATCCAGGAAACACTTCGTTTACAATATAAATTACAGACAGACTTAACAAGCTCTGAACAGTTGCATAACAAAGGGGTAAAATGGTCCATTACAGACCGAAAATCTCTCACAAGTGTCCACATGACACAACCTTTATTTACAAGCCTAAAATGACCATCAAACCCACACAAATGGGACTCTTAGCCTTCGGCCGTCCCTCAACCTGCTGTGCAGAGCATGAACAAACCCACAAGACACGGACATACATGAGCATTGCATCAAACATCCTGTTTCAAAGTTTGTCCGTGACAGGACGGAGTTGTATGCGCATGTAATAAGTTATTATCTCTAATCCTAAGTAACTCAGAACCTATCTTTTGGTTAATAAGAAAAGATGGTAACAAATGCTTGAGGTCAAAACAGTGAACTAACTAAGATGGCATGAGCATTTGCAGTGAGATTCAGTGAAGGTCTTTAAGACTAATTTAGCTAGATAACTTGTGCGAGAGGGAAACATCTGTGTTCATGTGGATGAAAGTAATGGAGAAATCTTGGCATTGCATGTAGTGAAGATACAGCATCGATTGGGGAAGATTTGGTAAAGTTGATTGTTAGTCCGGAACATGTTGATGAATAAGCTTGTTGGTATCAAAATTCAGTCATCATTTCTTTTGGTTCAGAGGATCTTGTTTCTGGTAAGTGAATAAAAGCATATGCGTAGCTGTTGCATATAGTTAAACTAATTATTGCTTCAAAGTGAGTGCACATTTTCAACGAGAACTATTCCAAGTGAGATATTCAATAAGTACTGGCCTTTGATGTGATCTTGAAGTGGAATTTTGCTTGAGCATATAGTCTGGTGATGGTTGGTTGAATCATGTTAGATTTTTTGCTTGGTGTCCTGGTTATTGATATTGTTCATTTGGATAGGTGAGGTGCAGCTTCTTGAGGTAGCTAAATGAGACAACTTTGAGCACACTGAGACTGCAATACCAGTATTTGAATACCTAAAATCAAGACGAGTCTCGACAAGTGAATTATATTGTTTTTGTTGGAAGTTGATGTTTTGACTTTTGATTGTCACCACACTGGCAAGATGCAAAAGCTTGAATCAGTTAATTGGTGTGTGACGACCAATCAAGCAAACCATACAAAATTATTCCTCACTCGTATCTACTTTTGCAGGAAACTTTTCATTCATATAATCCAACATTCAACAGACACAGGAAGATCTAGTAGTTGGTTTTTCCAGGATGACTTGTTTCTCTTGCATGTTCAGAAGGAAAAGAACTTCATGTCAGCATCATGATCAACTCAATGAAGGTAGACATGGTGTTTGGTGGATTAAATGTGATTTAACTTAATGTTTATTTGCCTTTTATTAAATATCTATTTGCCTCTTCTATTGCAAAATTCTACTCCACCTTTCGGTTAAGCTATATATTTTATCTAGATATTCCAGGAATTGAAGGTGTAAATATCTACACTTACAAGGAATTGAAAATTGCCACTGATGATTTTAGCGCTGCTAATAAAGTTGGAGAGGGAGGTTTTGGTTCTGTATACAGGGTAACTTTTTTATACTTTGAAGTGGATTAATGCTATTAATTTTATAAACAATCCTCACTAAATCGGATCATTGATGTAGGGAATGCTTAAAGATGGAACAGTTGTTGCTATAAAGGTGCTATCCTCTGAGTCGAAACAAGGAGTGGGGGAATTTCTGACTGAAATTAAAGTGATCTCTGGTATCATCCATGAAAATCTTGTCAAGCTGTATGGTTGCTGTGCTGAAGAACCTCACAGAATACTTGTTTACAACTATCTTGAGAATAACAGCCTTTCACAGACCCTTCTTGGTAGCATAATCCCTGTTTATACTACAAAATTTGAATTTTTTGTGCACCTGTGGGTGGTCATATCCCATGTTGTTTTGAATGCATCAAGATGTGCTGGTTCTTGTCATCTTTCAGGTTCCAACCGTGGTAACATTCAGTTCAACTGGAGGGCACGAGTCAAAATCTGTATTGGTGTTGCTCGTGGACTTGCATTTCTCCACGAAGAGGTCCATCCCCATGTGCTTCATAGGGATATTAAAGCAAGCAATATTCTTCTTGACAAGGACCTCACACCCAAAATTTCTGATTTTGGTTTAGCTAAACTTCTGCCATCAAATGTGACTCATGTCTCCACCCGTGTTGCTGGGACATTGTGGGTCTTCTTGCCTCTTTAAACTTCACATGATCTAATTCTTATCTGAAAATACAAATGCAAACTGTTTTTCATGTGGTTTATCACTGTTGAGTGCAATTCATGATATCCCAAATCGAGAACTTGTAACTGGACTTTGACCCTGCAGCATGGGATCTACAATAGTTGGCTGCATAACAATAAAAGGCCTGTAACAACAATGTCCATGTCATATTGCTTGTGTACTCATATATATGTATACATTTTTTTCTTTTTCAAGTCTTGACTTTTGTCCTCTGCAGAGGTTACTTGGCACCTGAGTATGCAATTCGTGGACAAGTGACCAGGAAGTCTGATGTTTACAGTTATGGTGTTCTTCTGCTAGAAATAGTTACTGGCAGATGTAACACCAACACAAGGTTACCTTTTGAAGATCGATTTCTTCTCGAACGGGTAAGGAAATTGTACATTAAATATAAATTAACTGATGATTATATGACATAAATAGTAAGTTTTTTTTTTGTATATGTAACATCATTTGTTGCTGAAAGCCTGAAACTGTTTTTTTTCATTGCATCAATTTTTTTGTCATGGCCTAGCATGCAGTGAGTTGCAAACAAGGTCAAAAACATTTAATATACATTGCACATAATTTTCATGAAGGTATTTCAATCTTGGTGATAATTGTATACTTCTACCTAGTTGTTTGATTAATTGTATGATAAATTTAAGCATCTCTATAGAGTCCGCACAAAATTAAGTTCAAACCTTAAATTAACAAAGATGCTTATTGCGTAAAATTTCTGTTCCCTTCCCCTCCAATCCTCAAATGGGTTTTGCTGTTGTTAAATGCTAAAATTGATAGGTAAAATCAACTGTAAAGAAGGCTGTTGACTTAAATTCACACATGTCAGGAGAAAAAGCTGTGCTCAGAAACAAATATATTCCAAGTTCCTTTTTCTTTATCTAATGCTATTATGAATATTCAAGCAATAAACATTGAATAGTGTTAACTTCATGTGAGACTAAAAATAATCGAGAAACCATGTTTCATTTTAAAAGGAAAGAGTAATGCAGATGATGTAGTGTATATGACTACTGTCGTCTTCAATGGCATGCTGGAGTTTCATAAACTTAAGAAAACCAACTTTCTCACCTCCAATGGCATCACAAAGTCATATTGTGAAAATGAGTATGAATTGGAACCCACTGATTGTATGTTTCTTGTAGGTTGAAATGTTCCACTAAAGATTAAAATACTTCATCAACTTCTATCTTGATTTGTGGCCTTTATGTTGGAACTTCATAAACTTAATGTAACCAAATTTCTCACCCCAAATGTATCACAAAGCCTATTCTAATGAGAGATATATGAGTTGGAAACCATTGATTTTTTATTTATAGTAGGTTGAGATGTTCTGTTGAAGATTAAAATACTTCATCCACTTCATCTTGATTTATGACCTTACCAGATAGCATCTCTCGAGTTCACAGTACTTTCTCATACTTTCTGTTTTCGGTCTGTTCTCTAAAATGATTGGAGTTTCAGGTCAATTTGACATTTACAATTTTGGATGTTACATCCGGATTTAATACCATTTTGTTTCTTGTTTTATATTTTTAAAAATTTCCATATTGCTGCTTACAATCTTTTCAAGGGTAGCTTGTCTAATTAATGTTGTAAGGTTTTGTGATGTAAAAGTATATTGTCATCCTTGTTCAATTAGTTTGACATTGGCACATAGTTCTTTCTTTTACATTTGAGACACATCTGGTATGCCAAAAGACAATAGTTAAGGGCCATTAATTTAGATATGGTGGATTGCCTTCTCTTTCTGTATATTTTCCTCTGCATTTTTTAGTGAGCTTAATGATTCTTACATGCTTTCCCTTTATCGTGTGTGCATATAAATCCAGACATTCAAATTTCAACAATTTGCCTTTTGAAAGATAGAATTGCTCTAGTTAGTCAGATGGGGCATGCTGAAGGATTTGATAAGTTGATTTTGAAGAATAGTTTCTGGCTGCCCGGAATAAAATTCAATATTTTGTTGTAAAAGCTGACAATGAATTATGATCTGGATCGAAGTTTCAGCTGGGAAAATGTAGATTTAAAAAAAACCCTGCTCACTAGACAAGTAGTTGTACTCACCAAATAAAAAATTCCAATCTACTCATCTGTATTTCATCAAGGCACAAAAAGATAGGAGTGAGGTGTTTGTGTTTAATGGACTTGTAGTGATGGCCATTCTGACTACAGCTAAATTTGGATAAATCTGAATGTATATACAATAGGGGAACATCTGTGATTATAAGTTTAGTTTGAAGTTACAGTTAACTTTTGCCTGGAAGCCAGAAGCTGATTGGATGGTACTGATGGTGTGAAAGGGAAGTTCACTGCTTTGTTTTCTTTCTTTAGTTTTATAGTGATTCAATCATGTATCTAGGCTTGAGAAAGGCCATCTGCTTCTTCGTTATTCATTACACATGCTAAAATGATTGGAGTTTCAGGTCAATTTGACATTTACAATTTTGGATGTTACATCCGGATTTAATACCATTTTGTTTCTTGTTTTATATTTTTAAAAATTTCCATATTGCTGCTTACAATCTTTTCAAGGGTAGCTTGTCTAATTAATGTTGTAAGGTTTTGTGATGTAAAAGTATATTGTCATCCTTGTTCAATTAGTTTGACATTGGCACATAGTTCTTTCTTTTACATTTGAGACACATCTGGTATGCCAAAAGACAATAGTTAAGGGCCATTAATTTAGATATGGTGGATTGCCTTCTCTTTCTGTATATTTTCCTCTGCATTTTTTAGTGAGCTTAATGATTCTTACATGCTTTCCCTTTATCGTGTGTGCATATAAATCCAGACATTCAAATTTCAACAATTTGCCTTTTGAAAGATAGAATTGCTCTAGTTAGTCAGATGGGGCATGCTGAAGGATTTGATAAGTTGATTTTGAAGAATAGTTTCTGGCTGCCCGGAATAAAATTCAATATTTTGTTGTAAAAGCTGACAATGAATTATGATCTGGATCGAAGTTTCAGCTGGGGAAAATGTAGATTTAAAAAAAACCCTGCTCCATAGACAAGTAGTTGTACTCACCAAATAAAAAATTCCAATCTACTCATCTGTATTTCATCAAGGCACAAAAAGATAGGAGTGAGGTGTTTGTGTTTAATGGACTTGTAGTGATGGCCATTCTGACTAACAGCTAAATTTGGATAAATCTGAATGATATATACAATATGGGAACATCTGTGATTATAAGTTTAGTTTGAAGTTACAGTTAACTTTTGCCTGGAAGCCAGAAGCTGATTGGATGGTACTGATGGTGTGAAAGGGAAGTTCAATGCTTTGTTTTCTTTCTTTAGTTTTATAGTGATTCAATCATGTATCTAGGCTTGAGAAAGAAATCTGCTTTCTTAAACATAGTATGGAGAAAATAATGGAACTAACATCAACTCTGTTCTGAGATGTGCTTTACTTTACTGCTATCAGTTATTCATTACACATGCTAAAATGATTTTGCATCTTCATTATAAATGAGCTGTTGTAAGTATTTTGTTGATATACATAAGTTTAGAAGATAATTTATAACAAACCATCATAAAGAGTTAATTCATACATGCCAGTCTGTGGCTGTTTTACATCTGGCAACATGCTTGACAGCTGCACAGTCCCCAGTATTACTAATGGATTTCTCTTCTTGCAGACATGGGCAATATATGAACATGGTGATCTGAAACATATCATAGACAGCTCTTTGACAGATGACTTGGATGTTGAAGAGGCATGTAGGTTCTTGAAGGTTGGACT
Source organism: Musa balbisiana (assembly GCA_004837865.1). Taxonomy (NCBI): domain Eukaryota; kingdom Viridiplantae; phylum Streptophyta; class Magnoliopsida; order Zingiberales; family Musaceae; genus Musa; species Musa balbisiana. Next base: position 17,208,634 of record CM017189.1, read on the forward strand.
TCTATGCACACAAGATGCTATGAAGCTTCGGCCCTCAATGTCCACTGTCATCATGATGCTGACTGGTGAAAAGGATGTGGACTTGGAAAAGATTACGAAGCCTGGTATCATTAGTAATTTTATGGATCTTAAAGTTGGTAGCAAGAAAAAGGCCGATCAAACAAATAGATCTTTAATCATGTCATCCATTCTGGAAAATTCACCCTTGTCATCAGAGAACACTACATCTGCATCTATGACCTTCACAGCAATATCTGAGTGAGACTGAAAAATCAGTGGATATATAAGTTAATGGAGTTTTGAGGTACATAATCATGTAGAATATTGTAATTCCTTTTCTCCAAAGAAAATATGCTTGTTTTTCTATTTGCATCTTATAGATTCTAGTTTATTGTATATATCTGTATCAATTTTGGTCAAAAGAGAACTTTGTTTATGCATTTGTTTGATTGATTTTCTTGGCTAACTGAATGTTTTTCTTTGTTTAATTATAATTTGATGAGAATTTTGAAGTGACACATGATATGGTCCAAATTTTGTATCTTCCAAGAGAGCCAACTTGACTTGTATTCAATAAAAAAAATCCTGATTACATATTTCCAAGTAGAGAATTCAAAATTGGATATCAAGAATTACCTGTATTTATGTGTGGTTCATCATCTAGAAATACTTTTTTGTATGTATATCATACTTTCATCTGCTTCTCTGAGTGAATAACAAAACCAAGGGTTGTTGAGGATGGTCTTTGTACATCTTCATTGCATGCTTTTGTCACTGAAATCTCACATTGTATTATCTTCTGAAACTTGGTCTCTTGGGAGGAGAGAGAGAGGATCAGACACAAAACTCCATTCCTCTTCAATTAATCTTTTTTCAACCAATAGAGGAAGGTGTTGTGATTCCCCATTTCTTTTTTTTCTTATGATTCTTCTGCTAGTTACCTTAACACTTAATGATGTATCTGACTCCTCTCTATGCCCAGAGAAACAGGGAATCAAGATTAGATCTATCACATGAAGGTGAACAATGTCCTTTTAATTAATTTGTCATTGTTGGTTTGTTATTCTGTCTACATTCTGTGAGTTCACAGTGTCACTATTGATAGTTCAATGATGCCTTTCTCTGGACCACATAAACTATTTCTTAAGCTTTTGACTTGAAATCTGGATTATCTTCTACTGATTTACTGTTGCTTGTTATTTATTCTACACAAAAGAACCTTATCTTGCCTGATTCGATTGTTGGTGAAATATTGAACTTTTGGATCTAGAAAATGTTTCAGAAGGTATCTCTGAAGTAGATGGTGATTAGTAGAGCAATTCTTTTATAGGTGTTATTTGAAAGTTATTTACTATATATCAAAGTCAAATGCTCTAATGTCTTATGCTCGAGAAGTATTATTTACTTTCTTTCTCGTCTCTAATTATTAATAGCTCAATGATGCTTTTCTCTGGACCACATGAACAATCTCTTGAGCTTTTGACTTGAAATTTGGATTGTCTACTACTGGTTTATAATTGCTTCTTATTCTGCATAAGAGAACCTTATCCTGCCTAATTCACTAATTGGTGGGGAAATACTGAACTTTTGGATTTAGAAAATGTATAAAGTAGATGAAGATTGGAAGACAATTCCTATCCTCATAATTATGGGTGTCGTTGGAAAGTCATACTGCAAGAATGCTCCATGTTAACCCAAAAAAGTGTGGAGCAAAGCTCTACAATGCTTTGTGCTTGAGAAGGATATTACATGAGCATGAACAACCATATCTTCAGTGATGCTTGCATCTGTCTTCTCTCTTCCCTCATCCATTTTTCCTCATCTGAGTTTTTGAGGTTAAGGTGGTTCTGTGCATCATGGTGTACAGCTGATTAGCTTCTCCAAGACCCCTGTCCTAGTTCTATACCAAAAGGTACTTTTTGCTGTTGTCCTTTGGCCACCCTGGGCATTGTAGGTAGGTGCCTTTCTCTCAAAATGCCCAATTGGCCTGTTGATCAGAAGGCTGGCTTTCTTTACTTTTATCAAGTCCTTTTGGGTTTATGCCCACCCAATTAACATGACTTGTGTTGGATCTTTGTGCTTTGGCCAGAAACCAAGCCAGGTTGGTTCTCTCTCTTCTGAGGCTGGCATTTTGGGCAGGACATGGTCAGTTTCGTTCCATTGCTCTCAGTGTGCCAGTAGTTCTTGAAGCTCCATTATTTGTCAAGACCATACTCTCTGCTTTGCTCATTATCTACAGAATTGGGACTTGGAAGTGGCTCAGTGGTCCATTAGGTTCAGGTGGTCCTGAAAGCTAAGGCTGCATCCAGACCAGGAGGAGACATGAGCAGGTAATTCCTTGACTGAGAGAAAAGTTACATGCAGAAAAGTGTTCCTAGTGGCCAAATAAACACTTTTATCTCTCTCTCTCTCTCTCTCTCTCTCTCTCCAAGAGATTTTTGTGAAGCATAACAGCATTTCGGTAAGAGTGGCATATCACTTCTAATAGTCATATTTTATTCAGAGGTAGTTCCTTGACTAAGAGAGAAGTTACATGCAGAAAAGAGTCCCTAATGCACAACATTCATTGTTATGGAGATCTCTTTGTTCCTCTCTCCAAGAGAGTTTGTGAAGCATAACAACATTTCACTGAGTGGCACATGACTTCCAAACAGTCATCTGACTCCATGACTATTTGAAAGGTAGTTCCTTCATTGAGATGAAAATTACAGACAAAATTTCCTAGTGAATAATCAATGTTATGAAATTCTTTGTTTCTCTTTCTATGAGACTCTGTGAAGCATAACAGCATTTCACTGAGTGACACATGACTTCCAAATAGTCATCTGACACCATGACTATTTCAATGGTAGTTCCTTAACTGAGAGAAAAATTTACAGGCAGAAAAGAATTCCTAGTCAACAAGTAATCAATCAATGTTATCAAATTCTCTTGGTTTCTCTCTCTAAGAGGCTTTGTGAAGCATAACAGATTTCGCTGACAGTGACATGTCACTTCCAAATAGTCATCAATGTTGGAGACACCATGGCTATTTCAAAGGTAGTTTTTAACTGAGAGAAAAGTAGTAAGCAATCAATGTTATGCAGATCTGTCTTTCTCTCTCTCTAAGAGACTTTGTGGAGCATACCAGCATTACAATGAGAGTGGAAACAGTTCCAAATAGTTATCTATGTTGTTTGAGACACCATGGCTATTTCAAACCAGCTTTCACCTGTGTCATTCACATGTGTTCTTGGGACTGTTTCCTGTCAGATAAATCACACTTTTATTGAGCTAATAGTTTACTACTTTCTGACAAATGTTAAGGATAAAGAAAAGTGATACAGAAACAGCTTTCTTTCGGATAAAAAAAATCAGCCACTTCAACCATCTCTGATGCCAATCCAAGGAGAAAAGACACCTCTAATTAGCTGCTACTCCAACCAAATCTTTCTATGGGCTGCTGCAATTATTGTTAAAAGGGCTTTGGACTCTCAAGTGATGAAGATTTTTATTGTATAATATTTATATGGCTTGATATTTTTATCTTATATTCACGGAAAAAAAATATCAAACTCTCTACTATATGTGAATAAATGATAGAAAGTAAGACTCTCGTATTAGTAATTAAATTTAACTGAGGTTCCAAATGATAAAGATTATCTTCCTAATAATACATTTTACGTTTCAGGGGGGACAATCAAACACTTATCGTGTGAGAATAAATTATAAAGAATAAAACTTTTCTTCTAGTAGTCAAACATACTCGAAAATCTCTTGTACACATCTCATCGTCGGCTTAGTCAACTGTATATATAACGCATTAACCACCAGAATGTCTCGGTCTGTTTGCGAGTAAACTTACAACAATTTGAGGCAAAACACGAGTTGATGCACCCTTTTAACCTGTTCATGTGCTGTTGCAGGAACAAGTTCGCAGCATGTTGGGGGAGGAGGAACCTTTTGGGCCTCGGCAATTGCAGCATGTGTTCTGCCTGCAGCAGTGTTTGGTGGTGGACATGTCGCCGCGGACTGTTCACGGCAGGGGGATCAGTTGCTGCTGCTGCTGCTGCTCCTCCTCCTTCCGCTGGAGAGCGACATGGATAGGCTCTATCCGTCATCTCCTCCATGTTCATCAGGGAAAACGAGGAGAGGTGGGAAGAAAGAAGAGTTGAATGCCATGCATGAACGCATGCACAAAACAAGGATCACAAGGTATCAACAAAAGAGCAAAAAGATACTACTGTTCGTTGAAGAAGGAGACAGGCTCTTTTTCTGCAGTCAAACATGAGATCTAATGCGCTGAGTTGGTGGATTGGTTGAGGTGGTGCTGTTGGGGGACCTATCATGTCCTCCCAGCGAGGAAGCTTCCTCCGAATTCTTCATTCCACAAGTCCTAAGTCAAATTGATTTGGATTAAGACGGTTTGGTCAAAGGTCAAACTCAATCAATCATAATTTCATATATCAATATCTTTCTAATGTCTCTAACCTTTTCACACTTTGGATCTGATGCTATATTGAAAATTTTAATTGATAGGGTTGACAATATAATTTAATTGAAAATTTTATACTTCATCTCTTGCATAAATATCGTTTTAGAATATGGTGAATGAGTCATTTACTTGTCTACGTTAGGAGAATGTTTGGAGTGACAACGATGACGCACAGGAGATCGTCCTCCGTTCCTATATGGTACGTGACCATCAGTTACTTGTTCTCGAATGCATGAACCTTAGAATAAGTGTATGACATTGGATGTGACATCTCATATGACATTGAATGGACGAAGAAAGATTGTATTGAGTGAGAGCATATCATCCTTCAAGTTCTCTGAAGGTTACATTATGTGTGTGAGACTTCCCTTCTGCAAGGCGGATGTACGATGTTGCTATACATGTGCATGTCGACGTCCTTACAAGACCTCCAACCTTCACACTGTGGAGTTGCACTTGCAAGTAGTCAACCACAAAACCCTAAGACAATTTTACCCTCGGATTGCTACTCCGACCAGGCCCCAATAATGTTCACGGAGGACAACGTGAGTCGATCGTTTCCATGCAAGTTGATTTCGCCATGTCTAATCCACTCTTTCTTTTTCAACATGAGATGCTTCTGATGATAAGAACACCAAGATCAGTAAACATAATAAGATGGGTGTTTTGAAGGGCTGCTGCTGCTTCTTTCCCTAGCTCTGAGAAGTCCATCTTGGATGGATGGCACACAAAGCTGTCTCAGTTCCTTGGAAGGCTGGAAAGCTGGCAGGAGTCTGAGGCCAAAACACTTGGGCTCTTCTTGCTTGCACTATCACCAACAAAAAGCAAGGCAGAAAGTTTGGTGTCATGCACTAGCCAGCCAGCCAGCCAAAAAATTATTTGATCTACTGGTGGTGGGGGTCCTCAGCACCACCTCACATTCTGGTGGCCACAGCACAGTGGTGAGGGTGGGGTCCTGTCACTGCCCGCACCATGCAGAATAATGAGAGAGAAGGAAAAGGGAACAGTTGGAGCTTCTTTTGAGGAAAGAGAAGTACAGTAGACCACTCAAGGCACCTGGAGGCAGTTTCAGCATTGTACATCAAGGATGGATTTGATGTGTTGAGGCTTTCATCTCAGATACTACTCTCATCACTTGCACACACCCACACACACAGAGAGAGAGAGAGAGAGAGAGAGAGAGAGAGAGAGAGAGAGAGAGAATGTGCAAAGATAGATATGTTTCATCCAACAAGTTAGATCCTTGAGGCATCAAGAACATGAACCTGAGTAGACGAAGATGCCATTAAACTTGGCCAGGACCCTGCTAGAGTTGGGTAGCGGATGAAATGTAGCAGTACGGATGCTTCATGCCAACATGTGGGATTTACCATGAGAAGAACAAACCTGTTGCTTCAGATCTTTTTTCTCTTCATACATGGTATTACGGTTCTTCTCTGTCAGAGATCAGATCTCATTGTGATGAGCTGCATGAGGGAGAAAGAGCTCAAAACCGAAAACATTCAGTACACTAATCAACATCCACAACATAAAATGTCAACCATTTATGTAACAGAAATAAAGTAAGTCAAGATGCATATGGATGGCTGCATAAAACTTACTCCTAGAGAGAGAGAGAGAGAGAGACAGAGAAACCACAGCTATATTTCTTGTGGCAACTGTGTATGTATGCTATATGTAATCTTTCAACACAAAAGAGCATAAAAGGCAGAGCTCATCATCATATATCTTGTTCATGATCATGTGAGAGCAGTTGATGCTCACATGTTATATAAGAAAATGAATAGGAATCAATACTATTAAAGCAATATATCTTTATTTGAGATTACATATGGAAGAGAGAGAGACAAGCCCCATCCAAATATTTCTCAGGGATCTGACACATCTGAACCCTAGAGAATCTCAGCAGAGAGAATGAGACTTACATTGGAAACTAATATAAGTATATACAACCACACTGTGAGCAAAGGAATTAAAAGGAATAGAGAGAGGAAGGAAATCTTGATCCAGCTTGACAAACTACCAAAAGTGTCTCTCTCATTTACTCACATTTAGCTACGTTACTCGATCCATATCAAAAGATGAAAGAATCATAAAAGTTCTACAAAAATAACAAGCTATCCTGTCACACACATTGAATAGGAAAAGATACGATAGAATTCTCACTGGCATACTTGACAGACAGAATGGTTATATGCACGCCATGCAAAAAGATGTCTTCCATTTATTTGGATCCATGATTTGTGGTGAAGCAGTAAAATACCACCGAGAAGTAAAGAAAGGATCGTTGCATGGAATAAGAACACTTACCTTACATCTTCCCTCTAAGAAATGACAAAGAATCACGGTTCTCTGTAACCTCCAATCCTGTCTCTAACCAGCGCTTGAGTTGTGCAAAAGAATGTAACCCATCACCGACAACCAAACCTTAGATTTGAGATCATATGCTTCTTATATCCAAATCTGAGCGCTATATGAAATGACTGCAAGATCAGAGAGAGAGAGAGAGAGAGAGAGAGAGAGAGAGAGAGAGGCATGCTTGGCTCCTTGCACGCCACCCACAATAGAGCCAATAACCCCATGAATTGGTCTGTATGTGTGGCATACAGGGAGCCAGGCATAACCCATTTCACCTGCGCTCTTCCTCTACATGGCAGAAACAAACCTAAACCTATACTCATTCGATGGGAGAAAAGGAGTGCAAAGGCCATTTCTCTTCCCACTATAACCGTCAGGCCGTGACTACAAAGCTGTTCCCCATGGAGAAATGGACAGACAACATGATCTGAAACCCTACACCGCTTAACATTTGGAGAGAGAGAGAGAGAGAGAGAGAGAGAGAGAGAGAGAGAGAGGGAGAGATAGAGAGAGAAACAGGAGGAAGGGATGAGGGGGCCAAAGGTAGAGGAAGAGAGGATTTATAGCCCTCATGGCGGAGAGGATTTCCTCACTAAAATGTAAACATGCATTTAAATATTACCAAAAAATCATCCACTTTTTTTATGGTTCAAACTCACCACCCACCCAGGAAAATCTCATCCCACCTCCCCAAACTTAGCAAACCCTAACACAGGCTTTACTGGTCTCTCTCTTTCTCTACCTGGCCGTGGGACTGGGTTTGGACAGGGATGGAGGGGGAGAAAGAATGAAAGAGAAGCAACTGTTCCCAACTTGCAGGACCTGAGAGCATACAATTAAAGCCGGCTGGTCTTCCTCACTCCCTTCTAATGGATATTTCTATTTCTTTTACTCTTCTGAACTGGGTTTTGTCTGGAGCACTTGGATTAATATCAGATTCTTGCAGCCAACTCACTGTACCAATCAGAAGCATTAAAATATATTTTTTTCTTCATACATTATACACGTTTAGTACATTTTCTTGCCCATATATTTCTTTCCTGCAGTGCCATTCTTCTGCACAAGTTCCCCAAGGCTTTCATTAAACAGCCAAGAATGGCAAGACAATTATGCAGACCATAAGCTTTCTGGTGCGGTTAGAAATGTGGGTTGGGATGTACTTTTATTGGTGATACAACTTTGTTTCTTGCTAATGAAGTAATGAACATCAAATTATGATGTCTTCTTAAAGGAAAAGAGAAATACTGCATTTTGATTGTCATATTTCCTCGTCATCTTTGCTTTGTGTTATTAACTAGTCTCTAATAATCTTAGAAGCCTGCCAACATTAATATGTCATACTTCACCCTATAGAGTGAAGCTCTCCTTGATGCATAGACCTCATCCTTTGGATTGAGGTCAGTCTCAGAGCAAAATCCTTTGGATCATGAGCTTTGATCATTCTTGTTATTTGGATTCTTCCATTTTTGTTCTCCATCATACATTGTATATGAACAGGAATATCTGATTCAATTGAGATCGATGTTTGGGTGGCATTTTTTATTGTTAAGCTTTTGAATGGAATGAGTGTAAGTTCCTGTGATTGCTGGACGAAACAAATGAAACGATTAAGAAGAAGAAAAAATGACATCAATTGACTGATATCACCTCTTATTAAGTTGTAGAGGATCTTGTCCTGAGATGGGAAGATATTGCTCTCCAAATCACAGTGTAGCTCATTGTTCTGCAATCTAATATATGATGTAATAAGAATTAGCAAGAGATATTACATATTGATGCATTCAGCTTAAGCTTTTGGATTGTGTTGATGTCCAACTAATGTATCGTTGCCATTGTCATTTCACATCCATTCCCTTGAAATAAAGATCTACCCACCAAAATGTAACTACACTTTAGCCTTTGTTTGTTTGTATCACTTAGAATGGTCTGTAATGCGACAATATGGAAAAAAAATATTTTACATTTGTTTTAGTTTTGCATCATCATTTATGCACCTTATATTAGAAAATTTTCACAATCATCGAGCATATTTATTAAATATAGTATTAGGCATACTCTACTCTATGCAGAATTTTCATTTTGTTTGAGATGAGTGCAGAAATCCTTGATAACAATGAGCATATATTAGATTTATTTTATATTTGTAACAACTATTTATATTCCCTATATTATAAAATTTTAATGATACTAAGAGAAAATGATGAATTAATGTAATAGTATTTTTAATTGATTTTAAAACTTGATTAAAAAACTCGATTCATTATGATTGTGAGTAAAAGGAATAAGAGTATGTCACAAGTAAAAATACGCAAATCAATTTATAGTGATTTAATTTTTTTGACTTACATCTACTCCCGATTCTTTTTCTCTAGAGACTATCGACTTTCACTATCAATCTTTTTTTTAATAGGCGAATATCAACTATCTTTATTACAACTTTATCCTTTTTCAAACTTAAAAGATAACCTTCATACTATCATTTTACACAGAAGATTTTCTACCTTCTAAAACTTAGAATTTCAACAAACTTAAGTGAAGGAAAAGACTTAAACTATACTCAAAATAAAAGCTCATAATACTTCATTAACTTATGAATGGATGCTCCATCAACTAAACCTGAGTGAGTTATTTATAGGCCCTAAAAAGCTTCAAAAATGAAGCTAAAAATTTAAATTTGTGAAATTTCCGGATACAAGCAGCACTATCATCAATGTCGAGTGGCACTATCATTATACCTTTTAACATAGTTATAATACCAAATTCTAATAGTACCACCACTATAATTTTTGAATTTTAGGTGGCACTAACATTACCCTAGGTGATACCATCATGGAAAAAGCTGACAAAGCACAAATAATTTTTTTTAGTTGACTCAAGTGGTAGAATGATCTATGTTTAATAATACCACCATCCAAGCAAGTCACTAATTTGCAATTCTAATAGGCCCAATTTGAATAGGCTTCAAGCCCAATAACTTTTATGACAAGTGAACTTTATTTCATTTCAATATTAACTTAAATTGATTACAAATGACCTCGATTATTACCTTAATAACTCTACTACAATTCAACATATTTACAAAGCTTTCGACGCATTGTATGTGCTTTCGACATGTCATTCGATCTTTCAGTACTTCATCCGAAGTTATAGCACATCATCCTTTCCTTTGGTATATCGTCTATTCCATCAACATATCAACTTTTTCATGATATCTAATCTTCTAATAGAATATTCAATCCTTCTAGCATAATGTTGAAACATTTAGCACAAAGTTCGATCTCTAGTATATCGACCAATTCTCTAGCTCGATGTCTAATTTTTGACACAATAATTTCTTGATACAATATTCAACTCTCTTACTCAAAAGTTAACGTTTAGTCTGATTCTTTGAGTGAAGTATTTTTCTATGTTGCTTATCTTAAAAATATGTCTCATAAACTCATCAATTGATTTCATTATCAAAATTAAAGATTTAACAATCTCTCACTTTTTTATAATAACGATCAATTGATGATGGAGTATTAATCGGACTCTCTCTATCTATATACCACCTTAAAAGTATAATGAACTTAAATTCAAAATAATTACCTTTCATGTTAGTCTTGAATTCAAGTTAAAATAATTTGATCATAAATTCTAGTATTTTTAATAATTATTATTACAAGAATTAGATGCATAATTTTAATTAAAAAGCATCAAAGGGCATCATCATAAGTTTTCTTATTAACATCAAAAGGTAAAGACATACATAATTTCAATTTCATCAAAGGGAAAAGATAGGCATAGTTACTACTCTCTCTTTATCATCAACAAAAAGGAGGAATACACAATCTATTTAAGTGGTGACAATCTAAAATGTTTAAATAAAATATGAAAGTATGCATTAAGAGCATAAAAACACTAATAAATATACTGTATATTAGTTAAAATTTGGTCCTAATGAAACTAAAGATAATCCAATCAAGCTGCTATGGAATTAAAAAATAAAGAATGTGTTAGAACTGCTTGGGTCTCACTTTAAAGGGATTAGTAAAAGGAAAATAACTACCCTAATATATAGGTGCATTTGGGACAAGCTTAGGTGGAGGAGGATTAGTTCTCGTAAGTAATCTAATCTATATTTTATTAATTACAATCCACCTCTATTTTCTTAATAGGCTTCTATTAATAATATTAAATCTATCTAGTTTCATTATTTCTTCATATGATGAGATGGCTATCGTTTGCATATAAAAGTCTAGTAATCAAGCCTCCTTATGGAAACACCATATCTTTCTTAGATATATTAATTATATTTTAATATAAGACGTAACTAAAGTAATAATCACGTCTTACCATAATCCAATACATGGTGCCTATTTTCAAGATATTAATTTCATTAAGATGATATTATTTAGGAAGCAAAATACTAATCAAAATATGATGAAGTAACTTTATGTTCAATAATAAAAGATGCTTATAGTTCTTAGCGATGATAGATAGATTAGGGTTTCTAAAAATAGTGACAATAGTCTCATAATAAGTGGCCCCAATGGACTCGGTGTTCCATTGTCATTGAAAAAAGTAATATCATCTCTTTTAAGTAATACCTAAGATGTCACAAATTATGTCATTTGTGATAGATATATAAAGCCTTAGATTATAAGTGGATGGTTTACTATTTTTATCTACATGTAAATTATTATAAAATATTCTAACTAGCCTAAAATAGATAGGTTCTCTAATTTGAAGAATATGAATGACATTTAAACTAGTGAACCACTAGATTATTTCCAATTTACCTAAATCTTCTAGGTCTATATATTTTCCTTTGTGAACAATCCTATATTCAAAAATTAAAAATTTTAGGGCATGTTTATAGAAATCAAATTAGGTGGTATCATAGTTTCATCTATTCATCTTTTTTCTTTGTTCCTTGAGGATCTTCTTTGTACTATGAGGACTGCAATATGCATTACAAAAATAATAATAAGAATAAATTATAAATTGAGAATAAGATAAGGATTTAGATATTACTCTTGTGGTCGTAATCTTTTACCTAGTTAAGATTCCTTTCTTAATCACCAAAAAAATTGATTGAGTTAATCCTTAACCTAGTAAATGAATGAGGGATGAGAGCATCAGGCTTTGTGTGAGTGAAGAGGAAGAGGAGAACTTGGGAAGATAATAGGAGGAAAGTGAAAGAGGATTGTGGAGGAGGTTTAGAGGGAGAAAGAAGAGGGTTAGAGGAGGGAAAGGTCGGTTAGCGGAGAGGAGAGGGTTTTGGAGATGTTCAAGATGATTCTATCGCTATACCTAAGTTATGGGGTTTAAAGTTGGGTCTAGCTATAGTGCTAGCTTAGGTGATGCTATTGCCTTTCGATTGATTGTTCTATCAATAGTAGTATCAGTGCAATAGTGTTACCATCGTCCCCTCCCTTTTTAACCTGTGTCCAAAGTAATATCAAGAATTATTCAAATTAGTTTAACATACCTAATTTCTTTTTGATAAAATCAAATTGTTTCTCATTCAATAGTTTTATAAAAATATCTACTAGCTGATATTTTATATCAATAAAATCTAAATATATATCATGATTACTTATATGAACTATAATGAAATGATGTTTAATATTAATATGCTTAGTTTAAGAATATTGAATATGATTATTTAATAAATAAATTATATTAGTATTATCACATCTTATAGAAATATTTTTTAAGCAAAGTTCATAATCTTATGTTTTTCATCCAAATTATCTGTACACAACATGCACTTACCGTAATATATATAGTTTAAGTTATATAATATGATAGAGCTTTGCTTCTTGAAAGATTAAGAAATAAATGCATGACTTAGGAACTGACAAGTTCTATAGAATCTTTTTTATCTATTCTACATCATACAAGGTCAACATTAGGATAAGCAATCAAATCGAAATTTTTAGATTTAAGATATGATAATATGAAATTAGATGTTCATTTTAAGTATATTTTTTTTACTACTTTATAGTGAGATTGTTTAGGATTATATTGAAATCTTATATAGAGCTCAATACTAGGCATTATATTAGGTCTAGTTATAGTAAAAAATACATTCATTGTCTATATCAAATTTAGTTAAAATACTCATGAGTGATAGTCTTAGTGAATACCCTTGATTAATCCCACATCAGAGGAAAGACTAAGATTAGCTTATAAGGGTCTGATAAGTGTACGACTATTAACTTCAGCTTAAATTGGCTAATGATTTGGGCCAAATGAAGTTGATAGGCTAGTTAACTCATAAGGCTCGGGTCGTGATATTTGATATCAGAGTCGACCTAGTATTTGAGCATGGTGAGGGGACTCGAGTAGGAAAAGACTACCTATGGATAATGTTAGAGAACTCATGACAGTGTGGAGCCACCACTAGGCTATGTCTCACATGCACTATGCTAGAGTTTAATTTGAGTTATGTTGAGCCTTGACGATGACATCAAGCTTTTGAGTAGGTGATTGTAACACCCTTGATTAGTCCTACATTAGAGATAAGATTAAGATTGAATTATTAGGGTTTGATAAGTATATTACTATTAACTTAAGCTTAAGCATTTTAGCTAATAGTTTAGGTCAAACGAAGTTGATAGGCTAGTTAGCCCATCAGGTCCGGATCATGATACTTAGTATTGTTCATATAAAATTATCTTAATAAATCAAACGTATACTTGGTTTTACTAATAAAAATCTCATCATTTAGTTGTTTAATTTGTAATCCTAAGAAAAACATCAATTCACCCATCAAGCTCATTTCAAATTATTTACTATTAGGCTTAAAAAATAATTCATATAAAAATTCATTAGTAGAACTAAAAATAATATCGTTCACATAAATTTAAATATTAAAAAATATTTTTTAAATTATTTTATAAATAATATAATGTTGATATTACATTTTAAAAAATTATTTTGAATAATTAAAAAGCTAAGTCTCTTATATTAAGCTCTAGAGGCTTATTTCAACCGATAGAGAGCCTTATATAATTTATAAACATGGTTTGAAAAAAAGATTATTTTCAAATTCGAGTGGTTATTCATCAAAAATTTCTTTAGAAATAAAACTAATATGAAAATCATTTTTGACATTCATTTAAAATAATTTAAATTTTTTATGCACAAGCAAGGAATATCATTGTGATTCCAAGTCTAACCACAAGTGGGAAGGTTTCTTCATAGTCTATATTCTTTTATTGGTTGAAACATTTGACTACTAATTGAGCTTTATTTTGAACCACAACATATTGTTCACATTGTTTATTACTAAGGACCTATTTAGTGTCAAATACAAAATGATTGTAAGGCCTATGAACAAGCATCCAAACCTTTTTTTTTTAAATTGATTTAGCTCTTTATGCATTGTCAAGACCCATGAGTCATCTTTAAGAACATCATCAATGTATTGAGGTTTAATTTGAGACAAAAAGATAGTATTTGCATAAATATCTTTTTAACGAAGAATGAGTTTGAATATATTTTGATAAATCCTTAATAATTAACACCTTAGGATGTGCATTTACATATTTTCATTACTTGGATAAGGTTTTTTTGGAAGTAGATATATTCAAGTTACTTTAGAAAGTAGAATCCTCATTCAAATTTAATTTATCAAATTTAAAATTATCATAAAATTATTTTTCTTAGAATTTATAAAAAATAAAATGAATAGATTCTTCAATAACTAAAGTTCATTTATTAAAAACTCAATAAGCTTTAGAGGTAGAAGAGTATTTAAAAAAATATCTTAATCAGATTTTACATTAAATTTTTGTAAGACATCTTTGTCATTTAAAATAAAATATATATAATAAAAAAATTTTAAGTATAAAATATTAGGGTCTTTTATTATTTCATAATTCACAAGGAGTTTTAGATAGATGAGATTTTATAAGAACCTTATTCGTCATCTTAACATATTTGATCCGAAAGTATTTGGATATGTTATGTTTATTAAGCACAATCATTGTCATCTCTGGTAAACTCTTATTCTCTCTCAATAACTTTATTTTGTTATAATTTTTTTAGAATAAAGAAATTATGGTCGTACCCATTCAAGTCATAAAATTCTTAAAAATTATGATTTTTAAATTTATCATGATCTTATATAAAAAATCATAAAACCTTTTTCATTTTGAACTTCTTTATAAAACTTAACAAAATATTTGAAATAATTATTTTCATGTGCCAAAAAGTGTATCCAAATATATCTACTATAGTCATCAATAATTATAAAAACATATTTATTATCTCTTAGACTTGTGATATAAATGAGTCCAAATAAATCCATGTGAATTAGTTATATTGATCTAAAGGTACTTGCTTAATTTTTAATTTAAAACTACTTCTTATATGTTTTCCTAATTGGTATGCATTATAAATTTATCTTTAGTAAATTTGATTTTAAACATTCATCTTACAAGTTTTTTAGTATCAATTTATAAAATTAATTTCATACTAGTATATTCCAGTCTCCTATACCAAATTCATGTATTATCATTCAAAATCAAATAATAGGTTACATCATAAAAATTATCGAGACTAATAGTATAAACCTTATCACTTCTTACAACTATTATATATTTATTTTTATTTGATATTTCTATAATGTAAGCATATGATTTAAATTTAATATTATATCATTTATCATAAAATTGATTAATACTTATTAAGTTGTATTTCAAATCATCTAGCAAAAGCACATATTTAATCAAGAGATTTGATTTGTTATTAATATTTTAATACCAATTATTTTTTCTTTATTATTTTATCCGAATGTAACATATCTTTCTTTCATCTCGGCTAGTGAGCTTCGAAAAGTTTGTAGGATCTCTAATCATATACCTTGAGCATTCATTATTAAGATATCATCTTTTATTCATAATTCTTATTTGGAGACATACCTACAAGAAAAAGATATTTGTCTTAGATACTTATTTAATTTTGGGTCCTATTGAATCTCAGATTTTAATGATGAAATCAATTAATGAAATTATGATCTAATATATGTTTGAGTGATACAGGACTAACATCGATCAAGGAAAGATAATTCCATTAAAGTAGAAAGAATCAGACGTTGGGTCGAAGTAGAACATGTCAGAAGATTAGACGTCGGGCTAGAGGAATCGTCGATGTGTCGAAAAGACTTCGTGCCATGAGTTTAGGCATCGAGCCGAAGGATCGGATATTGCACCAAGGAGATCGAAAGTTATGATAGTTAATATGTCGATTAGACAATATGTCGCAAGAGAGGACGATGCACCGAAGGATCGAACGAAGTGCCGGATAAACCAATGACATGCCGGACAATATAGGATTTATGCTTGTAATCGTGCATTTAGATTGAGTTAATTTAGGTCTAATTGAGTCAGTTTGAGGTGAAATAATGTCAACTCAATTAAAGGCCAATTAGGCCTGAGTTGAGGTTGTTTTGGACCAAGTGGAAGGCCCATTCGGTCACCCATAAAAGAGTCAAGCGATAGTACTACTAGACTGGGCGATGGTACCACCCAGTGTCAATGTTAGACTGGGCAGTGATACCACCCGGTGTCAGATTGACAAGCGATGGTATCGCCAGTTGTCAGTTTGGCAGGTGATAGTACCACCCAATACTGGCGATAGTACTGCTAGTACCCCTATAACTCAAGATGAGACCGCTTTGGCTTCAAATTTGAATCCATTTGTAGCTTATAAATACCTCACTCATCCTTACTCAGTCAAGACAAGAACTTGAACAAAAATAGTTTGAAAACTCTACTGTAATTCCTTGAGAATTCCCCTCTAGCTCTAAGTTTTGATTTTAGTTTAAGAGAGGGGTGAGTGGCTTGTAAATGTTATCTTTTGAATCTGTAAAAAGAAGGGTTGTAAAAGGGTAGTTGATCTTCACATGTTGAAAGAAGATCGATAGTAGAAGCCGGTGACCTTGATGGAAGAGGAATCAGGAGTGGACATAGGTCATGATGACCGAATTACTATAAAATTGGTGTGCCCTCTCTTATTTACCTTTTTCTTTATATTGCTTACTGATTTGGTTGCTCACTCCACTTCACACTTTCTTTAAGTTCAAATACGTTTTATTGAATGAAGTTTTCAAATCGTTGATGTTTTTATGAAAACACTAATTTACCCACCCTAATCATAGCCAAGTTTCTCTCTGTTTGGTTTAACACCTAAGAGAGATGACTTTTTTTGACTTTCAAGAGGGTCACTCTATCATTCGTCCTCCTATGTTTAATAGGACAGACTACACGTATTAGAAATTACGAATGAGAGTTTTCTTATTTTCTATGGATTTCAATTTATAGAATATCGTTAAAAATGATTTTTAAAAATCTTCTAAACAATAGAATTATTTGGAGAAAAAGGTTTTTTCTTTGAATGCTAATGCAATAAACGTTTTGTTTTGTGCTTTAGACAAAAATAAATTTAATTATGTTTCTATATGTGAAACTACACATGATATTTAGCACACATTGAAATCATACATGAAGGCATGAGTAGAGTTAAATATTTTAAAATTAATCTTTTGATATATAGTTTTGAATTGTTTCTAATTAAACTAAGCAAAACCATAAGAGACATATACACCCAGTTTACAAATGTCGTTTATAGTTTAAAAGCACTTGGTAAAAAAACTTTTAATCTTGAACTTGTAAATAAAATAAAGTTATTTAAGTCTTTAACTTCTTAGATCGTTATTACTTTTAGACCTCAATTTTTGAGAAAAGACATTAAAATCTTACTTACAAATTTGAGATTAGTATAGTTTTTACTAAAATTTTTAATTTATTAATAACATTCGTAAAATAAGTATACTTGTATTCGCTTAGTTTCATTTTAAATTATTCATAATTATGAACTAAAAGATTAATTTTAGATTTTTTTATTCTACTTGGGCTTTTGTGAATAACTTTAGGTGTGTCTCATATATCATATATAGTGTCACAAGTAGAAACTCAATTACATTTATTTTTATCTAAAGCATAAAATAAAGTATTTATAGCTTTAACATTTAAAAAAATATTCTTTTTTCAAAATTATTCTATGCATTTATTAGTTTAGAAAACTTTTTTAAAACCAAACTTTGATATTTTTTTATAAATCAAAATCCATATAAAGTAAATTCTAGTATTTCAATAAATATAGTACGTTCTATTGAATATAAGAGGATGAGTGATGGAGTAAATATCTTGATTGCTTGATAAGTCATTAGATTCTCTGAGGTATTAATCCAACTGATAGATCCTTGCTCTAATACCAATTATTATAATCTTAATATTACTAAAAGGATGATTAATTAGTGTAATAGTATTTTTAATCAATTTTAAAACTCAATTGAAAAATTAACATATTTTAGAAACTCGATTGATGAAATTAAAGTTGTAAGTAAAAAGAGTAAAACTAAGTCACAAGTAAAAAAGGTAAGTAAAGAGAGAGAAATCAATTTATAGTGGTTTGATCTTCCTAACCTACATCCACTCCCCATTTCTCTACTATTGACTTTCACTATCGATCTTCTTTCCAATATGTAAAGATTAACTATCTTTTTTATAACTTTATCTTTTTTTAAGCTTAGAGGATAACCTGTACATTCTCTTTTTACACAAGAGATCTCTCACCTCTACAACTTAGAATTTCAACTAGACTCAAAAGGATGAGAATACTCAAATTGTGCTCAAAATAAGAGTTTATGATACTTCACTAACTCATGAATAAATGCTCTATCAACTAAGCTTGAGTATGATATTTATAAGCATCAAAAGACTTTTAAAATAAAACTAAAAATTTAATCTATGAAATTTTGGAGTATAGGCGGTACTGTCATTGTAACTTTTAACAATCTCAATTCTAAATTTTGATGGTAATATCGTTATAATTTTTTAAATTTTGGGTGGTACTACTATCACCATACGTAATACCATTGTCAAAAAAGATAATAAATCATAATAGTACTTATCAGTTAACTTAAACAGTACTATCGTTTGGGCCTTATAGTTGCTAATTACAAGTGCCCTATAAGCCAATTATATGAGTGATGGAATGTGTGACACACTACACAATATTTTTTGTTATTGTTATTATCATTATCATCATCATCATCATCATCATCATCATCATCATCATCATCATCATCATCATCATCATCATTATTATTATTATTATTATTATTATTATTATTATTATTATTATTATTATTATTATTATTATTATTATTATTATTATTATTATTATTATTATATTTTCTCACTTTATATTATATAATTGATATATTGTGATTTTCATGGATTTTTATAATGGGAATTGGATCATGATAATAAGACCAATTCGCCTATATACACAGACCCTAAATATTTCTAGTTAGAGATTACTCGAGAAGGACATCAAGATAGCCGGACAAACCGATGTACTATATATGCGCCTATATGATGGAGGTAGCTGGTCTCATAACTGCATGTGTGGGGACACTATGGATGTAGTACATGTGCTTATTGAAGAATGAGTTCATTGATTGATCCGCTTACGGAATGTCAAATAGTTAATAATACCTTTTCTTTAGACAACGATTTCGTAGTCCGAGTTGTGTGTTTGATCCTTAGACTTGAGATATGAATGATGACCTATATGAGTACCCTACTCTTTGATATCAAACTAATAGGTCTGGAAGTTTTAGATCTAGCACAACTGGTTATTAGGAGTGGTAGTCAATCTTACGAGGGCAATTGATTATTAATAGAGGATCATCCGCTCTCAATATCATAAGATGAATATTCCGTGTATTCTTACTCAAGCAAATCCCTAGCTAGGGTAATTCGAATTGAGAAAGAAGCTCTCCAAGAGAATCTGATTAGAGCGAGACTCAAGTAGATTGGATAGAGATCTAATTTTTATTCAGCTAGGGATAATTGGATGGGGATCTAGTATCTAATATGTTAGGGTAATTGGATAGAGATCCAATACCCAATAGGGTTAGTAAAATAGGCTCTCTATAAAAAGGGATATGAGACTAAAAGTGTTATAAGGCTAAACCCCTTCGTTGCCACCTCCTTGACTTTCTCTCCCTACTTCTTCCTCAGTGGACTACCCTCACACCCCCACCCCCCCCCCCCCAAAGGTGTGAGAGGGCAGCAAGAATGACTGCCCCTACTGTGTGGTGGTGGTGCACAAAGGTGAGGAAAAAATGCATTGCAAGAGGAGGTGCATCGTTGCTTCATCGATTGTGTGGATCACCCATAAAGAGAAGAACTTGAGATCTCCTTCATCCACGGGCCGAGATATGTAAATTAGGAATATACGAGTTCCCTTAGGTGAGATCGCCTTACATCTTATGTAGTTTTCAATTTGACGAGTTTTTCTCTCCCAATCGTCGGATATGATCTGATATAAATCTATTTTTGGGAAACAGATTTCTGTTTTATTTTTCTATTATATATGGAATGCTCTTCCAAGTTTCCTAACAATAGCACCATCGCCCAAACTTGGTTTAGGCCACCAATTTAACATTCTAACTAACCCAATTTAGCCCGCTTCAAGCTTAATGATTTTCTTGACAAGTGAGTTTTGTTTCATCCTAGTATCGACTTAAATTGATAAAAAATGATATCGATTAAGATTTTGATAAATCAATCACACATCTAGCATATTACAAAGCTTTCGACATACTATACACTCTTCCGACATATCATCCGATCTTTCAACACTTTATCGAAACTTCGAGTATATCATCTTTTTCTTTGGTATATCGTCTATTCTATCGGCATGTTAAATTTCCTACAATATCTAATCTACTTGTGCAAAATCTGATTCTTCTGATATAATGCTCGAACTTTAGTATAAAGTTTAATCTTGGCATGTCAACCAATCCTTTAGCTTAATGTTTATTTTTTGACATAATAATTTCTCAACACAACATTCGACTCTCCTGTTCAATATGTAGCCCTTCGGTGGTTCAATTCTATGATTGAAGTATTTTCATATATTACTTATCTCAAAAACATATTAATCTCGTAAACTTATCAATTGATTTTATTATCAAAATCTTAGATTCAATATTCAAAAGCACATTTATTAAACACTATATAGGTCATATAGTATATGATTCTGATTTAAGCCGATGGTAGAAATACATAATAATATTCAAAATTAATTTTTGTAGTTTTTAATGAGATTTTATTTTTTTTCATCAATAAATTTTTTTTAATAAAATATTGTTAAGTCTCCTTTTATCATCTTCTTATACTATTAATATTAATTATGTTATTTTTTAATAATAATATTTATGGATCTTGTTAATATATGTTCATAAAATGCCAACTGATTCTTTCTCATTTTATCTTTTTTTTAAGCTATACCTAATTGTTGGCTTTTTTTTCTCTTTATACTAACATCACGCATCCACATTAGTATTCTCATCTAATCAGTATATATGTTATTTCTTGATTATCTAGTAGTGATATGTAAGTGTTGTTGGTATTTGATTCTCATCTCTGTAAATAAACAATCTGAAGTCATAAGAGGTTGAATGACTTTGAGAGATGTCGTTAGAAAGATCGGTTCTAATGTGAGTATTATGAGTTTTGATTACTCCTAGGCAATTGTATCTCCTATCTCATAATATTGCCAAACTCCATAGCATATAAATATCATCTTTTTAAAAAAAAAATAAAACTCTAAAATTTTTTAATCCTTAAAAATATAAAAGTTAAAGGGAAAAATATAAAAAAAAATTAAATATCAAAATATATGTTATAATTTTGAAATTATTAATATTGTTTAAAGTTTGAAATTATTATAATAAAAGTTTAAAGGGCAAGTCTTGCTACATCGATCCTTCACGATTTAAGCGAGCATGGTTCATGTTAAACTTGCGAGACTAAGACTTGAGGTATAGATATAATCTTTTAATCTTTAGAAATAAAGTTAAATGCATTTATCCTTACCTAGTATTGAAAAATTGAAAGAAATCTAATACACTATATGTATAACCCTTTTTTATATTTAAAACTGAATAAGTTATAAACCTCCATGATTTTTATATTTATTTCTTTGTAATTAAGTTATATATAATATTCCTTCATAACTTAAAACTTGCATTCATCATATTTGATATATTTTTAAAGCCTCTACAATTCCTCCCTTCCTTGTTTGGTTGCATGAAAAATAATAGAAAAACTTTTCATTTCTTTTCCATATGGCACAAATGAGAGATTTTGAATTCTGGGGGAAAAAAAACCTTAAAAATACATAGGAAGGAGGAAGAATTTTTCTTTTATTGTCATAAAAGTGAATCCGAAAAACAAGAATAGTCTTCCAAAAATATGAAAAAAATTATGTAGCAAACATCAAAAAAAAGATTTTTTCTGAAAAAAACAGTTATTATAGATTTGTTTCCATCAAAAGATGCTGAATTACTAATCAAGTTTATACAAATAATTTATTTCCATCAAAGGAAGGAGATTGTGGAAGAATTTTTCTTTTATTGTCTTAAAAATGAATCTGAAAAAAAAGAATAGTCTTCTTAAAATATGAAAAAAATTATGAAGCAAAAATAGAAAAAATTTTTTTTCTAAAAAAAACAGTTATTGTAGATTTATTTTCATCAAAAGAAGCTGAATTCCTAATCAAGTTTATACAAATAATTCATTTCCATCAAAGGAAGGAGGTTGTGGAAGAAATTTTCTTCTGTTGTCTTAAAAATGAATCTGAAAAACAAGAACAGTCTTTCTAAAATATGAAAAAAATTATGTAACAAACAGTAAAAAAGATTTTTCTAAAAAAAATAGTAATTGTATATTTGTTTCCATCAAAAGAAGCTGAATTCCTAATCAAGTTTATACAAACAATTCATTTCTATCAAAGGAAGGAGTTGTGGAAGATTTTTTTTTATTGTCTTAAAAATAAATATGAAAACAAGAATAGTCTTCCTAAAATATGAAAAAAATTATGTAGCAAACATCAAAAAAGAATTTTTCTGAAAAAAAACAGTTATCATAGATTTGTTTCCATCAAAAGATGCTGGCTGAATTCTTAATCAAGTTTATAAAATAATTCATTTCATCAAAGGAAGGAGGTTGTAGAAGAATTTTTCTTTCATTGTCTTAAATAAATCTAAAAAACAAGAACAGTTCCTAAAATATGAAAAAAATTATGTAGCAAAAAATCAAAAATAATTTTCCTGAAAAAAATAGTTATTATAGATTGTTTCCATCAAAAGATGCTGAATTCCTAATCACTTATACAAACATTCATTCCATCAAAGGAAGGAGTTGTGGAAGAATTTTTCTTTCATTGTCTTAAAAATGAATTTGAAAAACAATAACGATCTTCCTAAAATATGAAAAAACTTATATAGCAAAAATAAAAAAAGAATTTTCTGAAAAAAATAGTTATTATGATTTGTTTCCCCTCAAAAAGATACGAATTCCTAATCAAATTTATACAAATAATTCATTTCTATCAAAGGAGGAGGGTGTGGAAGAGTTTTCTTTCATTGTCTGAAAAATGAATCTGAAAAATAGAAACAGTCCTTCTTAAAATAGAAAAAAATTATGTAGCAAACATCAAAAAAAGATTTTTTCTGAAAAAAAACCTTAAAAATACATAGGAAGGAGGAAGAATTTTTCTTTTATTGTCTTAAAAATGAATCTGAAAAAAAGAATAGTCTTCCAAAAATATGAAAAAAATTATGTAGCAAACATCAAAAAAAGATTTTTTCTGAAAAAAACAGTTATTATAGATTTGTTTCCATCAAAAGAAGCTGAATTCCTAATCAAGTTTATACAAATAATTCATTTCCATCAAAGGAAGGAGGTTGTGGAAGAATTTTTCTTTTATTGTCTTAAAAATGAATCTGAAAAAAAGAATAGTCTTCTTAAAATATGAAAAAAATTATGTAGCAAACATCAAAAAAAGATTTTTTCTAAAAAAACAGTTATTGTAGATTTATTTTCATCAAAAGAAGCTGAATTCCTAATCAAGTTTATACAAATAATTCATTTCCATCAAAGGAAGGAGGTTGTGGAAGAAATTTTCTTCTGTTGTCTTAAAAATGAATCTGAAAAAAAGAATAGTCTTCCAAAAATATGAAAAAAATTATGTAGCAAACATCAAAAAAAGATTTTTTCTGAAAAAAACAGTTATTGTAGATTTATTTTCATCAAAAGAAGCTGAATTCCTAATCAAGTTTATACAAATAATTCATTTCCATCAAAGGAAGGAGGTTGTGGAAGAATTTTTCTTTTATTGTCTTAAAAATGAATCTGAAAAAAAGAATAGTCTTCCAAAAATATGAAAAAAATTATGTAGCAAACATCAAAAAAGAATTTTTCTAAAAAAACAGTTATTGTAGATTTGTTTCCATCAAAAGATGCTGAATTCCTAATCAAGTTTATACAAATAATTCATTTCCATCAAAGGAAGGAGGTTGTGGAAGAATTTTTCTTTCATTGTCTTAAAAATGAATCTGAAAAAAACAGTTATTGTAGATTTGTTTCCATCAAAAGATGCTGAATTCCTAATCAAGTTTATACAAATAATTCATTTCCATCAAAGGAAGGAAGGTTGTGGAAGAAAATTTATGCTGTGTCTTAAAAAGGGAATCTGAAAAACAGAACAGCTTTCTAAAATATGAAAAAAAAATTTATGTAACAAAACATTAAAAAAGCATTTTTTCTAAAAAAAAATAGTAATTGATATGTTTCATCAAAGAACTGATTCCTAATCAAGTTTATACAACAATTCATTTCTATCAAAGGAAGGAGGTTGTGGACGATTTTTTTTGATTGTCTTAAAAATACAATATGAAAACAAGATAGTCTTCCTAAAATATGAAAAAAATTATGTAGCAAACATCAAAAAGAATTTTTCTGAAAAAAACAGTTATCATAGATTTGTTTCCATCAAAAGATGCTGGCTGAATTCTCTAATCAAGTTTATAAAATAATTCATTTTCATCAAAGGAAGGAGGTTGTAGAAGAATTTTTCTTTCATTGTCTTAAATAAATCTAAAAACAAGAACAGTCTTCCTAAAATATGAAAAAATTATGTAGCAAAAATCAAAAATAATTTTCTGAAAAAATAGTTATTATAGATTTGTTTCCATCAAAAGATGCTGAATTCCTAATCAACTTTATACAAACAATCATTTCCATCAAAGGAAGGAGGTTGTGGAAGAATTTTTCTTTCATTGTCTTAAAAATGAATTTGAAAAACAATAACGATCTTCCTAAAATATGAAAAAACTTATATAGCAAAAATAAAAAAGAATTTTTCTGAAAAAAATAGTTATTATAGATTTGTTTCCCTCAAAAGATACTAAATTCCTAATCAAATTTATACAAATAATTCATTTCTATCAAAGGAAGGAGGTTGTGGAAGAGTTTTCTTTCATTGTCTGAAAAATGAATCTGAAAAATAAGAACAGTCTTCTTAAAATATGAAAAAAATTATGTAGCAAAAATCAAAAAAAATCTGAAAAAAACAGTTATTGTAGATTTGTTTCCATCAAAATATGTTGAATTCCTAATCAAGTTTATACAAATAATTCATTTCCATAAAAGGAAGAAGGTTGTGGAAGAATTTTTCTTTTATTGTCTTAAAAACGAATCTAAAAAACAAGAACAGTCTTCCAAAAATATGAAAAAAATTATGTAGCAAAAATAAAAAAATTTTTTTTTTTGAAAAAAACAGTTATTGTAGATTTGTTTCTATCAAAAGATGTTGAATTTCTAATCAAGTTTATACAAATAATTCATTTCCATCAAAGGAAAGAGGTTGTGGAAGAATTTTTCTTCCAATGTCTTAAAAATGAATCTGAAAAACAAGAATAGTCTTCCTAAAATATGAAAAAAATTATGTAGCAAACATCAAAAAAGAATTTTTCTAAAAAAACAGTTATTGTAGATTTGTTTCCATCAAAAGATGTTGAATTCCTAATCAAGTTTATATAAACAATTCATTTTCATTAAAGGAAGGAGGTTGTGGAAGAATTTTTCTTTCATTGTCATAAAAATGAATCTAAAAAACAAGAACAGTCTTCCTAAAATATGAAAAAATTATGTAGAAAAATTTAAAAACAATTCTAAAAAAAATAGTTATTGTAGATTTATTTCCATCAAAAATGCTGAATTCCTAATCAAGTTTATACAAATAATTCATTTCCATCAAAGGAAGGAGGTTGTGGAAGAATTTTTCTTCCATTGTCTTAAAATAAATCTGAAAAACAAGAACAGATTTCGTAAAATATGAAAAAAATTATGTAGCAAACATCAAAAAAGAATTTTTCTAAAAAAACAGTAATAGTAGATTTGTTTCCATAAAAAATGTTGAATTCCTAATCAAGTTTATACAAACAATTCATTTCTATCAAAGGAAAGGAGGTTATGGAAGATTTTTTTTTCATTATCTTAAAAATGAATATGAAAACTCGAATAGTCTTCCTAAAATATTAAAAAAATTATGTAGCAAACATCAAAAAAGAATTTTTCTAAAAAAACAGTTATTGTAGATTAGTTTCCATCAAAAGATACTGAATTCCTAATCAAGTTTATACAAATAATTCATTTCAATCAAAGAAAGGGGGTTGTGGAAGAATTTTTCTTTTATTGTCTTAAAAATAAATCTGAAAAACAAGAACAGTCTTCCTAAAATATGAAAAAAATTATGTAGCAAAAATCAAAAGAATTTTTCTGTAAAAAACAATTATTGTAGATTTGTTTCCATCAAAAGATGCTGAATTCCTAATCAAGTTTATATAAATAATTCATTACAATTAAAGGAAGGAGGTTGTGGAAGAATTTTTCTTTCATTGTCTTAAAAATGAATCTGAAAAACAAGAACAGTCTTCCTAAAATATGAAAAAAATTATGTAGCAAACATAAAAAAAAAAAGTTCTGAAAAAAAATAGTTATTATAGATTTGTTTTCATCAAAAGATGTTGAATTCCTAATCAAGTTTATAAAAATAATTCATTTTCATCAAACGAAGGAGGTTATGGAAGAATTTTTCTTTCATTGTCTTAAAAATGAATCAAAAAAACAAGAATAGTCTTCCTAAAATATGAAAAAAATTATGTAGCAAATATCAAAAAATAAATCTGAAAAAAACAATTATTGTAGATTTGTTTCCATCAAAAATGCTGAATTCCTAATCAAGTTTATACAAATAATCCATTTCTATCAAAGAAAGGAGGTTGTGGAAAAAATTTTCTTTCATTGTCTTAAAAATAAATATAAAAAACAAGAACAATCTTCCTAAAATATGAAAAAAATTATGTAGCAAAAATTTTAAAAAAATTTCTAAAAAAACAGTTATTGAAGATTTATTTCCATCAAAAGATGTTGAATTCCTAATCAAGTTTATACAAATAATTCATTTCCATCAAAGGAAGGAGGTTGTGGAAGAATTTTTCTTTCATTGTCTTAAAAATGAATCTGAAAAACAAGAACAGTCTTCCTAAAATATGAAAAAAATTATGTAGCAAACACCAAAAAAGATTTTTTCTAAAAAAACAGTAATAGTAGATTTGTTTCCATAAAAAATTTTGAATTCCTAATCAAGTTTATACAAACAATTCATTTCTATCAAAGGAAGTAGGTTGTGGAAAATTTTTTTTTCATTGTCTTAAAAATGAATATGAAAACAAGAATAGTCTTCCTAAAATATGAAAAAAATTATGTAGCAAACATCAAAAAAGAATTTTTCTGAAAAAATAGTTATTGTAGATTAGTTTCCATCAAAAGATACTGAATTCCTAATCAAGTTTATACAAATATTCATTTCAATCAAAGGAAGGGGGTTGTGGAAGAATTTTTCTTTAATTGTTTTAAAAATAAATTTGAAAACAAGAACCGTCTTCCTAAAATATGAAAAAAATTATGTAGCAAAAATCAAAAAGAATTTTTCTGTAAAAAATAATTATTGTAGATTTGTTTCCATCAAAAGATGCTGAATTCCTAATCAAGTTTATACAAATAATTCATTTCCATCAAAGGAAGGAGGTTGTGGAAGAATTTTTCTTTCATTGTTTTAAAAATGAATCTGAAAAACAAGAACAGTCTTCCTAAAATATGAAAAAATTATGTAATAAACATCAAAAAAAGTTCTGAAAAAAAAAAACAGTTATTGTAGATTTGTTTTCATCAAAAGATGTTGAATTTCTAATCAAGTTTATAAAAATAATTCATTTTCATCAAGGGATGGAGGTTGTGGAAGAATTTTTCTTTCATTGTCTTAAAAATGAATCTAAAAAACAAGAACAGTCTTCCTAAAATATGAAAAAAATTATGTAGCAAATATCAAAAAGAATTTTTTTTTTGAAAAAAATAGTTATTGTAGATTTGTTTCCATCAAAAAATGCTGAATTCCTAATCAAGTTTATATAAATAATTCATTTCCATCAAAAGAAAGAGGTTGTGGAAGAATTTTTCTTCCTTTGTCTTAAAAATGAATATGAAAAATAAGAATAGTCTTTCTAAAATATGAAAAAAATTATGTAGCAAACATAAAAAAAATTTCTGAAAAAAACGGTGATTGTAGATTTGTTTCAATCAAAAGATACTGAATTACTAATCAAGTTTATACAAATAATTTATACAAATAATTTATTTCACTATAAAATTCAACTGAGACTATTATGATAACAAAAACATGATATGATTGATGAACACTTTTAGTTCACGTGGATTGAAAAATAAGAAAATCTAAACTTTATAAGTATGATAGTCCTTCTTTATTCTTAGAGACATCTTTTGGGATCCAATTTATAAGAGTAAAACCATACAAATCCATATAAAACTAATAATTTCTCATGAGTTATTGTGTTTGTATTAATAACGATAAGTAATGACTTTTCAGGGAACTATAGGATACATTATTAATGTCATGTCACTGATGGAAATCTCAAGCTAGCATACAAGAAATTATTTGCTCTCTATAACTACTCAATATTAGACTATCATAAGAACTTAACTCTTTAATCCGTATAATCAGACACAGTGGCATATGAAACCGAGACCTCCATATCATAAAATTGTCACATGTCATCATCACAATGATCGTATAAAGAAAACTGCAACAAAGTAATTGCACCAGTTCAGTGATACAAACCAACTTTTTGCACCTCTACTTTTGTGCCACATGAGAAGAGCAGATTTATGAGTGATTATATTGGCAGACCAAAAGAGTAGTAATCTGCCCACAACTTATCATTATTTATTAACATATGGATTTATGTTTTAGTTGGATTAAATTCATGATCAAGAGACCTTCACATTGCCTTGAACTTTACAAGAGAAACAAAGCATTTATTTTTAACTGCTTTGGACATTGATGTAGGATGTGGCTAATATCAGAGTTCACTTAAATATTTTCACATGTAACACTGCTATTTTTCTTATTCTTATTATGATTGCCTGAAACTAGATCTTGGTTAATTTGTCACTAGCTCTTGTAAAAATATTATGCTTTGCATATGCTCCATCACTTAGGGCTGTCCAAGCAAATTAGAGTATGTTGGGTTGAGTTGGTAGGGATTTAGAAAGGTTTATACCTGGACTTCAATATGTGACCTACCTTCCAATCATTGTCCAAAGGCAGATTCCTTAGCTGGTGTGCAAGCTTATATGGGTGTGCATCCACTGCACTGAATGAGATAAGAAGGAAAACTCTTTATTAGTGGTGCCATCTACGGTTACATGATTATGAGATCATATTTATAAGCATGTTTATAAATATATACATCCTTCAGCATTTGCATATGTACTTACAGAAGTTGGCATTTGCATGAGAACTCTCTGCCCCGCAGGTATTCTGTCCAAAATATGAGCTTTTGAAAAATATAAAGGCAAACTAAAAATCAAAATTCAATCATGTAGCTGGATGAGACCTCTGTTCACTTTAAGGGACACATTAACAGACAACTGGAAGAGCATGACACTTCTTCCATAATTTTGCTTGATTTAAGTGGTAGAGATCAAAGACTCTATACTGTCAACCTTCTGCAGTATGGTGGAGTGTCTAATTAATGGTCTTTCAACCCCACCAATTAGGGATTCCATGGCCATGTACCAATCACCAGCTGTAAAGGGTCTGTTGATTGGAGCCTGTGTTGAATGTCAGTGAGAAAGTTACTGGGCCATCAGCTTGTGCCTTGCTTAACTTGCTCATCAAAAACATGGATGCTTATATCATCAACAAGGGATAGAAAAAGAAAGTAGAGTTGCCTCTTGAGGTGGAATATTGGAAGAGACCCTCAACATTGGCAAAAAAAGTTTGTGGTTAAGCAACTCAAAGTGGGCTCCTTGACAAAAGGAAGGAACTATTGAAGAGGGTTTCTCCTCCAGAAAGCATGCTGTTTTGGAGGATAAGGATCCTACAAAGTCCACACTGCTTCCATATAACATCATCTTACATAGGTCTTATTGCTCACAGGAATAAGAATAGTCTCAGGTGGAAATCAAATATAACTCTCTGAGAAAGCATTTGACTACTTCTAAATGATAGCAATAGTCAAAAAAGAGAACGATTAGGTTCTGCTAGTTCTATTCCATGTTGAGAACGCATAAATACCAGTTTTAAGGAATTTTCTTCTCAGCTGGACCTTATCAACTGAGTTCACCACAAAGACTGCAACACCTAATCTGCAAAAGAATCAGTATTGATGTAAATATCAAATCTGTGTCACAAAACTTGGTATTGATCTAGACCACTGACATTTACAAGATGCACTAACGAGCTAAGGAATGGACTTGCAGACACTGGAAAGGATGAAAAGTTGCCAAGGGTGGCAGGTGTGGTGTTAAAACTATATTTAGAACATGCAAATATAGATATGCATTCAAGTAATGGTAAACTAGGAGCTTAGAGACCCTGAGTTTCTCACCTTTTCTTCCCGACATGATGATGTTTGATATCTAGTCACTGAACAATCATTACACACTTTGCACTGGACAATAGCAATTTATAGGATAATTGAACGGGGATGTAAGTTTAGAGCTTTTCTACATATCTTTTATTTTCATTTGAAGGAAAGATCCATTCAACATGCAACTTGTGACACAACATATGCCATCAACAAGGATGAACAACAGCCAAACAAACAAAGGTCCATGTCTCCAGATAGAAGCCAAATCCCTCACACATCCTGTGTCACAAGAAGGAAAAGCATCTTTCATGATAGACATGACCCAGGCGGCCAACTCCTCTTAATCATTCCTCCACGTACTCTTCCTCATCTGCTGTTGCATGTTGGTACTGCTGGAACTTGGCCACCAGATCTTTGATATTGTTCTTTGCCTCAGTGAACTCCATCTCATCCATACCCTCTCCAATGTACCAGTGTAAGAAATCCTTCCTCCTGAACATGGCTGTGAACTGCTCACTAACCCTCCCAAACATATCCTGGATGGAAGTCAACTTCCCAACAGAAGTAGAAGCCATCTTCATGCCCCTTCGGTGGAACGTAATGTCACAGACACTACACTTGGACGTTGTTCAGTATCCACTCTTTGAAGTAGGAAGAGTTATTATTATGGACATTGAGCATCTGCTCATCAACTTCCTCTTTGCTCCTCTTCTCACAGAACATGGCTGAGGCAGAGTTAAATACCAGCCGGGGCTTGGGTCAACTGCACAAGTCGTGTTCTTGGCATGCCACATTTGTTGGGTCAATTTAGGAATGGTGAGAATCGGTATTGCTGTGAGCCCCTGGAGATCAGGGTTGCGGTGCACACCCTACCATAAAGAAGTGGTTTACAGCAAGCTTCCAAAGACCAGAATTAAGCTGGCCAGTGAATCAAAGGCAGCATGTGGCACCACTTATTGTAGCAGAGATAAGGTGTTTAAGATCACCAACTGAAATATATGACACAATGTTATAGGATCAATGAACAACATCAAAGCCACAATGCAAATTGGAAAAATAATTTTGAACTCAAGGAATGGAAACATTTATTCAAGATTCAAGGAGCTAAATGGTAAAAAATGTCCTAACGCATGCATTTTGGATTTTTAAATAAAAAAATTACATGTTCCGTTACAGAAAATGACTTGCACCCAAGACTAACAGAAAAAGGAAATAGATAAATGGATCGAGTGAAAAAGAGATAAGGGAGAAATCAACAACTACATATTACTTTTGACACACAAAAACTTTATCAGACTTGTAGGTTTGAAAGAGAGCATTACAAAATTTTAGCCAAAAGAAAATAATATCAGTGTCCATAATTTCTCCTTCTATAGAAATGGTCAGAAAAAATGCAAATCTTCAGCAGGCATGAAAGAATTTGAAGAAGCAAGTAGTACTCACATGTGGGGTTAGCAAGCTTGATATCATACAGTGCTTCATTGTCAAGGACCATACACTACTCATCAGCATTCTCAACTAGTTGATGCACAGAGAGGGTAGCATTGTGTGGCTCCACAACTGTATCAGACACCTATTTCCAAATTACGACTGATGTCTAACCAGAGACAGGCAGCTATGACAGGCTTATGACCATATAATGTACATTAACTTGATAAAAGATGTTGTATTACCAAATAACAGAAATATGATGATAGAAAACATGAACAAAATAGGTTCCAAACCATTTTATCAGCACCAAATAACAACTGTAGTGAGATCAGCACCATCCAAATTGATGATTGGCCACTGGAAATGCAAAACTAAACAGCTGATACCAAGTAAAAATGCACCAAAACTGGTATCCTACAGAACAAAAGAATTTCTTTGTCAAATATACACACAACTGTTTCCTCTGCACTAGTTTTACATCAAAGGCTTGTGTTCCAGTTGCTATAGCATGAGATATTATTGGTCCCGTAGCTTATGCCCACAAGGTCAGGGGCAGACATATCTGTCATCCATCTTTTTGCTCCACCAGATTCTCCTAATATATTGTAAGCATAAGATGAGTACCCAACCTCTGCTGAACATGAGCTTGTGAACCCCATCCTTATCAACTTCTGTGTCCTAGATAGTACTACAAGGCTGGAAAATGTGGAGAAACTATTACCGACAAAAACATCTGCTCGTGAGCATACTTCGTAGTCGATTGCAGACTGTATAAGGTAAGGGTACTTCTTATATATGCCCCAGACTCCCAGCCTCTTTTTCTCTAAAGGAAGAAGGCCATCGTTCCATCCACTTAATATTGAATCATCCTCTAAAAGGGTGTCAGCAACTGCAAGATAAACCACAACAGGCTGCTGTATGCTGGTGATTTGGGATACTCTTTCCATTATCTCCTCTTTGCTGCTGCAGATTTGTTCGATTCTCAGTTTCTGCTCCAATTTCTTACAGTGGATCATCCAGTCTTTCTCTATCCTCATGTGAACAGCTACATAAGGCACATGCTGGCCAAGTGAGCTATCTGCACTTTCTTCATTCTGAGAAGCATCGATTTTATATCTGACCTTGCTACCTACCTCTCTGATCTTTGAGATGACCTTAGCCACCTCATTTTCTATCTCGTCGACTACCACAAGACACTGGAAGATCTTTGCATAATCCTTAACTGGCCAATGGTCATGCCAAAGGAAGGGATTCTTTCCCCCAATGCGAATAACTTCAGAATTGTCGACTGAATCCTCTCTGCATTGTTTTAACTGATCAAGATCTCTTTCTTTTGTCCACTTCCTACCACTTCCCTTCTGGATCTCGAATGGCATGCTATGATTCAAAAGATCAGAATACCGTCCCAACCGGACAAATCCATCACAGAGACAATTGAACTTATCAAATTGATATATCTTATCAAATGCCATAGGTTTCAGCAACTCGACTTCTTTGTAGAATAGGGATGCGCTCAAGCTAGGCATCAGAAGAGTTCTGTTCAGAAATCTCGCAGTCAAACATGCCCTGGCCAAAGCTATTTTCTGATTGTTCAATCCCCAAATAATCTGAGGAACCTCAAGGAACTTGTCTCTCCTTACAGCATGCTGCAAGTTAGAAGCTGCAGACATGGCAATCCAATTAGAGGTCCTCCATGGAAGCCAATTGGATCCAGTGAATGGATAAATGACAGTTGTGAACACAAGAACTAATATTACCAGGATGAAGCATCTAAAAACCATACACTTCATGTAGCGACTGCCCAGCTTAAGTAATTCAGTGTTTGCAAAACTCATTGTTAATTTGCTCGATTCGTTTCTTATGCTAAGAACCACTATGCTCCTGACATTCTTGCTGCATCACCTCAAATGCAGGGATAAGCTGTCTAAAATTTCCTTCAAAGTCCTGTCTCACTAAGAATTATATCAGAAGAAATTCAAGAACACTAAATGCATTAAGATCAACCCCTTGAAATCAGACCTTAGCAAATCTTTCATAATCCCCTTGTAAGTCAACTCATGAAACCTGCCAAATGTCAAATACCCAGAAACCCTTAGCCCTCACCAAATGGACCAAAGATGCACCAAGGTTCAAGTTTCTATGGTGCCGTACATCTGAATCCCAATCCTTGGAAATGGAATCCTTCAACGATCTTGTGGTGTTCTGCAAGTCTCAAGCACAAAACTTTTAGAAACTGCACATTCTTATATTCTTATTGTGAAAATAGATTTTAAGAAAAAGAACAAAGCTTCAACGGCCTTTTTGTGTTCTGCAAGTCCCAAGCCCAAGCACAGAACTTTCAGAATCTGACATTCTTGTATTCTTGTTCAAAACAAGAATACAAATCAATATTTCTAACTCTGAACTAAAAAAAACACCCAAGTTCCACTCTTATCTGTTTTCAAATCAATAAGATTCATGAATACACCATACTAAGGTCAAACAACTGATCTCCTTGCAGAGCAAAAGCAATATTTCTAATCGAACCCTACATAATAATAATCTGCAAATTGCCGATAAAATACAGCAGTTGACAATAATCCTAGGCATGCAAAACCACTTGTCAGTATGATCTCTTCAAAATGAAATTATCCCACTGGGAAAACTCCCATCTCTCACAACTTCCTAAGAGAAGGTAAATCCATTTTAGCAAAAGAGACTGAACAAAAACCTTCAGATACACAAAACAAAACCGCTCTCCCCGTAGAACTCATCGATCCACAACACAATTCAAGGAGATCTTGGAAACACTCAATGAAAGTGGAAGACCTCCCATCAATTAGAAGAACGGCCTAATATAAATTGCATACCAACAAGGGCAAAAAGGCAGAATTTGCCGTTCCAAAGAAAAAATTTCCTGCAATTACACAAAGAAAAAGAAAAGGCAGAAAGTATCCACACAGAAAAAAAGAAAAAGAAAAAGCGATAATCAGAAACAGAAAGAATCCTTCATGAGGGAAAAAAAAAAGAACGACTTTTGTATAAAAAAGAAGTTCTTCGGAATATCACATCTCAGTACAGAGGGAAAAATTCCGATCCTCAAGTCCTAGAAAATAGTCAGAAAAGAAAAACCTAGGCGACCCTGAAAAAGGGCATCTCAACATGGTAGAGGAACAGAAAGACATCATGAAAGAATAAATGAATCAATTATATGAAGAATTGCATCATCAAGAACATACCCTGACACAACCCCTTTAATGCAGAAAAACCAGATCAACCCACAGGGCAGGAGGGTGGGGCAATCTCGCCCTCACACACAAGTGAAAACAACAATTAATAGGGCTTCAGCCTTGGCCTCACGACCAGCTCCAAAACCAAAGTACATGACATATGGAGGGCTAATGCAAATAAATTCATCATTTTTAACCTCTCTCTCTCTCTCTCTCTCTCTCTGGGGGGTCTGCAGTGGCCCCCTTTCTGCTCTCTCTATTCTCTCTCTCTCTCTCTACATATTATATATGGAAAAGGAACATAAGGAACCGGAACAGTTGGCAAGTGGGCAGGCCTGCTCTGGGGCTGCCATAAATGCCCATCTTTACCCATTCTTCATCATTGTGGTGGTAAGCTTTGGAATTTTGTCACGGCCATGTTGGTCAGGTGTTGGTAAAAGCTCCCTAATTCTTCTCTCTCTTTGACCAAGTAGCGGAGACCGGAAGCTCGATGACAACTCAGTACCGCAGCATGTGCGTTTTGTAGACTCTGACCATCCTTGTGTGAGCGTGCAGTGGTGACCTCTAATAAGCTAAATAGAAAGAAAGACATCACATAAATAATAATTAAATATGTTGTTAAATAGAAAGAGACCAGATATAAGATTTAAACTGATAGCCTATTCTGTCTGATACCAGACAAATTCCAAAAATTTAAGCTGGTAGATAGATACAGACCTAATATATGTTCAGGAGTAGTCTTTCATCTAACAGGTATCTTTCTCATGTATCTTTTGGCAATGTTCACCATTCACCAAAGACAGTCCACGAAGATTGTGCAAAATCTTTTATGACAGGTATAAGATGACAGCTTCAGTCACAGGATCCCTGTGAGCATTACACAGTAGCTGTCTGACACAATAAGCATGCATCCTTCGTCGTACAATGCACCGCATGCAGCCGCCTACCTCCGCACCTTGAACCTAACTCCCCATGGAAGAGGGGATGCATCATCTTTATACTGCGGTATTGACGTGTGTTCCTCTTCGAACAATTACAGCCCACCGTCCATGATATCAAGTATTTGCTCGACCGAGCAGTCAACTAAGATGTGCAATTAATATTAAATGTAATATAATTCAAACACACCATTACCTCTCATGAGTGACGTATTAATTACTGAGAGATATGATCAATAATTAAAATTAATAAATATTGAATTAAATGAGCAAGAATTCAAAGTGTTTAATCTATTAAGGAAATACTCCATATACATATAGTATGTTATCCACCAACTATATTTAAAATACTTCAATTTTCTTTTTATTACTTGACTATCTAGTAAAAAAAGGAAACATTGATTATTAAATATTATTATTATTATTATTATTATTATTATTATTATTTAAAACATTCATTTATTATCTCTTTGAACTAAAATAAATCATTTGTACATCTCTTAAATTGTTTCTTACACCATTTATCTCTAAAAATAATTAATTATTTTAATATACCACTTACCACTAGGAAAAAACCTACCTTTATAAGTTATATCATCATTTAGTATGTTAAAAGTAAAATAATATAGAAAATTAGGAATTTAGTCCATGACTATTATTTATCCCCTTAAATTTAAGTTTAGCAGTCAACCCTAAAAACTAATATTAGATAGAAATCAATGCTATGATAGAGACATTAAAACTCTAAATTAGATTATTATTTTTGTTGGTGAAATATTATGACAAGAATATTATTATTATTATTATTATTATTATTATTATTATTATTATTATTATTATTATTATTATTATTATTATTATTATTATTATTATTATTATTATTATTATTATTATTATTATTATTATTATTATTATTATTATTATTATTATTATTATTATTATTATTATTATTATTATTATTATTATTATTATTATTATTATTATTATTATTATTATTATTATTATTATTATTATTATTATTATTATTATTATTATTATTATTATTATTATTATTATTATTATTATTATTATTATTATTATTATTATTATTATTATTATTATTATTATTATTATTATTATTATTATTATTATTATTATTATTATTATTATTATTATTATTATTATTATTATTATTATTATTATTATTATTATTATTATTATTATTATTATTATTATTATTATTATTATTATTATTATTATTATTATTATTATTATTATTATTATTATTATTATTATTATTATTATTATTATTAGCATTAAAACTCTAAATTAGATTATTATTTTTGTTGGTGAAATATTATGACAAGAATATTAAAATTATATATATATTTTATAAATAATATAATTTGATTTTAACTTGAGCATAACTTGAACGTAAGAAGTCATATCCGATCTAACTTGATCCGAAAGGGTTCCAATCCGAATCGACTTACTCGGATTGAGAAATCTCCATTCGATCGAATCCACTGATCGATGAGACTTAAAATTACTCGGACATTATCGATATTTTCAGGAAAAAAAACGCCACCGGTAAAAATTAAATATAGGCCGCTATCGGATAAAAACCACCATTAGCGCGTTTTTTCGGTAAACTGCCCCGAATAAATCTATTTGGCGTCCGATCAGCGGATCTCAAGTCTTGACACATCTCAGCCCTCCGATGAGCACGTATATTTTCGGTAAGCTTACCACGATACGACGATCGGAGCAACCCTACTATAAAATAGGGCCCCAGATCTTGAGATCCTTTGTTCCCCCTGTTCTCCCGCTCCGTCGGCGACCCGAAGCCTTACCCTGAGACGCGATCCAGCGAGCGGCGGCGGCGGAGAAGATGAGGGAGATTCTCCACATTCAGGGCGGCCAGTGTGGGAACCAGATTGGGGCCAAGTTCTGGGAGGTGATATGCGACGAACATGGTATCGACGGCACGGGTAAGTATTCCGGTGACTCTGACCTCCAGCTCGAGCGGATCAACGTCTACTACAACGAAGCCAGCGGCGGTCGCTACGTCCCCCGCGCCGTGCTCATGGATCTGGAGCCTGGCACCATGGATTCCATCAGATCCGGACCCGTCGGCCAGATCTTCAGGCCTGACAACTTCGTCTTCGGCCAGTCTGGCGCTGGGAACAACTGGGCCAAGGGGCATTACACGGAAGGCGCCGAGCTCATTGACTCGGTCCTCGACGTTGTCAGGAAGGAAGCCGAGAACTGCGACTGTTTGCAGGGTATGATTTTCTCCTTCGAAATATCGTAGTGCTTTGTGATCTTCCATGACCTGAGAATACATTACTGCTTTGAATGTAACTAATGCAGAATGTCCGTTAATGTGTTGAACCATCTTCTATTCGTTAGATCTTTAATGGACATAGACTGATCTCCTTTTTTCAGTCATTTGACTTGTACTTCATTAACGTTTCCTGTTTAAGTAGCGTGATTATCTCAGTCCCACCTTTTTATTTATTTTTATTAATCTAGAGGTTTTCGATGTGATAAATATGAATGTACTGTGCAAATATTTTTGCTTTTTTTTATATATCGTGTAATTTTGGAATTTATAAATAAATGAAATTTTACGAAATAACTAATAGTAATTTGTTAGTTCTTGCATTTTTTTCACATTGAGTTATACTAACAGATATCTACTTCATTGTTCAGTGGTTTGTGTCCATTAGTTTCCAGCTCAAATTCTCTTAGATTTGTGGGCTTTAAAACATTCATATATGATCATCTATCTATGTTGTTGCATGATAATATGAAATTATAAGACTTACACAGATTTGTATGTCTAGTATGTTTAATTTTATTGATTGTATATATTTTACACAAATGTCATGTAAAATATTACAATGCAACAACATGGATGTCCCAGCGTGGATGTTTGAAAACGCAACAATACTGGAGGCAGATCAGGAGTAAGCACATGATGGAATGAGAAACAGTTTTGGACTTTTATTCATATATATATAATACAAAATGCAGATAGTTGTTTGCTGAAAAATGAAAATCTTACAAATATTGTAACTAACAGGTATTAAAGATGCAAAATGTTAACACAATATAATAATATTTAGAGTAATATGGGTTATAAACTTTCATGGTTTTGGACATGTTGTGAGAATAATTAACTATTGTGCATTCTTCTAATACTTGATGGTATGTTTCGCAGTAGCCAGTTATTTATGTCTCATAACCAATCACAGGTTAAAACTTTCAGATTTTCAAGTACTTCAATATGTATTGCAGGTTCTTCTGTTATCATGTAGGCAAGAAACTTATGGCATAGTTTTATACTTTTTATGTGTCTTGTTCCTCCAAAGAAATAAGAACAGTGTTCAGGTTGATATATGAAATGGTCTTTTCGTTCTATGAGTAGGCTGTAGAATGTCTTGATTGATTACGAATACATTTCCCTGATGATTGTTTCATTTAAAATGATTAGAAATTGAAATGACAATCAATCAGCTGATACATGTAGTACATCATGCTGGCATTTGTTTTTTGGGGCCTGTTCTTGTATGGAGTTTGTTGATGTTACCTTCTGGCCAAATTTCATCAGTGGGAACTGGGGTTCTGTGATCTTGGCCGATGCAAGTTCATAACCAATCCAGGAAAGTAGTATGCGAGATAACCATTAATCTCTTCATTTCTTGGTTGAGCCCATTTGTTTCTTGTTGGACTTTTGAATCTTTTAGACTAAAAGTAGTTTGTCACATAAACAACTGTAGGTTCCAGGTAACCTGTGGAAATGCTGATATTTATTCTATGGGAAAAACAATTTTACTGGGAACACCTGACCATTTTCCAAGTATGTTAGTCTCAGAAAGATTACAGCTCAATTACAATTTATGTTGCCATTTTGTGATAGGGAACATACACCCTTCGGTGTGCAGTTCATACTGTTAATCCGTATGTTCATAGTAGTCCATTTCACCAGGAACTTGGTGGGTAAATTAGACTGTATTGTTAGCAACACAGAGGTGATTGCTAGTTGTGATTTCGTGACCATGGTCTTTGTATATGTTATTTTGTTGATTTCAGCTGTAGAAGAATACTGTGGTGTCAGCATTTTCAACAAGATCTGGTCCTTGTTTACATGCTTTGGAGTGTTTTTTCCATCTATTATTCTTATTTTGCCTTTTCTTCTTAATCTTTAGCTTCTTTGTTGTTCTGCAGGCTTCCAAGTGTGCCACTCTTTGGGAGGAGGAACTGGGTCTGGCATGGGCACCCTTCTTATCTCTAAGATCAGGGAAGAATACCCCGATCGAATGATGCTCACCTTCTCTGTTTTCCCATCGCCAAAGGTATCTGATACAGTTGTGGAGCCATACAATGCTACCCTCTCGGTTCATCAGCTTGTTGAGAACGCTGATGAGTGTATGGTCCTTGACAATGAAGCCCTGTATGATATCTGCTTTCGCACTCTGAAGCTTGCTAACCCCACTTGTGAGTACTACTTTCTTCTTCATTCAAATTCTTTCATGACCATTTCTATATTTGAAGATATTATGGATACTCTGTTATTCTTATCTTTCGGCTAAAATTTAATTTTGTAATGCTTTCTTTCAAACCTCCAAGTTCGATAAAGCTTTTGTGTGCCAAAAGTAATATATGGTTGTTGATTTGTTTGATCCGTTTCTTTATTTCATACATTAAGAGATTTTTTACCATTTGTCTCCTTGAATCTTGAATAAATGTTTCCATTCCTTGAGATCAAAATGTTCTTCCAATTTGCATTGTGGCTTTGATGTTGCTCATTGATCCTAATGCATTGTCTTTCAGTTGGCGATCTTAATCACCTTATCTCTGCTACAATGAGTGGTGTCACATGCTGCCTTCGATTCCCTGGCCAGCTTAATTCTGATCTCAGGAAGCTTGCTGTAAACCTTATCCCTTTCCCCCGGCTCCACTTCTTTATGGTAGGGTTTGCACCATTGACCTCCAGGGGCTCACAGCAATACCGGGCACTCACCGTACCTGAATTGACCCAACAAATGTGGGATGCCAAGAACATGATGTGTGCAGCTGACCCTCGCCATGGTCGGTACTTAACTGCCTCAGCCATGTTCCGTGGGAAGATGAGCACAAAGGAAGTTGATGAGCAGATGCTCAATGTCCAGAATAAGAACTCTTCCTACTTTGTGGAGTGGATACCGAACAATGTCAAGTCCAGCGTTTGTGACATTCCACCAAGGGGGGTGAAGATGGCTTCCACTTTCATCGGGAACTCAACTTCCATCCAGGAGATGTTCAGGAGGGTTAGCGAGCAGTTCACTGCCATGTTCAGGAGGAAGGCTTTCTTACACTGGTACACAGGAGAGGGTATGGACGAGATGGAGTTCACTGAGGCAGAGAGCAACATGAATGATCTGGTGGCCGAGTACCAGCAGTACCAAGATGCAACAGCAGATGAAGAGTACGAGGAAGAATACGAGGAAGAGGAGTTGCAAGACTGAGTCATTTCTATCTCGACAAATGCTTTTTCTTAAAATCACTGGGTTTGTGAGCCATTTCGCGTCTATCTGGAGACATGAACCTATGTTGTTTGGTTGTTATTCGTCTTTATTAATGGCTTTTGTCGTGTCACCAGTTGCATGGTAATGAATCTGCCTTTATTTTCCCAAAAAAAGCTCTGCAAAAAAAGGCTGTAAGTTTTCATCTTTTTCCAATTATTCTGGAAATTATTGTTGGCCATTGTTAATTGTGATGATGTTTGTTCAGTAATTCAGATATCAAACATCATCGTGTGGTGAAGAAAGGTGAGGAACTCCGGAGCCTCGAGCTGCA
This sequence comes from Musa balbisiana, assembly GCA_004837865.1. Lineage (NCBI taxonomy): Eukaryota > Viridiplantae > Streptophyta > Magnoliopsida > Zingiberales > Musaceae > Musa > Musa balbisiana. The sequence goes on from CM017189.1 coordinate 17,250,736, forward strand.
TGTTTATCATCGCTAGTTGCATATCCATATGACGCGAAAAGCCTTGCATGCTCTAAAGATGCTGTAACGCCGCATCTGCTACCCACTGCAGCTCTGAATCCTTCTCAGTATCGCAAAGCTTTGTCACAACTTTGATATTTACATTAATCATGATTCATTTGCAGATTCAGTGTTGCTGAACTCAATCGTTAATGAGCTCCGACGAAAATTTGCTGAGATTGGTATTTATATGTTCTCAACATGGAAGATAACTAACTAGTACCAGAATATTATCACTCTCTTCTTCTGCTACTGCTATCATTTAGGAGTAGGCAAGTTCCACCAAATGTTATATTGGACAATTAAAATTTTAGATTGAGTTTTTGATGATATTATTATCAATTTTGATTTAAGTTAATTGAAATGATATTAGAATCATAAAAATGAGGATTTGAGTATCAAATTAATAGATATTCTATTAATAAAAATAGTATACAAGATGTTTATAAATATTACTTTCTCTGTTTCTTAGGCTTTTATTTACCCTATTATTTTTCAATTAATTATTTAAATATTTAATAAAGTAATAATATTTTATTATTATATGTGTTACCATAACGATATCTCATCTAATTTGATTCTTTGGAACACATCACATTTTTGAGGGACTTGCAAGGTCCCTCAAAAATACAAATTTTCTTTTAAAAATTAATATTTATTTTTTTTTGCTTTATTTAATGATTTTATAATTTTATTATAATTTGGATTTTTATAATATTTATATTCTTAATTTTAAGGTCAATATTAGATACTCATTTTTATTTTATTGAATACAAATACATATATGAATATTACTTAATTTTATTAATCATTATTTACTTTGGACCGGTCTAAGCATTGGGTTAAGTTAAACTGATCCAATTAACTGAATTTGAAAAAAATGAAAAAAAAGATTTGAGGACACTAAATGGTGGTGAAAAGTCAAAACCAAGGATCTACTATGCAGGAAAATTTTGAAGATAGGGGCTTCTTTAGAAACTTTACCTATATTTTTAAATATTTTCTCATTTTCAATGAAGTTTTTTAAAAAGTATTAAAGAATATTCTAGGATTTTAATTTTTAATACTTTCTTAAAACTCACTAGAAGTCATTTGTTAATAGTCGCTTATTTGAGTTGGCATCACGAATTGCGTGTTACGAAGTCCACCATCGCCTTCGTCACACTCCTCCACGTCCTCCCTCGTTCTCCTCTATTTCTCTTCCCGTCTTTTCCCTCGCTCTGCTCGGTCTCCGCCCCTCAACCTCCCGTGCTCCTGTTGCGTCACCAGGTAACCCTACTCTCGCCAAGGGCTCCATATTAATCGCTTCATCTCGCTCTGCTCGGATTCGGATGTGGCTTGGGCGTTGGTGGTAGCAATCTTCTAGGGATTGATTACTGAGGATGACGGTTTCATTTCTTTTTTGTTTCGCCTTCCTGTTCTAGGCTGCCGGATTCATTTGATTTGAGTGTTCTCTTGATTTGCTTGTCTCTTCTCGATCTTGTCATTTCTGCTACGCACAGGGTTCATGGTTTTACCGACCTGAGCTGGTTTCCTCCCTGGCATGTTGAATTATGATGCGTCCTGGTTCGGCACGCATGAAAGTTCGTATCTTTTACTAACTTCTCTCCAACATGGAGATTACTAATTTCCAAAGCTTACCACCACAATGATAACGAATAGGGCAAGATGCGGATTTTTGGCAGCCCAAGAACAGGCCTGCCCACATGCCAACTGTTCCAGTTCCTTCTGTCCCGTGTCCATATACAGTATATACAGAGAGACAAGCTTTTCCTTTATTTTAGAGCAGAAAGGGGGCCGCTACAGAACACACAGAAAGAGAGAGAGAGAGAGAGATTTCAAAGGATGAATGCATTTGCATAAGTCTCCATATCTCATATACTTTGGTTCTGACACTGGTTTGTCAGGCCGATGCTGAAGCCCTATTAGTTTTTGTTTCCACTTGTGTGTGTGGGAGAGATTCCTCCATTGCCCCACCCTTTCCCTCTCTGGGTTGAGCTGGTTTTTCTGCATTAAAGGGGTTGTGTCAGAGTATGTTCTTGATGATGCAATTCTTCATATAATTGATTCATTTATTCTTTTTTGATGTCTTTGTGTTCCTCTACCATGTTGAGATTCTTTTTCAGGTTGCATAGGATTTTCTTTTCTTATTATTTTCTAGGATTTGAGGATCGGAATTTTTCCCTCTGTGCTAAGATGTGGTATTCTGAAGAACATTTTTTGATTCAAAAGCTGTTTTTTTATCCCTCATGAAGGATTCTGTCTCTGATTCTCTCTCCTTGTTCCTTTTTTTCCAGGCGGAAACTTTCTGCCTTTTTTTTTTGTTTGGGTATTTGAATACCAGGGCTGGTGATCGCAGGAAATTTAGCTTTTTTGAATCACATATTCTGCTCTGTTTTGCCTTGTTGGTATTGCAATTCTATTAGGCGCTGGTCTTAATTGATGGGAGGTCTTCCAATTTCTTTGAGCTAGATTGATAACTCTTCTGTAATTTTCCCTCTTACGCACTGCTCTCAGAGACCTCATGGAATTGTGCAGTGGATCGATGAGTTTTATCTGAAGATTTTTATTCAGCCTCTTCTGCTAAAATGGATTCTATTAGGAACCTGTGAAAGATGGGATTTTTTTCGATAGGATTATCGCCTTTTGAAGAGCCTATCCAGATGAGTGTTTGGTATCGTCAACTGCTATGATTTATAGGAATATGCAGATTATTATGTAGGGTTTTAGTAGAAATATTGCTTTTGCTCTGCAAGGAGATCAGTTGTTTGACGTTAGTATGGTGTATTCATGAATCTTATTGACATGAAAACAGAGAAGCTAAACTTGGTTTTTTCTTTGGTTCAGAGTTATTAAAACTTTTCTTAATTAATTTTTTACAATAAGAATACAAGAATGTTGGATTCTGAAAGTTCTGTGCTTGGGGATGGGACTTGCAGAACACAAAAAGATTGTTGAAGCTTTGTTCCATTTTATCTATTTTCACAATAGAAATACAAGAATATGCAGTTTCTAAGAGTTTTGTGCTTGAGACTTGCAGAATACGGCAAGATTGTTGAAGGATCATTCCAGGGATCAGTTCAGATGTATGGCACCACAGAAACTTGAACCCTGTTGCACCTTGGTCCATTTGGCAACCGCTAAGCATTTCTGAATATTAGATATTTGGCAGGTTTCATGAATTGACTTATGAGGTGATAATGAAAGATTTACTAAGGTCTGACTGCAAGGGGTTGATCTTAATGTGTTCATTGTTCTCACGTTGCTTCTGATATAATTCTTAGTTAGATGGGACTTTGAAGGAAATTTTAAAAGCTTATCCCTGCATTTGAGGTAATGCAGCAAGAATGTCAGGAGCATAGTGTTTCTTAGCATAAGAATGGAGTCAAGCAAATTAACAATGAGTTCTGCAAACACTGAATTACTTGAGCTGTGCAGTTGCCACATGAAGTCTATGATTTTTAGATGCTTCATCCTGGTAATGTTAGTTCTTGTGTTCAAAACTGTCATTTATCCATTCATTGGATCCAATTGGCTTCCATGGAGGGCCTCTAATTGGATTGCCATGTCTGTGGCGTCTAACTTGCATCATGCTATTAGGCGAGACAAGTTCCTTGAGATTCCTTGGATTATTTGGGGATTAAACAATCAGAAAATAGCTTCGGTGAGGGCATGTTTGACTCTGAGATTTTTGAACAGAACTCTTCTGATGCCTAGCTTGAGTGCATCCGTATTCTACAAAGAAGCCAAGTTGCTGAAACCTATGGCATTCGATAAGATCTATCAATTTGAAAAGTTCAACTCTCTGTGTGATGGATTTGTCCGGTTGAGACGATATTATGATCTTTTGAATCATAGCTAGCCATTCGAAATCCAGAAGGGTAGCAGTAGGAAGTGGACAAAAGAAAGAGATCTTGATCACCTGAAACAATGCAGAGAGGAGTCAGCTGACAATTCTGAAGTTATTCACCTCACGGGAAAGAATCCCTTTCTTTAGCATGACCATTGGCCAGCAAAGGACTATGCAAAGATCTTTGAGTGTCTTGTGGTAATTGATGAGATAGAAAATGAGGTGGCTAAGGTCATATCGAAGATCAGAGAGGTAGGTAGCAAAGTCAGATAGAAACCTGATGCTTCTCCGAATGAAGATGCAGACAGCTCACTTGACCAGCATGTGCCTTATGTAGCTGTTCACATGGAGATATAGAAAGAATAGAAGATCCACTGTAAGAAATTAGAGCAGAAACTTAGAATCGAACAAATCTGCAGTAGCAAAGAGGTGATAATGGAAAAAGTATCTCCAATCACCGACATACAGCAGCCGGCCATGGTTTATCTTGCAGTTGTTGACACACCCTTTTGGAGGATGATTCAATATTGAGTGGATGGAAACATGGCCTACTTCCTATAGAGAACAAGTGGTTGGGAGTCTGGAGCATCTACAAGAAATACCCTTTACCCTATACAGTCTGCAATCGACTATGAAGTATGCTTGCGAGTGTATGTTTTGGTTGGTAATAGTTTCTCCACATTTTCCAGCCTTGTACTATCTAGGACACTGAAGTTGATCAGGATGGGGTTCACAAGCTCATGCTCCACAGCAGTTGGGTATTCATCTTATGCATACAATATCTTAGGAGAATCTGGTGGAGTAAAAAGATGGATGATGGATATGTCCGCCTCAGATTGTGTGGACATAAGTTATGGGACCAATTATATCTCATGCGAGAGCAATTGGAATGCACACCTTTGATGTAAAACTAGTGCAGCGGAAACAGTTGTGTGTATAATAGAGAAAGAAATTCTTTTGTTCTATAGGATGTCAGTTTTGGTGCACATTTAACTGCTATCAGGTGCTCAGTTTCACATTTTCAGTGCCCGCTCATCAATTCAAATGATGCTGACGTCACTGCAGCAGTTATTTAGTGCCGATAAACGGTTCAGAAACATATTTTTTGTTCATGTTTTATCATCATCTTGCTGTTATTTGGTAATACATCTTTTAGCAAGTTAATGAATAATGTTACATGGTAATAAGCCTATGGTAGCTGCCTGTCTTTGATTAGTCACCGGTCATTGTTGGAAACAAGACTGAAGTTGGCTGCCCATTTTATCATTCAATTGGTTGGTTATGTGTTTTATTTTAATATTTTTAAATTCAAAGACTACATGTGCTTATGTTGAGCTTTCTCTGAGTTATTCGAAGGCCACTCATGTCGAGCCTATTGGTGATTAGTTCATTATTTTCTGCATTTGAACATGTAGTTGTAGTGACACATGATTCTCAACAGAATTTCTTGTTGCAAGGTGTTGTGATCAAGACAAAGATAGTCATCCCTTTTTCTTTTTAGAAAAAATATTTTTAGGGGAGAAGTTGTTCATTTCTTTTGTTTGTTTCAAGAGATGAGTAATATGTGGAAGATTTTTTTTTTCTTATTCGATTAGTAATATAATCAGTCTCTTCTCTCTTTCTTAAAATCTCTTTCATATGAAGGTTGATAGCTTATTTTGTCCAATGAGTGTGCTTTTCTTTCTTCTCTATCTAATAAGAATTATTGGCAATTTGTTCAGGTGAGTAGAAAAAATAGCCGTCTTCAGCAAAATTTGCAAGTTTCTGTTTAATAGTTTTGAGACTTCAACCCTTACTGATTTCATTATCATGTGAACTCTCAGGGGCCAATATGATCGAGGATCAAGTACACGTATAGGCTCTTTTCCATCGAGAAGAAAGCGGAAAAATGGTGGCCATCCCTTGAGGTTTATGTTTTCAACTCTCTTTTCTGCTAAGTTTATTGATCATTAGAGGTAAATTAGTCTCTTGCCTCTCTAGAATAGAAACACCAGGAGAGAATGACACAGAATGTTCAAACAACTTTAGCACGAGTACTTCATATTTTATCTCCACTTTTATTGAAACTATACTCTAATCATTTGTATCACAATCATTTATAATCTTCTCATGCAACGTCTTGTTATTTCTTTGCGGCTGTACGAAGTTCAACACAAGCATATATCATCATATCATACGAAATAATATGAAATGAGTGATATATATTGATCTAGGTGTGGATTGGTATGCAAACCTCTCTCATTGGCGGTTTGGTCCAATTCACATAAAATAAAGATAAGAAAACCTTAAAATATGATTAGGTTGTGATATTGCCTCGATTAGGACTTGGAACATGTTTTGCCCTTATTTTTCGTGATATTGTCATCACGGTTGTTGTTGTTCGATATTATTCACTTGTTCTCTTTAGAACGTCTCTCCTCTTCTCTTCTCTTATTATTTTTCCTCTATCTGTTTTTTTTTCTTTCTTTATCTTCATCCTTTTTCTTGTCTATCCTCTTCCCTTTCTCTTCTTTCTTTTTCTTAGTTCTCATCCACAGCTACCTCTTCTTCCTTATTTCTCCTCCTCTTCCTTCACCACCTCCCTTTCTTCCTTCCTCCTTCATTACTTTTTCTTTCTTTGTTCTTTTCTTTAATTGTTATCCTACTTCATTCCTCTTCCTCTCCTTTTTCTTTATTTTTGAAACATTGGTATGTATACATATATATATATAGCATTCGAGGTTCATCCGAGCCGTCTTAGCTCAGCTGGTAGAGCGCGTGGCTTTTAACCACGTGGTCGTGGGTTCGATTCCCACAGACGGCGAATTTTTTTACGGAATAATTAAATTATTTTTTCATGATCATAGTAATTGTAACGATGATTATAATAATAATAATGATAAAGCTGATTATATATTATAATAATAATGATAAAGCTGATTATATATATAATAATGATAAAGCTGATATGTATAATAATGCTGATGATATAATAATATAATAAATTATACATATATATATATAAATATAATCTTTGTTCCTCAAAAGCATTGCACCCCTTCTAAGGACAAATTAATTTCTATTGACAAGACGAGATTGTGATATATTCGTGCTAAATATTTGGTTTAATTGTTTTTATTATGAGACTTATATATTAGAGAAGAGTTCAGAAGCAACCTCAGAACCCCTTTCAAAATCTCTGCCATGAGAATCAAATGAATTGAAGACCTCATCTCGTGCAACTAAAGCAAAGTTTGTTCATCATTATTCAATCTATTGACCATCATCAAGTAAATTTAAAAGAGTTAAATATGAAAATAACTGATTTTGATATATATATATATATATATGTATATATATATCAAAATATATAATTTTATTATATTATTATATATCATCATCATCATTATTATTATAATATATAATCAGCTTTATCATTATTATTATTATTATAATCGTTACAATTACTATGACCATGAAAAATTAATTTAATTATTCCGTACAATTATCGCCGTCTGTGGGAATCGAACCCACGACCACGTGGTTAAAAGCCACGCGCTCTACCGGCTGAGCTAAGACGGCTTGTATGAACCTTAAGTTTTATTAAATGTGTAGTATAATATATATAATTTTAGATTTAGACGAGAAAGTTTTGGTTTGTGCGCCGGAGGAAGCGTTCTTGAGAAAGGGATCGCCGGGCGTCAGCGTTCCCCTCCGCGAAGGATGCCAAGGTTGCACTCGCGACTGTTCTCGGCGACTTCCCTTTTTGGGTCAAAGATCGGATCTTGTCGAGGAGATTGGAAGAAGGAAACGAGTTTGCGACATGACATTGGTTGCTTCTTGCAGGCTATGTTTCGGTGACAAGTAGAAGAAGAAAACGAATCTGCGTTATGGTTTTGTTTCCTGATTCAAGTTATTCCTATGGCATCATTTCCATTCATGTTGCGTATCTTTCCAATGACTGTCTTCACACACACACACACACACACACACACACGCATCTATCGGTAAATCGTGAAAGATGAGATTTTCCAAATGGGATTATTGTCTTTTGAGTGGACTTCCATGAAGTCACTCTCATATACCTACAAATTAATGTACCGTTAATTGATATAAATTATTAGTTAAAACAAACGCTTCTCATTTGCTTATAAATATTAACGTACAATTAATCGATATAATTTATTATTATGATAATTATTATATTTTATCATCATTATTATATATTATCAGATTATCATATTATTATTACTATCACAAAAGAAAATTCATCGAAATTATGACATAAAAAAATTAAATTATTTTCTTTTAATCGAAAAGTTAAAACCCGCCGTCTGTGGGAATCGAACCCACGACCACGTGGTTAAAAGCCACGCGCTCTACCGGCTGAGCTAAGACGGCTTTGTTGATAATTCCAAGTACTTGTAATTAATTACCTTTAATACTCGGGGCCTACCCTTTGCACACCGTCGCCGTTCGCCTCCGCTAAGGAGTCGAGGCTGCGCTCGCGACTATTATTATTATTATTATTATTATTATTATTATTATTATTATTATTATTATTATTATTATTATTATTATTATTATTATTATTATTATTATTATTATTATTATTATTATTATTATTATTATTATTATTATTATTATTATTATTATTATTATTATTATTATTATTATTATTATTATTATTATTATTATTATTATTATTATTATTATTATTATTATTATTATTATTATTATTATTATTATTATTATTATTATTATTATTATTATTATTATTATTATTATTATTATTATTATTATTATTATTATTATTATTATTATTATTATTATTATTATTATTATTATTATTATTATTATTATTATTATTATTATTATTATTATTATTATTATTATTATTATTATTATTATTATTATTATTATTATTATTATTATTATTATTATTATTATTATTATTATTATTATTATTATTATTATTATTATTATTATTATTATTATTATTATTATTATTATAGAAATTCATCGAAATTATGACATAAAAAAATTAAATTATTTTCTTTTAATCGAAAAGTTAAAACCGCCGTCTGTGGGAATCGAACCCACGACCACGTGGTTAAAAGCCACGCGCTCTACCGGCTGAGCTAAGACGGCTTTGTTGATAATTCCAAGTACTTGTAATTAATTACCTTTAATACTCGGGGCCTACCCTTTGCACACCGTCGCCGTTCGCCTCCGCTAAGGAAGTCGAGGCTGCGCTCGCGACTGTTCTCGGCTCCTCTTTTTGGGCAAAAATCGAATCTTTTCATGGAGAATGGACGAAAGAGAGGAGTTTGCCAGATGACATTGGTTGTTCGAAGCAGACTATGTTTTGGAAGAAGAACGAAATTGCTGCTAGGGGTTTGCTCTCTCCGTCTCTCTGGATGTGCGATACGGTTTTGTCGCCCGATTCAAGTTATTCCTATGGCATCAGTTCCATTCATGCTGCGTCTCTTTTGGAGCTCCTGTTCTTGTTGTTACACACCAACACTTATTCCCTAATGGTTGCCTCTGCTGTTTAGCTCCTTCATGGTAGTTGATTCTCTGAATTCATGTTTCTTCCTGCAATCTCCAGGTCATAGTCGAATGGAATGGCAGATACTAGACAAGACTCAGAGGGGAAGTCATATTATTTAATCTTTCATATATCCTAGACAAGACTCCGATGGGAAGTAGTGTTTACTCTGTCATCCAAATTGTTTCCCTTGCCTTGAAAGAGGCTGAGGAGGGAAGCTGGTTCCATTTGTCAGGGCACTGAACTTGTTTCTTTTTTCTCGAACTTATCATCATCGGTCTCTTCCAAGTACTATGCTCAATATGTATGCAATCCAAATGTATCGATTCTCAAAGTAGCTTGTGGGGGCAAGCCTTGGCACAATGGTAAGATTCTCCTTCTCGACTTGAGTGATCAGAGTTTGAGTCACGGAAATAACCTCTCTTTCCAGACCTCCTTCTATGATGCGCTTCGGCCGCCCTTTAACAATTTAGGTAGCACATCTTTTACTTTGTATGTCCTTGTATCTATTATTAGATAACTTCACAAGAGACATTTGGTGTCTCCTTTGATATAGTAGATACTTCTCTCATTTCCTGAATCCGGTAAATTCAATTCCATTCTATAATAAAACTATCTCGATTACCCTCTCTCCATTTTCCTCTTTTCAATTGTTGCATTTTTATATGGTTTTTGATGGAAGTGTATCAGGTTCAGTCCAGGTGCCCTGACATAGTTCAAGTTTCATGGAAGAATTAGGAATTAGGATCAAACTGAGTGTTTTTTCAGGTTGTTGTGCTTGGATTCAATCTCATAAGATTTGAGCTATGCATGTTTAGATGAACTTATGTAGTAATTTTTGTATGTCTAATTGCTATAATACACCAATATACTCGTGCACACAAATGGTTGTTTTGTGGGTTTGATGTTGCACAAGATGACTTGAAGACATGGTACATTATAAGTTCTGGTATTTATAAGATAAATTGTTCTAAAGTATCTCTAATGATTGCACATGGATGCAATTTTATTATTAAAGAACAGGTAATTGTTCATGAATGTTATGTTCCATGTCAACCAAATTGTGGAAGTTGTGTGTAAAGAGTTAGTATGCATAAAACAATTTGGCTAGTGAATACAATAAGGCCCAAAATTGTCCTGAAACTTGAAAAACTGTTGGACAGAGTATGATTCTGGTAAAAAAAGAAAAAAGAAAAATCAAACCCTTTGGTATTAATTTAAAGTTTGGAGACCTGTGAATCTTATGATGTGTGATCGAACATTGTTCATATAACATAAAAATGCTGAATCTCGGAAATTTGATACGAAAACAAGTAGATGACACTGCTCATGTTACACAAAATTAGTATGATGTGATAATTTTCATTAATTACTTGTTCCGGATATGCCTGGTTGATTAGATATTGACAAAATGAACTATCATAGGTAACAATGATTGTTTGAAGCCGGTAGCCATCTTGTGAAATACTAAATCCATATATAAAAAATTCAACCAACCATTTATACTTTAGTATGACCAAATATATTAACTAAAAACAAGATTGACCAATTTATATGATTGATATATTGATCATAATTTAAGATGTTTGAGTACTTAAGTAAAAGATGATTTCATTTCATATTAAATGTGAATCTACCTAAGCATCTTAGCATATAAAAGGATAGCTTAGTACATGAGGCTCTTGCTAATGCAAGGTATAGAGAGTTAAAATGTATGTAACCTTGTCTTGCAAATGAAGAGGTTGTTTCCCTTATCAAAATTTGATCAGCCAGTTTGAAAATAATACAAAAATTATTATGAGACTAAAACTTGCCTCTTTATATATTTATTCATCAGTTGTAAATAATTGTATTGCACATAGCTTGTGTCAAATAGTCTTTTGATGAAGCTGTTTCTTATTTGTTTCCTCCCTAATCCTACAGAGATTATGCTCAATTTTATAGCAGAACTTGTTGAATAATATCACAAGTAGCTATGTGCTAGATGCCATTGCAACTGTAGCTTTATATGAATGCAGTTGTACAAGCTTGTCAATCAAGTGTTGGTATCCTGTTCATCTATTCACGGCAGAAATAAATGAACTTCCCTGCTTGCTACAGCCACTAATCTAGTGTTTTCTAGAGGATGGTGCTTGATGTAGTCGTAATACTAGTCTCTGTTCATAGTGATCTATCCTTATTCTGCCCATGCTCAATGTCTTCATGGTTTGTTTGTGGATGTAGTAGCGTGTCAAGGCACAGAGAAACTTAGACCTTTGGGATATGCAACCTCAACGCTTCAGAATTCTGATACCACCTTATTGTCTAGTCCATGGAGCTATGAAGCTTTCCACTGTATTGCTGGCTGAATCCACTTGTCATGGTTCCGCGAGGTGCTTGGGCTGTCTGTTTAAGTAAAAGAAACTCTCCATGTAACATCTAGCAGTAGGTTAATAGCCCTCACATCTGCTTTTATTTTTCATAGAAAAGAATAATCAGTATGCAATTTAATCCCTCTGCTGTGGTTAGACTAAAACCTCCCTATTTTTCCCAACTGTATAAAGATTGATCAACAGGTTGTTAGTATTTGACCTGAATCTCTGTGATCGACGGTTTCCACTCGAGTGGTGTGTGTGTGTCTGGCTTGTTCTGGTCACTTTTGCTCTTCAGATAATTTCAGCTGTTCATCTGATTATTTTGTTCAAACTTACGAATCATAGGTAATATCTGAAAAAGTGACATTCGACCAATTGGGTATTTATTACCTGCAGTTGGCATCTAAACTTGTATTTCCTTTATATATTTTTGATTTTTTTCCTAAAATTCATATGTAGATGTTGAAGTCGTACTATGCTAACTTTGATCCGAATCTTATTTTGCAGATTAGTCTTTGTTCAGAGGCAGTCGTTCGTTGATAACTTTCTAGAACATTAGTTGATTCTGCACAAGGCATTAGTTGGAAGGAGTGCTCAAAGAATCTGATGCTTGTCTTATCAAGATGGCAGCGCGGCAGTTTGATTCCTGCAAATCAGAAAAGCTTTTTTTCTGGTCAGCTTTAGGCTGTCAATGAAATGGTAGAGATTGGTACTGCATCGAGGGATCAGATTCTCGCTCAGCCGAGCAAGAGGGATATGACTAGGAACAAAATGAAGCATGGGCATGACGCAGGAATCTTGAAACCTAATGCAGAAATCACCTCATAATCCCAATGTTGGATGAATGCAGGATGTTGATTGTGTCCTTGCCAAAAAGGGATTGATTTCATCGTGGTTCATGAATGATATTAGCGGGTGAAGGCATCATCAATAGTTTGGAGAACTTGTGGCGGCAGCAGAACATTCATGAAATGACTCTTGATTATTTTGTCCAGCAGCTGAAGTAGTTCAAAAAAATTCAGCAATTTAGAATAACAATTATGTAACATGAAAACTCAAAAAGTGATCAGTTTTCATACAGTTTAATCCACAATCAGATTGTTCATAAATAAGAAAAGAAAAATCGTGAGAAAACAAAAAAGGGAAGAGAGGTGGGTGTCTTTGTTGTTGCTTGATAGATGTGTAAAGAAGAAAATGGAAGAGGAAGATGTGTGAAGGAAAAGAAAAGAAGAGAGAGAGAAAGTTGCATAGCTTTATTCGTTACTTGCTTGTGATCACTAGATTCTTCAATGCGTGGCTTGAAGGTAGAGCAATCCTACTTAGTGATCCTAGTAATTTCATTAATTTACTTCAACATTTTCATCTCAATAATATATATATTTATATATTATTGGTCTAATAATTATCTTATTTTTTAAAATTAAAGGGTAATTGATGATCATAATATCTTAATCGATCTTTAAAAAAAAAATATTTTATATATTATAATTTATTTACATCGTATAAGATGAGGAAAAAAAATCAATGTAAAAAAAGTGACATTATATTTCTTGACCAAAATTTTGAAGTGATGGAAAACTCAGTAAAAGTCGTCTCCTTCCACCCTATTCTCATCCCTAAACACATACAACTGAAAAGGTAGAAAAGTTAGGACCTCCTACGGCCCAAGATGTCCACAAACCTACCACTAGAGGATGCTGATCTTGATGGGAACAGGAACGGATGCTTTGCGTCGCTTTTCGACTCGATTCTACACACAAGGATTCCGACGAAGGACGGCTTCCGAAGCCCCCACATCAAATTCCATTCGCGTTCTATATTCTTTCTCTTATCTATTTAAAGTCTTCCCCGACTCGGAAGCTCCTTCAATATTCACCAGCTCTCAATTCATCCCCTGTATCACCACAGCAGCTGCTGCTGCTTATTCTTCTTCTTCTTCTCTATCTCTCTCTCTCTCTCTCTCTCTCTCTCTCTCTCTCTCTCTCTCTCAAATGTCCACCACGTCTCCACACCACAAGGGAGTGCTGGATAGTTCGACCATTGTGAGCGTGGAGAATGATTCGACCGATCAGGTAATTCCTTTCAAAGCAAAGTAATGCATGGTCAAGTCTCCAGGTGCAGTTAGTCTTGCATCAAGCAACAGGGAGACTCGATCGGAGTTCCAGTATGCACTTGGATGCTCTTCTCATGCATACATGCATTCATGTAACTTGCGTGTGATGTGATTGCCTTCTCGCTTATGACAGAAATATGTCAAGAAGATGGTGATAAAACCCACCGCACTCGACGTCACTTGGGGCAACGATACCCGCTACTGGAACATCGACAAATCCAGGTAAGGCTTCTTTGATCGTCACAAAGAGAAGTCTTTGATCTTAGCATCATTGATGATGTTTTCCCAACCACTTCATGTTCTTCGTTTGATTTCCTACCCGTATTCTTGTTTCCTTTTCTTTCTGATAAAATCATTTGATTGGTGACAATGTTTTGGCTCGAATTTTAATCATCTCATGATTACACTTTTAAACCGAACCCTATTCCACTTGTAATCCGTGAAGTTTCATCCCAAACCTACATAACGGAAAGTAACAGAATGACTGAATGAATTAGGGGTTTCGTGTGCAGCTGGGAAATGATGAAGCAGAGCATCTTCTAGGTTGCCGTCTAAAAACAAAAATTAAATTTCCATTTTGATGGACACGCCTCTATTTTGTTTATGCCTTGTAATGAATCAATGCACTAAGGAATGATTTTTTTCATTTTAATATCGTTTCTCGTTTTGTTAAAAATTAAATTCCATTTGATGGACGACTCTATTTTGTTTATGACTTGTAAATGAATCAATGCACTAAGGAATGATTTTTTTTCTTTTAATATCGTTTCTCGTTGTTTGTTATTCTGTTTTATGTCCCATTAAATAAATGAATGAATGAATGAATGAATGAATGAATGATCTTAGAGGATTTATCTCGTTGCATCAAGTGTCCTAATAAATAAATGAATGAATGAATTATCTTGGAAAACTACAGAGGAACTATCTTGTTGCACCAAGTGTCGTGGCTCGAGGTCAGCGGCGCATTCGACAAGAGTGCACTCGACATGGTGAATGCGAAGCTCGATTACTCAAAAACCTATTCATTGAAGTTTAAAGTGAAGATGAAGGCGGACGCCTTCGGGTGGAATGGCTGCCCGGTGTACCTGATGGTCAAGGATGACGACACCAGAAAGTTCAAGTGGAAGAAGGTTGACCTAAGCCGTCCAACTGCCGGAATTGACGTGTATATTCCAGACGACAAGCACAGCTTTAAGCCTCCCTCTGACAAACTCACCTTCGGATTGTTTGAGATTTGGAGGGGCAGATGGAAGGGAGGACTCGAGATCTCAGAAGTCATCATCGAAAGGGACCAATAAGAATCAACATACACACGCACACTTCCATATGGTGTGAGCTTATGCCTATTTCGTGTTCAGATTGTATACGAATAAAAGTCTGATGTGGTGTAGCAACGAGGCCTCTCCGTGGCTTGGCATGTAATGTAGTACTTTATGTTTGCGTAACACGAGAATGACTAGGTGAATAAACATGTTCCCTTCCGGTGAAGCCAAAAACCTCCTCTTCTATATCAAATGTGATGGAATACTTTTATGTGATGAGTGAAGATGGCGAGGAATCCGACTCGTACGACACCGTCGTTAGACGCTCATCACATAACGGACGAGGACTGGCGGGCTGCCGAGTGACCCCGTCGGAGCCCCAGTTCAAAGAGCTAACAGCGACACCAAATCAAGTTAGGAGCTAAACTTTTGTTCACCATTTGATCTCATTGCTATTCACCGAAAACTTTAGCGTCAGGAGAATCTCTAATGCAGCTTATGGAGTAAGAATGAAGCAAGGTATTGATCTTAAAGCAGCTGACTTTATTCCCTACTTCCGTGGTGCGTGCATGTTTGTGCGTGTTTGTGTTCCTACGACGAGATTTTTGCCGACAAGCAAAAGGGTGAGCACTTGCGTGTGGGAAGAATTCCTTTCGGACGGAGATGGGGACTTGTCTCTTCGTGCCTCATGGCCTTCCGAATAAACTTTTGCAGCTGGTGATGATAATACTTGGAGATGCTTTGTTTATTTTTCCTTCTTTTTTCTTTCTTTGTGATGAACATATGCAGCCCGGTGAAGAGGAACACTGTGCCTGTTTATCATCATATACTGCTTCCAGCACTCCCTGCACGATGAGCAAAGAATTGGGGTCGATCCATCTAAAGGACTCATGTCGAGGAATCGCCTTCTGCCCAGTATTCTTCCTTCCAACTTTGATCTGATCTCGGAGTACGATGGCTCCTTTGAAGGAATCGGTTATGTCTTCAAGTCTATCTCAGGGAATATTATCACCGCCGGAGGCGATATCACGACACGGCAACCTCGCTTGAGGCTGAATGTTGGACCATTTGGGATCGACTCTTTTGATCAAGGACTGATTCCTTATGCCATGTCAACATAATTTCCTACCACTTGCTGCATGTAGAATTCTTATAAAGATGTCTTTCATCTTGCTAATCTTGTAAGGGTGGTTGGCTGGCTGGCTTCACATTTCCAGAAATAATGACTGGATACCTCGTAGACTGGATGGGAATTTTGTGGCTCTCATGCTTTCTTATTCAATGAATAGATAGTCATTTTTTTTCCTTTTTTAAGTACTGCATTGAGAACAATTGCTGTCGACTTTAGAGAAAGGAACAAAATTTATTTCAACAGCATTCGGACACGTCCAGACTTGAATGAAGGAGCAGAATACTGTAATCTCTTTAGATAATGGAGAGAATATTGATTGGAGGCCACCATGGTGACTTTCAGGTGCCAGAAAGAAGAAAATATAAGTGAGATTGACAAGTGAGATGGTGACATATAATATATGAGGTGATAGCAACTTGATCAAAGCTTCATGTGAATCTCGAGGGACTTGATTGCCTCTGGAAGTATTGGAGAGATGATAATGCTCGACTGATTGGCATTCACCTGTGCAAATGCAAAAACCTTGCCTAGTGGAATAACACCTTGTTCTTACATATTGATGTTGCAGATGGACTGTGACTTGCTTACCAGCGGTCTCCAAACTTGAGGGCAGCGACGCCTCGCTGAACGCGGAAGCTGAACTGTAACTCAAAGAATAAACTTCACTGATTGGACGTGAATCAAGTTTTCTTTGGACGATAAATTGGCAAAACATGCTCACCTTCTCAAGGGTACCAAGAATAGATGACACATTTGAAGCAAAGCAAGATAGTCTTGGAGGACACGATTACTAAGGGTGGGTGAGACAGAGATACTTGGATGGTTGAAACTTGAAAGTGATGCACTCTAAAGAGTCAAAAATAAATTCAAATTACTTAGCTTATGCAGATCATTACAAAACAAATGCCTATTGTAATATGTTGTGCAGTACTTATTCATGTTAAATTAAATTTGATAGGATGGATTCTCTTAATTACTTATTTTAAACCCCTAGTTCTTGTCTATAAATATGCAAGACCTTCTAGGGTCTCAAATTCTCTCATCTCCCCTTAGTCACGTGAAACATTCATTAAGATATTATAGATTTTCTCTCATCATCTCTTGGTCCCTAATTCATCGCTTATAGTAGTCTTGTGAAGGATAAGAAGAGAGGAGAAGGTGAGTCTAGTTCTTATTGCAGATCGATATCACTATAGCATTTGGATTCGATGGTGCACTTGTATATTAGATAAAGGCTCTCTAAATGACATCAAAACGTACACATTGCAAATATGATTTATCATTATTTAATTTTAATTTTTTATATTAAAATTTTTCATATAACATTAGCATAATCATGATTTTTATACAAACAATTGATATCAGAGTCATGTTTTTAAAATCAAATCTGGTTTTTATGCATGTGATTGCTATAGCATCATTGAAGCTTATGGCGACTGCAATGACTACCGTTGCATGCGGTGACTATAATAGCATTGTTGTGGCAGTGTTTGTTGGCCGCTAAAAGCCGTGGTTCCTAGCAGCTTAAAAATTAGTTTTTCAGTTATGCTCTTCAAAAATTAGATATTTTCATTATATATCCCACTTAAAAATTATAGTTTACCATTTATAAATTAAAAAAATTTAAATTATGTCCTCAATTATAAAATCAATTAATTTAATTTATTTTAATTAAATATTTTGATTGGACTTGATCATATTTATATTTTGATTGCTTGACTAGATTTAGATTCGATTAATTAAGTCTCGATCAAATTTAAAGAAAGTCAAATATTGATCAATTTTTTACTCTTATCAATTTTAATTTAACTAGCCTAATTGGATGAATGGTTGGTCAAATCTATGAGCCGAATTTAGGTACCTAATTTTGAGCTTGCTTAATTAAATAGGTTTAATTAGTATAAGAGTTTCATACAAAATTAAAAAATATATAAATTATAGTTTTTCCTCATTATTGTTCTTAGATATTTATTTGGTTACTCACGTGCATATATTTAAAATTATGAAATAATATTTATTTTTCATATAAAGCATAAATATATATTTTATCATGATTATAATTACTATATATTTATACTAATTAATATTAATAATTATTATGATGATTATTTTATTATTATTATTAATATTTAAAATAATTAGTTTGAAAAAATTGATGAATATTATTTATAACTCATATCCCTAAGTTTATCTAACTAGTAGTTGTCAAAGTGGCATAATATGATAGACTTATGAGATATGAATTACATTAAAAGTTTTATCATTTATATAATATTTTAAATATATTTTATATATTGATCTTGTAGCCATCAAAGTGTGCTAGACTAATAACTTTAAATACATTAAAGAATTAGTCCCGAAAGACCTAAAAAAAATATAATATCTAATAACATATATAATTAAGAGATTTAGATAATTGCACATAAGAATCTATTTAGAATAATTATGTGATGGAGTAGGATTATACTATTTTAGATATTCTTATTGTTGAATCTCGGATTTTGATGATGAGTCAATTGTCAATTGTTATCTAATCCATATGTTGAGATAAGTGTGCGGATTAACTACGATGAAAGTAAGACATGCAGCAGGAGTTGCACCAAAGTCAAGACTATGATCACGTTGGGGGTTCGAGAGTTCGACGGAAGTCCGGACGGTCATCGGAGGTTTGCGGGAACAAATCTGAGAAGTCCAGAGCTTGCAAAGAAGCTCATCGGAACATCGCCAAGTGGATCGTCGCAAGTCCAGGAGTTGTCGGAAGTCCGCTACGAGCAATCGACGAGGGTTAGTCGGATAGATCGCCGGAAGCTCGACGGAAAGAAGCGATGATGCACCGGAGCAAAGTTCAGTAAATGCCTTGATAAAATATCGTAGTTAGCATGATGATTAAGTTAGAAATGGGAGGTGATCCCATTAACTTAATCTTGGGGCAATTGGGCCCTTGACAGACCCAAATTGGGCCGAATGGATCAGCCCATTCGGACCCAAATTCCCTGGCCGGCGGTGGCACCGCCTGGGCTCAGTCTCCGAGTGAGACTGGGCGGTAGCACCGCCCCTGTCAGGCGGTGGCACCGCCTGGGCTCAGTCTCCGAGTGAGACTGGGCGGTAGCACCGCCCCTGTCAGGCGGTGGCACCGCCTGGGCTCAGTCTCCGAGTGAGACTGGGCGGTAGCACCGCCCCTGTCAGGCGGTGGCACCGCCTGGGCTCAGTCTCCGAGTGAGACTGGGCGGTAGCACCGCCCCTGTCAGGCGGTGGCACCGCCTGGGCTCAGTCTCCGAGTGAGACTGGGCGGTAGCACCGCCCCTGTCAGGCGGTGGCACCGCCTGGGCTCAGTCTCCGAGTGAGACTGGGCGGTAGCACCGCCCCTGTCAGGCGGTGGCACCGCCTGGGCTCAGTCTCCGAGTGAGACTGGGCGGTAGCACCGCCCCTGTCAGGCGGTGGCACCGCCTGGGCTCAGTCTCCGAGTGAGACTGGGCGGTAGCACCGCCCCTGTCAGGCGGTGGCACCGCCTGGGCTCAGTCTCCGAGTGAGACTGGGCGGTAGCACCGCCCCTGTCAGGCGGTGGCACCGCCTGGGCTCAGTCTCCGAGTGAGACTGGGCGGTAGCACCGCCCCTGTCAGGCGGTGGCACCGCCTGGGCTCAGTCTCCGAGTGAGACTGGGCGGTAGCACCGCCCCTGTCAGGCGGTGGCACCGCCTGGGCTCAGTCTCCGAGTGAGACTGGGCGGTAGCACCGCCCCTGTCAGGCGGTGGCACCGCCTGGGCTCAGTCTCCGAGTGAGACTGGGCGGTAGCACCGCCCCTGTCAGGCGGTGGCACCGCCTGGGCTCAGTCTCCGAGTGAGACTGGGCGGTAGCACCGCCCCTGTCAGGCGGTGGCACCGCCTGGGCTCAGTCTCCGAGTGAGACTGGGCGGTAGCACCGCCCCTGTCAGGCGGTGGCACCGCCTGGGCTCAGTCTCCGAGTGAGACTGGGCGGTAGCACCGCCCCTGTCAGGCGGTGGCACCGCCTGGGCTCAGTCTCCGAGTGAGACTGGGCGGTAGCACCGCCCCTGTCAGGCGGTGGCACCGCCTGGGCTCAGTCTCCGAGTGAGACTGGGCGGTAGCACCGCCCCTGTCAGGCGGTGGCACCGCCTGGGCTCAGTCTCCGAGTGAGACTGGGCGGTAGCACCGCCCCTGTCAGGCGGTGGCACCGCCTGGGCTCAGTCTCCGAGTGAGACTGGGCGGTAGCACCGCCCCTGTCAGGCGGTGGCACCGCCTGGGCTCAGTCTCCGAGTGAGACTGGGCGGTAGCACCGCCCCTGTCAGGCGGTGGCACCGCCTGGGCTCAGTCTCCGAGTGAGACTGGGCGGTAGCACCGCCCCTGTCAGGCGGTGGCACCGCCTGGGCTCAGTCTCCGAGTGAGACTGGGCGGTAGCACCGCCCCTGTCAGGCGGTGGCACCGCCTGGGCTCAGTCTCCGAGTGAGACTGGGCGGTAGCACCGCCCCTGTCAGGCGGTGGCACCGCCTGGGCTCAGTCTCCGAGTGAGACTGGGCGGTAGCACCGCCCCTGTCAGGCGGTGGCACCGCCTGGGCTCAGTCTCCGAGTGAGACTGGGCGGTAGCACCGCCCCTGTCAGGCGGTGGCACCGCCTGGGCTCAGTCTCCGAGTGAGACTGGGCGGTAGCACCGCCCCTGTCAGGCGGTGGCACCGCCTGGGCTCAGTCTCCGAGTGAGACTGGGCGGTAGCACCGCCCCTGTCAGGCGGTGGCACCGCCTGGGCTCAGTCTCCGAGTGAGACTGGGCGGTAGCACCGCCCCTGTCAGGCGGTGGCACCGCCTGGGCTCAGTCTCCGAGTGAGACTGGGCGGTAGCACCGCCCCTGTCAGGCGGTGGCACCGCCTGGGCTCAGTCTCCGAGTGAGACTGGGCGGTAGCACCGCCCCTGTCAGGCGGTGGCACCGCCTGGGCTCAGTCTCCGAGTGAGACTGGGCGGTAGCACCGCCCCTGTCAGGCGGTGGCACCGCCTGGGCTCAGTCTCCGAGTGAGACTGGGCGGTAGCACCGCCCCTGTCAGGCGGTGGCACCGCCTGGGCTCAGTCTCCGAGTGAGACTGGGCGGTAGCACCGCCCCTGTCAGGCGGTGGCACCGCCTGGGCTCAGTCTCCGAGTGAGACTGGGCGGTAGCACCGCCCCTGTCAGGCGGTGGCACCGCCTGGGCTCAGTCTCCGAGTGAGACTGGGCGGTAGCACCGCCCCTGTCAGGCGGTGGCACCGCCTGGGCTCAGTCTCCGAGTGAGACTGGGCGGTAGCACCGCCCCTGTCAGGCGGTGGCACCGCCTGGGCTCAGTCTCCGAGTGAGACTGGGCGGTAGCACCGCCCCTGTCAGGCGGTGGCACCGCCTGGGCTCAGTCTCCGAGTGAGACTGGGCGGTAGCACCGCCCCTGTCAGGCGGTGGCACCGCCTGGGCTCAGTCTCCGAGTGAGACTGGGCGGTAGCACCGCCCCTGTCAGGCGGTGGCACCGCCTGGGCTCAGTCTCCGAGTGAGACTGGGCGGTAGCACCGCCCCTGTCAGGCGGTGGCACCGCCTGGGCTCAGTCTCCGAGTGAGACTGGGCGGTAGCACCGCCCCTGTCAGGCGGTGGCACCGCCTGGGCTCAGTCTCCGAGTGAGACTGGGCGGTAGCACCGCCCCTGTCAGGCGGTGGCACCCCCCCCCCCCCCCCCCCCCCCCCCCCCCCCCCCCCCCCCCCCCCCCCCCCCCCCCCCCCCCCCCCCCCCCCCCCCCCCCCCCCCCCCCCCCCCCCCCCCCCCCCCCCCCCCCCCCCCCCCCCCCCCCCCCCCCCCCCCCCCCCCCCCCCCCCCCCCCCCCCCCCCCCCCCCCCCCCCCCCCCCCCCCCCCCCCCCCCCCCCCCCCCCCCCCCCCCCCCCCCCCCCCCCCCCCCCCCCCCCCCCCCCCCCCCCCCCCCCCCCCCCCCCCCCCCCCCCCCCCCCCCCCCCCCCCCCCCCCCCCCCCCCCCCCCCCCCCCCCCCCCCCCCCCCCCCCCCCCCCCCCCCCCCCCCCCCCCCCCCCCCCCCCCCCCCCCCCCCCCCCCCCCCCCCCCCCCCCCCCCCCCCCCCCCCCCCCCCCCCCCCCCCCCCCCCCCCCCCCCCCCCCCCCCCCCCCCCCCCCCCCCCCCCCCCCCCCCCCCCCCCCCCCCCCCCCCCCCCCCCCCCCCCCCCCCCCCCCCCCCCCCCCCCCCCCCCCCCCCCCCCCCCCCCCCCCCCCCCCCCCCCCCCCCCCCCCCCCCCCCCCCCCCCCCCCCCCCCCCCCCCCCCCCCCCCCCCCCCCCCCCCCCCCCCCCCCCCCCCCCCCCCCCCCCCCCCCCCCCCCCCCCCCCCCCCCCCCCCCCCCCCCCCCCCCCCCCCCCCCCCCCCCCCCCCCCCCCCCCCCCCCCCCCCCCCCCCCCCCCCCCCCCCCCCCCCCCCCCCCCCCCCCCCCCCCCCCCCCCCCCCCCCCCCCCCCCCCCCCCCCCCCCCCCCCCCCCCCCCCCCCCCCCCCCCCCCCCCCCCCCCCCCCCCCCCCCCCCCCCCCCCCCCCCCCCCCCCCCCCCCCCCCCCCCCCCCCCCCCCCCCCCCCCCCCCCCCCCCCCCCCCCCCCCCCCCCCCCCCCCCCCCCCCCCCCCCCCCCCCCCCCCCCCCCCCCCCCCCCCCCCCCCCCCCCCCCCCCCCCCCCCCCCCCCCCCCCCCCCCCCCCCCCCCCCCCCCCCCCCCCCCCCCCCCCCCCCCCCCCCCCCCCCCCCCCCCCCCCCCCCCCCCCCCCCCCCCCCCCCCCCCCCCCCCCCCCCCCCCCCCCCCCCCCCCCCCCCCCCCCCCCCCCCCCCCCCCCCCCCCCCCCCCCCCCCCCCCCCCCCCCCCCCCCCCCCCCCCCCCCCCCCCCCCCCCCCCCCCCCCCCCCCCCCCCCCCCCCCCCCCCCCCCCCCCCCCCCCCCCCCCCCCCCCCCCCCCCCCCCCCCCCCCCCCCCCCCCCCCCCCCCCCCCCCCCCCCCCCCCCCCCCCCCCCCCCCCCCCCCCCCCCCCCCCCCCCCCCCCCCCCCCCCCCCCCCCCCCCCCCCCCCCCCCCCCCCCCCCCCCCCCCCCCCCCCCCCCCCCCCCCCCCCCCCCCCCCCCCCCCCCCCCCCCCCCCCCCCCCCCCCCCCCCCCCCCCCCCCCCCCCCCCCCCCCCCCCCCCCCCCCCCCCCCCCCCCCCCCCCCCCCCCCCCCCCCCCCCCCCCCCCCCCCCCCCCCCCCCCCCCCCCCCCCCCCCCCCCCCCCCCCCCCCCCCCCCCCCCCCCCCCCCCCCCCCCCCCCCCCCCCCCCCCCCCCCCCCCCCCCCCCCCCCCCCCCCCCCCCCCCCCCCCCCCCCCCCCCCCCCCCCCCCCCCCCCCCCCCCCCCCCCCCCCCCCCCCCCCCCCCCCCCCCCCCCCCCCCCCCCCCCCCCCCCCCCCCCCCCCCCCCCCCCCCCCCCCCCCCCCCCCCCCCCCCCCCCCCCCCCCCCCCCCCCCCCCCCCCCCCCCCCCCCCCCCCCCCCCCCCCCCCCCCCCCCCCCCCCCCCCCCCCCCCCCCCCCCCCCCCCCCCCCCCCCCCCCCCCCCCCCCCCCCCCCCCCCCCCCCCCCCCCCCCCCCCCCCCCCCCCCCCCCCCCCCCCCCCCCCCCCCCCCCCCCTCAAAGCAACGTGGGATGACTCAAGCGCGTCCGAAGAAGAGGAGTCCAACACCGAGCAAGTTGCTCACTATGCCCTAATGGCCATCGGAGAGGAGGTAACCAATTTAATTGATGCAGATTTATCATTTGATGAATTATTAAATGCCTTCCATGACTTATTTGATGAATGCAAAACTATTAGTAGAAAATACAAATTGCTAAAAAAGGAGCATAATAGTCTTACTTGTAATTTCGCTAAATTAAAATCTGAATATCATGATAGTTTAGCTCCATGTATAAAATGCCATGATCTAGAAACTCTCCAAAAGGAGAACTTGCTACTTAAGGACACCTTGAAGAAATTCGAGGTTGGTAGCAAGTCTTTGAACATGATCCTTACAAATAAGGGTCACGTTCCTAAAAGAAGTGGAATCGGATTTGTGAGAAGTCCTCACCAAAATCCAACCACCTTCATAAAGGCCCTATCTTACATGTTCGGCACCAAAGCAAATGCAACTTTTGTTGCAAATATGGACATAAAACTTATCAATGTCCATTCAAGAAAACTAGTCCGAACAAACTGATTTGGGTTCCTAAAGGAACCATAATCAATTCTATGCAACATGATAAACAAGTTAGATCAGTTTTGAGGCACCCAAAAGTAAATGGGTTCCTAAAAATAATCCTTTCTTGTAGAAACATACACCATCACAAGCTAGGAGCAAGAGATGGTACCTTGATAGTGGATGCTCAAGGCATATGACCGGAGATCCATCTCAATTCTCTAAGCTCACTAGCATAGACGAAGGCTATGTCACCTTCGGAGACAACAACAAGGGTAAAATCATTGGCAAAGGAACCATAGGTAACAAATCCAACTTCTTTATTGAAGATGTTTTGTTAGTTGATGGTTTAAAACATAACCTCTTGAGCATTAGTCAATTATGTGATAAAGGATATATTGTCAAATTTGAATCTAATGCTTGCATCATTGAAAAACCATACAAAAACACATCTATGATTGCATTAAAACAAAATAACGTATACACTATTGACATCAATGATCTTTGTAATGAAATGTGTTTCACGGTTTTGAATGAGGATGCTTGGCTTTGGCATAGGAGATTAGGTCATGCTAGCATGAAACTAATCACTCAAATATCATCCAAAGAACTTGTAAGAGGAATTCCTCATATCAAGTTCATCAAAGATAATGTGTGTGATGCTTGTCAATTAGGAAAACAAATTAAGGGTAGTTTCAAATCTAAGAATCAAATAAGTACCTCTAGGCCCTTACAATTGATCCATATGGACTTGTTTGGACCTATCTCTACATCAAGTCTAGGTGGTAGCAAATACGCTTTCGTCATTGTAGATGACTATAGTAGATACACATGGACTTATTTCTTAAAACATAAAAATGAATGCTTTAGATATTTTACCAAGTTTTGCAAACTTGTCCAAAATGAAAAGGGTTCTATGATTTCGTCAATTAGAAGTGATCATGGTGGTGAATTTCAAAACCATGATTTTCAAGAATTTTGTGAATTTAATGGATACAATCATAACTTCTCTACTCCAAGAAATCCTCAACAAAATGGAGTAGTAGAAAGAAAAAATAGAAATTTACAAGAAATGGCAAGAACCATGTTGAATGAACATAGCCTACCCAAATATTTTTGGGCCGAAGCCGTAAACACTGCATGCTATATTTTGAATAGAGTTCTAGTAAGACCCTTACTCACCAAAACTCCCTATGAGTTGTGGAACAACAAAAAACCCAATGTTTCATATTTTAAAGTTTTTGGGTGTAAGTGTTTTATCTTGAATGAAAAAGGATGCCTTAGGAAAATTTGATGCTAAATCCGATGAAGGAATTTTCCTTGGTTATTCTTCGGTTTCTAAAGCTTTTCGTATCTTCAATAAAAGAACTTTAATTATAGAAGAATCCATTCATGTTGTTTTCAATGAGATTTCCGAAATCAAGAAAAATGATTTTGATGATGATGTTAATTTTGATTCTTTGAATTTAAATGAAACCCCTTCTCCAACTAGCAACTTGGATGCATCCACTTCCGAAACATCCTTACCCAAGGATTGGAAATATGTAGATGCTCATCCTAAGGAGCTAATTCTAGGAGACACATCTAAGGGGGTTCAAACACGTTCTTCTCTTAAAGAATTTTGTGCCAACGCCGCTTTTCTCTCCCAAATTGAACCTAAATGTATTGACGAAGCCATGAAAGATGATTCATGGATTATCGCAATGCAAGATGAGTTAAATCAATTTGAGAGAAATGAGGTGTGGAAGCTTGTTCCTAGGCCAAATGACCATTTAGTTATTGGTACTAAATGGGTCTTTAGAAACAAGCAAGATGAAAATGGTATCGTGGTTAGAAACAAGGCTAGATTAGTAGCCAAAGGTTTCAACCAAGAAGAAGGTATCGATTACGAAGAAACCTTCGCTCCTGTGGCTAGATTAGAAGCCATAAGGATGCTCCTTGCCTATGCTAGTAATAATAATTTTAAGTTATTTCAAATGGATGTTAAAAGTGCTTTTCTTAATGGCTTTATTTCCGAAGAAGTTTATGTTGAACAACCTCCCGGATTTGAAAATAATAGCCTCACTAATCATGTGTTTAAATTAACTAAAGCTCTCTATGGTTTAAAACAAGCCCCAAGGGCTTGGTATGAGAGACTTAGTTCTTTTCTTATTAAAAATAATTTTACAAAAGGCAAGGTTGATACTACATTGTTTATCAAGAATTTTGAAAATAATTTTCTCATTGTTCAGATTTATGTTGATGATATTATCTTTGGTTCTACAAACGAATCTCTTTGTGAATCCTTTGCTAAAACCATGAGTCTAGAATTTGAAATGAGTTTGATGGGAGAATTAACCTTTTTCTTAGGCTTACAAATTAAGCAACTAAGAAATGACATCTTTATTAGTCAAACTAAATATGCTTTAGATTTGCTAAAGAGATTTAATATGGAAAGCTCAAAAGCTATTAACACTCCTATGAGCACATCCACTAAGTTAGAAGTTGATGAAAGTGGAGAAAGCTTCGATCAAAAAACTTATAGGGGTATGATAGGAAGTTTACTTTACCTCACTGCAACTAGACCAGATATCATGTTCAGTGTAGGACTTTGTGCTAGGTTTCAATCGAACCCTAAGATATCTCATCTCAAAGCGGTTAAAAGAATACTTAGATATCTTAAAGGTACCACAAATCTAGGATTATGGTATCCGAAAACCGAGAAGTTTGAGTTAATTGCTTATGCTGATGCAGATTTTGCTGGATGTAGATTAGATAGAAAAAGCACATCAGGAACATGTCAATTTTTGGGACATGCTCTTGTTTCCTGGTCATCTAAGAAACAAAACTCGGTTGCACTATCAACAACCGAAGCCGAGTATATTGCAGCTAGTGCATGCTGTGCACAAGTTGTGTGGATGAAAAACACCTTAGAAGATTATAAAGTTCATCTTAAAAATATTCCCATTAAATGTGATAACACAAGTGCTATATGTTTAACAAAGAATCCCATTCAACACTCAAGAACAAAACATATTGATATTAGACATCACTTTATACGAGATCATGTCACTAATCATGATATAGTTATAGAGTTCATTGATACTAAACATCAACTAGCTGATATTTTTACAAAGCCTTTGAGTGAAGAACAATTTAATTTCATTAGAAGAGAATTAGGAATGTTAATGTGTCCGAATGCTTGAACTCATTAAATCTATTTTTCGGACTTTCTTGATTCAATAATCAAATCACTCAATTGCTATGATGATTTTACATGATTACATGCCTTAATAATATGTTGGAAATTATGTGTTTTGGATATAAAAATTTCCATGATAATGAGCATGTTTTATCTTCATGATTATATTGGAAAATCTATAGCAAAACCTTGTCCGAATGCATGAAAGTGTTAAATTTTATTTTCGGATTTTCTTGATACCTTATTCTCTTCCGAACTTAATTAGCTCTCATAAGCATATGTCATATCGAGTTTGATTCATATCATTGATTTTTGACATATGGAATCAATTAGCAAATACATCTTTCATAGGCTTATAATGTGAAAAATATTTTCGAGAAATGGATTTGATAAAATGATTCCTTCTTATAATTTCCTTTTGAAAAAGGAAGATTTTTTACTTGCAAGGATATTGATTCACATACATATCTTGATCCTTGTAAAATGAAAGCGTGATTTAATCTTTCCTTGAGATGTTTGTATAATTGGTATCCTATCACTCATTGTTGAAAAATTACCTATCACTCACTTGTGTTTAAAATTTGCTTATATCGTTCTCCTTTTTGTTGATGACAAAGGGGGAGAAATATATGAATTGATGCTATGAGTGCCATATTTGAATTTGAATTATGTTAAAAAAGCTTGCATCGAAATATATGGTAAATTGATGATAGAAATGCTATGATTGCTAAACACTTTGAAATATTTGCATTATGTTAAGATATCAAGAACTTGCATCGTAATTTACATGTTGATATCTTACCATATGATGAATTGCTACCATTACTATCATTCACATTTGAAATGTAAAACTTGAAAATGGATGTCAAGCCTTGACATCATTTTCAGAGAGATACATCATGATAGGAATCATGATGGAAGTATTGATAAGGTTAAACAATCTTAACTTATCAATATGTCTCTTGAATTCAAAGGCTTTGAATTCAAGAATGACTTATCTTGAGTATGGCATATAGATAGGGGGAGTTAAAGTTAACTCCGTTATCAATTGATTGTCATCATCAAAAAGGGGGAGATTGTTGAATCTCGGATTTTGATGATGAAGTCAATTGTCATTTGTTATCTAATCCATATGTTGAGATAAGTGTGCAGGATTAACTACGATGAAAGTAAGACATGCAGCAGGAGTTGCGCCGAAGTCAAGACTATGATCACGTTGGGGGTTCGAGAGTTCGACGGAAGTCCGGACGGTCATCGGAGGTTCTGCGGGAACAAATTCGCAGAAGTTCCAGGAGCTTGCCAAAGAAGCTCATCGGAACTCGCCAAGTGGATCGTCGCAAGTCCAGGAGTTGCCGGAAGTCCGCGGAGCATCGCCGAGGGTTGTCAGATGATCGCCGGAAGTTCGTCGGAAGCTCGACGGAAGAAGCGACTTGACTGCACCGGAGCAAGTTGCAGTAAATGTCTTGAAAAATATCGTAGTTAGCATGATGATTAAGTTAGAAATGGGAGGTGATCCCATTAACTTAATCTTGGGGCAATTGGGCCCTTGACAGACCCAAATTGGGCCGAATGGATCAGCCCATTCGGACCCAAATTCCCTGGCCGGCGGTGGCACCGCCTGGGCTCAGTCTCCGAGTGAGACTGGGCGGTAGCACCGCCCCTGTCAGGCGGTGGCACCGCCTGGGCTCAGTCTCCGAGTGAGACTGGGCGGTAGCACCGCCCCTGTCAGGCGGTGGCACCGCCTGGGCTCAGTCTCCGAGTGAGACTGGGCGGTAGCACCGCCCCTGTCAGGCGGTGGCACCGCCTGGGCTCAGTCTCCGAGTGAGACTGGGCGGTAGCACCGCCCCTGTCAGGCGGTGGCACCGCCTGGGCTCAGTCTCCGAGTGAGACTGGGCGGTAGCACCGCCCCTGTCAGGCGGTGGCACCGCCTGGGCTCAGTCTCCGAGTGAGACTGGGCGGTAGCACCGCCCCTGTCAGGCGGTGGCACCGCCTGGGCTCAGTCTCCGAGTGAGACTGGGCGGTAGCACCGCCCCTGTCAGGCGGTGGCACCGCCTGGGCTCAGTCTCCGAGTGAGACTGGGCGGTAGCACCGCCCCTGTCAGGCGGTGGCACCGCCTGGGCTCAGTCTCCGAGTGAGACTGGGCGGTAGCACCGCCCCTGTCAGGCGGTGGCACCGCCTGGGCTCAGTCTCCGAGTGAGACTGGGCGGTAGCACCGCCCCTGTCAGGCGGTGGCACCGCCTGGGCTCAGTCTCCGAGTGAGACTGGGCGGTAGCACCGCCCCTGTCAGGCGGTGGCACCGCCTGGGCTCAGTCTCCGAGTGAGACTGGGCGGTAGCACCGCCCCTGTCAGGCGGTGGCACCGCCTGGGCTCAGTCTCCGAGTGAGACTGGGCGGTAGCACCGCCCCTGTCAGGCGGTGGCACCGCCTGGGCTCAGTCTCCGAGTGAGACTGGGCGGTAGCACCGCCCCTGTCAGGCGGTGGCACCGCCTGGGCTCAGTCTCCGAGTGAGACTGGGCGGTAGCACCGCCCCTGTCAGGCGGTGGCACCGCCTGGGCTCAGTCTCCGAGTGAGACTGGGCGGTAGCACCGCCCCTGTCAGGCGGTGGCACCGCCTGGGCTCAGTCTCCGAGTGAGACTGGGCGGTAGCACCGCCCCTGTCAGGCGGTGGCACCGCCTGGGCTCAGTCTCCGAGTGAGACTGGGCGGTAGCACCGCCCCTGTCAGGCGGTGGCACCGCCTGGGCTCAGTCTCCGAGTGAGACTGGGCGGTAGCACCGCCCCTGTCAGGCGGTGGCACCGCCTGGGCTCAGTCTCCGAGTGAGACTGGGCGGTAGCACCGCCCCTGTCAGGCGGTGGCACCGCCTGGGCTCAGTCTCCGAGTGAGACTGGGCGGTAGCACCGCCCCTGTCAGGCGGTGGCACCGCCTGGGCTCAGTCTCCGAGTGAGACTGGGCGGTAGCACCGCCCCTGTCAGGCGGTGGCACCGCCTGGGCTCAGTCTCCGAGTGAGACTGGGCGGTAGCACCGCCCCTGTCAGGCGGTGGCACCGCCTGGGCTCAGTCTCCGAGTGAGACTGGGCGGTAGCACCGCCCCTGTCAGGCGGTGGCACCGCCTGGGCTCAGTCTCCGAGTGAGACTGGGCGGTAGCACCGCCCCTGTCAGGCGGTGGCACCGCCTGGGCTCAGTCTCCGAGTGAGACTGGGCGGTAGCACCGCCCCTGTCAGGCGGTGGCACCGCCTGGGCTCAGTCTCCGAGTGAGACTGGGCGGTAGCACCGCCCCTGTCAGGCGGTGGCACCGCCTGGGCTCAGTCTCGGTTTGCATTTACATTTTGTTCTCTATCTTAACTGCAACTACTTCCATAGCTTTACTTTAACTGCACTTTGCTTGATCTTAAGTTAAAGCAATTTCCGAATCGACTTTCATACCGAAATCGTTCTTATCGTACGAACGTCGTTTTAAATCGTCGAAAGTTTTCCGCTGCACTAATTCACCCCCCCCCCCCCCCCCCCCCCCCCCCCCCCCCCCCCCCCCCCCCCCCCCCCCCCCCCCCCCCCCCCCCCCCCCCCCCCCCCCCCCCCCCCCCCCCCCCCCCCCCCCCCCCCCCCCCCCCCCCCCCCCCCCCCCCCCCCCCCCCCCCCCCCCCCCCCCCCCCCCCCCCCCCCCCCCCCCCCCCCCCCCCCCCCCCCCCCCCCCCCCCCCCCCCCCCCCCCCCCCCCCCCCCCCCCCCCCCCCCCCCCCCCCCCCCCCCCCCCCCCCCCCCCCCCCCCCCCCCCCCCCCCCCCCCCCCCCCCCCCCCCCCCCCCCCCCCCCCCCCCCCCCCCCCCCCCCCCCCCCCCCCCCCCCCCCCCCCCCCCCCCCCCCCCCCCCCCCCCCCCCCCCCCCCCCCCCCCCCCCCCCCCCCCCCCCCCCCCCCCCCCCCCCCCCCCCCCCCCCCCCCCCCCCCCCCCCCCCCCCCCCCCCCCCCCCCCCCCCCCCCCCCCCCCCCCCCCCCCCCCCCCCCCCCCCCCCCCCCCCCCCCCCCCCCCCCCCCCCCCCCCCCCCCCCCCCCCCCCCCCCCCCCCCCCCCCCCCCCCCCCCCCCCCCCCCCCCCCCCCCCCCCCCCCCCCCCCCCCCCCCCCCCCCCCCCCCCCCCCCCCCCCCCCCCCCCCCCCCCCCCCCCCCCCCCCCCCCCCCCCCCCCCCCCCCCCCCCCCCCCCCCCCCCCCCCCCCCCCCCCCCCCCCCCCCCCCCCCCCCCCCCCCCCCCCCCCCCCCCCCCCCCCCCCCCCCCCCCCCCCCCCCCCCCCCCCCCCCCCCCCCCCCCCCCCCCCCCCCCCCCCCCCCCCCCCCCCCCCCCCCCCCCCCCCCCCCCCCCCCCCCCCCCCCCCCCCCCCCCCCCCCCCCCCCCCCCCCCCCCCCCCCCCCCCCCCCCCCCCCCCCCCCCCCCCCCCCCCCCCCCCCCCCCCCCCCCCCCCCCCCCCCCCCCCCCCCCCCCCCCCCCCCCCCCCCCCCCCCCCCCCCCCCCCCCCCCCCCCCCCCCCCCCCCCCCCCCCCCCCCCCCCCCCCCCCCCCCCCCCCCCCCCCCCCCCCCCCCCCCCCCCCCCCCCCCCCCCCCCCCCCCCCCCCCCCCCCCCCCCCCCCCCCCCCCCCCCCCCCCCCCCCCCCCCCCCCCCCCCCCCCCCCCCCCCCCCCCCCCCCCCCCCCCCCCCCCCCCCCCCCCCCCCCCCCCCCCCCCCCCCCCCCCCCCCCCCCCCCCCCCCCCCCCCCCCCCCCCCCCCCCCCCCCCCCCCCCCCCCCCCCCCCCCCCCCCCCCCCCCCCCCCCCCCCCCCCCCCCCCCCCCCCCCCCCCCCCCCCCCCCCCCCCCCCCCCCCCCCCCCCCCCCCCCCCCCCCCCCCCCCCCCCCCCCCCCCCCCCCCCCCCCCCCCCCCCCCCCCCCCCCCCCCCCCCCCC
This sequence comes from Musa balbisiana, assembly GCA_004837865.1. Taxonomy (NCBI): domain Eukaryota; kingdom Viridiplantae; phylum Streptophyta; class Magnoliopsida; order Zingiberales; family Musaceae; genus Musa; species Musa balbisiana. Next base: position 17,283,309 of record CM017189.1, read on the forward strand.
CCCCCCCCCCCCCCCCCCCCCCCCCCCCCCCCCCCCCCCCCCCCCCCCCCCCCCCCCCCCCCCCCCCCCCCCCCCCCCCCCCCCCCCCCCCCCCCCCCCCCCCCCCCCCCCCCCCCCCCCCCCCCCCCCCCCCCCCCCCCCCCCCCCCCCCCCCCCCCCCCCCCCCCCCCCCCCCCCCCCCCCCCCCCCCCCCCCCCCCCCCCCCCCCCCCCCCCCCCCCCCCCCCCCCCCCCCCCCCCCCCCCCCCCCCCCCCCCCCCCCCCCCCCCCCCCCCCCCCCCCCCCCCCCCCCCCCCCCCCCCCCCCCCCCCCCCCCCCCCCCCCCCCCCCCCCCCCCCCCCCCCCCCCCCCCCCCCCCAGAAAATTAAAGCGTAAATCAATTAAGTTTATAAATGCTATGTAAACTTATAATAAAATAAATCTTTATAGTAAAGTACAACTTCTGTGACTAGAAAGGTCACACGAAAGACTATGAGGTTTTAGTACAAAAGGGAAAAGTATAAGTTTCACCTTTGTATGTTTTGAATCAAACTTATGTAAGTCCATTTCTAATACTTGGATATATTTTGATGCTTCAACTTACATTAATAATAATAGAGATTTATTTTAATATAAGAATTAAGAATCAAAAGAATATAAAATGTTCATCGTTATAGAAAATCATCTTAAAGTGAAAGTGATAGTAGTTGCTACTTATCCTTATACCTAGAGATGATTCATCTGATGTTATGTTCCTATAATTCTAAAAATTTGAGTTTTTTTATCTAGAATTGTTAAGATATTATTTAATTTTTGGTGGTGATAACTCATCATGATTTTATAAAAGTGAAGTTTTGAATTCTGTATGATGATCTATATAGAATTAATGTGAATCTTGAGTTTACAATAATACTATAATTAAATATTAGAATAAAATATAGTTTTATAAACTCTTTAAGATAATATGTGCTCAATCTATGGGTCACTTCATATTTCTTATTTTAGTAGAGAGAGATATTTTATCATATTTATAGATTTGGTTAAGATTTGACTATCTAAGGTCTCAAGTTGTTGACACATTTAGGTGTACATAAATGAAGCCAAGAGATAAATAGATAGAAAAATTAAAAATTATTAGATTTGATAAGAGTGATAAATTTTATATATTTATGATGAGTTTGATCACAATTTTGGTTCTTTTGTTATATTCTTAAAAAAAAGAGTATTCAATATATTGCAGATATTCATAGCAAAATGAGATTATTGAAAGATGATATCGTCCTCTTATAGATATGGTTATGAGCATGATAAATTATTTTTCTATACCCAATTAATTAAAGGAGAAACTCTAAAGCAATTGTATATATTTTGAATATGGATTTCTAGTAAATCAATTTCATTAACTTCTTTGAGTTATGAACTAGTAGAACATCCAACTTGAGATATTTATTATATTTAGGGTTGTCATGTAGAGATAAGAGTTTTAATTCATATAAAAAATTAAATTCAAGGACTATTTCTAATTATTTTATTTTTATTAAAAAAATTCAAAGAGATATAAATTTTATTAGCTAATAATAATACAAGAATAGTTGAAATTTAGTAATGTAATATTCTAAAAAAAAAGAGTGAATTAGTGGGAGTAAAAATCTCAAAATTTAATCTTGACATTAAAGAGATATAGGTTGATACTCTTTTATGATTTTATATTCAAGATATTTGTTCCTCAAATTACTAAATGATTTAATAAGTTAAATAATCAAAAATATTAGTGAACTCTCAGATAATATATAATATCACTGTTGATGAACTTGTAAAATAATCACAATCGATAGTTTAAGAATATCTTAAATGGGACGAAATCCTACTATTTTAATTGATTATATGATAATCTGATAAAATCATATTATGATATATAAATTAAAGAGTCTCTCATTATTTTTATAAGTTATGGAAAATAAGTGATTCTAAATAATGCTATAATGCAATAAGAAGAGTTAAAATAAATGGACTAAAATGATATCTAAGAACTTATTAAATTATCTAATAATTATAAAAGAGTCTATTATATAAAATGACTCAAAGAATAACTATCAAATAATATAACGATCAGTTATGGTCAAATATTTTACTCATAAAAATAAATCATCATAATGAGATATTTTTATCTTATTTTTTAAATAAACTCATTAAGAATTATTATGACATAATGGCTCGTTATTACCTTATATGGATATGGAAATAAGTCTTTGACTAGGTATCTATGGATTAATCTACATGTTTCATAAAGAAAAATAAGATAAAATTTTGATATACAATTAGAAAATCCATGTATGACTTCAAACAACATTTGAGATAATAATATATAAAGTTTATTAATATAATTATTTTCTTCATATTTTAAAAAAAAAAAAAAAAAAAAAAAAAAAAAAAAAAAAAAAAAAAAAAAAAAAAAAAAAAAAAAAAAAAAAAAAAAAAAAAAAAAAAAAAAAAAAAAAAAAAAAAAAAAAAAAAAAAAAAAAAAAAAAAAAAAAAAAAAAAAAAAAAAAAAAAAAAAAAAAAAAAAAAAAAAAAAAAAAAAAAAAAAAAAAAAAAAAAAAAAAAAAAAAAAAAAAAAAAAAAAAAAAAAAAAAAAAAAAAAAAAAAAAAAAAAAAAAAAAAAAAAAAAAAAAAAAAAAAAAAAAAAAAAAAAAAAAAAAAAAAAAAAAAAAAAAAAAAAAAAAAAAAAAAAAAAAAAAAAAAAAAAAAAAAAAAAAAAAAAAAAAAAAAAAAAAAAAAAAAAAAAAAAAAAAAAAAAAAAAAAAAAAAAAAAAAAAAAAAAAAAAAAAAAAAAAAAAAAAAAAAAAAAAAAAAAAAAAAAAAAAAAAAAAAAAAAAAAAAAAAAAAAAAAAAAAAAAAAAAAAAAAAAAAAAAAAAAAAAAAAAAAAAAAAAAAAAAAAAAAAAAAAAAAAAAAAAAAAAAAAAAAAAAAAAAAAAAAAAAAAAAAAAAAAAAAAAAAAAAAAAAAAAAAAAAAAAAAAAAAAAAAAAAAAAAAAAAAAAAAAAAAAAAAAAAAAAAAAAAAAAAAAAAAAAAAAAAAAAAAAAAAAAAAAAAAAAAAAAAAAAAAAAAAAAAAAAAAAAAAAAAAAAAAAAAAAAAAAAAAAAAAAAAAAAAAAAAAAAAAAAAAAAAAAAAAAAAAAAAAAAAAAAAAAAAAAAAAAAAAAAAAAAAAAAAAAAAAAAAAAAAAAAAAAAAAAAAAAAAAAAAAAAAAAAAAAAAAAAAAAAAAAAAAAAAAAAAAAAAAAAAAAAAAAAAAAAAAAAAAAAAAAAAAAAAAAAAAAAAAAAAAAAAAAAAAAAAAAAAAAAAAAAAAAAAAAAAAAAAAAAAAAAAAAAAAAAAAAAAAAAAAAAAAAAAAAAAAAAAAAAAAAAAAAAAAAAAAAAAAAAAAAAAAAAAAAAAAAAAAAAAAAAAAAAAAAAAAAAAAAAAAAAAAAAAAAAAAAAAAAAAAAAAAAAAAAAAAAAAAAAAAAAAAAAAAAAAAAAAAAAAAAAAAAAAAAAAAAAAAAAAAAAAAAAAAAAAAAAAAAAAAAAAAAAAAAAAAAAAAAAAAAAAAAAAAAAAAAAAAAAAAAAAAAAAAAAAAAAAAAAAAAAAAAAAAAAAAAAAAAAAAAAAAAAAAAAAAAAAAAAAAAAAAAAAAAAAAAAAAAAAAAAAAAAAAAAAAAAAAAAAAAAAAAAAAAAAAAAAAAAAAAAAAAAAAAAAAAAAAAAAAAAAAAAAAAAAAAAAAAAAAAAAAAAAAAAAAAAAAAAAAAAAAAAAAAAAAAAAAAAAAAAAAAAAAAAAAAAAAAAAAAAAAAAAAAAAAAAAAAAAAAAAAAAAAAAAAAAAAAAAAAAAAAAAAAAAAAAAAAAAAAAAAAAAAAAAAAAAAAAAAAAAAAAAAAAAAAAAAAAAAAAAAAAAAAAAAAAAAAAAAAAAAAAAAAAAAAAAAAAAAAAAAAAAAAAAAAAAAAAAAAAAAAAAAAAAAAAAAAAAAAAAAAAAAAAAAAAAAAAAAAAAAAAAAAAAAAAAAAAAAAAAAAAAAAAAAAAAAAAAAAAAAAAAAAAAAAAAAAAAAAAAAAAAAAAAAAAAAAAAAAAAAAAAAAAAAAAAAAAAAAAAAAAAAAAAAAAAAAAAAAAAAAAAAAAAAAAAAAAAAAAAAAAAAAAAAAAAAAAAAAAAAAAAAAAAAAAAAAAAAAAAAAAAAAAAAAAAAAAAAAAAAAAAAAAAAAAAAAAAAAAAAAAAAAAAAAAAAAAAAAAAAAAAAAAAAAAAAAAAAAAAAAAAAAAAAAAAAAAAAAAAAAAAAAAAAAAAAAAAAAAAAAAAAAAAAAAAAAAAAAAAAAAAAAAAAAAAAAAAAAAAAAAAAAAAAAAAAAAAAAAAAAAAAAAAAAAAAAAAAAAAAAAAAAAAAAAAAAAAAAAAAAAAAAAAAAAAAAAAAAAAAAAAAAAAAAAAAAAAAAAAAAAAAAAAAAAAAAAAAAAAAAAAAAAAAAAAAAAAAAAAAAAAAAAAAAAAAAAAAAAAAAAAAAAAAAAAAAAAAAAAAAAAAAAAAAAAAAAAAAAAAAAAAAAAAAAAAAAAAAAAAAAAAAAAAAAAAAAAAAAAAAAAAAAAAAAAAAAAAAAAAAAAAAAAAAAAAAAAAAAAAAAAAAAAAAAAAAAAAAAAAAAAAAAAAAAAAAAAAAAAAAAAAAAAAAAAAAAAAAAAAAAAAAAAAAAAAAAAAAAAAAAAAAAAAAAAAAAAAAAAAAAAAAAAAAAAAAAAAAAAAAAAAAAAAAAAAAAAAAAAAAAAAAAAAAAAAAAAAAAAAAAAAAAAAAAAAAAAAAAAAAAAAAAAAAAAAAAAAAAAAAAAAAAAAAAAAAAAAAAAAAAAAAAAAAAAAAAAAAAAAAAAAAAAAAAAAAAAAAAAAAAAAAAAAAAAAAAAAAAAAAAAAAAAAAAAAAAAAAAAAAAAAAAAAAAAAAAAAAAAAAAAAAAAAAAAAAAAAAAAAAAAAAAAAAAAAAAAAAAAAAAAAAAAAAAAAAAAAAAAAAAAAAAAAAAAAAAAAAAAAAAAAAAAAAAAAAAAAAAAAAAAAAAAAAAAAAAAAAAAAAAAAAAAAAAAAAAAAAAAAAAAAAAAAAAAAAAAAAAAAAAAAAAAAAAAAAAAAAAAAAAAAAAAAAAAAAAAAAAAAAAAAAAAAAAAAAAAAAAAAAAAAAAAAAAAAAAAAAAAAAAAAAAAAAAAAAAAAAAAAAAAAAAAAAAAAAAAAAAAAAAAAAAAAAAAAAAAAAAAAAAAAAAAAAAAAAAAAAAAAAAAAAAAAAAAAAAAAAAAAAAAAAAAAAAAAAAAAAAAAAAAAAAAAAAAAAAAAAAAAAAAAAAACACATAACTATTTACACTGTACATTGATGTCATATGATATCAGCTCAAGTTTACATGTGTATGACTATGAACGCCTGATCACACTGACTGCTCTGACCTCAACATGTTGTCTGCCGTCGCTTTGAGAGTGCGCACAGCAAGAGCAGTCTGAGCCTTCTCCAGTGGTTGGACATTATCCCCGCAAGAACTGACAAAGAGCCCAGCATGGTTGGAAGTTCAGCTGGTCTTTTATTGTCGTCTGTCAGTTGATAATGATCTCCCATTCTTCCTTCAGATTGGTCACCTTCTTACTTTTCTCGGCATGCCTCTCAATCTCGGAAAAATTACATAATTATTGAGAGGATTATAAGAAGAATCTGGCTCCCAGCCTTCAGCCAGTGCTTCACTATTCTGAAACATGTTGGCGGCAAATTATTCCTCAATGTTTGGCAGGAACTCCAACTCTTGCAACTGCATCGAGTCCATCAGCCTGCAAGATAGCAGCAGCATGCTCACAATCATATTTTAACAAATATTCTTATCCTGTGGTTTATCATATAATAACAATAAATTCTGGCCCTGTTCTTTGGTTTCAGCATAGTGTTCCAATTTGCCACATTCTAGCATCTGCTTGAGTTTTGCAAAATATGAAAATAAAATAAAAATTCGTGTCGCAATGATACTCAAGAGTATAGTGCTCAGATGACATTTAAGTTAAGAGCTGAATTAAAATATTTTCTGGAGCTTCAACTGAGAATTCGACAAAGTTAAAAGAAACTTGAGAAGACTTCGGAAACCAGAACCAAGCCAATCAATTTTATGTCCTTGAGCTATGTGAATCCCAACTTAAGCTACATTCATCCAATATCAGCAGCTTGGCCCAGTAATCATTCAGGATTAGCTCATATCACCTTAATTGTTAGAGCAACCTTAACAGTGGTGAAATCCCTTCCACTTGATGTTGACAGTATATTACTGTTGGCCCATATAAACCTTCGATTACCAATTGTGCAGGCGATTTCTTCAAAACTAACCATACTGCTTTTACAATCAGGTTCCAGCGATTGGAGCAAGAGATGAATGTCCATAAACATATTGAATGATTCTAACAACTTAATAGCCACTTCTCCCTTTATGCCATTGTCTGATGTTACAAGGACAGCTTGTCGAGAAATAGTGTTACATGGATACAGGATGGAGAAGGGGATATGTATGGGTGACCATTTAGGATAAGGGCAAAAACAAAATATGAGGGATATGATATATATATATATATATATATATATATATATATATATATATATATATATATATATATATATATATATATATATATATATATATATATATATATATATATATATATATATATATATATATATATATATATATATATATATATATATATATATATATATATATATATATATATATATATATATATATATATATATATATATATATATATATATATATATATATATATATATATATATATATATATATATATATATATATATATATATATATATATATATATATATATATATATATATATATATATATATATATATATATATATATATATATATATATATATATATATATATATATATATATATATATATATATATATATATATATATATATATATATATATATATATATATATATATATATATATATATATATATATATATATATATATATATATATATATATATATATATATATATATATATATATATATATATATATATATATATATATATATATATATATATATATATATATATATATATATATATATATATATATATATATATATATATATATATATATATATATATATATATATATATATATATATATATATATATATATATATATATATATATATATATATATATATATATATATATATATATATATATATATATATATATATATATATATATATATATATATATATATATATATATATATATATATATATATATATATATATATATATATATATATATATATATATATATATATATATATATATATATATATATATATATATATATATATATATATATATATATATATATATATATATATATATATATATATATATATATATATATATATATATATATATATATATATATATATATATATATATATATATATATATATATATATATATATATATATATATATATATATATATATATATATATATATATATATATATATATATATATATATATATATATATATATATATATATATATATATATATATATATATATATATATATATATATATATATATATATATATATATATATATATATATATATATATATATATATATATATATATATATATATATATATATATATATATATATATATATATATATATATATATATATATATATATATATATATATATATATATATATATATATATATATATATATATATATATATATATATATATATATATATATATATATATATATATATATATATATATATATATATATATATATATATATATATATATATATATATATATATATATATATATATATATATATATATATATATATATATATATATATATATATATATATATATATATATATATATATATATATATATATATATATATATATATATATATATATATATATATATATATATATATATATATATATATATATATATATATATATATATATATATATATATATATATATATATATATATATATATATATATATATATATATATATATATATATATATATATATATATATATATATATATATATATATATATATATATATATATATATATATATATATATATATATATATATATATATATATATATATATATATATATATATATATATATATATATATATATATATATATATATATATATATATATATATATATATATATATATATATATATATATATATATATATATATATATATATATATATATATATATATATATATATATATATATATATATATATATATATATATATATATATATATATATATATATATATATATATATATATATATATATATATATATATATATATATATATATATATATATATATATATATATATATATATATATATATATATATATATATATATATATATATATATATATATATATATATATATATATATATATATATATATATATGACAAACCTTTAGAAGATCTGTATTGAGCAAACAATAAAGAATCTTCAAAGAAAAATTAGAGAACATCTAATTCAATCACTTGCAGAGTAAAGAAAAAGAGTATAAAAGAGATATATTCATTATTTACCCTCAAATACCTATTTATAGATATTTTTCTCAAAAGACACAATCTTTGAAAAATAACTATCAAAATAACTACAAAAGAAACCACATTTTCAAATAAATCTTTTGAATTTTTTTTTTTTTTTTTTTTTTTTTTTTTTTTTTTTTTTTTTTTTTTTTTTTTTTTTTTTTTTTTTTTTTTTTTTTTTTTTTTTTTTTTTTTTTTTTTTTTTTTTTTTTTTTTTTTTTTTTTTTTTTTTTTTTTTTTTTTTTTTTTTTTTTTTTTTTTTTTTTTTTTTTTTTTTTTTTTTTTTTTTTTTTTTTTTTTTTTTTTTTTTTTTTTTTTTTTTTTTTTTTTTTTTTTTTTTTTTTTTTTTTTTTTTTTTTTTTTTTTTTTTTTTTTTTTTTTTTTTTTTTTTTTTTTTTTTTTTTTTTTTTTTTTTTTTTTTTTTTTTTTTTTTTTTTTTTTTTTTTTTTTTTTTTTTTTTTTTTTTTTTTTTTTTTTTTTTTTTTTTTTTTTTTTTTTTTTTTTTTTTTTTTTTTTTTTTTTTTTTTTTTTTTTTTTTTTTTTTTTTTTTTTTTTTTTTTTTTTTTTTTTTTTTTTTTTTTTTTTTTTTTTTTTTTTTTTTTTTTTTTTTTTTTTTTTTTTTTTTTTTTTTTTTTTTTTTTTTTTTTTTTTTTTTTTTTTTTTTTTTTTTTTTTTTTTTTTTTTTTTTTTTTTTTTTTTTTTTTTTTTTTTTTTTTTTTTTTTTTTTTTTTTTTTTTTTTTTTTTTTTTTTTTTTTTTTTTTTTTTTTTTTTTTTTTTTTTTTTTTTTTTTTTTTTTTTTTTTTTTTTTTTTTTTTTTTTTTTTTTTTTTTTTTTTTTTTTTTTTTTTTTTTTTTTTTTTTTTTTTTTTTTTTTTTTTTTTTTTTTTTTTTTTTTTTTTTTTTTTTTTTTTTTTTTTTTTTTTTTTTTTTTTTTTTTTTTTTTTTTTTTTTTTTTTTTTTTTTTTTTTTTTTTTTTTTTTTTTTTTTTTTTTTTTTTTTTTTTTTTTTTTTTTTTTTTTTTTTTTTTTTTTTTTTTTTTTTTTTTTTTTTTTTTTTTTTTTTTTTTTTTTTTTTTTTTTTTTTTTTTTTTTTTTTTTTTTTTTTTTTTTTTTTTTTTTTTTTTTTTTTTTTTTTTTTTTTTTTTTTTTTTTTTTTTTTTTTTTTTTTTTTTTTTTTTTTTTTTTTTTTTTTTTTTTTTTTTTTTTTTTTTTTTTTTTTTTTTTTTTTTTTTTTTTTTTTTTTTTTTTTTTTTTTTTTTTTTTTTTTTTTTTTTTTTTTTTTTTTTTTTTTTTTTTTTTTTTTTTTTTTTTTTTTTTTTTTTTTTTTTTTTTTTTTTTTTTTTTTTTTTTTTTTTTTTTTTTTTTTTTTTTTTTTTTTTTTTTTTTTTTTTTTTTTTTTTTTTTTTTTTTTTTTTTTTTTTTTTTTTTTTTTTTTTTTTTTTTTTTTTTTTTTTTTTTTTTTTTTTTTTTTTTTTTTTTTTTTTTTTTTTTTTTTTTTTTTTTTTTTTTTTTTTTTTTTTTTTTTTTTTTTTTTTTTTTTTTTTTTTTTTTTTTTTTTTTTTTTTTTTTTTTTTTTTTTTTTTTTTTTTTTTTTTTTTTTTTTTTTTTTTTTTTTTTTTTTTTTTTTTTTTTTTTTTTTTTTTTTTTTTTTTTTTTTTTTTTTTTTTTTTTTTTTTTTTTTTTTTTTTTTTTTTTTTTTTTTTTTTTTTTTTTTTTTTTTTTTTTTTTTTTTTTTTTTTTTTTTTTTTTTTTTTTTTTTTTTTTTTTTTTTTTTTTTTTTTTTTTTTTTTTTTTTTTTTTTTTTTTTTTTTTTTTTTCACTATATGCATGAGCTAAAGTGGCTTGACTATCACAAAGTATAGAAATTGAATTCACACTCTTAGAAGTCACTGGAATTTCTAATAGAAAGTCCCTCAACCATTCAGCCTCCTTTCCTGCATTTGCTAGAGTAACAAATTCTGATTCCATAGTTGAGTGAGTTATACACGTTTGTTTCTTGCTCTTCCAAGAAACAACTCCACCTCCCAATATAAACACCCAACCAGTAGTGGATTTGTTATCTCCAAAACTCGATATTCAACTTGCGTTAGTATATCCTTCTAAAATAGCAGGAAATTTTGAGTATTGTAGGCCATAATCTTTGGTTCGTTTAAGGTACCCAAGAACTCTTTCAATAGCCTTCCAATACTCTACATTTGGATTGCTAGTAAATCTACTCAATTTACTAACTACAAATGCTATATCAGGTCTTGTACACTGCGTTGCATACATAAGACTTCCTATAGCACTTGAATATTCTAATTGAGCCACTATTCTTCCAACATTCTTACCTAATTTGATACTTGGGTCAAACGGGGTATTTGCTTCTTTGATTTTTAAGTGACTGAATTTTTTCAGTACTTTCTCTATGTAATGAGTTTGACTCAAAACATATCCCCTATTATTTCTTTTTACCTTGATACCTAGTATAGTATCAACTTGCCCAAGATCTTTCATCTTAAATATTGAAGATAGAAACCTCTTTGTTTCTACAATACCTTTTATGTCGTTGCTCATTATTAGCATATCATCAACATAAAGGCAAACTATCACCATATAGTCATCACAAGTTTTGAGATAAACATGTTTATCTGTAATATTATGAACAAATCCATTAGAAAGAATTATTGCATCAAATTTCTCATGCCACTGTTTTGGAGCTTGCTTTAAACCATACAATGACTTAATAAGTTTACACACTTTATGTTCATTTCCCGGTAGAACAAAACCTTCGGGTTGTTCCATATATACCTCTTCATCGAGGTCTCCATTTAGAAATATCGTTTTGATATCCATTTGATGAACATAAAGATCAAAAATTGATGCTAAAGCAAAAATAATCCTAATAGATGTGATCCTAGCCATAGGAGCATATGTGTCAAAATAATCTATTCCTTCCTTTTGTCGAAATCCTTTAGCAACTAATCTTGCTTTGAACGTTTGGAGAGTACCATTTGTATGATACTTCCTACAAAATACCCATCTACAACTAATAGATTTAGAGGCAAAAGGTAAATCGACAAGTTCCCAAGTGTGGTTTGACATAATAGAATCCATCTCATCATTAATAGCATCTTTCCAAAAAGCAGCATTACGAGAGGCCATAGCTTCTTTAAATGTTTTAGGATCATCTTCCACTTGTAAAACAAGAGGAATTGTTTTTAAGACTCTCTCATTAGTTCCTTCTACAAGGTAAAAAGAAATACTTTGAGAATCAATCTTATCTGATCTTAATGTTTTTGCTTTTCGTACACGAGTGCTTCTCCTTAATTCATAAGATTGCTCTCCAACCTCTTGTGAACTTGATTGATGTCCAATCAAAAAATATTAGGTTGCTCACTAACCTTTTGAGATGTCTCCATTGGTGACTCTTTACTAGTTGGAGGATAAACATTATTACTTGAAGTCATTAAATGTTTAAAGAACTCCACATCTCGAGATTCTATTATGATATTAGACTTCAAATTAAGAAGTCTATATGCTTTGCTATTTGAGGCATAACCTATAAATGCATATTTGATTCCTCTAGGTCCTAATTTTGTCCTTTGAGGATCATTATTCTTACAATATGCAAGACACCCCCACACTTTAAAATAACCAATGTTAGGTTGTCTTCCTTTCCATAACTCATATGGAGAGATCTTATTCTTTTTAAAAGGAATTCTATTTAAAATATGACATGCAACCAATAAAGCTTCTCCCCACAAATTATAAGATAATTTAGCATGCAACAACATAGCATTAATCATCTCTAAATAAGTTCTATTTTTTCTTTCTGCTAATCCATTTTGCTCAGGTGTTCTAGGTGCTGAACATTCATGAATTATGCCATGTTGTTCACAAAACAAGTTAAATTCATTAGAAAAGTATTACCCTCCTCTATCACTTCTTAAAACTTTAATTTTCTTCCCTAATTGATTTTCAACTTCTATTTTATATGCCTTAAAAGCATTAAAAGCATCATTTTTATGTTTCAATAAATACACATATGTGAATCTAGACATATCATCTATAAAAGTAATGAAATATCTATTACCTCCTCTCGTTAATATGTCATTTAATTCACATATATCAGAATGTATTAAGTCTAATAAATTAGTATATTTTTCAACACTTTTGAAAGGTTTCTCCATCATCTTTGATTTAACACAAATTTTACATTTATTAAGATAATCAAAATGATAATTTGTTAAGCCACACTTAACCATTCTTCTAATGATGCTAGTTCCAATATGTGCTAATCTATCATGCCATGATGAATAAGAATCAACAATATAAATAGAAGTAACATCTTTATTAAATTTAGAATCATTGTCAACAATAGATAATTTGACCATTCCCTCAGCGGAATAGCCTTTTCTAACAAAAGTTTCATTACGGGATAGAATTAACTTCCCGGATTCAAATACAGATTTAATTCCAGGTTTACCAAGGAGATTCCCACTTACTAAATTTCTACTCATATCCGGTACATGAAGAACATTAGTAAAAGTGACTTTCTTACCCGAAGTGAAAGTGAGTTCTACATTTCCCTTGCCAATCACCTTAGAACGAACTTCATTTCCCATTTGAATCTCTTGCCCTTCTGTGACTTCTTTGTAAGTCTTGAAGAGTGCCTTATCATCGTAAACATGAATGGTAGCACAAGTATCATACCACCAACCAGAAACCTTGCCAAATATGACATTCACTTCGCTCACTGTAGTGATTATATTATCATCTCCCTCAACGGAGTTGACTTTCGGTTTCTGGCCTTTTTTAAATCTATAATCCCTATCAAAATGATCAGGTTTTCCATAAACAAAACATCCTCCACTCTTTGGCTTCTTAAATTTTCTTTGATCCCTTTTCGGGCCAAAATGATTCTCCTTATTTTGCTTGCCTTTGTTGGAATTCTTAGGCCGATTCACAACATTTGCTTTTATACTGCCAAAAGAGTTCTCACTCTTGTCTCTCATCCTCGATTCCTCCTTGATTCGAAGATGTTTTTGAATTTGCTCCAAAGTGATATCCTTGGAGTCATGCAAAACCTTCTTCCTATACCCTTTCCAAGATGAAGGCAACTTGATTATTATAGCCCCTACTTGAAAAGGTTCAGGAAGTTCAATTTTTTCAGCCTTCAATTGATTAACAATGACCTGCAACTCATGCACTTGTGCCAAGATTGACTTGTCATCCACAAACTTGTAATCAAAATATTTAGAAATTAAAAATTTCTTTGTACCTTCCTCCTCGGCATGATACTTGAATTCGAAAGCATTCCAAATTGCTTTTGCAGATGGTTCCACCGTATAAAGATCATAAAGGCGGTCTGAAAGAGCATTGAGAATGTGTCCTTTACACATGACTTCATCTTCATTTCTCTTCTTTTGTTCAGTTTGGACTTCATCGGTGTCATCGTCGGTTGAATCAGGAATTGGTTGAAGATTTGGATCAAGCACATAAAAGATCTTTAAAGCAGTCAACATGAACTTCATCTTGTCTTGCCAACGGGTAAAATTCGTTCCATCAAAATGATCCAAACGAACAAAATCTTGATTCAATAATTTGATGGTATTTGTGGCCTTTATGGTGAATTTGTATAAACTCACAAATATCGTTTTTAGATTGTTGGAAAAAATACGACAAAGAAAAGGATGAAAACACTATGGAAACAAATAACAAACACAAGATCAAGAATACTATAGGAAATATATATATATGCTTGAAACGTGTATAAACACTTTCCTAAAAACAATATTTGCACCCTCTTCTCAATAAGATTGCTATGGGTTTGATGTAAATAGTTTTAATGGATATGACAAGCCTTTAGAAGATCTGTATTGAGCAAACAATAAAGAATCTTCAAAGAGAAATTAGAGAATATCTAATTCAATCACTTGGAGAGTAAAAAAAATATATATAAAAGAGATGTATTCATTATTTACCCTCAAATATCTATTTATAGATATTTTTCTCAAAAGACATAATTTTTGAAAAATAACTATCAAAATAACTACAAAAGAAATCATCTTTTCAAATAAATCTTTTGAAAAGAAATTTTTTTTCCTTTTAATTTGAACAATTTATAACGAGAGAAAGTAACTATTCAGAAAGTAATGAAGGCATGTTGAAGGTTTGTGAAATTCTATTCAGTCAGAATAACAAACAAACCAAAGCCCCAAACTTCTTGTAGATATGTAGCAGATACTTCCCTAAATGGTTGAAACTATGAAATAGTTGCTAAGATAATAATGTATAGTAGGATATTCTTTTATAAGAGTATTTGTATGCATGCACAAACTTGATTAATAATACATTGCCAACATTTCATGGATGCTACATGGGAAGAGCTTGCTTGTTCTTGAAAGATGATAAAGACAAAAATGATTATATTTTATGTCATCTATTGAAAATCAAATGCGAGTAATAAAATGATTTAAAATTATATTTTATATCATTTTATTCATTTACAATCTGGCTACCAGCGGACTGCATGCGCAGGCCAAGCTTTTTCGGCCAAAGACAAAGCTCTTCATAACTAACTCCTCTCTCATAATTACTGCTCTATTTCTCGCCACCGCAGTTTCTCATCGTCTATCTTACTGAACTCTCACTGCATCCCCTCTTTCCCTCTCGCTGAAGCCCTACACAATAATAGCTAACTGATCAACATGGACAAAATCATGATGCCTGCTCTTTGGCTCGGACTCTCACCATGATTCACAGTTTCTATAGTCAGACTAGCTAAAAGTTGGATCCTCCAAGAATCCAATCTCCAACTTCGTATTGTTATTTCTACCATGCTTACATAAGCTGCTCCTGAGAAGTCCAATTCTATAGATTATCTGCGGAGCTCATGAAAATAACTTCAAAGTTTCCTAAGAATGCAAAGTTTCAATAACATAAATGTACCTGCATATTGAATATCCACATCTTTAACATATGCTGTCTACTAGGATAAGTTCAAGTCAACTGACTTGGATTAGCATTTTTATTTTTTTTATCTTTTGAGAAGAAATTACTGGTTGAATACTGTACCACAAAAATTCACTCAGTATCTTTTCCATTTAACGGCTATTAGTGGGAAGTGGGGTTCCCATTTCAAGCCACTGTATTGAGAGAGCAGAAAAAAAAATCTACTGATTCTAGAATCATGATCAAAGTTGTATCTAAACTGAAACTAAGCATTAAAAATATATAAAATAATGGCAAATTTTCTTTTTTACTTGCGATTCCTTCCAATCTCAAAAGAATTCATATTTGCAGAAGCAAAATTGGTTTTCATGTTTTCTCCAAGCACTAGTCATCAAATTTCTAAAATTAGCTGCCTAGAAAACTCTAGCAATACCAAATGGTTAGTTAATACGAGAATTTTCTCAATATAAAATTTGCATTCGACTAAATAGTAAACTCAAAACATCAAATTCGGAGAATATGCAGTGATAAAAAAAATCCCTTCTAGGGAAAAAATCGTCTACAAGGCATTCCAAACTGCCTTAAATTGTCACCATTTTTGAATCCGTTTAGCAATTCTTACAGCAAGAGTGCCTATGGAAAACATCTGATTTAGTCTTTTTCCTTCTGTTTAGATAGCTTAAAATTGGTAAATCATTGTGCGTCCTCTATGTTGCGGTAAAAACTCGAACGGTAAAAATTAAATCTGATTTGGTTAATAAAATAAGAATAACAATAATTAGAAATCACCTGGAATCATAAGGAATAATTTCATGCATTTGTGCAGGTTTATGTTTGAATCCATTCTCCAAGAATAGGACTGGTATTCTTCCGTTGCAAGCACAACCATAGGAGTTGACATAGTATCACGAGCAAAGAAGAATCGAGGAAGATTGTAAAAAAATTTAGAGGAGATTTTCTAATGAAAAAAAATCTTAAAAGTGAGAAGAAGGGACTCTTCCACACCTAAACCAATCAATAGATCCTCGAGCAATAATTATCCAAATGACTATGTGTAATCATAGCAATAAATCTAATTGAAACATCAAATAAATCAAAAAAATAATCGGTATAATTAAATAATTAAAAATAAATAAATAGGTAAAACATAAACAATTTTTTTTTTTTGAGATTTCTTTCTAAAAATAAAATCTCTAGCAATTCCCCATGAAGCTCAAATTTTCTAATAAATATAATTATTAAAATATAAAATGTTTATTAAAATAAATTGCTCGAATGCTCATATTATGCAATGGGTGAAGTGTCTTTAAAGACTTAAAACTTAGTGTGATACTTTCGATTTAAAAAAAATAGAATGAACTAGATCTTGAATTATGTTCTTTTTAGTCCATTTTTCAACTACCACACACACAATATTGATAATATGCATTGTGGTGTTACCCGTTTTTGGATATGCTCTATACCTTGATTATTCATAAGAATTTCTAGGGATTTCCTAGGACCTTCGTTGTGATTATATACAATCACACTCTCATATAGGAGAGTTTGGATGTGTGTACAATTAGATTTTACAAAAAATATCGCTCGATCTTTTAAAGAGCTATGTTATTCCTATACCTCTACAAAGGAAGTCAATAATTACTAGAAAGATAGGAGTTTGGAGTTAAACTCTAGCACCAATGTCATTTTCTTATTTTTTAATATGCTCCTTGGCTAACTAATAAACTTGTTATTATCAACCTCCTTCAAAGGATATCCTATCACAAGGTTGAGATTCTACCTATGAAGACCCATTATAAGCTAACCTATCCCCTTTGATGATATTAGGACAATAATGCTTTCTATATATGCCTATATAAAAAAGATATTTGATAATGAATACACTATATATATAAATATATTTCATAAGCATGATCTTAATCATAAACAAATTCAATTTGCTTGGATGATAATACAATAAATAAAATAATAAATATCATCATTTTTATGTATTTAGTCCATATTTCTAATATTATAAAAGACAACACATTCATTACATATTCTAATTTGATTTCACTTATTTTACTTCACAACAGCAGGTTTAAAGCTACAAACAAAAGTCTGATGTATTATGATTATCATTCACTCTCTATTCATATTAATATGTTTTTTGTAAAGAAGAAATAATGACCACTCTTGGAAGTAATATTTTATGATTAGTATTTCATATACAATTTAATATAAATTTTGCTAGTAATTGCAAAATATTTTCCATACAAGTTTCCAATGAAAGTGTCTATATCTTTATTTTCATAGCCCCCACATTTCAAACGTTAGTAGAAGCATAAAAAAAGTTGTTATGACAAATATATTACTTTATACATCATGAGATTAAAAAACAAGCAAATAAACGACATAAGATTTGGGTTTTTTTTAAAGCATAGCTTTGTATTTAAGCCCCCACTAGGCTCATGCTTTTCTGAGAACCTGATTTTGTTCACTTGAATAACATGAAAATGGGTTAAATAATCTTACATGACTAACAATAGTAATTTATTCCATAGTACGTACTAAACATACTATACTTACCAAGAACAAAAAAATAAAACTTTATTCATCTAATCATACACTAGAAGCTTTAGACTAGAAGCTATAAGAAGCATACCAACCAGAATTAAAATAAAAGAAACCAGAGACAATGCATACAATATCATGTCTGTTGGGTTTAGATGTTTTAAAGATTATTTATTAGAATAAATTTAAAATAGTAAGGCTCTGTTCCCTCTTAGCTTAAATAGAAAAGCAAGAGCATTAGCATGTAAGTCGTGGGACAATAACAACTATAAATTAACAGAAAAGTAAGTAATTTAGTTATAAGAATAACAAGTTACTTTAGAGGTTGACAAGTCCAATACGCAATTGTAAGTAATATCAAGATGTTTACAATCTATTTTTTTTGTAATGCTAATTCAAGTGTGTCAAGTTGCCCTGGCCCAATAAGTAGGATCAAGAAACAAAATAGAAATACATGGCTCCATGACATGATGTTAGAACATAAATTAGCCAACAACAAAATTACTCAATAGCTTCTCCATCTGCGTAGATGGTTCTCTCTCTTTGGTCGTCGATGCCGCTTGACCTGATCATGATGACTTCGTCGTTGGTGGGGCACTTATCAACCGGGTCCTCGGGGAACTTGATGTCAGGGTGATCGTACTTGACTTTAGAGATCACAAGTTCATAGCTGAAGGCAAAGGAGTTATGCCCCAACCTTGATAATCCTTTCTTGAAGCCCTAAGAAGCCTTATACTTCTCTACCCCACATATTTTGACCTTTGCTTCTCGATCGTCCACCTCCTCCAATTGCTGAGCCATGGCATCAATTGCATGGTAGAGGTTGCCGACTTCCATCTTCAAAGCGGAGTTCTCCTGCCCAAGGTGCTCCACCTCAGCCTCGGCGTCCAGGGTTCGATGGTACTCCTAAGTTGTTGTTGCCTTTGCTACCTCAGTCGCCTTCTGTGCTATCTCATAAATTCTAAGCGTAAGGCCGATTAAGAGAAAACAAATACTTATACAAACACACACACACACACACACACACACACACACACACACACACACACATATATATATATATATATATTATATATATATATATACATGTATATATATATACATGTATATATATATACATGTATATATATATACATGTATATATATATACATGTATATATATATACATGTATATATATATGTATATATATATATACATGTATATATATGTATATACATGTATATATATATACATGTATATATATATATATACATGTATATATATATACATGTATATATATATACATGTATATATATATATACATGTATATATATATGTATATATATATATACATGTATATATATATACATGTATATATATATATATACATGTATATATATATATATACATGTATATATATATATATATACATGTATATATATATATATATATACATGTATATATATATATATACATGTATATATATATATATATACATGTATATATATATGTATATATATATATATACATGTATATATATATGTATATATATATACATGTATATATATATGTATATATATATATACATGTATATATATATATATACATGTATATATATATATATACATGTATATATATATGTATATATATATACATGTATATATATATATATACATGTATATATATATGTATATATATATACATGTATATATATATATATATACATGTATATATGTATATATATGTATATATATATATACATGTATATATATATGTATATATTATATACATGTATTATATATGTATATATATATATATATATATATATACATGTATATATACATGTGTATATATATAAAAGATAATTCTTGAGAATTCTTGAGAAGTTGAGGAGTTTGTATAATCCGAGGAAACAGGATGCATAAATAATCGATAAAAGATAATTTTAATTGACAGATGATAAGTTCCTACAAACTAGCAAAAAGAAGGTTAACTTCAAGGAAGGTGTTTGTTGGTCAGTATCACGATAGAAACTAATGCAGACACAGCAAAATGGAAACAAATGATTCAGATAATTCCCTTTGATGGTTTTTAAAAACACATATAGACTTTTATCTCCAGAATGAATCTACCATAAGGCATGCTAGCAGCCTTAGCTGCAAGCCTAGCAATATCTCATTAATGTTAGATCAAGCTAGATGGTGAGAAATAACAAATTGCCCCTAGGCAATAGCTTTTACATACTCTTCTAGTGAGATTCTACTAAGTACATATTAAATAACCTTCTAATTCAATCTTCAATTCAAACATAAGCTTCGGACTATTTCCGTTTTTCTTTGTCAAACAAAAAAAAGATGTAATCTTATCTTGTTAGGTTGTTAAAACAGGTACAGGAGAAAAGAAAAAAAGAGTATCATAATTTAACATGAGAAAAAAGTCATTATGTGCAGTAGAAAAACAAACTTCATTCATTATTAGGCAACATCAATAATGTTTTCTCTAAGAAATAAAGGAGAAGGGCTAACAAGCAAAATGAAACAAGTTTGGGAAAAAGAAAAGGAGATAAATAAATTCAACGGATGCCAGCACTAAGAATTACTGAGAGAATATGAGAATGTAATTCCCCATATCTAGTACTTCTTATAACAATAAAAAATAGATATACAATTTACTATACACATAGTCTCAAAATTTCTTTTGTTGATCTTTCATCAATTTATTTATTTCCTTTTAATTATTTAATTATGTTTGTTACTTTTCTTTGAAACAAGAAGAGAGACTCTTTATAACTAAACCAAGCAACAGATCCTCTTTATATAGAAAAGGTAATGTGCAACTGCTCAAACAATAATCATCCAAATGGGTATGTGTAGTTATAGCCAATAAATCCAATTAAAACATCAAACAAATTTAAAAAAAGAACATAATTAAATATAAAAAAATAAATAAATAGATAAAAGATAAATATTTTTTTTGAAATTCTATTTTTTAAATAAAATCTCTAACCCTCTATACATTCTAGGTTTCTCAGTCGCTTCATCAAATGTGATATTTGAAAAAGGCAAGCACAAATACTTATCGTGCCTTCAAAATTACTGCAGTTTATTGCCTCATTTAAAAGAACTGGGGAGAAAGGAAATGCAGAAATATCAAAATTTTACCGGTAGAAGGATCAAATTCCGACCAGACATTCGCCCGAAACTCATGATCGGCGCCAATAATAATCCGCACCCACATCCGCTCCTCCTTCCCATTATCATCGGCAGTCAGTATCGACACCCCGATCCCGGGAACCAGCAGCACGAGATGAAGAATAGGGTCCACGAGCGGCTGCTGCTTCTTCGCCAACCTCAACCACAACTCGATCGACCGTATCAGATCCTCCATCGCAACCATCCGCACCGAGACCGGACTAACCAGATTAACTTAAAGGAGTGCAGAAACCTCGAATGAGAAGCGATCTTGCGGAGAAATTCGGGTGTAAGGTTTAGGTTTTGGGGATGGGAAGAGAAAGGGGAAGGGGATTGAACAGGTCGACTATATGAAATTGATTTGATCTCAGCCGTTGGATCAGTTAGTCCTCGTTGATTCAGGTCGTTATGCGTCGCTAACACTCAACGGCCCTAATCCGAGCGGTCGCACGACCGTCGGAAATGTCACCGAAAGAAGGAGCGATGCGAACAAATGACGAGGTGAGGAGGTGACCGAGTCATCGCTAACAGTCGGTGCAACGACAGCCGGAAGTTGCGGCGGATCAAACACAGGGTTCGATTTGGGTCAAGCTCGAGTCCGTATCATAGTCCACTGTTGTAGCTCATATTGCAAATGATTGATGCCACTGGATCGGATTTGTGTGGAAATATATGTGCCTAACTGATCTAAGTTATATTAGATTAGATTAAAATCAATCGGATTAAGGTATGTGTTAATTGATTAAAATAAATATTAAGTCGGGTTTGAAATAGAGTCGAATATCCGCTAGTCAAATTCGCTAATAATAATAGATGTGACAATTGAGCTTTATTATGTTACAGCATAATTTTTTCCTAGTTATCAATATTCATGCTTACTGAATTGCTAATTATAATATATTGTTTCTTGTTATATATTTGACTGATTTATTTTCCACCAACCACGTGCGAAGCACGTGTGTAAAAACAGCTAAATGCTTCTGGATCATGTGAGCGCCAGATGCTGATGAACATCACGTGCGTAGCACCTGCTCCGGTCGGCCCTCTAATATCCGGTCTGAGTGCGGCATTGCCTCGCCCGACTCGGGTTGGTGAGACTAAACGAAAGCAGCGCGCCGGAGAAGGCCAAGGCATCTAGGTTGCTGTGGGCTTCGAGAGCCGCCTCCTGCTTGAGGATCTCGATCTTTCCCAGAGGCTTCTCCACTGGTGAATCCATAATCTTCGAAATCTTCTCCTTTGGGAGTTCCTGGGGCTTATGTCTGTGTGTGGATGGCGAGCTTGGGTGGTTGCGTCTCGTTAGATCTTTCCGAGCGAAAGGTTGGATTTTTCTGGATGGGTTTTGGTTGCTCTTGGTTGGATCATCGTACACCCGTCAAAAAATGAGATTTTTACTGATGACCTTGGGATTTTGGTTGTATTCGATGATCGATTCGTGATGTTTTCTCTTGTTCTTCCTTGTTTTTCGCTTGATTTGAGTACTTTTTTTTTGTTAGTGTTGGCTGATATACACCTTGGAGTGAAGGTGATGGATGATTTGGCGTCTTGTGCGTTGGTTAATTATTGTTACAGTAAGGGTGGTAGAGAGGATGAGCAAAATAAAGTATAAGACGATCGGTCTATGGTGAGATTGCAGTTATCACAGTTGTTAACTGGTGGTTTATGTGGAGTTGTGAGATTGACAAGTATTAAGATGAAAAGTGGTAGTAAATTTCCTGTTAACCAGCATTATGTGAATCACTTTATTCAGTAGTTTCTGATGATACGAAGAGAATATATTCGACCTTTATTCATGTCATGGGTGGAGTTTCTGATGATAGGAAGAGAATATATTCGACATTTATTCATGTCATGGGTGGGAAGGGCTGAGGTTGCTTCCACCCTGTAATAGCTGAAGTGTTGTTCATCCAACATTTTAGTTAGATGGAGCAATACTAAGATCATTAGAGAAATGACTGTGCCACTTAGTTCTTCGTGTTCGTCTACTGTAACATTTGTTTATTGTTCAGGTCTTAACTTCCTTGCTAAGTTGAAAAGCAACATGTATTTTGAGTAACTACGGACAAATTCATATTACATAACTTTGTAGTGCAGGACGCTTGGAGTGCTGATTTTGAAAGTAGTTCTTTGGACTTAGAAGTTTTATCAATATTTTTTGGGTAAATCTAACAATTACCATCCTAATTGTGAGTTACATGCCATCCAAATCTCTACTTGTGTTAAGCATTATAATGGTAGCTGATGAATCGTTTAATCTTTAGAAAAACTCTAATGGTGTAACATATATATGAATTTTTTCATTGTGACGTTTAAGAAAATAAGTTGGTTGCATTGACCGATGCTAATTCAAACTTAAGTCTAAGACTATCCATGTGGATGGATTTATTGGTTTTGTATCTACGAGTGGGAGACTTAGCTACCTTTGGTTATAGGGTTCACTTAATCTATACCAAGTAATCTTCTTGCAGAAAGATATACCATCCAATGAAAAGGGGTTAGGATTACATTGCCCTTGTAGAGAGTTCTCTTAAGATCAAGGAATTCAACAACTATCATGTGACTCACAATTAGAACGTTGTTTAGACTCGATTGAGTGAATTTAGCAATGAAAGTAGCAAGCTTGTGCAGGGTGAATCTTAGAATCATCATGTACTCAGAATCTTCTGGTAACTTGTGTTTCTATTTTAACAAGGCTTTTTCCTAAAAGGAGGTATTTTCTGTGTTACGTACAACAATTTAGTTTGCATGTAAGTGTCCATTGAACTGGACTAATCTATATTTCTCATCAAATCTCCTTTGCTGGATTCTGTTGGACTTGTAGGCACCTCCCCATCCATCATCGGAAGTATGCATGTTTGCATGTACCTTCCATCTGAATTCTGTCCATAAGGGACATCATGGTTGATGACTTTGCCCAGGGTTTTGGTTTGGCAACTTTCCCCAATCCATCATTTGTCCATGACTGCATTTGTTTTGCACTGGGAGAGGGATCTCAAGTTGGTTGGTTTCCATTTGTTGTTTTTTTCTTTCACTAACTTTTTTTCTGCTCACTATAATTTTTTTCCAATCAGTAGTTTATTGTTGTGTCAATTACTGATCAATGTGGATTTCTGGTCCAAATTTTTTTGCTTGATGTATTAATTTTACAGGGCTTCCAGTGAGACCACTATTATGTTGGTTTTAGGAGTTGTAATTTTCTTCTTGAACTCTTTGTAGAAGGCATTTGCACAATTAGAATGGCAAAAGGATTAATATGGGCAACCACTGAAGACTTGGCAAGGAACCGAGCAAAGGTTTTGTCATTGTACCGTCAGATCTTGAGAAGCCTCAACTCCCCAGAACTCCCACTCACCCATGCGGCTCGTCTCGCCAAGAAAGCAGAAGTCCGCAGCATCTTCTTGTTTGGAGCTGAAGAACGTTCTCTCCACAACATTGCTGACCTCATTGATGCTGCTAATTACTCCCTTTCCATCCTTAAGCAGGGCCGCCTCCCATAGTGTACAAATGTCCGTATGAACTCTTGTTTGTCCTCTCACTCTAATCCTTAGAACTATCTTATGACTTCATTGTATTATGTCCTTTGAACCAAGTGTTGTGAAACTTGTTAAAATATGCACTTTAGTGAGGATTATTAAGCTGTAAGTTGATATCATATATGCTTTGTAGCAGATCCATCGGAGTCCGACGAAGTGATCCTGCAGTTCAACATGCAAGAACATTTTTTTAAAAAATAAACATAAAACTAAGCAATTTGACTAGATTAAAGTTGAGATTGCTAAAACTGTTTATTCTTTTTGCTGTATCAGTTTCCTGTCTCTGATACTATCATGTCACTCCTGGATTTGTTTCCAAACTATTTTTACAGCTGACATTTTGATGTTTTGTTCAAGTACTACTCTGTGGGCTTGTAGTATTTTATTGTCAATCAATATTTTAATTTGGTGGTGATAAAAGGTCAAAATACATCGCATACAATATAAAATTTGCTTGTCTTTGGAATCTTTAGCGTATAGCGCCTTTAACTACTCTGCTAACAAATACCTTTGAAGAATATAATACTGATCATATTCCTGATCATTTTTCTGTGCAGTTATTAAGGATTTGAAATATGCTGACATGCATGAGTGGGTTAAAGTTGATAGCTCTTCTGCAACGATAGGAATAACCGGGTTTTCCTCAGGTGATTTTATTTTCTGGATGAGTTCCATTACTGCCATCTGAATTGTCTCAACAATGTGGGGGCCCCTGGCCAAAATATTCTTATATAGTTATTCATATTATGGTTTCATTCGATTAATTTTTCTTCCTACTGCAAACCTAGTTATTGTTCTGTTGTTATATTAGTTATGTACATTCTTATGCAGCTTCTACGTTTTTGTTCTTTTCATTGAATTATTTCCATTATTTCCTTCCAGGATCGCTTGGGTGATGTTGTATATGTTGAATTGCCGTAAGTTTCTGGAGCTGTGGCTCAGGGAAAGAATTTTGGTGCAGTTGAAAGTGTGAAGGCAACCAGGAAGGTCAATTCTCCAGTTTCTGGAGAAGTGGTTGAGGTCAACACTGAGCCAAATGGTTCTCCTGGATTGATGAGTTCTTTAGACAAGTTGTTTTCCACCAGTACTTTGTTTAAGAGAAACAATGCCTTCACCTAGTTGTCATGTTATTTTTGGGAACCATACACATATGAGCAAGCCAGAATGCCTTTTCCCAGTTTATAGTCTTTTTGTGTATCATATACATATAATGCAAGTCCTAATCAAACTAGCTTTACTAACAGTTATTCCATCAGTCTATGTCTTGATAGATATTATCAAGACCTATGTTGTGATAAGGGGTGTGAGTCCGAATGGATTATCCGTGGATGAGATTAGATTCCTATTATTACACTTGAGTTTGGGTCGGAATGGATTATCTGTGGATGAGATTCAAGTCCTGACCTCAAACCCTTTGATGAAATTATAATACTCAAATTAAAATGAATAACTAGCTTATAAAAATTTTATTGATATATTATCATTAATTTGAGTTTAAACATGAGTCATGTGGTTTAAACTCATCAAATTAATGGATCAGTTATGTGGGTTGCCTTTCATCACACCATCAGATAAAATCTTGGCTGTTAAATTGCCTGAAAATATTGCCTTTGATGTTGAAGAGGCATTCAGTGCTTCCCTATTGTTACCAGGTTAATATTGACACAAAAATCCATGCTAAGAAATCGAGCTTCATCATTCCTGGCCAAGAAGTTAAGGCAAGATTAAACCTACCAGAGATTTCCAAGCAAAAGCTCTGTCAAAATTGCCTGAAAACATGAGCCTAACTCACCATATAATTTCTACATGAGTGTTTAATTTCCATTGCAAGTCCAGTAACAATCACCAAGGCTCAGTATTGTAATATAAAAGCCAATGCAGAACTACTGCTGCTAAGTCATCAGTGAGGCATGAAGACTTCCATAGTTGCCATTGGAGCTGACAGCATAAAACTCCCATGACATATTATCTCTGATCACATATAAACCACGTAGAGATGCCTTCAGATGCAATTGATGCAAACCTTCAATTCTAACCTTCCTTTTTCATGATTTATAATGAGAAACTCCTTACAATGTTCAAAAACTATACTAGTGGTAGTTTATGTCAGGCATCAAAATTCGGCCCTAGAACAATGTCATCAATAACAAGGGGCACCACTACAGCTTGCTGGCTGGAAAAGCAACAGGTGACTTCCTCCACTTCATCTCTACGACCTTTGATAACTTTTTCACTTCTTCCTTCCCAATGTGCCGTGGATGGCTCAGCCAAAGTCCTCCATCAACAACCATCGTAGTCCCGTTGATGTATTTACCTTAAACAAGTAGCAAATGAGGACAAATGTGAAATTTTGGCATTACATTGACAAATAGCAGGCTGATACAAGAAAAACTTCACAAAAATTGTTCAGTGAGTATCAAATAAAACATAAGATAGTCTCTCTCTATTGAGACATCTAGTGCGGTTAGTTCATTATTGCATAAGTGATGTTTCTCAGGTTTGAATCCATGTTTGAGTGTGATTAGTGTAATGAAAATTTCTGATTAATTAAAAAAACATAGGATCAAGAACAAGCTAGAAAATAGAACTTTTCAATAACAATCAGACACAATGAGCCCTACCAGTTGCCAGATTTTGATGGTAGATTTTCATAGTACTATTAAGCTAGACTTTGCTGTTCAAAAATTGATGTGATAGGATAATGAAGAGCAACACTAGCTAAAGTGACAAATGATGACAATATCAACTGAAAATATGTACCTTCGTAAACCCTGTTTACCAACTATTAGTTAACTTATGGTTCATGATGATAAGAACCCAAGGCATTGCACAGTTCATGACACTAAGAGTCCAAATTTTAGCCAATGTAGGATGAAAAATAAGGTGTCAGTAAAAAATTCTGTTATTAATAATCAGTCATACTAACAACATCATAATGCATACAAACATATGCACCATATATTCACATCATACTGTGCAGTTCATCAACAAACTGCCAAGTCAACAAAACCACCAAAGTTGACTACCATATAATAGAATAAATTAAGCAGATTATCCACATATGATCTCTCAATGACCAAATGTTGGCAAGTCTAGAAAACTTTTCCCAAATGTACCCAAACCTCACCACAAATAGTTCTAAATACTGTCTGGTAAACAGGGACAATTTTCAAGCATCTGATGACCAACACCACCTGATGAAGCACCAATAGATACAAAAGAAAGGTGCATGAGGTACTCTGCGATGTAAACAGATGGCTAGCAATACCAGGAGCAAATACAGAATGATTTACACTTCTTATCAAGGATTAGCATGGGCTCATCTTTGATCTGCATCTCTCCAATCCACTGAACTGTTTCCTCCAATCTACCCATTCCTATCCAATCTACATTTTTCTAAAGTCTAAGAAGGGTCAATGTACATAGTTTTATGCTTGTATGCAAAAAGCTGACTTTGCAATTTAAACCTTAGTCACCTAGATTGTAATTGAACAATCTTATCCTGGTGCCAAACCTTGTCTTCTCCAATTTACATTCCTTTACTGACATTAAAGCACGATCAAAATCTCATTTTTGATTATTTGTCAATAGGTGAAAATATACACAGGCTGGTGAAGGGCAAATCGGCAACATAACGTGTATATATATCCTCACAAAAGGTTGGAAACCCCATTCTTTCACTAGCCACACCCATTTTCCATCATACACAATGAAGATGGAAGTTCCCCATGATAATTTGCCACAAGGATATTCATGAGATGGCATTTTTTATGCACTTAGAAATAAGAATAACAATATTGGAGGATTTGAAAAAAACAACTTATTATCAGCAACAAGAAAGTTCACAAACCTGCATCAGAAGCCAAATATAGTGCAGCCATTGCGATATCCCATCTCTCCCCCAGCTTATACAGAGGCCTGTATTCCCTAGACTTACTCTGCATTTCTCCTGGTGCAAGCTTCCTCATTCCAGGAGTGTCTCCTATTGGTCCTGGTGCAATACCATTGACCCTTATATCATAGTCAGTTCCCCATTCTAGGGCTAAAGACCTTGTGATACTGTCAACTGCTGCCTAGTGATAATAAAAGGGGCACAAGTTACAGGCAAGTGCACCAAATGCACCAAGAGTTGAAGTTTGTTTAACCATACCTTGGCTGCTGATACATGGATCTGGTACCAAGCAGCTGTGTAGTGCAAAGTTGCACTTATGTTTAATATAAGGCCACCTGTAGATGGACCTTCTCCTCGTCCTCCCTTCTTCAGATGCTTTAGGGCTTCATGACACATAGTGAATGTGCCTACTGAATCAATGTCTATCACTGGAAAATTCAAATGAAAGAAGCTTTGATTATTTAGCAGCCAGTATCTGTAAGAAATTCAAACTCAAAGCAATAAGAAACCATAAGCTATTAGACTGCCAATCATATTCAACAAGGAATGCATTATGATAAATGAGTTCTTACAAGAATTACACGATAAATTTGATTTGTATGTATACATGTTTGGGTGAAAGTCAGAAATGATCAAATCAAAGTATTGTACCCTCCAACATCCTGCAAGAAACACAGATACCTGTTCTGAAACCATTTGGTGATAAATCTTCTGGTGACACAAGAAAATTGCCTGCTGCCCCATTTACAAGAATATCAAGTTTTCCAAAATGTGTAGTCGTTTCTTCCAGAACCTTGGCTGCATCTTCCTGCTTACGAACATCTCCCGCAAGCCCAATTGCCTGTGATCATATCAAACAAAAAGGTTAGTGTAGTACAGACAATACACATGAGATCCATATTTCAAAAATTGATCAACCAAACTTGTGAGCCAATCGAGTTAACTTGTCAAGATTTCGGGTTGATTTGCTGCCAAACTTGATTTGGTTGAAACTCAGAAACAAACTTGGTTGGAACTAATGAGCTTCTCAAACATAATCTGAGTTATTGAACTCATCTAAGTTAAAAAGGTTAACATCACACTGGTAGTTTCTTAATGAGGACAACATTATCAGGATGGTTAATGGTTTATTAGGGAGTTTAGTGTATCAGGTTGAAATGATTCTCTGGTTCCATTTTGAGACAAAAAAGGCTGTCATTCTTTCTTTTGTTGAGGCTTCAAACCATCGTCGATGATTCAAGTTAGGACATTCTTGTATATTATTTTAACTTTCTTCTATCTGTGCATAGTCAATCAATTTGTCAAAATAACTCAACCCAGATGACATTTGAGTAGAGTTCTTGAGCATTTGAACACTGATTGATCCAATCAAATAACACCGGTCCCTTCAAAATCACAGAATATGCTACATAATCAAAGACGAAAAAGAAACGCTTCAAAAGCTCTAAAGATAACACATAAAGCAAAGCAATTTAACATGTAATTAGGGTAATCAGACACAGAGGAAAACATCAATTTCTCGTTCCGAGGACCGAATAGGAGCTCAGACACGAAAGTCCCGTGAAAGGTCGAATCTTTGGGGCAGAGCCGACTCACCCGGATCCCCTCCGACCGGAGGGCGGCGACGGCCGCGTCGAGGACCTGGCGGCGGCGACCCATGATGGCGACAGCGGCGCCATGCCTCCCGAACTGGGTGGAGATCTCCAAGCCGATCCCGGAACCGCCTCCCGTTACGAGCGCCACCTTCCCCTTCAGGATATCCGCCTTGAAGGGAGACTCCATTTTCACTCTCTCTCTCTCTCCTTTAGATTGCTGCCAACTCGCACTAATATTTCGGAATAATAGCCACAGATTTTTTACGGTCTCATTTCTAATGATTTATAAATATTACAAAAACACTCATAGACGGTAATATTATTATGCGATAATAAAAAGTCGGCGGTGGAGAACTCGACCATTCTTGACTTGTTTATGGTTCGACTTACATTAGAAATTTCTTAATACATTTGATATGCTTCCATTATCTGAAGTAGGTTCGATCTGCACTAAATACTAATATGGAGTTGGGTCTCCAATGTGATATCTGATAAATAAGTTAGGTTCGATGTATAGAATTTTAGGGTTGACAACCAGGTTATTTTTTATAGTCGATCCACATTTGGCAACTAGTGGCTTGAGAGAATATTTTATATAATTAAAAATATTTTAATTTTTTTTATTTGATGGATGATATCATGATGATTGATGATGTGGGATTTTATATTTTTTTTACATATTGGGATATTATATGGATTGATAGTGAATATTTTTCATATTATTTGATTTGATATGTTGATAGTAGTCGGACTTGTTCATAAAGGGACTAGTGAGTCATTGAGTATGTTTTCAATATTCAATCTGAAGAGGGCAAAGTGAACAATTGAAGATGTCTAGCCCAATGAGGATGCATAAAACCATTTTTGTATGTTGAGTTTGAAAAGGACATATTTAACGACTTTCAAATGCTTAGCCCAAGAAGAGTGTATTAGGGCAATCTTTGATACTTAACCCAAGGAAGATGTATCAAACAATCTTCGATGCTTAGTTCAAAAAGCATACGTCGGGGAACTCCTTAATGCTTAGTCTAAAGAGGGAACATTGAGTAATTTTTTTATGCTTAGCTTAATAAGGGCACAACAGGTAGATCTTTGATGCTTATTAGCTTGTGGAGAGCACACCAAATAGATCTTTCTATGCATAGCCTAAGGAGGGCGAATTGGGTAGATATTTGATTATTAGCTTGATGATGGTATATTGAGTAGATCTTTGATGTTTAGATTGAAAAGGGCATATCGATAGATCCTTGATGCTTAGCCCAAGAGGAGTGCGTCAAGGAGATTTTTGATGCGTATTCTAAGGAGAAAGCATCAAGTAGTTAGTAATATCTATTCTAAGGAGGATACATTAGATAGTCTTTGATTCTTAGTTCAAAGAGAACATATCAAATAATTTAATGCTTAGCATAAGGAAAGAGCATTAGATAGCTCTTTGTAGCTTAAATCAAGGAACATATATTAGGTAGATCTTTGATGTTTAGCCCAGGAGAGCACAATGAGTAGATCTTTGACACTTAGCCTAAAAAGGACACATGAAGCATATTTAAACATATATTTCCATATTGCACTCGTTTTGGGGCTTGAATATCCAATTTAATATTCTCTAGTATATTGCACCTATATTCTTTAATCCAAAGGACTTGACCTTATAATATTATGTGCCTTGGTTGGTAATAAAGGAAGGATACTCTCCGATCTTTCAAAGTCATCTTAATTTGATTATAACTCGAAAAGGCATCCATGAAGGTTAGTAGTTTATGGCCCAATGTGATATTTACCAATTGAGAAATACAAGATAGCAAATAATTATCTTTTAGTAAGCTTTGTACAGGTTAGTATAGTCAGCACATATCCTCTAATTTTCATTCTTTTTTTTAACAAGTCCAACATTTGCAAGCTATGATGTGCCTCTTTAGCATTTTTTGATGGCGATTATAGCATATGCCTTATAGCTTAAGAGCTATCTCCTCTTTAAGCTAGCCCTCAATAATAACATCAATTTATCTCTCGATTGGTCCTTCGAGCCAAGGCAATGGTTCTCAACACTTATGTAGGAAATGCTTGATATACCCTCAACAAATGAGTTCTTATATATATTTCTTCAGATAGAGATAGACTTTGGTATCATGCTTATGGTCCTGGTGGAATATATAATATTTCACTTTGTCATGTCTTCCTGATGGAGACTTCATGGCTCCCGCAATAACCCATTTTTTATGATCTAAAAAAGATCTTCGTATAAGACATATAGAGGGGAGTCAACTCTAGGCACAATTGGAAGGATCCCTATAAGGCGGGTCCTCATTATTGAGGTGACTTTGTGATTGAGGCTGGTCAGTCTAACTTCTTGCATTTAGATTATTCCAAATATGTCAAAGAGAGGTTGGTTGCCTCTTAAGTAAGGACCAAATGTAGTACCCAAGTCTCATACACATAAAATTATAACTAACATATCAATAAAAATATAAATAATATGTATATATTACCCTTAGTAATATGATTTATGATATCTATACTTCATAAATATCATAAATGACATTCTTAGATTTTTGGCTTTTAAAGTTGAAGCATATGCTTTTCAAAAATATTATTCTCAATGTTCTATGAAATATTGGTTGAATATATATATAAGCATCAATATTTACTTTAAACATATTTTGTAGTGAAAAAGCATGGTCTTTTAATACAATAAGCTTACGTATGCTAGCGGATTTGAGTATAAGATTAAGTGATGGTAATAAGTATGCATATAGTAACTAGAAGTATCAATTGAATTGTAATCGACCTTAAATAAATCTCAATACATAAATGAGTTTAACCATGATTGAAGAAATTTTTGAGTTTTAAGCATCATATGTGAGGAGGATAATAAGTTAATTAGGTATCGATGGAGTAATAAAAAATTAAATAGAGATGAATATCAAATAGGAGTGTCATACTAAAAATGTTGAGATATATAAGTGAGATTGAAAGATGAGTATAAACCAAAAATATCATTTTTATCAAACAAAATTAGACTCAATTAAAGTTGCTACAACTTTATAATTATATTAGTAAAGAAAAAAAAAAAAACTTGAACCTTAGCCCTCAAAATAACCTCTTAAGCACATCTATCTTATTTTGGCCTCATTCTCTTTATTAACCTAATGTCTCATCACTCGCGATCATTAAGGAACATGACATTTTACTAATATTATTATATTTGAGTTAAATTGAATAAATATAAATTTAATTTATTATAAAAATAATGGTTGTATAAATTATCATATTGATAATATATTTTAGAAAGTATGTTACGAATAATATGATTACCATGAGCTAGACATGAGCTAAATATAAATATATATTTTGTAAGTATAAAAATATATGAATTATGATAAAAATATATTGTATGCATGTATATATTATGACATGCAATGTGGGAGTATATGTATGTATAATGACATGTTGTGTAGGAGTGCATGGATATATTACGACATATGATATATGTAATGCTATAACATATAGTGTGAGAATATACGTATGTATTATGACATACAGGGTAAGAGTACACATATATGCTATGACTTATGATATGAGAGTACACGTATATACTATGACTTGTGGAATAAGAGTACACGCATATGCTATGACATACAGTATGAGAATGCATGTATACACGTGCGATGTGGGAGTATATGTATATGTTAAGACGTGTAATGTTATATTATGATGTGCAGTCTGAAATACTCATATACGTTATGATATGGGGTATAGAAGTCTATGAATGTATTATGTTTCTTATATGAACATATATTTTGACGTAGAATTTTATCACTTTCTTTTGTATATGTTATGTTATAGGATTATATTTCCTAAAGAAGTCATAGGATAAGGTGTTTACTATTAAATGTCTTATGTAGATGATTTTGAAATATTACATACATGACATACATACTCATTTAAATAAAGTTATAAAGGCATAATTATACTTATTAAGTGATTGCTTACTATAAACTTTATTTTATAGGTAAAAATATTAGTACCCCATCTAAATGGTTGGGTAAGGATGTGAGCACATGTAAGCTTATACTAGTGTTGATATAAAGGATGACCCGTGGATATTTTTATATGTATAACTTTTGAATATATTGTGTGAATGTATTTTTCTTTTGATTAGATGTTATAATTATATACAAGTGTCAAAATCCCTATGTATAGGAGAAACCTTATCATTTTACTTAGTAAATTAATATATTTTATTTTAAAATTATTTATTTTTCTCTATACTCCTAGTGATAGCAATAAAAGAACTAGAAAGTGACATCTACTTTAGTCATACATATAGGATATGAGTGGGGTTAAGAGTAGGGTGTTACACTAAAAAAATCAAAATAACCATAATTCGAACGTGAATGCTTGAATGAGGACTAATAGGTATTTGTTAGTAATTCCTTCTTGGCTCGCTGGATTGTTTGTAGGGCTCTAGTCATTCACTTGGGACATATATTCCCAATGAAGCATTGCTCAAACTTGTTAGCAAGCTAAGCAAAAAAGACCACTAAGAGTATAAGTTAAGAATACCACTTGTGATGCCTCACAATATTATAGGAAAGGCACAAAACATCAAGACATATGACCTATCATATGTTCTATAGAGTATGCATCTCCGTTGAACACTTCCAAGGTATGTAATTGAAAGCTGAGGGATCGCTTCTTCTTGGATTTTTTGGGTGAAGGGAGATTCAGTGATGGAAATCTTCAACTTAGCAACCATACACCCCGATAGCTAAAGAGCTATGATACATATGAAATGCAAATTGAATCCCTCCAACGAATTGAAACAAGATGGATCATTCAAGATTTAAGTTCAGGAAACTATTCTAATCATTTTGTCAATGAGAATTTGATGAAGTAATTAGAACAACACTTTGATTCCCTTAAAACGTCATAAACTAAGAAGCTTGATAAGTTGAAAGGAAAAACAAAGATTTTTGGGTTTTGAACGCCACAAGTAGAAAAGCTTGATAAGTTTCAAAGTTCATACAAGAACTTAAAAACAAAACACTCACGGTGTTGAAGTTTGAATACACTTCTGAATTCTCTGTCTTACAAAGGGAATCAGCCTTGTTTATATAGTACGAAGGCCAAGTACAAAGGGAATGAATCCATTAAATACATTAAATAACATTCATATTCCTAATGCATGAATGCAGATTACTCATGAATCTGCCTTGAATTGATTTAAATGATTATTCATGAATAAGTCCATAATTCTTAATATGGTCTAATATGACTGAATGACCTTTATTCTTCAAAATAGGCTAAAAATTTATCCTTATCTCAAGATTGGACTTATTTGAATCAGGTTGACTATTTTAGGCTCTTCTTGTATCCATAGAACCTTGACCAAGTTTTGACCAGCTTGCTCCTTCCAAATACCTTCCAATAAACAAGTTAAGGTTTCTTTCATCATTTTAGCTTTAGCTCTTGTTATTGGTCCTCCACAAATAGTTAAAGGGTCTTTGGCAGAATTATGATCAACTTGCTCATTCATATCATTCCCACCTTCCTCGAAAGGATTCGTCCTCGAATCAACGCCTTCATCACCTGCATCAAACAAAGATAAATCAGAAACATTGAAGGTTGCACTAATATTGCCATACTCATGTGGTAGTTCTAGCTTGTATACATTGTCATTGATTTTTTGAAAGACTCGAAAGGGACCATCTCCTCTTGGCATTAATTTATACTTCCTTTGGTTAAGAAATCTTTCCTTCCTCAAGTGTACCCAAACCCAATCACCAGGTTCAAATACAACTTTCTTTCGGCCTTTGTTGTGTTGTTTCTCATATTGGAGAGTTTTCTTTTCAATTTGTATCTGGACTCTTTCATGCAATGCTTTGACAAAATCAGCTTTTTGCTTACCATCCAAATTGGCCTTTTCCAAAGGTAGAGGTAGCAAATCCATAGGAGTTAATGGATTGAACTCGTACACAACTTCAAATGGGGAATGGTTTGTTGTAGAATGCACACTTCTGTTATAAGCAAACTCCACAAGTGGCAAACATTCCTCCCAATTTTTTAAATTCTTTTGAATTATGACCCCCCAAAGTGTTGATAAAGTTCGATTTACCACCTCCATTTGTCCATTTGTTTGGGGATGACAAGTGGTTGAATACAACAGTCTTGTACCCAACTTACTCCAAAGTATTTTCCAAAAGTGGCTAAGGAATTTCACATCTCTATCACTGACAATTGTCTTTGGAATGCCATGTAATCTTACAATTTCTTTAAAGAACAACCTCGCAACATGTGTTGCATCATCTGTTTTGTGACAAGGAATGAAATGTGCCATCTTGCTAAACTTGTTAACAACAACAAAAATAGAATCTCTCCCTCCTTTTGACCTAGGTAAACCCAAGACAAAGTCCATGGATATATCAACCTAAGGCTCACTAGTTATAGGAAGAGGAGTATACAATCCATAAGGCATTACTTTAGATTTAGCTTGTTTACAAGTAATGCATTTCTCACATAATCTCTCAACATCTCTTTTCATGTGCAGCCAAAAGAAATGATCACTTAACACATCTAAAGTTTTTCTAACCCCAAAATGCCCCATTAAACCTCCACTATGTGCCTCTCTCACAAGTAGTTCTCTCATTGAACATTGAGGAACACACAACTTATTTTCTTTGAAAAGGATACCATCGTGCTTGAAGAACTTGTCAAAACCTCATTTCTCACATGCCCCATAAACATTAGCAAAATCAAGATCAGAATTGTATAAATTTTTAATGTACTCAAAACCTAATAATTTTACATCAAGTTGAGAAATTAGAGTATACCTTCTGGAAAGAGCATCGACAATCACATTTTCCCTACCTTGTTTATACTTGATGATGTATGGAAAGGATTCAATAAACTCCACCCATTTTGCATGCCTACGGTTTAGCTTTCCTTGTCCTTTGAAATATTTCAAGGACTCATGATTGATGTGTATAATGAATTCCTTGTACCAAAGATAGTGTTGCTATATCTCTAACACTCTTACCAACGCGTAAAACTCCTTATCATATGTTGGGTAGTTAAGACTTGCTCTACTTAGCTTCTCACTAAAGAACGTAATGGGTCTTCCTTGCATTAAGACTCCTCCAATTCCTATTCCACTTGCATCACACTCAATCTCAAAAGTTTTAGCAAAGTTCGGTAAGGCAAGCAAAGGTGCTGAACTGAGTTTGTCTTTAAGTAAGTTAAAGGAATCATCTTGTTTTTTACCCCATCTAAATCCCACATTCTTTTTTATGCATTCAGTTAATGGTGCAGCAATTGTAGAAAAATCCTTAATAAATCTTCTATAACAGCTAGCAAGACCATGAAAACTTCTAACATCACTGACACTAGTAGGTTTTGGCCACTCCTTAATTACATTCACTTTTTCTTGATCAACATGTATTCCCTTATCATTAATAATATATCCAAGAAAAGTAATTTCATTAGTGCAAAAGGTGTATTTCTTTATATTAGCATATAACTTTTCTTTTCTAAGCACATCAAAAACAGCTTTTAAATGTGTTACATGCTCATCTAAACTTTTACTGTACACAAGTATATCATCAAAATAAACCACTACAAACTTTCCAATGTAAGCATGTAAAATATGATTCATCAATCTCATGAAAGTACTAGGTGCGTTAGTTAGACCAAAAGGCATAACCAACCATTCGTATAAACCATGTTTAGTTTTGAAAGCGGTTTTCCATTCATCTCCCTCATGCATTCTTATTTGATGATATCTAGATTTTAAATCAATTTTTGAAAACACATAAGAACCATGCAATTCATCCAAAATATCATCTAACCTAGGAATAGGATGTCTATACTTTACCGTGATTTTGTTGATGGCTCGACAATCAACACACATTCTCCAAGATCCATCCTTTTTAGGCACCAAAAGAATAGGAACTGCACATGGACTCATGCTTTCTCGCACATACCCCCTTTTCATAAGCTCACTTACTTGCTTTTGGATTTCCTTAGTCTCTTCGGGGTTGCATCTATATGCTGGTTTATTTGGTATGCTTGCACCTGAAATAAAATCAATTTGATGCTCAATTCCTCTAATTGGTGGCAAACCATTAGGAACTTCTTTAGGAAAAAGATCTTCGTTTTCCTGCAAAAGATTAACAATAGCACTAGGCAAACTCTTGTCAATTTGGTTAGAAGCAATCAAAACATCCTTGTACATAAGTACAAGTAAGGGCTGTCTTATGGTTAAGGCTTTCTTCACATCACTCATTTTGGCATAAACACTCATTTTTCTTTCACTCAAGCTTTCCTTGTTTTCTCTCCCCTTGTGTTTCCCAATACTCTCATTTTTACCGCTCAACTCACTATTTTCTTTTTTCTCTCTTTCTTTTTCCCTTCCCAAAGTTTTGGTTAATGAAGACTCGAGCTCCTCATATTGTAGTTTTATGCGCATTTGGTCTTCAAAAAATATCTTTGGAGGCAAAGGTCCAAGCTGATATTTGTGTCCATCAATGATCAAAGTATAATGGTTCTTGAACCCATCATGTGTTACCCTTCGATCATATTGCCAATGTCTCCCCAATAACATATGACCAGCATACATAGGTACCACATCACACCAAACTTCATCCTTATATCTACCAATTGAAAAAGAAACTAACACTTGCCGATTTACCTTTACTACACCACTATCATTCAACCATTGTAACTTGTAAGGTTTTGGATGCTTGATAGTAGGTAATTTCAGTTTCTCCACAAGCAAGGTGCTTGCCATATTTATGCAACTTCCACTATCAACAATCACATTACACAACTTGTTAGCAATCAAACAATGAGTATGAAACAGATTTTCACATTGTTCACTATTTTAATCGTTTTTATTTTGCACACTAAGTGTGCGTTGAACAACTAGATTTTCACCTTTAGTATACTCTATATCACTAGCATCCTCTGGAATGTCATCATCATCCTCTTTCTCACTTTCAGATTCCATAATTCCATCTCTCATGATCATAACTCTCTTATTAGGACATTCACATGCCACATGTCCATGTCCAAGGCACTTAAAACACCTAATACCTCTAGTTTGATTAGGTAAATTCTCACTTTTACCTTTGCTGCCTAATTCATTTCTACCTTTAGTTTCATCAATTTTAGGCTTAACAATGGATTTATCATCCTTTTTACTCAAATTCGGTTTCCAAGAAGAAGAAGAACCCGAATAAGGTTTTGAATCATACCTTGTGCCTTTTCTTTTGAGTTGCCTCTCAATCTTCATAGCCACATTCACCATGTCCTCAATCTCCACATAATATTGCAACTCTACAAGATCAGTAATGTTCTTGTTTAATCCACTCAAGAATCAAGCCATAGTGGCCTCACGGTCTTCCTCCACATTAGCCCTTATCATGGCTATCTCCATCTCCTTGTGATACTCATCAATACTCATGGAATCTTGTGTCAAGGTTTGCAGCCGTTGATGCAAATCCCTACAGTAATAGCTAAGGACAAATCTCCTCCTCATAATTTGTTTCATCTCCAACCAAGTCTCCATGGGCCTTCCACCATTTCTACGCCTATCTTTACACAATTGATCCCACCAAATAATAGTATAATAAAAAAATTCAACAGCAGCTAATTTTACCTTTTTTTCTTCGGAGTAGTTGTGACATTCAAAGATCATTTTCACTTTTATGTCCACACCATCAAAACGTCCCCTCCTAGTTTGTCTCCTAGGATTAACATCTTGACCAATTAGAGTAACTTGGTCATTATCCACGTCATCGCTACTATCATATTCATCATTGATAAAGGTTGGTTGTCTCCCACGCCGTGATTCACCTTGCAATCTATTAATTGCATCATCATGCCTTTCTAGGTGATCTCTTACATCTCCTATCACTTTGAACATACGTTCAAATTGTTGCTGCATTGCTTGAACTACAAGATCATTTGAGGAAGAACTTGCTTTTTTATATTTAAACATGTATACAACTTGAAAAACAAAGTTAGAATAACCTCACCAACACTTCTTTACGTGTTTTACTCTAGATTTGAGTCACTCCACACGTTTCTCACACAATTTTTGGCTTTTCTCGATATTGATCTCACCACTCTTGCCTTTTACCTCTCTTGTTTTGTTATTTGAGTTCTTAGATTAACTAAGGTACCTAAACAAATAAATCAGATTATGACAATTCAAAAATAGTGAAATTGGGCTAGTTTAAAAGCAAACAAAAGGGTAGGCCAATTTAACGGTGTGTGTAATGAAGAAACTGAAACAAGAATTGAAATGAACAATGATAAAATTTTGCAATAATTCCTTGAATCCGGAATTTTTTTTCAATTCTGATCTTTTTTTTTAACTTTTTTTTTACCTTTGATTTTTGTTCCTTCTTTTTCTTGACTTTTTTTATCCTTTTTTTTACCTTTGATTTTCTCTCTTTTTTTGACTTTTTTTATCTTTCTTTTTTTTAATATATATATACTATAAAGTACGAAATTATAAAGAGGAATAGTAATAACACAAGAAGCACAACAATAAAGATGAAGTAAGAGCAACAATTATAGATATTGTGCAAAAAGAAGAAGAAGAAGAGAAAAGGGAAATCTAAAATATAGCAAATAAATGGATAAGCAAATCTCAAACTTGAGTCGAGCTCTGATACCAAATGATGGAAATCTTCAACTTAGCAACCATATACCCTGATAGCTAAAGAGCTATGATACATATAGAATGCAAATTGAACCCCTTCAACGAATTGAAACGATCGTTCAAGATTTAAGTTCAGGAAACTATTCTAATCACTTTATCAATGAGAATTTGATGAAGTAATTAGAACAGCACTTTGATTCCCTTAAAACGTCACAAACTAAGAAGCTTGATAAGTTGAAAGGAAAAACAAAGATTTTTGGGTTTTGAACGCCATAAGAAGAAAAGCTTGATAAGTTCCAAAGTTCATGCAGGAACTTAAAAACAAAACACTCACCGGTGTTGAAGTTTGAATATACTTCTAAATTCTCTATCTTACAAAGGAAATCAACCTTGTTTATATAGTACGAAGGCCAAGTACAAAGGGAATAAATCCATTAAATACATTAAATGACATTCATATTCCTAATGCATGAATGCAGATTACTCATGAATCTGCCTTGAATTGATTTGAATGATTATTCATGAATAAGTCCATAATTCTTAATATGGTCTAATATGGCTGAATGACCTTTATTCTTCAAAATAGGCTAAAAATTTATCCTTATCTCAAGATTGGACTTATTTGAATCAGGTTGACTATTTTAGGCTCTTCTTGTATCCATAGAACCTTGACCAAGTTTTGACCAGCTTGCTCCTTCCAAATACCTTCCAATAAACAAGTTAAGGTTTCTTTCATCATTTTAGCTTTAGCTCTTGTTATTGGTCCTCCACAAATAGTTAAAGGGTCTTTGGCAGAATTATGATCAACTTGCTCATTCATATCATTCCCACCTTCCTCGAAAGGATTCGTCCTCGAATCAACGCCTTCATCACCTGCATCAAACAAAGATAAATCAGAAACATTGAAGGTTGCACTAATATTGCCATACTCATGTGGTAGTTCTAGCTTGTATACATTGTCATTGATTTTTTGAAAGACTCGAAAGGGACCATCTCCTCTTGGCATTAATTTATAC
The DNA here is from genome assembly GCA_004837865.1 of Musa balbisiana. NCBI lineage: Eukaryota > Viridiplantae > Streptophyta > Magnoliopsida > Zingiberales > Musaceae > Musa > Musa balbisiana. Next base: position 17,325,340 of record CM017189.1, read on the forward strand.
TTCCTTTGGTTAAGAAATCTTTCCTTCCTCAAGTGTACCCAAACCCAATCACCAGGTTCAAATACAACTTTCTTTCGGCCTTTGTTGTGTTGTTTCTCATATTGGAGAGTTTTCTTTTCAATTTGTATCTGGACTCTTTCATGCAATGCTTTGACAAAATCAGCTTTTTGCTTACCATCCAAATTGGCCTTTTCCAAAGGTAGAGGTAGCAAATCCATAGGAGTTAATGGATTGAACTCGTACACAACTTCAAATGGGGAATGGTTTGTTGTAGAATGCACACTTCTGTTATAAGCAAACTCCACAAGTGGCAAACATTCCTCCCAATTTTTTAAATTCTTTTGAATTATGACCCCCCAAAGTGTTGATAAAGTTCGATTTACCACCTCCATTTGTCCATTTGTTTGGGGATGACAAGTGGTTGAATACAACAGTCTTGTACCCAACTTACTCCAAAGTATTTTCCAAAAGTGGCTAAGGAATTTCACATCTCTATCACTGACAATTGTCTTTGGAATGCCATGTAATCTTACAATTTCTTTAAAGAACAACCTCGCAACATGTGTTGCATCATCTGTTTTGTGACAAGGAATGAAATGTGCCATCTTGCTAAACTTGTTAACAACAACAAAAATAGAATCTCTCCCTCCTTTTGACCTAGGTAAACCCAAGACAAAGTCCATGGATATATCAACCTAAGGCTCACTAGTTATAGGAAGAGGAGTATACAATCCATAAGGCATTACTTTAGATTTAGCTTGTTTACAAGTAATGCATTTCTCACATAATCTCTCAACATCTCTTTTCATGTGCAGCCAAAAGAAATGATCACTTAACACATCTAAAGTTTTTCTAACCCCAAAATGCCCCATTAAACCTCCACTATGTGCCTCTCTCACAAGTAGTTCTCTCATTGAACATTGAGGAACACACAACTTATTTTCTTTGAAAAGGATACCATCGTGCTTGAAGAACTTGTCAAAACCTCATTTCTCACATGCCCCATAAACATTAGCAAAATCAAGATCAGAATTGTATAAATTTTTAATGTACTCAAAACCTAATAATTTTACATCAAGTTGAGAAATTAGAGTATACCTTCTGGAAAGAGCATCGACAATCACATTTTCCCTACCTTGTTTATACTTGATGATGTATGGAAAGGATTCAATAAACTCCACCCATTTTGCATGCCTACGGTTTAGCTTTCCTTGTCCTTTGAAATATTTCAAGGACTCATGATTGATGTGTATAATGAATTCCTTGTACCAAAGATAGTGTTGCTATATCTCTAACACTCTTACCAACGCGTAAAACTCCTTATCATATGTTGGGTAGTTAAGACTTGCTCTACTTAGCTTCTCACTAAAGAACGTAATGGGTCTTCCTTGCATTAAGACTCCTCCAATTCCTATTCCACTTGCATCACACTCAATCTCAAAAGTTTTAGCAAAGTTCGGTAAGGCAAGCAAAGGTGCTGAACTGAGTTTGTCTTTAAGTAAGTTAAAGGAATCATCTTGTTTTTTACCCCATCTAAATCCCACATTCTTTTTATGCATTCAGTTAATGGTGCAGCAATTGTAGAAAAATCCTTAATAAATCTTCTATAACAGCTAGCAAGACCATGAAAACTTCTAACATCACTGACACTAGTAGGTTTTGGCCACTCCTTAATTACATTCACTTTTTCTTGATCAACATGTATTCCCTTATCATTAATAATATATCCAAGAAAAGTAATTTCATTAGTGCAAAAGGTGTATTTCTTTATATTAGCATATAACTTTTCTTTTCTAAGCACATCAAAAACAGCTTTTAAATGTGTTACATGCTCATCTAAACTTTTACTGTACACAAGTATATCATCAAAATAAACCACTACAACTTTCCAATGTAAGCATGTAAAATATGATTCATCAATCTCATGAAAGTACTAGGTGCGTTAGTTAGACCAAAAGGCATAACCAACCATTCGTATAAACCATGTTTAGTTTTGAAAGCGGTTTTCCATTCATCTCCCTCATGCATTCTTATTTGATGATATCTAGATTTTAAATCAATTTTTGAAAACACATAAGAACCATGCAATTCATCCAAAATATCATCTAACCTAGGAATAGGATGTCTATACTTTACCGTGATTTTGTTGATGGCTCGACAATCAACACACATTCTCCAAGATCCATCCTTTTTAGGCACCAAAAGAATAGGAACTGCACATGGACTCATGCTTTCTCGCACATACCCCCTTTTCATAAGCTCACTTACTTGCTTTTGGATTTCCTTAGTCTCTTCGGGGTTGCATCTATATGCTGGTTTATTTGGTATGCTTGCACCTGAAATAAAATCAATTTGATGCTCAATTCCTCTAATTGGTGGCAAACCATTAGGAACTTCTTTAGGAAAAAGATCTTCGTTTTCCTGCAAAAGATTAACAATAGCACTAGGCAAACTCTTGTCAATTTGGTTAGAAGCAATCAAAACATCCTTGTACATAAGTACAAGTAAGGGCTGTCTTATGGTTAAGGCTTTCTTCACATCACTCATTTTGGCATAAACACTCATTTTTCTTTCACTCAAGCTTTCCTTGTTTTCTCTCCCCTTGTGTTTCCCAATACTCTCATTTTTACCGCTCAACTCACTATTTTCTTTTTTCTCTCTTTCTTTTTCCCTTCCCAAAGTTTTGGTTAATGAAGACTCGAGCTCCTCATATTGTAGTTTTATGCGCATTTGGTCTTCAAAAAATATCTTTGGAGGCAAAGGTCCAAGCTGATATTTGTGTCCATCAATGATCAAAGTATAATGGTTCTTGAACCCATCATGTGTTACCCTTCGATCATATTGCCAATGTCTCCCCAATAACATATGACCAGCATACATAGGTACCACATCACACCAAACTTCATCCTTATATCTACCAATTGAAAAAGAAACTAACACTTGCCGATTTACCTTTACTACACCACTATCATTCAACCATTGTAACTTGTAAGGTTTTGGATGCTTGATAGTAGGTAATTTCAGTTTCTCCACAAGCAAGGTGCTTGCCATATTTATGCAACTTCCACTATCAACAATCACATTACACAACTTGTTAGCAATCAAACAATGAGTATGAAACAGATTTTCACATTGTTCACTATTTTAATCGTTTTTATTTTGCACACTAAGTGTGCGTTGAACAACTAGATTTTCACCTTTAGTATACTCTATATCACTAGCATCCTCTGGAATGTCATCATCATCCTCTTTCTCACTTTCAGATTCCATAATTCCATCTCTCATGATCATAACTCTCTTATTAGGACATTCACATGCCACATGTCCATGTCCAAGGCACTTAAAACACCTAATACCTCTAGTTTGATTAGGTAAATTCTCACTTTTACCTTTGCTGCCTAATTCATTTCTACCTTTAGTTTCATCAATTTTAGGCTTAACAATGGATTTATCATCCTTTTTACTCAAATTCGGTTTCCAAGAAGAAGAAGAACCCGAATAAGGTTTTGAATCATACCTTGTGCCTTTTCTTTTGAGTTGCCTCTCAATCTTCATAGCCACATTCACCATGTCCTCAATCTCCACATAATATTGCAACTCTACAAGATCAGTAATGTTCTTGTTTAATCCACTCAAGAATCAAGCCATAGTGGCCTCACGGTCTTCCTCCACATTAGCCCTTATCATGGCTATCTCCATCTCCTTGTGATACTCATCAATACTCATGGAATCTTGTGTCAAGGTTTGCAGCCGTTGATGCAAATCCCTACAGTAATAGCTAAGGACAAATCTCCTCCTCATAATTTGTTTCATCTCCAACCAAGTCTCCATGGGCCTTCCACCATTTCTACGCCTATCTTTACACAATTGATCCCACCAAATAATAGTATAATAAAAAAATTCAACAGCAGCTAATTTTACCTTTTTTTCTTCGGAGTAGTTGTGACATTCAAAGATCATTTTCACTTTTATGTCCACACCATCAAAACGTCCCCTCCTAGTTTGTCTCCTAGGATTAACATCTTGACCAATTAGAGTAACTTGGTCATTATCCACGTCATCGCTACTATCATATTCATCATTGATAAAGGTTGGTTGTCTCCCACGCCGTGATTCACCTTGCAATCTATTAATTGCATCATCATGCCTTTCTAGGTGATCTCTTACATCTCCTATCACTTTGAACATACGTTCAAATTGTTGCTGCATTGCTTGAACTACAAGATCATTTGAGGAAGAACTTGCTTTTTTATATTTAAACATGTATACAACTTGAAAAACAAAGTTAGAATAACCTCACCAACACTTCTTTACGTGTTTTACTCTAGATTTGAGTCACTCCACACGTTTCTCACACAATTTTTGGCTTTTCTCGATATTGATCTCACCACTCTTGCCTTTTACCTCTCTTGTTTTGTTATTTGAGTTCTTAGATTAACTAAGGTACCTAAACAAATAAATCAGATTATGACAATTCAAAAATAGTGAAATTGGGCTAGTTTAAAAGCAAACAAAAGGGTAGGCCAATTTAACGGTGTGTGTAATGAAGAAACTGAAACAAGAATTGAAATGAACAATGATAAAATTTTGCAATAATTCCTTGAATCCGGAATTTTTTTTTCAATTCTGATCTTTTTTTTTAACTTTTTTTTTTACCTTTGATTTTTGTTCCTTCTTTTTTCTTGACTTTTTTTTATCCTTTTTTTTACCTTTGATTTTCTCTCTTTTTTTTGACTTTTTTTTATCTTTCTTTTTTTTAATATATATATACTATAAAGTACGAAATTATAAAGAGGAATAGTAATAACACAAGAAGCACAACAATAAAGATGAAGTAAGAGCAACAATTATAGATATTGTGCAAAAAGAAGAAGAAGAAGAGAAAAGGGAAATCTAAAATATAGCAAATAAATGGATAAGCAAATCTCAAACTTGAGTCGAGCTCTGATACCAAATGATGGAAATCTTCAACTTAGCAACCATATACCCTGATAGCTAAAGAGCTATGATACATATAGAATGCAAATTGAACCCCTTCAACGAATTGAAACGATCGTTCAAGATTTAAGTTCAGGAAACTATTCTAATCACTTTATCAATGAGAATTTGATGAAGTAATTAGAACAGCACTTTGATTCCCTTAAAACGTCACAAACTAAGAAGCTTGATAAGTTGAAAGGAAAAACAAAGATTTTTGGGTTTTGAACGCCATAAGAAGAAAAGCTTGATAAGTTCCAAAGTTCATGCAGGAACTTAAAAACAAAACACTCACCGGTGTTGAAGTTTGAATATACTTCTAAATTCTCTATCTTACAAAGGAAATCAACCTTGTTTATATAGTACGAAGGCCAAGTACAAAGGGAATAAATCCATTAAATACATTAAATGACATTCATATTCCTAATGCATGAATGCAGATTACTCATGAATCTGCCTTGAATTGATTTGAATGATTATTCATGAATAAGTCCATAATTCTTAATATGGTCTAATATGGCTGAATGACCTTTATTCTTCAAAATAGGCTAAAAATTTATCCTTCTCTCAAGGTTGGACTTATTTGAATCAGGTTGACTATTTTAGGCTCTTCTTATATCCATAGAACCTTAACCAAGTTTTGACCAGCTTGCTCCTTCCAAATACCTTCCAATAAATAAGTTAAGGTTTCTTTCATCATTTTAGTTTTTGCTCTTGTTATTGGTCCTCCACGAATAGTTAAAGGGTCTTTGGCAGAATTATGATCAATTTGCTCATTCATATCATTCAGCTAAAGCGAGCTATATTAGTTTACCTTCTTTTGCACGATAGAATTCTCGACACATGTCCTCTAAGCGTAAGTCAATCTCTTGGATTTGCACTCGTATGCTATAGCATGTGGAATTCACCGATTGAACCTTTGATTCACATGTCACTAACTAGGAGTGATGATGTCTATTAACTTAATCATGAGATATCATGGAGCATCGTTCATAGGATGATCAGTCAATTGTGAGTGCTCTAGAGCAACATGGGTGTAGAGGGTGGGAGAGAGCTGGTGGATATTGAGGAGTTGGACTTGTCACAAGCTAAGCTAGTTGCGGAATAAGGGGATGACAAACTACATCATCTCTATTAATGTCTAGACCTGTTGGTTGAGACTTAGGATGACCTTCGCGAGAACTATCATATGGGTGTGAATTCTCAATAGAGAGAGACCAGAGTCATTGAATAATTATTGGTACTAAACGGGAGTCTATACAGAGGTTAAAGAATCAAATAAAGGAAACAAAGAAGGTAAGCCAGCTTAGGTAAAAGTATACTGTAGGTGAGAGGTGTGGCATCCCTAATAGACTACTCATTGAGAGTGTCAATGCGACAGTGCTCCTACGATATGTAAGCGCTCCTTTTAGCACTAAAATGCTAGAGAAAAAATTGATGGTGGAGAATTGTTGAAGCAGCTCGATTCAATTCTAGTTTAACCTGTGATAAGAGTTCCTTGGCCTATTTAACATGCTCTCGGTGTTCGTAGTGGGGTCCGACATGCACTCAAGACCAATCTCATGTTAGAATCCCCATTGTGATCAATGAATGCCTAAGTTAGGTTGAAAATGAGTTAAATAGAGTTTTAAGGTAAGAAAGGTCAAATCTTGATATCCATGCCCTATGTTATCTTTTATAGTCAATATGCATTTGGTCACCGATGATCGTAGGAAATATTTTATGTTATAAAAAATACTCTTCGAATATTTCATATTTGGGTGGTTGACATTGGGGTTTTTATCATTTTTAGTTATTGGGAACTCAGGTGGAAGTTTGTAATTATGAATATTCCTCCTATCATTATGAACATATATTTGATTTAAAATGTTTATATAATTATCCTTTTCTAATTTGTATGTCTAACTAAAATTCATGGGTGTTATCTGAGGATATATATATATATATATATATATATATATATATATATATGCATTTACAGACTTTATATGACAGCTATATTATATGAATATATCCAAATTTTACATTAAAAAAGTCTTTCTTAGTAACTTTTTCATCTAGCTCTGATTGACAAGATTAAGTAAATTCACATCCCACTCAATCTCCATAATGGCTATTAGATTTGGCCTAGTACTCCTATAGATAATGCTATTACCTCAAGTAGTGCTTAATACTTATATTTGTCATTGTCTTTATCATAAGGAGAATATGTGTCCTGGCTGGAAGATAAAAAATTTTGTATGAAAACTTCTTTGGAATTGTTTGAGTACTTCTCTCCTATCAGGTTTTGCATTCTTACCCAACTTGTTGTCTACTTTATATACTTAATTCTGACTCCCTTACACATTTTTTTTTTAATGTGTTTTGCTTAAGATTTTTGGCAATTTGTGAGCAACCAAATGGGCTACAAGTTTCAGTTTATTTTGGATTGGTATCAAGAATCTTGGTTATATGAAGGATAAGAACTTCACAAGAAGGATCATTGGTAATATGTTTTGGTTTCTGTGGCTTAATCGAAAATGATTGTCTATATCATAACTCTCAAAGTCACCAATCCTAGTATTGTGTAAAGTGGTTGCTCTGACTATTGACTTACGTGATTTCGAGCCAGACACAAAAGAGACCTTCCCAGGGAAGAAAAGTTTCTGACCCATTATAACTTTCAAAATTCGATTACATTATTGAACATGATAGGTCATTTCACCCTTATTTCTTTGATGTAAACACTGGGTACATGAGTAGAGACAAACTAGGTCATGTTGTAGCTTCTGGATGGGCAACTTCACAATCCCATAACAGCCATGACAGACACAGTGTGTCTGCCGATTCTGAATGCATTAACTATAGCAGAACAAGATGGCTTGAAGAATATATAGGTTCAATATGATATGATAAAAGTAACCAGTGGAGTTCCTTGGAGATAAAAAGTCTAGCGTTGCGTACATCTTATCTTTCACAAATAGATCCTTAATGTGTTTTGAGTCTTCTTTCTATTAACAAAAAATATTTCAGGTAACAATAAATGACCGTAGATTCTTAACCGAGGGATAGTTGATAATGTCTAAAAGAGGGTGTTTTTTATTGCCAAAATAATTTCGACTCTATATGGTGCTTTGTACGTAATATTGGTATAATGATAAGATTATTCTTTTATGATTTGAACGGTCAAAGTTTTATGCCCGTTACAAAATCATTAATTTGATTAATCTTTTTTAAGTCATTGAGTTTTTGGTTAAAACTAAAATGCATTCTTATTATGCAATTGTAGCTCATTATCATCAATACAAAAAGCAATAAACATAATGAAAAGATAAAACATAATAACAGACAGCTCTTATTTTTCTTATTGAATCTTATGGGCTCTCCATATTCCAATTACTTCAATTGTGCCATTTATGACCACATATACATTAATTTTCATTTAGATAAATAACACCACACGAATGCATAATATCATTATCAAAATCATGAACCCATTAAAGAAACACTAATCTATATGAAATTATAACTTTGCACGGAATACGAAGACAATGAGAATTTGTTTATGGATTTGTAATATGTCCAAATTGAGTTTTGAAACATAAATTGAACCATCAATCTCTTGACATTTAATAGTGATTATCGATTATTAAAAGGTCATTCTAATTATATATAAAGATCTTCGTCGATATCTTCCATCGCTTAACAAAATTATAAAGAGAGAAGAAGAGGAAAGATACATCACGAAACACTTTAAAATATCAATTAGATGGATTATGATCTTAAATATGCTCGATCTCATTTTCTCACTAATTAATTAAATTATCTATTTGGTTGTAACAATTTTTTTTATTCGGTTATTCCACGAGATCTTAATTTTCCGAATGAATCTCTCAATATTTAAAAAAATAAAAAAATATATATTAAATTTATAGATACAATTAATAGTAAATATCGGATGACTCCATCGTCGACTGAATGATGGATGTTGATTTGGTGCGTCGGCATTGGGAACATGTGAATCATGGGTGGTCGAGATGCAGGCTTTTCTTGACGGCCAGAAGATGGGTCGGTTCTCCATCAGCCTCAGAAAGGAGCACATTATTATTAGCCCCAAAATGATCATGAACTTTGCAAGTTCCCTCGAAACAACCCATTTTCTCTCGATTTGTCTATGATTTGATTGTGTTAAGATGTATGGGATTTCTGGCTAAGAGTATCATTATCAAACTCTTCTTTCCGGCCGACAAGAATGGAGTAAAGCTGTGTCCATTTCATCCATAAGAATCTCGTGGTATTGGATAATCGTTTTTTCGTATTATCTTCTTATTGAGTCACGTTTAACAATCATTGCAATTGGTGAGGATTCGATTGGACCACATTTCAATATCGGATGAAGGTCGGTCGGACCACATTCAAATCACCAAGTCAACAAGAATCGACCAACGATGCTTCCTCGAAATCCCCTTCATGATGAGTGTCCACGTGGCATGATCTCGTCCGTCGCTGCATCTGTTTACGTATCATATATATACACCACCCCCACCCACCATCTCTTCCTCGCTCGCTCTCTTTTACGGCCCATGGCGACGAGTGATGCCACCTCAAGCCCGGCCGGGCGGCTCGGCGTGCAGAGCATCGAGCAACCGCGATCCCTCGCTGCGTCGTGCTTCGGGCATTCGTCGGTCGCCGTCTCGGCCGGAGCCATGCAGGCAGGGGCGGGGGGCCGGGTGTCGAGGCCCCCACGGCGGCGGACGAGAACCTCCAGGAGAGCTCCCGTCATTTTGCTCAACACCGACGCCGCCAACTTCCGGGCGATGGTCCAACACTTCACCGGGCTATCGTCCGAGCCGTATTCTCCGGCCTATCAGCCCGGCGGCCGGTCAGCAATCAAGTTGGGTCCCAGCTTCCATGATCCCGTCCTCGAGACGATGACGGCGTACTCGGAGAAACGCTTCCAACCCCAGTGGCAACAACAGCAATATCCTGAGGCAATGTTTAGCCTTCACAGTAACAGCAACAGCGGTAGCGATGCGCTTCCTCAAGCGCTTAGGCACTCCGCCATGAATAGGGAGATGGCTGATGGCCTCTTGTTTGCCGGCATATCAAGCCAGATGACGATAAGGCCAACCTCCGTTAACACCAGGGTTGATGGTTACTTCTCATGAGAAGAAGGCAATGGATCGAGAAAGACAAGGTCAACTTATGCTTTGCTTCTTGAGGAAACGACGCGAGAGAGAGAGAGAGAGAAAGAGAGAGAGGGAGGAATTCACAATATCAATAAAACTATCACTTGACCTCCTACTATATGATCTAAATATTGTCCTTATTATTTAACCTCAAATCGTAAAGGCGAACAATATTTCTGAAAGATTTAACCGCATCTAATCAATGAAGCACAAAAAAAAAAAAAAAAACTCTGGTGAGCAAATTCTCTCTCTACTCGGAGTACTGATCCACCGACACCGAGACACCGCCGTCGACGACACGGTCGGCCTCCACCACCACCTTGTTGTTGCTCGTGCTGGTCACCGCATGCAGCGGAATGCTCTTCTTTCCATTCACGAACAGCGAGTACTGCACGTTCTTGATCCGGTCAGGGAACAGCAGAATCGGTGAGAAGTCGGCCACCCACTTGTCCGCCTTGCCGGCCACCGTCAGTTTAGCAGTCGTCGACTTCACCGACATGCCTCTCACGTTGTTGCGATCGATCACCACCTGGTCCACCTGGTTGAACGTGCCCTGCACCTCCACCACTGCCTTTGCGTTGCTGCTCCCCGAGAACATGTTGTCGACGATGGTTAGCCCCGAGATGACCCCGTTCACTGACTTGAGGACGACGTTGGCGTCGCCGAGGAAGAAGGCGTTCGTGACGTGGACCTGCACCGGGTCCTCGAGGACGATCCCGGTGTAATCCAAGTAGCAGTTGTCGATGCGAGTCTGGCTGTAGCCCGGCAGCTTCACGTAGATTCCGACGCCGCCAAAGGCGGTGGCCTTGTTGTAGCAGTGCACGCCGGTCAGGATGTTGGCCTGTCCGGAGAGGATGATCCCCGTGCCGGCGGAGAAGATTACAACGTCGGTGACGGCGTTGTCGTTGCCCGCAAGGTTGATGGCGGTGCCCGAGAAGCTCTTCTCGTCGGGGTCGCCGCCGACGGTGACGTGCTGGCCGAGGAAGGTGTTGGAGACGAAGGTCTCGTGGCCGCTCTTTACGTGGATGCCTTCGGTTCCGAAGTGGATGAAGAAGCAGTTGTCGACGCGGATGCGAGCCGAGTCGATCACGAGGAGGCCACCGCCGCGGTAGCCCGAGTCGAAGAGGATGTCGCGGAAGGTGATGTCCTCGTAGTAGAAGCCGCGCTTCTTATCAGCTTTGTCGGAGGACGGCGAATGCAACTCGATCAAATATCCATCGGTAGGAAACTTATCATCTGCCCGCAGAGTTCCACCACGGATCTGAATAAGAGATTTCAAGGTTGAGGAACTCATACAGTGCATGCACGGTGAACGTGATGGATTGAGAAGGAAGCATAGAGATAAAAAAGGCTTCGATTACCACAACATTTCCACCGCCGCTGGGCAAACGGATGGGCTTGCTGATCTTGTAGTTGCCACCTTGCAAGTCCACCACCGCGCCACCCAAGTCATTGATCCCCGGCAGCAACTCCTTGCCCTTCTGAGCCTGGAAGGCGGCATTGATAGTGTTCATGATGGCGTCGCTGCTGTCTGCAGCCCCGGTCGAGTCGGCTCCAAAAGAAATGGGGTTGAAAACCTTCGACACCTGCACACACAAGAGAGAGTCTCATTGCAACAACAGCGACAGGTAAAACATTACATCAAGTTCCTGAATCTTACTGCTTGATTGAGTGAAGGCCGAGAAGAAGCCCTCTCCTGGAACTTAGCATAGTGCTGCTGCAACGTGAGGCGCTGAGGGAGGGCAGCATCACTGCCATGAACGCAGCACCATAAGGCTAGGAGAAGCCACAGAGACTTGAAGGGCGCCATGTGAGATGGAGAGGTAGAACCTTTTGGCGTTTTGGTTAGCTCGAAGATGGAGATATAAATACGATTGAAAGTATCCTTTTGTGATAACTTGTTCAACAATTTTGGATTCTAAACTGATCCAACCACTCTGTTCCTAATGATCATTGGATCATTATGATCTTGTGACAGTCCAACAATTGTAATCTAGACTTGCAGTCTGCAATCTGCATTCTCTGTTCAATAGACGATAAAAAGAATGTGTGCAATAAGGCAGTGTTTGATGGAGAAATTTATGCCGGTGATTTGGGTGTTAAACCAATAAAAACTATGGAAATTAAAAGATGATAGGGAATTTATTGGCAACCAACATGGTTGTCACGTGGGGTCCAAGTCCAAGTTACCTTGATAAAAATTTAACAAAGATAATCACAATTCTTTTTCTTTTTCTTTATGGTAGGAAAAGTCATCACAAACTCTCTTTCTCTTCTTTTATGATAAAAAAGATAATCTCAAACTTCTTTCTCATCCTTTGAGGTATGAAAATAAATGACTTTTACTTGAACCTTCATTTATATATTTTGAATTACTAACTTGAGCATCGGAGGGACTCGATTGGGAAATTCCTTTCGACCTCAACCTTCATGTAGGTGGGACCTTGAAAGTATGGTTTTTCTATCCCAAAGATATTATGGACATTCTTATGTATACAGGTTTGAACTATGTCGCACGAACCAAGATATTAATAGTATTTTTTTCTAACATTTTGGTGCTAGAAAGAGGGGAACATCCGCTTGCCAATCCCTTTAATGAATGCTCTAATGAGAAAAGGCCTGCCTCTAAACCACAATACTTTTACTCAAGGGGGGCAATTGTCATTCTTATCAAATGTGAATGCATCTATCGATACAGATGCCAATGGGGCACTAATATCTATTGAATAACCCAGGCCTCTCACCCCTAGGGATGAACACAAGCCACTTACTAGTTCCTACTAAGATGTTCCTAGACCTTGCCCATCAGGTTCAAAAGCTCATGGGTATATAAGGTATTGCCTTGCTCTTGCCTCAACTAACCTAATAAGCGGCACTATTATCTCAACCATGGTCAATGCCCCAACCACCATTAACACCAGCACCAGCACCCATCAAAATCCCCTCAACTGATGCGATGCCAGCACCTCAGGATCGCCCAAGGTCCATTAGACTATCAAAAAAAGGAGCCCCTTATTCCTTAACAGTGGAATTCAATACATCGCCACACCATCACTTTATTGCACTCGAAATAGAGACTCAATCAATGAATTCAATGGATAACTCCCTAAAAGTTCGGTTGAGGCAAATGAACCAATTCATAGACGAGATATAATGGGAGTTCCAGTAGTTCAAAGGTTGAGGCAAATGAACCAATTCATAGACAAGATGTAATGGGAGTTCCAGTAGTCCAAGAGGGAGAATCTGATCAATCCTATCTCGGGTTGATCCTCATTCATCTAGAACATCAAAGATGAATTGATTCCAACAAACATCTGTCTCCTATCGCTAGAAACCTTCAACGATAGTATCGACCTAGTTGAACATATTGCCACCTCAGATGCTCTAATGTGTCGTATATTCCCAACGACATTGAGAGGCCTAACACAAGAGTGGTATACTCCCCTAAAGCTACTCTCGGTCGACTCGCAAAGGAGTTTGAGTTCTACTTCCTTGGAAATATATATCCAAAGCCCACAGTGGTAATGTTGCTCAAGCTCAAGCAAAGGGAGGAAAAGACACTCTCCAACTTCATTTCTCGGTTCACCAATAAGATCTGCAGCATATAAGAAGCTCATTCATCACTCATGATTCAGGCCTTCATGATCAAGCTCAGGTCCTCTCGCCTTTTCTGATCATTGGTAGAGAGGTCATTGGCAATCATACCCAAGATCTTCAAAAGAGCCAACCAATTCATAACTGTCGAGGTGATGGTCTCTAGTTGGCATAATGAGATGCATAAAAGGCTACGATCGGAGTGATCACTATAGGTCCCATCATCGAGGTCACCTCGATGAAAAAAACAAGATTGATCGGAGTTGCCTCACTCGAGACTTTAGTTGACCCCTCTTAATATGACGAGAACTAATGTCTTCTTATAAGTTAAAGGAAAAAAGAGTTTTGAAGGATCCTAAACCGATGAAGACACCATTAAAAGGAGAGACAGATCCTAATATTATTGCTTCCACCATGACTATAGTCATGACATGGAAGACTATCGTGATCTGAAGGAGCAAATCGAGGAGCTCATTCATCGGGGGCATCTCCGGAGATTCATCTAGAGACCATGAGAACCTTCACCTTGACCTCATGGCCTGATGAAGAGGTAGATTGACATTATTGTTGGGGGGGTCTACCTCAGGAGGAGACAACACCTCATGTCATAAATTCTACACCCGAACCACTATCAAGAAGCACACAATATTAGAAGATAACTCGAAAATAACCTTCAAAGATGAGGAGACGGAGTATCTCAACCCGAACTATAATGACATCCTAGTGGTCTTTGTAAGAATGATCAACACCCGAGTAAAGAGGGTCATGATTGAAATAGGTAGTTTCACTAACATGCTCTATTTTAATGTTTTTCAAAAACTTAAGCTCTTGACTAATGATTTCACTCCTATAACTTCTTTGTTGATATGGTTTACAAGCAACTCTATCTCCCCTCTCGGGACAATGAGCCTATATATCATATTTGATAATGAACTCTACTCCAAAATGGTGATGACCAAGTTTATAGTGGTTGATATCTCCTTGGCATATAATATAGTCATAAGTTGACCCACACGGTTAAGGGATGTGGTGTAGACCTATCACATGATGATGAATTTTTCAACAAGGATTAGTGTTAGAGAGCTGAGGAGCTATCTAAAGGAGTTTTGTTAGTACTATCTAACAACAGTCTCCTTATCAAAGAGGGCCCAACCCGAGGCACCACAGTTGGACCCTCGACATTTCGCTAGGCCCCTTCTATATCCATAGCCAATTGAACCACTAGTTGAGGAACATTTATGCAAGGCCCATCTTGATCAGGTCATCAAGGTCGGGTTAACACTCCCAAAAGAGAAGCAAATACAACTTATTGACTTTCTTAAGAAAAATGTCGAGGTGTTCATATAGTCATCAAGAAACATGTCAAGAATATATCTCGACGTGGCCCAACACTACCTAAACATCTTTGTTGAGTTCGACTAGTGAAGCAAAAGCTACTATGGGCAAATACCACCTAAACATTCGAAGTTCACTCCCAAATGCCAACACGTGATTAGCGATGAGGTGGACAAACTGCTATGGCAAGATTCATTATCAAAGTGTAGTACCTCTAATGGCTTGCTAATGCTATATTAATTAAAAAATTAATAAAAATTAAAGAATATATGTTGATTACATCGATCTCAACAAAGCATGCCCAAAGGATAGCTATCCTCTCACTCGAAATGATTAGTTAGTTAATGCTATCTTAGGTCATGAGCTCCTCTTCTTCATGGATACATTTTCGGGATATAACCAAATAAGGATGGAGCCTCATGATCAGGAACATACCTCCTTTATCATGGATTGAAACATATATTGTCATAAAATCATATCATTTGGATTAAAAAATATGAGAGACACATACCAAAGGGTGGTGAATAAAATATTTAATAATCAAATCAGAAGGAACGTTGAGGTGTGTGTGGATGATATAATAGTCAAAGCAGAATAACTGACTCGCATATGACAAACTTAGTTAAGACATTTTATTTTTTGAAGAGATAATATGTGCTTTAACCTATCTAAGTGTACTTATCAGAGAGGAACAGATGTAAATCTCAAAAAGGTCTATGCTATATTGGATATGCATCTACCTTAATCGATGAAAGAAGTGTAATAATTGATAGGGCAAATAGTGGTACTTAGTCGATTCCTATCCTAGTCTAGTGACAAGTGCGTGCCCTTCTTCCAAGTATTGAAAAATAAAAAAAGTTTCTTGTGGACCGAGAAGCGCTATGAGGCATTTGAAAAGTTGAAGCACCATCTCATCTAATTGCTACAGCACTCCTCCTCCATTCTAGGTGAAGCTCTCAACCTATCTAGCGACTACTGAATAATTTCAATATATTCTAGTCAAATACATTCTAAATCATTCAGCACATTTTAATTTTTAGATCAAAGAATATCAAAAATTTTAGATAACATATTTAAATCTAACAAAATTTTAATCCAAATAAGATTAAAGGTAAGTTGTAATACCAGAAAACATCATATATTTAATATATAAAACATGTAAATTTTTAACATATTTAAATCTAAAAATAAAAATTATAAGTAGGGATCAAAGAACATTATAAAAACTTTAATTGATAAATTTTAATATAATAATAAAATTTTTGACATTTAAAGAATTAACAAATATTTTCAAACTACAAAACTTAATCAAAATAAAAACTAAAATTTTTATTTTCAAGAAAGGTAGGGAAATCTACCTCTCGTTAGTAGGGTATAACTCCTCGTTCCTCTCTTTACTAGGCTCGGCTAAGTGAGGAACAAAGGAGAGAAATCCCTCCTCTTAAATAGAAGGAGGTGAGCCTCCATTAAAGGAAGTTTATTTTTATTTTTATATTTATTAAATATAAATTATTTATATTTAATATACCGATAAATATGACATCATTCTATTTGGAATGCTTAATAATTATTTCCTAATTCATATTAACAAACAAGAATATAGATTAAGATTTCCTAAATTATAATGGCAAGTAAGGAAAAAAAAAATTAATTCCTAACTTGATTATTTGATTTGATTACACTCTATTTCCTGAGTCGGCTCTTTAGGCATGTTGTCCCTTTGAGGGTGCAAGGTCCTCTTTATTAGGACTTTGTATTTCTTATTTAGTTGATCGTTGCTCCTATGACATCTAGATCAAGGCGGATCCAACTCTTCTACCGATGGCTTACAAGCAACTATCGAAACTGATCGAGACTCTACCATTCCTGACAAAGAGCCAAGCTCCTTCCTTTTCAGGGCATATAGATTCATGCCTATAGAGAATCAAAATCATAAAATTAAAGGTTAAAAAGGAAGATCAAGCAAAGCGAGGGAAAGTTCAAGTCATACCCTAAAGAGTCGAGCTGAGACCTATAGGAAAACCTTAGGCAAGATCTTATGCACAACAAAAGAATAGAAATCAAAATCCAAGATTTCCAAAAGAAAAAAGGTTCTTATCGTCGTATGAAGATTGGTGCGTGAAATAAAACACAAAAATGAAAATCACGCGTATCAAGGCAGATTTGTCACCTAGAGAGATCATATATCCTTACAAAATCTCAAATCTATAGAAGTAGATTAAGGATGTTAACTATTCTCATCTCTAATAGTGATCCATATGATAGATGTAGTGAAGACACTCTCATTGGCTCTTATTGGATCTTACCTGTTGGGTAATCTTGGGGGCAACATCACATTGCACAGCGAAAGAATAAAAAATAAAATCTTCAATTTTCCAAAGATTTATTCATTGTCATGTGAAGATTGGTGCGTGAAATAAAACACAAAAATGAAAATCACGCGTATCAAGGCAGATTTGTCACCTAGAGAGATCATATATCCTTACAAAATCTCAAATCTATAGAAGTAGATTAAGGATGTTAACTATTCTCATCTCTAATAGTGATCCATATGATAGATGTAGTGAAGACGCTCCTCAAAACTCCATGCCTGCTCTGAGGTGGAGAGGGGGAGGAGAATAGTAGAGGCAAGCAAAAGGCTCTAGCCTATGAACTACTGAATCCCTCCTATTTATATAGGTCCTTTATCATCTTAACCCTAATGAATCTAGCCCTATTGGGTATTGGATCTCCATCCAACTATCCAAGACTCATGGATTAATGAATCTCTATATAATAAACCTCCTCAAATTGCTGTACGATCTTCCTCTCCACGTGGACCACGTAATCAAGATGGGGCAGGCCCTTCTTATTGTCCACATGCCCCTAACTAGGCTACCGGCTGAGGAGGATAGAGAGGAAGAAGAATAGGAGGTGGCAGCAAAAAAATGTCTAGCCTCTACCCCTTTGGTTCTCTCCTATTTATAGAAGTCCTTGTCAGTTTAACTCTAATGGAGCTTGTGCTGTTAGGTATTGGTCTCCATCCAACTATCCAAGACTCATGGATTAATGAATCTCTATATAATAATCTCTCATTGGCTCTTATTGGATCTTACCTGTTGGGTAATCTTGGGGCAACATCACATTGCACAGCGAAAGAATAAAAAATAAAATCTTCAATTTTCCAAAGATTTATCATTGTCATGTGAAGATTGGTGCACAAAATCCCGTAAAAACAAAAAACTATATATAGTAAAGATTGTGTTACCTAGGGAGATTATATATCCATGAATCCCTACGGAACTCTAGGAGAGGGTGAGGAGTGCTGTTAGGTATTGGATCTCCATCCAACTATCCAAGACTCATGGATTAATGAATCTCTATATAATAATCTCTCATTGGCTCTTATTGGATCTTACCTGTTGGGTAATCTTGGGGGCAACATCACATTGCACAGCGAAAGAATAAAAAATAAAATCTTCAATTTTCCAAAGATTTATTCATTGTCATGTGAAGATTGGTGCACAAAATCCGTAAAACAAAAAACTATATATAGTAAAGATTGTGTTACCTAGGGAGATTATATATCCATGAATCCCTACGGAACTCTAGGAGAGGGTGAAGGAAGTCAAGCATCCTCCTCTTTAGCGGTGATCCACACAGTAGGGCTACGATGACGCTCCTCAAAACTCCATGCCTGCTCTGAGGTGGAGAGGGGGAGGAGAATAGTAGAGGCAAGCAAAAGGCTCTAGCCTATGAACTACTGAATCCCTCCTATTTATATAGGTCCTTTATCATCTTAACCCTAATGAATCTAGCCCTATTGGGTATTGGATCTCCATCCAACTATCCAAGACTCATGGATTAATGAATCTCTATATAATAATCTCTCATTGGCTCTTATTAGATCTCATCCATCTAATATCCCAGAGACTGTATACTAGGCATGGTGCTGTCAGACCCACACAGTTTCTACTCAAGTATAATTGGATTTTCTCGGAGAACTCTTTCTCTCTCAATCCGAATGACCCTGGTCAAGATTTATTTGAGCAAGAATACATGAGATATTCCTCTCATGACATCGAGAGTGGATGATCCTCTATCGACACTCAGTAGCCCTTGTAAGGTTGACTGTCACTCCCGATGGCTAACTATGCTAGATCTGGGACATCCAAACCTATAAGTCCAGTATCAAAGAGTGGATGACTCATACAAGACATCCTTTGTGTCTCAAGTGTAAGGACCAGATACACCATTAGGACTATGGAATTGTTGTTTGACAATAGCATCTATGTACCTAGATTAGGACAAGCCAAGTATCCTAAATGAACTCATTCTTCAATGATCACCTGTATTGTATCCCTAGTGTCCCATACGAGTAGCTATGAGACTAGCTGCATCCATTATATGGACGGATATAGAATACACCAGTCTGTTCAGTTATCTCGATGTCCCTCTCAAATAATCTATGATTGAGATTATTTAGGATATGTGTTTAGAGGTGAATCAATCTCATTATCGTGATCTCATCATGATCCAATTCTCATTGCACAAATCCAAGGACATCATTATATATATATATATATATATATATATATATATATATATATATATGCAACAAGCGAGATAAAGTGATAAATACAAAAAATCTAATAAGCAAAAAGACTACGTATCAAGTCACATATGCCATCACTCACATGATCGGCTTGTAGGGCACATATGACTAGCAATCTCTCACTTGACCTAAAGCTAATCATCTATGTGTTTGATCCCCATCAGACCCCTATGATGCTCAAAGATAATATGAGATAATGGTTTTGTCAGTGTATTTACAATATTATCTTCGGATGGAACTCTTTCCACTCATATATCTTCTCGGTTCACGATCTCTCTAATTAAGAGGAACCTCCTCATAACACTTCTAATGAGACCTGGATTCCTTTGCTTAAGCAATCGCCCCCATTGTTGTCGCAATATAAGGGAATCAGTTCCTCGTTGCTTAGCATGACTCCCGAATCCATGATGAACTTCTTCATCCAAACTCCCTCTTTTATTGCCTTTGCTGTAGCAATGTACTCCACGTCTATGGTTGAGTCAGCAGTAGTATATTGCTTGGAACTTTTTCTAGCATACTGCTCCTCCATTTAGGGTGTACACATACCCCAAATTTGACTTGCTATCATTAACATCGGGCTAAAAACTCGAGTCCATGTAGCCTTCATTCCTGAGGCTACTACCTCCATATACTAGTAAAAGATCCTTAGTCCTTCTTAAGTACTTAAGGATATACTTTACTGCTTTCCAGTGCTCCAAGCCTGGATCTGCCTGATACCTGCTCGTGATACTCAGAGCATGCACTATATCAGGCCTGGTACATAGTATGACATACATGATAGACCCTATCGCTACGACATAGGATATCCTATCTATGTTCGCTCTTTCTTCAGGAGTCTTTGGGGACATACTCCTAGAAAGTGATATCCCATGTCTCATCGGTATGAGACATCTCTTGAAATTTTTCATATCAAACTTTTTGACAATAGCATCTATGTACCTAGATTAGGACAAGCCAAGTATCCTCTTAGATCTATCTCTATAGACCTGAATCCCCAAGATATAAGATACTTTCCCTTGGTCATTCATGGAAAAGTGTCTAGATAACCAAGCCTTTACTGTGGATAACATTCTTATATTATTCCCAATCATCAAGATGTCATCCACATACAATACCAAGAAGGTGGTAGCGCTTCCACTTACTTTTCTATACACATAAGATTTATCTTCATTCTTAATGAAGTAATGAGATCTGATTGTTTCATCAAATCTTATGTTCCAACTTCCGGAAGCTTGCTTTAGTCCATAAATGGATATAAGCAACTTACATATCTTATTTGGGCAATCCTTGGACATGAATCCCTCGGGCTATATCATATATACCTCCTCCTCGAGGTTCCCATTAAGGAATGCAGTTTTCACGTCCATCTACCAGATCTCATAATCATAGTGTCTTGCAATAGCCAATAAAATTTGGATGGATTTTAGCATAACTATGGACGAGAAGGTTTCGTCGTAGTTAACACCTTGCCTTTGATGATACCCCGTAGCCACTAGTCTTGCTTTATAAGTCTCTATCTTTCCTCTACTCTGATCTTTTTCTTAAAGATCCACTTGCAATTGATGGGTACAATACCCTCAAGCGCATCAACTAGGTTCCAAACTTTGTTGGAGTATATAGAATCCATCTCAAATTCATGGCTTCTTGCCACTTCCCGGAGTCTATACTTATAATAGTCTCATCATAGGTCTGAGAATCAATATCCTTAACATTCTCTCCTCTAATATATCCCACATATCTCTCAAGAAGATGGGATACTTTGTCGAACTTATGTAAAGTTGGAACTTGTATGTTAGGTACCTGAATAGACTCGGGCTGTAGAGTGGTGCTTGAGCTAGGTTCTCCAACTTCGCTCAACTCTATCATGCTCCCACTGTCTCCGCCAAGAATGTGTTCCTTCTCAAGGAACACCACTCTCTTGGCTACAAAGACCTTTTGGTCCTTTTGGTATCCTACAAACTTGCATCGCTCCATCCTTGATTCCAACTTATCGATGTTGTATCTTTTAACGTAGGCAGGGTAGCCCTAAATCTTAACAACCTTAAGATCGGGCTTCTTCCCTTTCCATATCTTATGTGGTGTAGATACTACCGACTTAGTTAGAACTCTGTTCAGAAGGTAAGCTAGGGTCTCTATGGCATATCCCCAAGATAAGATGGGTAGGTCAGTGAAACTCATCATGGACCATACCATGTCTAACAGCATACGATTCCTCCTTTTAGATATGTTATTAAGCTGAGGTGTATAAAGAGGTGTCCATTGGGATAAAATCTCATAGTCCTTGAGGAACTAGGTAAACTCTGTATTTAAGTACTCACCTCCTCGATCTGATCGAAAAGTCTTAATACTCTTTCCAATCTGGTTCTACACTTCATTCTGATACTCTCTGAATTTTTTAAAGGCCTTGAACTTGTACTTCATTAAATATACAAGTCTATACATTAAGAAATCATTAGTAAATGTAATGAAGTAGGAGTAACCACTAATGACATAAGTTGATATGGGTCCATATACATCACTATGTATGAGTTCCAATAGCTCAGTGGCTCTTTCTCTAGTTCCACTAAATGGAGAGTTGGTCAGTTTTCCATGAATGTAAGGCTCACAAGTTACATATGACTCATAGTCGAATGGATCTAGATATCAATCCTTTAGCAACTTTTGAATCATTCGCTCATGGATATGATCTAGCTTACAATGCCACATGTATGCACTATTCACATTATCTCGTTTCCTCTTAGACACATTTATATTCATGATATGTAGAGTAGTGTTTAGCATAAATAAACCATTGTACAATGTTTCTCTCGTGATGATCTCATCATCTAATAATATTAAACAATCATTGTTCTCAAAAACTAATTTATATCCACTAACTATCAAACATGAAATGAAAATAATATTTTTAATAATAGAAGGAACAAAATAACATACATCAAATGTAATAATAGCTTCACCAAGCAGATGTAGGATGACCTCGCCAACAGCTACTATAACAACTTTTGCTCCATTGTCCATCTTGAGGTCCATCTCGCCTCCTGCTAATCTCCTAGGTTTTGTCAAAACCTGCAATGAATTACAAATATGATAAGCAGTACCGGTATTCAATACCTATGTGTTATCATAAGAGTCTGACGAATGAAGACTAATCATGAATGTACTTGAAGTTTCTTCAAGCTTTTGTTTTGCCCTCTCTGCAAGGTACTCTTTGTAGTTTCTCTTCCAGTGCTCACTTTTCTGTAATGGAAGCACTATCCTTTGTCCTTTGCTGGGTCTTTCTTAGCAACCTTTACTTTACCTAGTTTGCCCTTGCCCTTGCCCTTCTTAAGAGATTTTTTTGCTTTCCTTTTCTTTTTGGTTTTATTAGCGTAGAGAACTAGCTTCTCTTTCTTGATAGTGCTCTCTGCTTCCGTCAACATATTGAGGAGCTCTGGGAGAGTCACCTCAAACTTATTTATATTAAAATTCATTATGAACTATGAAAATGAATATAATAGGGACTGAAGTACAAAATCTACACAGGTTATCCTCTAGGACTATTCCTAGACCTGTGAGTTTCTCTATCTACTCAATCATCTTCAGGACATGGTTCTAAACTGGTGTCCCCTTAGTCATTTTATCATAGAAGAGGTTGTTGGATATCTCATATGAATCCTTCCCTATTCCTCAAATAGTTTGTGGACATGTAGGAGAATGGATTTGACATCCATCTTTTCATGTTGTCTCTATAACTCAGGAGTTATGGAGCCCAACATGTAACATTGAGCAAGAGTGGAGTTATCATTGTACTTTGTGTAGCGAGCGATCTCATCCTCGCTTGCCCCTTCCTCGGGCATAGGCATCACTATATCAAGGACATACGTGATTTTCTCCACCGTGAGAACAATTCTCAAGTTGCGGAGCCAATCCATATAATTTGGACCAGTGAGGTGGTTGACATCAAGTATGCTACGTAGGGGATTTGAAAGTGACATTTTCTGAAAATAAAGATGCAGTAGGAATGAATAACATGCAGATTTTGTAAAAAATAAATTATCAAGATATGGACTTCTATCTTAATATGCTTCCACTATTTTACTTACGAGTCACATGACACCCTCAACACATGAAACGGAAGTCTCCGGCAGACTTCTAGTGGGGATCTAGATCTAATCAGCGTCTGAGTGTAACCTCGAGAGATTCGACCAATTACACTAAGCTAAAAGGTAGGCAACTCTTGTCGATCACAACTCCTTGTGATTCTCGTCCTGTTCAACCTTCGAATAACCATGGTCTCGAGGGACTCGACTAACCATGATATTCGGTTAAGTCAACACCATTGTTACAAGATGAGTCTGATTCGATGATACTCTCGAGGGACTCGACTAAGCATACTATGTCCTCAGGTTACTAGTAACATCTCTATGTCGTAGGCAAGATAGCGAATCACAATATAGGTGAGTCTCGAGGGACTCGACCAACTCAACCTACACCGAGAAATGGTCCCTACCTATAACGATGGAAGGCCATGTGGGTCAATCAGTGTCTCACATTTACCGACTTAATATTGTCGAGAGAGGGGTTTCTTTGATTTGGTCTACATATTTAATATATATCTATATCACATGCAAATATATATACATATCTAGTAGGTGTATAAGTAATCACACATCATATGAGCAATCACACCAGATAATCATGGATCACAGTCTAATGTGATCAGGCCTGAGCCAGTGGGTCTAATCACTCACATCAAAATCTATGTGTGCAACGGTGCATCTTCATACTCTATGATTGTTCATCTCGTCCTTGTCGATACCATTGGCATCTTGATGCATCTCCATGCATCGCGATCGTCCATCTTGTGGGTCCCGCTATCGCATCTACGCTCCCGTTGCGCCTCCTCGTGTGATTACAACTTAATCATAGGCACGTAGGCTTGACAATAAACGAGAAATATAATGGAGGCTCGTAGGCCCCAATAAAAATAATCACAAGTACACATATCACACGGTCTATGATCATCCGTCCACACATCATACATCACATATATAAATCATCATTTAGGACTACTAGATAATAATAAAATAATAATCAATTAAACTTTTTAATTAATTAATTTTTTTTGAAATTAGGGACATGTAAGAAATTTTATAAATTATAAGGGGTATTTTCAAAATTTGGATAAAAGGACAAAAATAAAATTTCTTAAAATTTGAAGGGCAAAATTATCTTTTACTTAGAAACCCTAATGCCCATCTCCCTCTCCCCTGTTGTTGCCGCCGCCACCCTATCGGCGTCTACTTATGCGGCGGGGGCTGGAGCGCTGCCCCTACATGCGGGCGATGCTGCCCTTGTAGGTGGGCGCCCCTGTGGGTAGTGCTGCCCTCGCAGGTGGAGCTGCCCCGCCCGACGACCGCCCTTGCGGGCGATTCTGCCCGTGAGAGCAGCGCCCGTAGGCGCCGTTGCCCTATGGTGCCTCACCATATGGGTGCAATGGCCACAAGCGCCGCGGCCCCCAGGCTGCCAGTAGTAGCGCTAATGGGCTACCGGCCCTTGTAGGCTGCCGGCCGCCATCAAGCCTGATGCACATAGATGGCAGTGCTGCCCATAGATGGAAATGTTGCCATTTGCGAGGGTAGCAATAGTTGCTACCCTTTCTCGCTTTTGCGTCAACGATTTTGATGCTAAAAGCTTTTCCAAAACACAACACACGCAGTTCAAAACTAATCTTTCACACGAACAACTTAGCTTTGATACCACTATTCGACAATCTTGGGGGCGACAACATAAGCACAGCGAAAGAACAAAAAATAAAATCCCTAATTTTCTAAAGATTTGTTCGTCATTGTGTGAAGATTGGTGTGCAAAATCCGCAAAATAGAAAACTACGTATAGTAAAGATTATGTTACCTAGGGAGATCGTATATCCCTTAATCCCTATAGATATCTAGGTGAGGGTGAAGGAGGTCAAGCGCCCTCCTCTATAGTGGTGATCCACACAATAGGGCTACGATGATACTCCTCCAAAATCTAGGCCTGCTTTGAGGTGGAGAGAGTGAGGAGAATAGGAGAGGTAAGCAAAATGCTCTAGCCTATGAACCATTAAATCCCTCCTATTTATATAGGTCCCCCTGTCATCTTAACCCTAATGGATCTAGCCCTATTAGGTATTGGATCTCTATCCAACTACCTAAGCATCTTAGATTAGTGGATCTCTATCTAATAATCTCTCATAGGCTCTTATTAAATCTTATCCATAAGATCCAATAATTTAGGGGTTTGATATCCAATAAGATAGGGGCTCCAGTGGATATCTTATATTCGAACCTCTACTTATCGCAAAATGCCTACCATATGTGTGACCCTCTAGGCCCAATATCAGGCTAACTATGAGTCATATCTGTCAGAAGTCCTTTTGGCTTAATGAATTATTATCTTCATAATAATTCACTCGACTTATTGATTACAGACGTATTAGGCCACTATGCCGCAGTCCCTAGACGATATAGGAGAATCTAATCTATTGGACATGTTTGTCCTAAGTTACCATGTACCTATAGTCCCTCATCCATCTAATATCCCAGAGACCGTATGCCGGGCATGGTACTGTCAGATCTATACTGTTTCTACTCGAGTCTCACTCTAATTGGATTCTCCGGGAGAACTCTTTCTCTCTTAATCCGAATGACCCTGGCTAGGGATTTATTTGAGCAAGAACACATGAGATATTCCTCTCATGACATCAAGAGTGGATGATCATTTATCGACACTCAATAACCCTCGTAAAGTTGACTGCCACTCTCAATGACCAACTATGCTAGATCTGGGACATCCAAACCTATAAGTCCGGTATCAAAGAGTGGAGCACTCATATAGGACATCCTTGGTGTCTCAAGTCTAAGGACCAAATACACTATTGGGACTATGGAATCACTGTCTGATAATAAGTCATCATCAACCATCTAGCATTCCGTAAGTGGATCAATCAGGGAACACATTCCCCAACAATCACCTGTATTATATCCCTAGTGTCTCCACACGAGTAGCTATGAGACCAATTGTATCCATCATATAGATGGGTATATAACACATCAGTCTGTTTGGTTATCTCGATGTCCCTCTCGAGTAACCTATGACCGGGATTAATTAGAATATGTGTTTAGAGGTGAATCATGTTAGGATCGGAGCGACACTAAGAGGGGAGGGGGGTGAATTAGTGCAGCAGATTAAAACTTATAAGTTTGAAAATGATTTCGTAAATGCGTAGAGATTACGATTCGACAATGAATGACTTGATAAGAGTGGCTGGAGTAAAGTGAGAAGATGAAAACCAAAAGATTGCCGCTATGTAACTAATGATTTCAGAAAGGTAAATACTCACACATTCAAGGAACACACCAATTTAAAGTGGTTCAGTCAAATGACCTACATCCACTTGTGAAGCCTTCTTCGATGAGGCTCCTAACTTCCACTAGCAAATCACTTTGAAGGGGAAGGACCAAATATCCCTCTTACAACCTTTTACAAGTGGTTCACACTCTTTACAGATTTTCAAAGAGAAAGTGGGAGGTGAACACTTAAGCTATTGAAAACAAGATTTGCTAAAGACTTTGCTAAGGCTTTTTCTTAATCTCTAACTTGTCAAGAGGTTATCTTCTCTGTTGAGAAATGAGAGGTATTTATAGGCCCCAAGAGGATTCAAATTTGGTCTCCAAATTTTGAATTCCTTTAGGTTCCCGGAGCTGGCGGTGCCACTGCCTGTCAATGTCATATTGACTGTTTACAGGCGGTGCCACCGCTTGTTAGTGGCGGTGTCACCACTCGACCTTTCGGGTGCTGGGCGGTGCCACCGCCTAGACTATTTTAGCTCACTGGTTGGGCTCCAAACTTGGCCCAAACCAATCCAAACTCGGGCCCAATTGGCTCCTAATCGGGTTATAGGATTAACCCTTAATCCTAACTCTAATTATATGTAAACTATGAAATTAGGACATAGTCCTAAGCAAGTTTTTAACCGGCAATGTCAAGTTTCCTTCCGGCGGACTTCCGATACACCCTCGGATTTCTTCCGGTGGACTCCCAGCAGGCTCCCGGTCTTGTGGCGAGTTTAGCGAGTCTTTGGCAACTAACCGAACTTTCTCGGTGATCTCCACGAACCTCCGACGATCTCTCCAGTGGACTTCCGAAGACTTTGGCAAGTCCCCGATTTCTTTTCAGTTGGTTCCAGCAGCACTTCCGACGATTCTTCAGACTTTCGGTGAACTCTCGAACACCCATCGAACTTGACTCCGGTAGACTTGCTTTATATCTTCAAGCTATCATAGTTAATCCTGCACAAGTAAAGCAAAACTTCGATCTAGACAATTACTCCTAAGCAATTAATCAAGTTGTCCGGCATGTCATTGGTCCCTCAACGCTTCATCCGATTCTTCGGCGCATCGTCCTCTCTTGCGGCCTATTGCCCAATCGGCTAGTTGACTCCGCAACTCCGATATCCTAGGTGCAATACCTACTCTTCTTGGCTCGATGCCCAAATCTACGGCCCGAAGCCTTCTGTCGATACGTCGACCGATCCACCGGCCCGATGTCCAATTTTCTGACATGTTCCTCCGGCCCAACATGATTTTCCTGCTTTAATTGTCTCATCTTGATCGAAGCATCCTGCGTCACTCAAAATGCAGATTAAATCAAAAACACATATTAAGTGGTTTCATCATCAAAATATGAGATTCAATAATCTTCCCCTTTTTGATGATGACAACCACTTGATGACGGAGTTAACCTTAACTCCCGGAGTTTAAACAAACTCCCCCTATCAATATGCCATATTGATAGAACCTTGAATTCAAGCCGAATTCAAGTCATTGCAAATATTCATCATGAATATTTACAACACGTCATCATGCATAACATGATCATACTTCTCCCTCTTTATCACCAACAAAAAGGAGAAGTGTCACTTTCTATATGTTTGAGATATGAATTCAACTTATTGCATGAAAAACATAATATCAAGTTTTATTATCATGCAATTTGTAAGCTTGAAAATTTAACAAATGCTACATCATGCAAGCTAGCAAAAATTTAGCAAGTGCTATATCATATTAGAATATGCAAGCTATCAAGTTTTAGATATGCAAGATAGTAAGATAGCATGTCCTTCTTCACAACATTTTACAATATTTTAGAACATGCAAGCTAGCAGTTTTAAGATGTTCAAAAAGCAGCTCTTGCTTCTTGAAATATGCATGTTGCAAGCTATCAAATTTTACTTCTTTTGCAATGTACAAGTTTAGCATGTTTAGCATCTTGAGATAGCAACAGTTTGCATGTCTTTAGGCTACAAGCTAGTAATTTTTACGATATGCAAGTTTTACTACAACTAACAAAAATTTCGAAAGCAAATGCAAGATAGCTTTCTTGTGTAAGCTCATGATTCTTGCTTCCTATTGCAATGTGCAAGTTGCAAGTTTTGCTTCTTGAGATAGGCAAGATAATGATGTTCAAGAAGACAACTTTTGCTTCTTGAAATAAGCAAGTTAGCATTCTTTGTTGCTTAAGATAGGCAAGCTAGCAAACCAGTTTTTGCATCTTCTTGACTTGTGCAAGCTAGCTAATTTCTCCTTGAGATGATCCTTTACATCAATTCAAGATAACACACTAGCAACTCTTTCTCCCCCTTTTTCATTGTCAAAAAGAAAGGAAGACCCTTTATATCAATTTCTAAATCATGACAAAGGTAAGTATCAATCTTATTTGTGCATCATTATGTTTTTAAATTAAAATATACACAATTTCAAAACTTTACATTTGTATCCTTACTTCATGCATTATACAAATAAATTAATCACTATGGGCATATCATACATGATACATCATTTTGGTAACAAATCATAGCATTTATCAATATTTTGATTATGATACCAAGCATTCATCATTTAGAGCATTCATGATACATATTATATGCAATACATCACATATATCATCATAATAAAAAACATAAGTATTGCATGCATAATTCCAAATCATAAATATTTCAAATCAAGATGGTATTAATTTGTCAAATTGCATCCTACCATACATGATCAAAACTTCTTCCCATTTGTATTTCATACATAATTTCATTTCATCACATTAGGAATATCAAGAAGAATTAATTGGGTGATGAGATGAATATACGGAATTATATAAAAATCATATCATAAGTATTTCATGCATTCATATCATCACATGAAGGAATATAAAAAAAATTGGTGATGAGATATTACTTCATGAATACAATAAAATTCATATAGCATATCATGGTTTATTAGAATTAGTCTTCTTTTTGGTGAATAGCAAAAAGAATAGTAGGAGAGCAATATCTCAATTCATGCATATCAAATATTCAATCATCAAAATCATGATTCATCTAGAAAATTCTCCTCTTTAAATATTCAAAGAGAGATCTTAGGAGATCAGATAAGATATTTTCAAATAAAATTTTAAATCAAGAATTTTAAAAAAAGATATTCTCTTTAGTAAATCACAAAAGGAAACGTAGGAGAAAAAGATTTCAATTCATGCATAAGAATTCTTATGATTCATATTGAAAATTTTCTCAAAATGTAAGAGAATAAAGAGTAAGAAATCTTGATTCATAAAGGATTTCATGTTATAAATTTCAAGAGATCAAGATCATGATTTCGATAAAACCCATTAGATTCAAACCATCAAAATCAATTTCAAGGTTTACAAAATTCATAAATAGATACATGATTTTAAACCCAATAATATACTTTCCTTTTTATGTGATACGTTTTAAGTGGTTGATTTCATATAAGCATGCCTTTTTCATTTATGTCAAATAAAAACATGCATCAACATTTAGGAACGAAAAATGAATTTTGTCATGAAAACTATCAAGATCAACAAACCACAAAAATCATCATGTATAACTTTAAAATCTCATGCATAAAATCGTCAAGTCATGGTATCAAAATTTCAATATTTTCATTACAACTTTATACATCATTAAGTATACAATCGTCAAGCATATAAAATTTCTCAATTCATTATGAATCATAAAAAGAATTATGGTTCCAAAAAATCATGATTCATTTAGGATAGTAGATGCTAAAAAGAAACATTGAGGATAAAAGATCTTGATTTTTATAGGGTAAATCTCAAGTTATAAATTTCAAAAAATCAAGATAAAGCTCATTCAAATTTAAATCATCAAATCAAAATCATTTTCAAGATGATAAAATAGATTCATCAAAGTCAATAAGATAGAGAAAAAGAATTTTCAAGAAAAATACTCTTCTTTATTTAGTTGTTTCATACAAGCATGCCTTTGTCCTTTTTGTGCCATAATATATATATATATAATCGATATATAAATATCAAGAATTATTATGCATAATATCAAAATATAAACTCATTAATCATAACTTTAAATTAAACATGATTTTATATACTGAAAATCGAGAAATAACAATGGAAATCAATATGATACATATTATTACTTCTTAACCACATATAGCATGATTTTATAAGGCATTTTTATGAAGGTGAGAAGGGAATAATTCAAAGGTACAAAGATTTCAACCATCTCATAAATACATGAAAGATCAAGTCATGAATCCAAAATTCCATGAATCAAAATAATGAAAATGATCATCAAAGGTAATCTCATGTTATTCTAAGAAATCCATATCATGATTTTGATAAAACTTATTTCAAATTCAAATCATCAAAATTATCAAACTCTCAACCTTATTTTCAAGGGATTCAAAAAGACATAAATAATATAATTATATATATATAATCGATAATCCATAAATATCAAGAATTATTATGCATAATATCAAAATATAAACTCATAATCATAACTTTAAATTAAACTACATGATTTTATATACTGAAATCGAGAAATAACAATGGAAATCAATATGATACATATTATTACTTCTTAACCACATATAGCATGATTTTATAAGGCATTTTTATGAAGGTGAGAAGGGAATAATTCAAAGGTACAAAGATTTCAACCATCTCATAAATACATGAAAGATCAAGTCATGAATCCAAAATTCCATGAATCAAAATAATGAAAATGATCATCAAAGGTAATCTCATGTTATTCTAAGAAATCCATATCATGATTTTGATAAAACTTATTTCAAATTCAAATCATCAAAATTATCAAACTCTCAACCTTATTTCAAGGGATTCAAAAAGACATAAATAATTTTATTGATCTCTTAGTGAAAATCAATAAGATAAAGAAAAAGGAAGTTTTTCAAGAAAAATGCTTTCCTCCTTTTGTTTTAACTCATTGATTGATTTCATACATGCTTGTTCTTTTCTTTTATCCCAAATCCATGCATCATTCATTAACGCTGAAAAAGATCTTTTAAAAGATCACAAAGTTTGATAATCACAAAAATCATCATGCATCATTTCGAAAGAAAACTCATTAAGCATGATCATTATGTATAACTTCAAATCAAACATGATTTCATTTATTTTCAAAATATTGATAGGACATATAGAAATTATTAAACATAAAGCATATTTATCAATCATGGTTTCACTGAGCATAAGATATTTTTAACCAAAATAATTTTGTTATTTGTTGTAGTCATGCATTTTTCTTTCTAGGTGAATCTATCTTTTCATGCTTAGTTTTCCATACAAAAGCCATGCATCATCATTAAGCATGATATTAAACTTCTTAATATTTTTATAAAGACATCAAGCATGGTTTCAATCAAAATCAGAAATCATCAAGAGACACATTTTTTTCTTCTTAAGAAAAAACATACATATGATCATTAGATTTAAATCTAACATTTTATTCTATTAACATAAACATGTAATTTTTAAGAAAAATAATTATTCAAAAAAAGGAAAATGCATCATGGAAAACATCAAGTAATTTCAAAATAAATTAAGGGGGTTTTGATTATCTCATTGTTGAAAGTCGTTAAGGTATAGTTTGCCACCTTGCCTTTTTTGATTTTCTCCTCATCTTCGGAGGAGCTCAATTCATCCCAATTTTTGTTTTTCTTCTTGCGTTCAAAGCAAGTAGTTTCGTTCCTTTTGTTTTTTAATTTTTGTTTCATTTGTAGTTTAAGTTCACCATCACTTGATCTTATGCTCGAGTGGTCTTCATGTGTTCTATATCCCAAATCCTTCCTGTCCTTTGGAAAGTTATTCTCGAGTTCCCTTTTTGTCACATTTTTCATTTCGTAGGTCATTAAAGACCTAATAAGTTCTTCGAGAGGAAATGTTTTAAGGTCCTTGGCCTCTTGAATGGCCATAACTTTTTGATCCCAACTCTTTGGAAGGGATCTTAAAATTCTAGTTACTAGTTCAAAATTAGAAAAACCTTTACCAAGAGTTTTGAGTCCATTAATGACATCCGTGAATGGATCTAAGCAACCTGCACACCTTATCTGGGCAGTCCTTGGACACGAATCCCTCAAGTTATATCATATACACCTCCTCATTGAGGTTTCCATTGAGGAATGTAGTTTTCACATCCATCTGCCAGATCTCATAATCATAGTGTGCTGCAATAACCAATAGAATTTGGATGGATTTTAGCATTGCTACGGGTGAGAAGGTTTTGTCATAGTCAACACCTTGCATATGATGATACCCCTTAGCCACTAGCCTTTCTTTATAGGTCTCTACCTTTCCATCTACTCCGATCTTTTTCTTAAAGATCCACTTGCAACCGATGGGTACAATAACTTCGGGCGCATCAACTAGGTACCAAACCTTATTGGAGTACATAGAATCCATCTCAAAATTTATGGATTCTTGCTACTTCCCGGAGTCTATACTCATAATAGCCTCCTCATAGGTCTGAGGATCAATATCCTCAATATCTTCTCCTCTAATATGTCCCACATATCTCTCAGGAGGATGGGATACTTTACCGGACCTACGTAATATTGGAACTTGTGTGTTAGGTACATGAACAAACTCGGGCTGTGGAGTGGTGCTTGAGCTTGGTTCTCCAACCTCGCTCGACTCTATCATGCTCCTACTATCTCCGCCAAGAATGTCTTCCTTCTCAAAGAACACTGCTCTCTTGGCTACAAGACCTTTTGGTCCTCAAGATGATAGAAATAATACTCACAAGTTTCCTTGGGGTATCTCACGAACTTACATCGCTCTGTCCTCGATTCTAACTTATCGGGGTATGTCTTTTAACGTGGGTAGGGTAGCCCCAAATCTTAACAACTTTAAGATCGAGCTTTTTCCCTTTTCATATCTCATATGGTGTAGACACTACGACTTAGTTGGAACTCTGTTTAGAAGGTACATCTGCCAGATCTCATAATCATAGTGTGCTGCAATAACCAATAGAATTTGGATGGATTTTAGCATTGCTACGGGTGAGAAGGTTTTGTCATAGTCAACACCTTGCATATGATGATACCCCTTAGCCACTAGCCTTTCTTTATAGGTCTCTACCTTTCCATCTACTCCGATCTTTTCTTAAAGATCCACTTGCAACCGATGGGTACAATAACTTCGGGCGCATCAACTAGGTACCAAACCTTATTGGAGTACATAGAATCCATCTCAAAATTTATGGATTCTTGCTACTTCCCGGAGTCTATACTCATAATAGCCTCCTCATAGGTCTGAGGATCAATATCCTCAATATCTTCTCCTCTAATATGTCCCACATATCTCTCAGGAGGATGGGATACTTTACCGGACCTACGTAATATTGGAACTTGTGTGTTAGGTACATGAACAAACTCGGGCTGTGGAGTGGTGCTTGAGCTTGGTTCTCCAACCTCGCTCGACTCTATCATGCTCCTACTATCTCCGCCAAGAATGTCTTCCTTCTCAAAGAACACTGCTCTCTTGGCTACAAAGACCTTTTGGTCCTCAAGATGATAGAAATAATACTCACAAGTTTCCTTGGGGTATCTCACGAACTTACATCGCTCTGTCCTCGATTCTAACTTATCGGGGTTATGTCTTTTAACGTGGGTAGGGTAGCCCCAAATCTTAACAACTTTAAGATCGAGCTTTTTCCCTTTTCATATCTCATATGGTGTAGACACTACCGACTTAGTTGGAACTCTGTTTAGAAGGTAAGCTGCGGTCTCTAGGGCATATCCCCATAATGAGATGGGTAGGTCAACGAAACTCATCATGGATCGTACCATATCTAACAGCATACGATTTATCCTTTCAGACACACCATTGAGTTGAGGTGTATAAGGAGGTGTCCATTGGGATAATATCCCATAGTCTTTGAGGAATTGAGTAAACTCTATACTTAAGTACTCATCTCCTCGATCTGATCAAAGAGTTTTGATACTCTTTCTAGTCTGGTTCTCCACCTCATTCTTATACTCTCTGAATTTCTCAAAAGCCTCGGATTTGTACTTTATTAAGTACGCATATCCATACCTTGAGAAATCATCAGTAAAGGTAATGAAGTAGGAGTAACCACAAATGGCATGAGTTGACAAGGGTCCACATACATCACTATGTATGAGTTCCAACAGCTCAGTGGCTCTTTCTCCAGTTCCACTAAATGGAGAGTTGGTCAGTTTTCCACGAAGGCAAGGCTCGCAAGTTGCATATGACTCAAAGTCAAATGGATCTAGATATCTATCATTTAGCAACTTTTGAATCCTTTCTTCATGGATGTGACCTAGCCTACAATGTCACAGGTATGCACTGTTCATCTCATCTCATTTCCTCTTGGATACACTTACATTCATGATATATGGAGTAGTGTCTAGCATAAATAAACCATTATGCAATGTTCCTTTCATGATGATCTCATCATCTAATAATATCGAACAATCATTGTTCTCAAAAACTAATTTACATCCACTAACTGTCAAACATGAAATGGAGATAATATTTTTTATAATAGAAGGAACAAAATAACATACATCTAATGCAATAAAAGCTCCACCAGGCAGATATAGGGTGACCTCGCCAACGACTACTATAGCAACTTTTGCTCTATTGCCCATCTTGAGGTCCATCTCGCCTCTCTCTAGTCTCCTAGGCCTTGCCAGAACCTGCAACAAATTGCATATATGATAAGCACTACCAGTATCCAATACCCATGTGTTATCATAAGAGTTTGACAAATGGAGATTGATCATGAATGTACCTGAAGCTTCACCAAGCTTCTGTTTCGCCTTTTCTGCAAGGTACTCTTTGTAGTTCCTCTTCTAGTGCCCATCTTTGCCATAGTGGAAGCACTGGCCTTTGTCCTTTGCTGGATCTTTCTTAGCAACCTTTGCTTTTCCTAGTTTGCCCTTGCCCTTTCCCTTCTTAAGGGACTTTTCTGCTTTCCTTTTCTTTCTGGTCTCACTAGTGTAGAGAACTGGCTTCTCTTTCCTAATAGTACTCTCTGCCTCCCTAAATATATTGAGGAGCTTTGAGAGAGTCACCTCAAGCTTGTTCATATTAAAATTCATTATGAACTGTGAAAAGGAATCTGGTAGGGACTGAAGCACAATTTCCACACACAAGTTATCCTCTAGGACCATTTCTAGACTGTGAGTTTCTCCATCTACTCAATCATCTTTAGAACATGGTTCTGAACTGATGTCCCCTTAGTCATCCTAGTGCAGAAGAGACTCTTAGATATCTCATATTACTAAGTCCTTCCCTATTCCTCAAACAATTTATGAACATGTAGGAGAATGGATCTAGCATCCATCTTTTCATGTTGTCTCTGTAACTCAGGAGTTATAGAGCCCAACATATAGCACTGAGCAAGAGTGGAGTCATCAATGTACTTCACGTAGCGAGCGATCTCATCCTCGCTTACCCCTTCCTCGAGCGTAGGCATTACTGTATCAAGGACGTATGCAATTTTCTCCACCGTGAGAATAATTCTCAAGTTCCGGAGCCAATCCATATAATTTAGACCAGTGAGGCAGTTGACATCAAGTATGCCACGTAAGGGATTTAAAAGCGACATTTTCTGAAAATAAAGATGCAGTAGAAATGAATAACATGCAGATTTTGCAAGAAATAAACTATCAAGATATAAACTTCTATCTTAATATGCTCCCACTATTTTACTAGCGAGTCATGCGATACCCTCAACACGTGAAACAAAAGTCTCCGATAGACTTCTAGTGGGGATCAGGATCCAATCAGCGTCTTAGTATAACCTCGAGGGACTCGACCAATCAGACTAAGCCCAAAAGGTAGGCAACTCTTGCCGATCACAACTCAACTCTTGCCCAAAAGGTCTCGAGGGACTTAACCAACCATGATGTTCGGTTAAGTCAACACCTTCGTTACAAGACGAGTCTGATTTAATGATGTACCCTCGAGGGACTCGACCAAGCATACTATGCCCTTAGGTCACCGGTGACATCTCTATGTCATAGATAAGATAGTGAATCGCGATATAGGTGAGTCTCAACTCAAGAGACTCGACCAACTCAACCTACACCGGGAATCGGTTCCTACCTATAATGATGGAAGGCCACGTTGGTCAATCTAATTGTCTCACGTTTACCGACTTAATATTATCGAGAGAGAGAGGTTTCTATGATTTGGTCTCTTAATATGACATGTCACACATATACATATTTAATATATATCTACATCGCATGCAAATATATATACATATCTAGTAGGTATGTAAGCAATCACACATCACATGAGTAATCACACCAGATGATCATGAACCACAGCCTAATATGATCAGGCCCGAGTCAGTAGGCCTAATCACTCACATCAAAATCTATGTGCTTAACGGTGCATCTTCATGCCCTGTGATCGTCCATCTCATCCTCGTCGGTTCCATCGACATCTCGATGCATCTCCATGCATCGCAATCGTCCGTCTTGAGGGTCCCGTTATTGCATCCACGCTCTCGCTACGCATTCTCGTATGATTACAACTTAATCATAGGCATGTAGGCCCGACAATAAATGAGAAATATAATGGAGGCTCGCAAACCCCAATAATAATAATCACAAGTACACACATCACACGATCTATTATCATCCGTCCACACATCATACATCACATGTATAAATCATTGTCATGTAAGACTACTAGATAATAATGAAAATAATAATCAACTAAAACTTTTAATTAATTAATATTTTTTGAAATCAAAGATATGTAGGGAATTTTCTGAGGCGCATTTTCATAATTTGGTCAAAGGATAAAAACTAAAAATTTTCAAATTCTGTGGGGCAAAACTATCTTTTGCCCAAAACCCTAAGCCCCTCTCTCTTGCTGCTGCTGCTACCGCCGCCGCCACCCTGCCAGCGACGGTTGTGCGGCGGAGGGTGGGGCGTTGCCCTCGCTTGCGGGCAGCACGCCTGTTGGCAACGTTGCCCCTGCAGGTGAGCGCCCCCGCGGGCGGTTCTACCCTCGGAGCAGCGCTCGCAAGCGGTGCTGCCCCGCCGGGCGGCTGCCCCTGCTAGGGGGTTTTGCCCGCGGGAGCAGCGACCGCAGGCGCCGTTGCCCTGCGGGAGAAGCGGCCGCATGCGTTGCTACCCTGTGGCGCCCCGCCCTTGCCCGCAGGCGCAGCGGCCGCAGGCGCCTCAAACCATGGCGACTTTGCTTGCGGGTGCAGCAGCCGCAGGCGCCCTTGCCCGCAGGCGCCGTTGCCCTGCGGGAGAAGCGGCCGCATGCGTTGCTACCCTGTGGCGCCCTTGCCCGCAGGCGCAGCGGCCGCAGGCGCCTCAAACCATGGCGACTTTGCTTGCGGGTGCAGCAGCCG
Organism: Musa balbisiana; assembly: GCA_004837865.1. Taxonomy (NCBI): domain Eukaryota; kingdom Viridiplantae; phylum Streptophyta; class Magnoliopsida; order Zingiberales; family Musaceae; genus Musa; species Musa balbisiana. The sequence continues at coordinate 17,363,729 of CM017189.1, forward strand.
CAGGCGCCGTTGCCCTGCGGGAGAAGCGGCCGCATGCGTTGCTACCCTGTGGCGCCCTTGCCCGCAGGCGCCGTTGCCCTGCGGGAGAAGCGGCCGCATGCGTTGCTACCCTGTGGCGCCCTTGCCCGCAGGCGCCGTTGCCCTGCGGGAGAAGCGGCCGCATGCGTTGCTACCCTGTGGCGCCCTTGCCCGCAGGCGCAGCGGCCGCAGGCGCCTCAAACCATGGCGACTTTGCTTGCGGGTGCAGCAGCCGCAGGCGCCGTTGCCCTGCGGGAGAAGCGGCCGCATGCGTTGCTACCCTGTGGCGCCCTTGCCCGCAGGCGCCGTTGCCCTGCGGGAGAAGCGGCCGCATGCGTTGCTACCCTGTGGCGCCCTTGCCCGCAGGCGCCGTTGCCCTGCGGGAGAAGCGGCCGCATGCGTTGCTACCCTGTGGCGCCCTTGCCCGCAGGCGCCGTTGCCCTGCGGGAGAAGCGGCCGCATGCGTTGCTACCCTGTGGCGCCCTTGCCCGCAGGCGCCGTTGCCCTGCGGGAGAAGCGGCCGCATGCGTTGCTACCCTGTGGCGCCCTTGCCCGCAGGCGCAGCGGCCGCAGGCGCCTCAAACCATGGCGACTTTGCTTGCGGGTGCAGCAGCCGCAGGCGCCGCCATTGAGCGCGGGTGCAATGCCCGCGCGTAGGTGGCCGCCATGCCCGCACGTCGCCGGCCTTGCAACTGCCGCTGCAGGCGTCCTGCCTGAACGCAGATGGCAGCGCGTGCAGTGCCCGCGCGCAGGTGGCTGTTGTGCCCGCACGCTGTCGGCCTTGTGGCTACCGCTGCACGCGGCCTGCCTGCATGTAGATGGCAACGCTACCATCTGCAACGATAGCAAGGGCAGCAATAATTGTTGCCTTTTTCGCTTTTGCGTGAATGATTTTGACGTCAAAATTCTTCCTAAACATAATATACATAATTCAAAAACCAATCATTCGCACGAACAACCTAGCTTTGATACCACTATTGGGAAATCTTAGGGGCGACATCACATGCGCTGTGGAAGAACAAGAAAAACAAAATCTCCAATTTCCCTAAAAGATGTTTGTCGTCATGTGAAGATTGATGCGCAAAATTCGTAAAACAAACTGCATATATAATAGATTGTGTTACCTAGAGAGATCGATATCCCTGTTTCTTTACAGATCTCTAGAAGAGGGTGAAGGAGGTCAAGCGTCCTCCTCTCTAGCGGTGATCCACATAGCAGGGCTGCGACGACGCTCCTCAAAACTCCAGGCCTGCTTTGAGGTAGAGAGGAGGAGGAGAATAGGAGATGCAAACAAAGGCTCTAGCATATGAGACTCTGAATCCCTCATATTTATAGAGGCCCCCAGTCAAACCCTAATGGATCCTCCCCTAGTCGGTATTGGATCTGCATCCAATTACCCAAGCCTTTTAGATTAGTGGATCTCTATCCAATAATCTCTCATGGGCTCTTATTGGATCTCGTCCATGGGATCCAATAATTCAGGGGTTTATTGGATATCCAATAAGATAGGGGCTCCGGTGGTTATCTCATATCTGAACCTCTACTCATCACAATGCCTACCATATGTGTGTGACCCTCTAGGCCCAATATCGAGCTGGCCGTGAGTTATAGTTGTTAGAACTCCTTCTAGCTCAGTGAATTATTATATATGTAATAATTCACTCGACTCATCGACTACGGACGTACTAGGCCACTACGCCGTAGTCCCCAGACGATACAAGGGAATCCAATCTATTGGACCTGTCTGTCCTCAATTACCATGTACCTATAGTCTCTCATCTATCTAATATCCTAGAGACCCTATATCGGGCATGGTCCTGTCAGACCATATGGTTTCTTCTCGAGTCTCGCTCTAATCGTATTCTCCCGGAAAACTCTTTCTCTCTCAACCTGAATGACCCTGGCCAGGGATTTGTTTGAGCAAGAACACATGGGATATTCCTCTTATGACACCGAGAGTGGATGATCCTCTATCGACACTCAATAGCCCTCGTAAGGTCGACTGCCACTCCCAATGACTAGCTGTACTAGATCTGGGACATCCAAACCTATAAGTCTGGTATCAAAGAGTGGAGCACTCATACAAGACATCCTTGGTGTCTCAAGTCTAAGGACCAGATACACCACTAGGACTACGGAATCGCTGTCTAAAAAAAAGGCATCATTAACCATCCAGCATTCCGTAAGCGGATCAATCGGTGAACTCATTCTTCAATGAGAACCTGTACTGTATCCCTAGTGACCCCACACGAGTAGCTATGAGACCAACTACATCCATCATATGGATAGGTATACAGCACACCAGTCTGTCCGGTTATCACGATGTCCATCTCGAGTAACCTATGACCGAGATTATTTAGGATTTATGTTTAAAGGTGAATCGGTCTCATTATCGTGATCTCATCACGATCCAATTCCCATTGCATGGATCCAAGGACATCACAATATATATATATATATATATATATATATATATATATATATATATATATATATATATATATATATATATATATATATATATATATATATATATATATATATATATGCAATAGACAATATAAAGTGATAAATGCCAAAAGATAATAAGCAAAAAAGATTCCGTATCAAGTCACACGTGCCATCACTCACGTGATTGGTTTATTGGGCACCTATGACTAATACAAGGCTCATCTTCGTTCTTAACGAAGTCATAAAATCTGATTACCTCATCAAATCTTATGTTCCAACTTCGAGAAGCTTGTTTTAGTCCATAAATGGATCTCAATAACCTGCACACTTTATCTAGGCAGTCCTTGGACATGAATTCCTCGTGTTGTATCATATACACCTTCTCTTCGAGGTTCCCATGGAGGAATGTAGTTTTTACATCCATCTTCCAGATCTCATAATCATAATGTACTGCAATAGCCAATAGAATTCGGATCTAGCATTGCTACGAGTGAGAATGTTTCGTCATAGTCAACACCTTGCCTTTGACGATACCCATTAGCCACTAGTATTGCTTTATAGGTCTCTACCTTTCATGTACTCTGATCTTTTTCTTGAAGATCTACTTGTAACCGATGGGTACAATACTCTCAGGTGTATCAATTAAGTTCCAAACCTTGTTGGAGTACATAGAATCCATCTTAGAATTCATGGCTTCTTGCCACTTCCCAGAGTCTATACTCATAATAACCTCCTCGTAGGTCTAAGGATCAATATCCTCAACATCCTCTCCTCTAATATGTCTCACGTATCTCTCAAGAGGATGGGATACTCTACCAGATCTACATAAAGTTGGAACTTGTGTATTAGGTACTTTAACAAACTCGGGCTGTAAAGTGGTGCTTGAGCTAGGTTCTCCAACCTCACTCAACTCTATCATGCTCCCACTATCTTTGCACCACTTTCTTAGCTACAAAGACCTTTTAGTCCTAGAGATGATAGAAATAATACCCACAAGTTTCCTTGGGGTATCCCATAAACTTGCATTGCTCCGTCCTTGATTCTAACTTATTGGGGTTGTGTCTTTTAACGTGGGCAGGGCAGCCCCAAATCTTAACAACCTTGAGATCGGACTTCTTCCCTTTCCATATCTCATATGGTGTAGACACTACCGACTTAGTTAGTACTCTGTTCAGAAGATAAGCTGCGGTCTCTATGGCATATCCCCAAAATGAGATGGGGTGTATAAGGATGTGTCCATTGGGATAGAATCTCATGGTCCATGAGGAACTAGATGAACTCTGTACTTAAGTACTCACCTCCTCGATCTGATTGAAGAGTCTTGATACTTTTTCCAGTCTGGTTCTCCACTTCATTATTATACTCTCTGAATTTCTCAAAGGCCTCGGACTTGTATTTCATTAAGTACATATGTCCATACCTTGAGAAATTATCAGTAGAGGTAATGAAGTAGGAGTAACCACCAATAACATGAGTTGATATAGGTCCATATACATCACTATGTATGAGTTCCAATAGCTCAGTAGCTCTTTCTCCAATTCCACTAAATGGAGAATTGGACAGTTTTCCATAAAGGCAAGGCTCGCAAGTTGCATATGACTCATAGTCGAATGGATCTAGATATCCATCCTTTAGCAACTTTTGGATCATTCTCTCATGGATATGACCTAGCCTATAATGCCACAGGTATGCATTGTTCACCTCATCTCATTTCCTTTTGGACAAACCTACATTCATGATATGTGGAGTAGTATCTAGCATAAATAAATCATTATGAAATATTCCTCTCACCAATCTCCTCGGCTTTGTCAAAATCTACGACAAATTACAGATGTGATAAGTAATACTGGTATCCAATACCAATACAGTATCACAAAAATCTGACAATTGAAGATTGATCATAAATGTACCTGAAGCTTTTCTAAGCTTCTATTTCACCCTCTCTGCAAGGTACTCTTTACTGCTCCTCTTCTAGTGCCCATCTTTGCCATAGTGGAAGCACTGACTTTTGTCTTTTATCTGATCTTTCTTAGCAACCTTTGCTTTACTTGGTCTGCCCTTACCCTAGCCCTTCTTAAGGGACTTTTCTGCTTTCCTTTTTTTCTGGTCTCACCAGTGTAGAGAATTGGCTTCTCCTTTTTTATAGTACTCTTTGCCTCCCTCAACATATTGAGGAGCTTTGGGAGAGTCACCTCAAGCTTGTTCATCTTAAAATTCATTATGAACTGTGAAAAAGAATCTGGTAGGGACTGAAGCACAATGTCCACACACAAGTTATCCTCTAGGACCATTCCTAGACCTTTGAGTTTCTCTATCCACTCAATCATCTTTAGGATATGGATCTGAACCGGTATCCCCTAAGTCATCCTAGTGCGAAAGAGGCTCTTGGATATCTCATATCGCTGAGTCTTTCCCTATTCCTCAAACAGTTTGCGGACATGTAGGAGAATGGATCTGGCAACCATCTTTTCATGTTGTCTCTATAACTCAGGAGTCATAGAGCCCAACATGTAACACTGAGCAAGAGTGGAGTCATCAATATGCTTCACGTAGTGAGCGATCTCATCCTTGCTTGCCCCTTCCTCAAGCGTAGGCATTACTATATCAAGGACATATGTGATTTTCTCCGCCGTGAGAACAATTCTTAAGTTGTAGAGCCAATTTGTATAATTTGGACCAGTGAGGCGGTTCACATCAAGTATGCCACGTAAGGGATTTGAAAGCGACATTTTGTCAAAATAAAGATGTAGTAGGAATGAATATCATACAGATTTTGTAAAAACTAAATAATCAAGATATAGACTTCTATCTTAATCTGCTCCCACTGTTTTACTGGCAAGTCACGCGACACCCTCAGCACGTGAAACGGAAGTCTCCAACAGACTTCTAGTGGGGATCAAGATCTAATCAGTGTCTTAGTATAACATCGAGGGACTCAACCAATCACACTTAGCTTGAAAGGTAGGTAACTCTTGCCGATCATAACTCCTTATGATTCTTGTCCTGTTCGGTCTCCGAATCACTATGGTCTTGTGGAACTCGACCAACTATGATGTTCGGTTAAGTCAATACCATCGTTACAAGATAAGTCTAATTCAATGATATACCCTCGAGGGACTCGACCAAGCATACCATGTCCTTAGGTCACTGGTGATATCTTTATATCGTATGCAAGATAACGAATCGCAATATAAGTGAGTTTCTAGGGACTTGACTAACTCAACTTACATTGGGAATCGATCCCTACCTATAATGATGGAAGGCCACATGGGTCAATCTAATTGTCTCATATTTACCGACTTAATATTATCGAGAGAGAGGTTTCTTTAATTTGGTCTCCTAATATGACATGTCACATATATACATATTTAATATATATCTCCATCGCATGCAAATATATATATATATATATACATATCTAGTAAGTGTATAAACAATCACATCAAATGAGCAATTATACTAGATAATCATGGACCACAACCTAATATGATTAGGCCCGAGCTAGTGGGCCTAATCACTCACATTAAGATCTATATATGCAGCGGTGCATCTCCATGTCTTGTGATCATCCATATCGTTCTCGTCGGCATCTCGACGCATCTCCATGCATCGCGATCGTCCGTCTCGTGGGTCCCACTATTACACCCATGCTCCCGCTGCGCCTCCTCATTTGATTACAACTTAATCATAGACACGCAAGCCCGACAATAAACGAGAAATATAATGGAGGCTCGCAGGCCCCAATAATAATAATCACAAGTACATACATCACACGGTCCATGATTATCCGTCCACATATCATACATCACATATATAAATAATCATCATGTAGGACTACTAGATAATAATAAAAATAATAATCAATTAAATCATTTAATTAATTAATATTTATTTAATTCAGGGATATGTAGAAAATTTTCTAAATTCTAAGGTGTATTTTCATAATTTGGACAAAGGATAGAATTAGAATTTCTCAAATTTTGAAGGGCAAAACTGTCATAACCACCACCATCGCCACCTTGTCGGCAGTAGGCTATGTGGCGGAGGGCGAGGCTGCTACCCCTGCTTGCAGGCGGCACGCCCACTAGCGGTGCTGCCCATGTAGGTGGGCGCCTCTACGAGTGGCACTACCCCCCACGAGCGTTGTGCCAGCGGGTGCAGTGCCCACAGGCGCCCTTGTGGGTGGTGTTGCCCCCGCGATCACTGTGCCCATGGGTGTAGTGCCCGCAAGCATCGTGCCTGCGGGTGGCGCCCCCTTTTGTGGGCAAGTGTTGCTACGAGCACCATTGTAGGTGGAGGTCGCCCCTACGGGTTGCTCGCTCGCAGGCAACGCCCACAAGTGCCGCCGCCTACGTTGTAGGTAGTCGGCCTTGCGGCCACTGTTGCATGCTGCTGGCCTTGCGGTCGTCGCTACAGGCGACATGCTTGCACAGATGGCAGCATTGCCATCTACGAGGGCAGCAACAATTGCTGTCCTTTCTTGCTATTGCGTCAACGATTTTGACGTCAAAAGCTTCTCCAAAATACAACACACACAATTTAAAACTAATCTTTCGCACGAACAACCTAGCTCTGATACCACTATTGGGAAATCTTGGGAGTGACATCACATGCGCAGCGGAAGAACAGAAAATGAAATCCCTAATTTCCCAAAGATTTATTCGTCGTCGTGCAAAGATCGGTGTGAAAAATCCGTAAAACAGAAAACTACGTATAGTAAAGATTGTGTTACATAGGGAGATCGTATATCCTTGTTTCCCTGCAAATCTCTAGGAGAGGGTGAAGGAGGTCAAGCACCCTCCTCTGTAGTAGTGATCCACATAGTAGGGCTACGACGACGCTCCTCAAAACTCCAGGTCTGCTTTGAGGTGGAGATGGGGAAGAGAATATGAGAGGCAAGCAAATGCTCTAGCCCATGAACCATTGATTTCCTCCTATTTATAGAGGTCACCTATCAACTTAACCCTAATGGATCATCTCCTATTTGATATTGGATCTATATCCAACTACCGAAACCTATTAGATTAGTGGATCTCTATCCAATAATCTCTTATGGGCTCTTATTGAATCTCATCCATATAATCCAATAATTTAGGGGCTTATTGGATATCCAATAAGACAAGGGCTCCGACGGATATCTCATATCAGAACCTCTACTCATCGCAACACCTACCATATGTTTGTGACCCTCTAAGCCTAATATCGAGCTGGCTGTGAGTCATACCTGTCAAAACTCCTTCTGGCTTAATGAATTATTATCTCTATAATAATTCACTCGACTTATCGACTACGGACGTACTAGGCCACTACGCCGTAGCCCCTAGACGATATAGGGGAATCCAATCCATTGGACCTATCTAACCTTAGTTACCGTGTACCTATAGTCCCTCATCCATATAATATCCCAAAGATCGTATATCGAGTATGGTGCTATCGGACCTATACGGTTTCTTCTCGAGTCTCGCTCTAATCGGATTCTCCTAGAGAACTCTTTCTTTCTTAATCTAAATGACCCTAGCTAGGGATTTTTCTAAGTAAGAACATATGTGATATTCCTCTCATGACACCGAGAGTGAATGATTAACTATCGATACTCAATAGCCCTCGTAAGGTTGACTATCACTCCCGATGACCGGTTGTACTAGATGTGGGACATCCAAACCTATAAGTCTGGTATCAAAGAATGAAATACTCATATAGGACATATTTGGTGTCTCAAGTCTATGGACCAGATACACCATTGGGACTACGGAATCATTGTCTAACAATAAGGCATCACCAACCATCTAACATTCCATAAACGGATCAATCAGTGAACTCATTCTCCAATGAGCACTTGTACTATATCCCTAGTGTCCCCACACGAGCAGCTATGAGACCAACTGTATCCATCATATGGATAAGTATACAACACACCAGTCTATCTGATTATCTCGATGTCCCTCTTGAGTAACCTATGACCGAGATTATTTAGGATCTATGTTTAAAAGTGAATCGGTCTCATTATCGTGATCTCATCATGATCCGATTCTCATTGCACATATCCAAGGACATCACAAAATATACATGCATATATACAATAGTCAATATAAAGTGATAAATGCCAAAATATAATAAGCAAAAAGATTTTGTGTCAAGTCACACGTGCCATCACTCACGTGATTGGCTTGGTGGGCACATATGACTAGCAATATCAATTGTGCCCGAGGCGTGTGAGTCAGAAAACTCAACCAACGTCGAGTTAAATCCACTATGGTAGAGATGCAAGACCAAATGTGCCCAAGGCATGTGAGTTGGGAATCTTGACTGATGCCAAGTTAAATCCTCTATGTTTGAGGCACAATGTCAAATGTGCTTAAGGTATGTGAGTTAAGAAACTCAATCGATACCAAGTTAAATCCACTATGACAGAGATACAAGGCCAAATGTGCTTGAGGCATGTGAGTTGGGAAACTAAACCAGTGCTAAGTTAAATCTACTATAGCGGAGACACAAGGCCAAATGTGCCCAAGGTATTTGAGTTGGAAAATCCAACTAACGTCAAGTTAAATTCACTATGATAAAGGCACAAGGTCAAATATGCTAAAGGCATGTGAGTCGGAAAACTCGACTAGTACTAAGTTAAATTCGCTACAACAGAGGCACAAGGTCAAATGTACTTGATGCGTATGAGTCAAAAAACCCAACTGACGTCAATGTAAATTCGTTTTGGTGGAGGCATTAGGTCAAATTTGCTCGAGGTATGTGAGTTGAGAAATCTAACTTGCACTGAGGTAAATCCACTATGATAGAGACATATGACTAAATGTGTCTAAGATGTATAAGTTGAGAAAACCTAACCCATATAAGAAAACTAGTCATAGTAGAGACATAAGGAAAAATGTGCTTGAAGCAAATAAGTTGAGAAATCCAACCCATGCTAAAAAGCATTTGCTGTGGTAGAAATACAAGCCCAACATGTCCAAAACACCCAAATCGGGAATATCCATCCAGTAGGATGAGACCCCGAATGCTCCCGTGCTAGACAAACTAAACAATACATTTTAAACCCCTCCCACAAGGACTCTGAAGTATGCCTTCAAGAGGAGACAAATGATAAGGAATCTATCGTCAGCTGACATACGGTTATTACGTGGGATCCAAGAAACCCTTTACCCATCCACTTATATGGATAAATATTTAAAACAGGGAAACATAAACTTTATTCTTATTCATTATGGCAATAAAAGCAATCATAAACCTCCTTTTCTTCCTTTATGACAAGGAAGACATGTTAGTGTAAAATCTATAATCATGCTATCGGTAATGTGAAAAAACTTTTATGCTAAAATCTAAAATCAAATAATAGTATATCTAAATAATATTATGATACATACCTTTTATTATTGTACTGAAGGATAAATCTTATCTGATCTTTATCTGATCTACATGTGCACCATCGTCGGATCTAAGATATCAATCTACAAGGAGAACTAGACATTCCTTCTCTCTTCTTATCTTTTTATATGACTACTTAGATTGATGGATTAGGAAGATTAAGAGAAAATCCTTAGTCTCTCAACTATATTGAGATGTATATATTTAGCCCTTAGAGGTCCTGTCTATTTATAGGCGAGAGTAGAGGGTCTAGGATAAGTTATTAGGAGAGTTTCTCCCATCAAGGGCATCCCCTAAGGAATCTTACTATAACATAAACTTCTTTTATTTTGGCCAATAACTATAATCAAAATTCAATCATATCTATAATATATATTACCTAATTAAATAGGGTCACATAATCTAACAACACTTTCTCAAACTCTCTTCTCCTTTATGACAATAAAGGTAATCCTAAACTTTATTTTCATTCTTTTCACAAATAGAAAAAAAAGGACTTGTTGTCTTTTTTTAAAACTACTTAAACCCTTATTTAGAGATCTTGGATAATTAATTTGAGCATCAAAGAAACTAGGTTGAGAAACCCTTTTGACCTCGGCCATCGTGCAGGTGAGCCCTTGGAAGCATAGTATTTTCATCTTAAGAGCATGGTATTTTCACCTCGAAAACATTTCAAATATTCCTATGCATATAGGTCTAGACTAAATCGACTAATTAAGACGTCAACAATATTTTTTCCTAATAAAAGGAATAACATAATCTAGTTGAAATAGTTTAATCGAGATGGATGACTTAAGAATTTTATCTCATATTTGCTAATCCAACTATAATATTGGGTTAATTTAATTAATTAGCTAAACTAGTATAATTTAGCTTGATTATTTTAATAGCTAAAAAAATATTTTTTTATAAATGAGAAAAGTGAAAACTAAAATATATTATTTTATTCAAACCCAAGATCTTACAATAATCTATCAAAGTTTTTATAGCTAAATCAGTATCCTTTAAATTGAAATAAGTTATTTAGATGATAGAAAGAAATAGTTAAGTGTCATAAGTGAATGAGAAGAATAGAATTAATGAGAAAAATATAAATTAGAGTGCCTTAATACCTCATTAATTTCTAGATTAATCATATTCTTTGATTGATGATTATCAGTTGAATGCGTTAAATTAAACTCCCTTATTGATGTATCTAAATAATGCTCTAAATCAATCTTTAGCTAATATATGTCAATGATCAATGTTTTAGGACATCCTAATTAGTATTTAAATAATAAACCCTAATTACTTTCACGATCAAAAGAAAACCAAATATTGATAATAAAGAAATGCCCCAATTGATTCGCCGTGTCAAGTTCATATGTTGAGGACGATAGTATATGTGTGTGCATGTTGTAATAAGATGTTCAACACCTATTTTAATTTGATGTTCTGATTAACAGTTCTCTTAATAACCAAATCCAATTTATTTAGTTAATGAGGTGATTGTACCTAATCGAATGGCCTTGTGGATCCTAAATAGAGAGCATACTTAATTCAAATTATGTTTTATCTCCTCCTCCATTACACTAATGTTTTGGATGTTTGCATTGGATTTTAATTGACTTTTGTCGGTTTGTCTGAAGCTGTGCCCGTAGTCTGAAGCTAAAGAAGATTCACACTTGTGCAAATGTTGGCTTATTCATTGTCTTTTTGTTGATGTGATCATTGGGTATGACTTACATACTACCACATGATTTTGTTTTGACTATATGTGCAAGTGACAACAAGAAATTCCTGTAATTCAACAGAGACTTGAGACCACAAATGATGCGATTAGGTATCCGTGACATCAAATGAATATCATATGTGGTTTTTGGAATTATAACTTACAAATTCAGCTACAATTTGATGTTAATCCACTAATCCAAGTATTACAATATGCATACACATTATCTAACATAATTGTATCAAATGCAGATAACTCTTGGCAAAACTAGCTTAAATGATTTTTTATAAAATTTATGTAAATAGGAAATGGAAACTAATTGTCATTTGCCACAACCAATTCATGTTAAATTATCATTTCAGATATGCACTTTTGACTCTCCATTGAGCTTGTAGGAAAGTTCTCTAATCAAAAGCCTGGAAAACTTTAGATTAGAAGTGATATGTTTTCTATCTCTAATCAAATAAAATAATGCACAGTTGTTTTTGTCATTGTGCATAAAATCAAATTGTAAAATATTCTAGTGGTTCAGATGCCCTGCATGCACTCAATCAAAATATCAGGAGTTCAAGTTTTATGTTATGCAATCTTTAGATGGAACAAGTAAATTTAGAAACCAAAAGAAATTCCTTCATGTAATACTCATCATGTAATATATTTTGAGCTTCTTTGCTTGATTTTATAGTATCAGGAGTTCTGATAAAAATATATAGGTATATTATTCCTTATCAATTTCCACCGGATATAAACCAAGCGATAATGTATAACATTCCACCTGCAGCAATCAAGTCCTTTTATATGTGTCAGGAATCTCACATAATCTGATAGAGACCTGTGGCTATGCCAAGTCCAGAATATGATTTCTCTGTTATTTCTTCCTTTGCATGGCATTTACGTATAACATTGCCCAATGCATGGGCGATGTTAAGAAGTTTAAGAAGGAGAGGAAGAAGTTTTAGTAGAAGAAGAAGAAGAAGACGAAGACGAAGAATTGGACACAGAAACATCGAGAAGGCTATTGAGTTATATTTAGTAGACCATATAAAAGCTTTTATTAGACACATTTAAGCCAATAATTATCACTTACAAGCATTCCATAGTCATATAATGCATGCATATATTATTTATATATGTATATATGATCATAACACACTTGGTACAGGCTTCTTCTAGTAATTAAGCAGGGCACTGGTAGTCCGATGGCACATGCTTGCCACAGTCAACGAGCAGCTCAAGCGCAATAGGAAGAAGGACGTTGATGTCCAACACCTTGGCCTTAATAGTAGTACAGAGACACAGTGCGGCGTCCAAGTCCGCGAGGCCTTGGATCACCGGGCAGCACTTGTCCTTCGTGTCCTGGCCGATGACCGCATGCACCAGCCCGCCGAGCAGGTCGACGCATGCGTCCAGCTTGAGGGTGTCGATGGGGCACGCCCCGGACGACGGCGTCTTGGGCGACGGGGGCGACGGCGTCTTGGGCGACGGGGGCACCGGCCCCACACTGCGCGGTGGAGGAGGGCACGGTGACGGTGGCGGCGGCGGCGGCGGGGACTTCTTGGGGGGAGTGGTTGGGGTGGAGCAGTAGGGGCAAGCCAGGGAATGAGGGAAGGAGGCGAAGTGTGCAAGTAGGAAGAGGACAGCCACATGGTACATCGCCATTCTTCCTACCTTGGTGTGTGATGAAGGTGCAGAAAGCACACACACAACTGGGTTGCTTATATAGAAGAATGCATGCCACAATCCCTGTTTGTGGTTCTCCATATATGCGTACGCAAAGACTTTGGTGAACCCTAAATTGGAGTTCAAAGGACAAGGTTTTGCTCAGCTTCTTACAAAGGTGAGGCCCTGTTCTTTTCAACCACATTGGATGATGACAAAGCCATTTAATACGTTTCACTGTCCACAAAGAAATGAATACTCGAAAAGAATACAAAGATCAAGATGGTCCCCTAGGATTATCCTTCTGCAGCTTCAGCTCAACCACCAGCTAAAGATTCAAACCAAAGATAGCAAGAACAAGGTGATTGTGAGATTAAATCCCAAGTGTTACTACCAAGTTTAGGAACTTCACTAGCTCATGGATCTCGAGAATAATTCATGCTTGGAAGACATGAAACAATGGACTACGATATAATAACAACATCTTCAGCGGAATTGTACAGAACAATGGGCATCCACAATTTGACATTGGAGGTTTTGTGGTCGGAGTTGTGAGGAAGATACATAGTTTGTTCTACTCCATAGATTGGGTTGACCTGGTGAAATCAGTATTGTTCTTGACAAAGACTTGTGGCCTCAGTGGAACCTCAAATGATGAGGGATCAACAGGGATCATGCAGGCATTACACGGCGCCAACCTGTCAATGGCGTATCTACCCATGACGAAATGCATCATGCAATCTTCTTTGATGCAGATAGATTATCGTTAGTGCCGACATCTTGTAAAGAAAGATTCAGCAAAAACGCGTCTGCAATACTTCATCAAACAGTTACTCCTCTACCCATTTTGAACGTCATATATGTAACTTCTACAAAACTGAGGGGTTCTTTGAGAGTTTGATCTTAACAACTGGTGATCTGAGTGTATGATGCTGCTATATGGAACAATCTCAAGTTGTTCGGTGCACCATATGGAATAGACTTACACATCAACTCTGAGATGATTCAGGGGATGAACAACACGATGAGCCAAGCTGCCTCCGACAATGTGTTAGGTGCATGAAGCTGAACTCGGGGAACAAATGATCTGATCATTAGTGCAGGTCACAACATGGTTCCTAATCATGAATGTTTGTTGCTCTTATTCAAATATCACTCAATTAACACAACAAAGGCATAAGCTAGAGATGAACGGAAGAAATAAATCCATGTTCCCATACAAAGTTGATAGTGATGAAAGAGGAACAAGGAAGAATCCAGATTGTAGTTGGAGCTTTGGCCTAAATATACATGTTTTTGGAAGATTTGCCCCTTGAAGATAAAAGCTAATGGATTCATGTCTGACACAATCTGTCTTTGAATTATGTGAGAGAAGTGTAGGGAGTGTAGTTTCAGGTCTCAGAGAGAGAAGCATGCATCAGCGTTCATGAAGCTATTCCGGTGATCAATAAGAATCGTAATGCAAATTTGAACAAATTAACAAATTATATAGGGACATAATGATCAATATCTTCATAACCAACTTCAAGCTCTGTTTTGATTCTTGTTTTTTTGTTGAGGGCTTAGGGCTTAGGCTACATAATTAAGAAGATAAAGAAAATGTTTGTTAGATTATGTGTCTAATAATTTAGTTTAAGATATATTAGAGATTTAATTAAATTTTGATTAAGATTATTGACCAATAGAAGAAAGTTTTAATATTAGGAGACAATCTTAACGGGAAAGATTTTATCATATTATATTTTAATAAAATTTTTCTTATATAATGATAAGACTTTTGAATTCTAATCAACGATCTAAAATATTATTATTATAGTAATTTTGTGAAAGATAAAAGGGTTATCGATCTTCAATACCATTATTATAATGGTCTTATGGAAAAATAAAAATATTATCGGCATCTAATACCATTATTATAGTAATTTTAAGAAAAATACCAGAAAATAAAAAGAGAGAAGAAGAATTTACTCCCTCTTCTTTTCACAGTACACTGAAGTGATTCGAGGATGACATTATTTCCTCAATTAATTGTATTTATTTTGTTCTACTCTTTCTTTGACTTGTTCTTCATCCTGATCATCACCTTTCCTAAACGATTTGTCTTCTTCAGTTTAGCAAACAAATGAGAACTCTCACAAATTAACTTTGGATCATTATTCTGTCCGATCAAGTCTCAGATCATTGGATCATTGATTAAAAAGGTATATCAAAATTTATGTATATGTAAAAATTATGAAATTAAATAGTAACAGTTATGATGTTATCAAAGTAAATTATCAAAATAAAATTAGTTCTAAGCTCTTCAAATTCTTGTAGATTTATTTTTTTCCTTTTAATGCTCTAAACCGAAAAAACCATAACACAGTACTAAAAATAGGATGTGACCAAGTTTTTTCTGAAAATTTTTAATTGTTCTCAATTCGCATTTAATCAGTCAATTTCTACTCGTCCACAACAATTAAATGAATTTTATTAATTCAGTTAATTTTTAATTATATTAAAAAAATTAATTGAACCGAATTACAGTCAATTATATACATATATACATACATGAATTTTCATAATGTATGATGTCTTCTATAACTGGATTAACTCTGAACTCTAATCGACTAAAATTGACTCGCAAACTGATGCACGCTGGACCTATATAACTTAAAAATTAACTCAAAGCAGTGAACCTAATTTATAATATTTAGAAATCAATAAATCCCGATTCCGAGGTCTTTTGCTAAAGCAATTAAATGCTAAACCCAGACCTCATATGGGTCCAAGATCCTCTTTCTGTCATGTTCATCTTTAGTTTGCTTTACACTCTTCCTAGTTCATCCGCCTTTAGTTTCTATCACATAATCTCTATCCATGTGCCATCACTAACAAATATGGATTATTGATCTACATTTGCAATACATTCTAATAAGCTAGAATCAAAATTGTAATCTTTGGATTGGCACGGACTACAACAACATAGTGGCACAATAAATTTTTGTGGAGTAGGACAACATGGCAATAACACTGAAATCATTAAGTATACACGTTCTAAATATCGATATAACTTTGTATCTTAAAAACACCTAAGATTTACATAACCCATAATCATTGATATGTCACTTTAAATAGCATTCACAGAAATACTTCAAATACATGCAAAACATTAAAGAGATTATTCATATCACAGTAAGTGACAAGTACAAAATACAGACATATTGCACATTATTCAATATGTTTAGCAGATGTGCATGAATGAAATAAGTGCCCTACATATACATAACGAGTAAAAGTCATTACAAGCATCCTGATATGTTTCAAACTATTCAAAGGCCTGTCTGTGATTATAGATCCTGATGAATAAGAAAAAGGGATTAAGTACAAGAAGACTGGTCATCATCGAGTCATAGCTTACAAATAGGAAGCAAGTTCATACAGCTCGATTACAAGAGCATATTATAAATAACATGCTACAATCATACGCCTACTACTATCAGACCCCATTGCGAGAGGAGGGAAAGATACTAGAGAGTAAAGCTAATAACATACCTGTGCCCAGTGGCACGTTTAAAAGAAAATCCTTCACACTTCGCTTTATGTCGCCGAAGAAGCAATTTTGAAGTCCGGTATCGCGGAAGTCTGTGCTCACGAATGTGAGCACAGCGAAGGTGGCATCACTTGTTGCTGCTGAAGGCCTCATTCCTGCCTTCGGTGCCAAAGATGTACAGTCCGTTATGCATGGCGAGCCCATAGTGGTGCCTCCCATCATTCCCGAGGAGTGATGGCAGTGAGTCCCTTGTTGAAGCTGACACATTGGCCGTGGTTTTTGAACAAAGGTGAGAGAATTTGAAGGGTCAGCACAGTGATGTTTGGGAATAACCTTGTGATGTACATTGATGGCAGGGAGTATTTAGTCTGCTTTTGAGATATTTAAAAAACCATATATATATATATGTATATGTATATATATATATATATATAGTAAAAACGATATGCCTAATGAAATATTCAATGTACTTGCGATTCTGATCTGTATCGGAGATGAAACACATAGATTCCGACATCACGACACGCAATGACGAGGAATGCCACCGCTATAAAATGTATTCCATCCAATTTTCTTAGTCGTTAAGTGTTAAAATTTTAAGAGTCACACATGTATAATTAAATATGTTAAATTATTATTTTTTATTAATCAAAATTAAAGTGATCTAATTAAAGTAAAATTATTTGAATAAGAGATATAATTATTATTATAAAAATTAATTATGTGGATATCATTAATCATATTTCTAACTTAATGACGAGATAAGTTAAAAATATGAAACTATTAAAGCATAATTATAGATTAACCAATTATGAATATAATCAGTAGATTCATTATGTTTTCATGTTAATATATTTCTTAATTATTGTAGGATTTTATGTATATTATAATAGATTTAATAAATTTTATGAAAATATTCTTAATCCATTGTTTTGGATCTATTAAGTATGTTTTGAACCAAAATTTAATTTTAATTTTATAAAACAATTATTTGATCCAGGTCATGACTCTGTTCGAGTTATAACAATTTCATTCGCGAGTAAAAGTGAGAACAGCACCTAGAACACTAGGACTATTAATGTCGGTAGGAGCCTGATGGTGGTGTTTGAAGGAGTATTTCGTTCATGCCTTCTGCGCCTTGTCTCGCGGGAAGGACCGCGAGGGATGCCATGAGGACGAGGAAAGGATGCGAGAGTGGTGCTGCTGACGAGTAGAAACTACAGTGGGAGAAATGGTTCTGTTGAAGTCGACGAGGAGTAGACGCGAGGCCGAGGAGCGTAGACGGCGAGGAGAGGGCGCGAGGAAGCTGCACAGCCCCTCCACAACTGCGACGGTGCATTGCGGACGACGGCCAGGCAGCCCCTCCACGGTTGTGATGGCATCGCTAGGTGGGTCTAACAAGTTCCTTACCATTTTTGACACCAAATTTGTAACGTTACGCTCCTCATCCTCGTCGGAATTGCTCACCATCTACATATGTAATCCTCGTCGATTTCAATAGAACCATTCCTACCACTGTAATTTCTCCTCGTCAGCAGCGCCACTCTTGCGTCCTTTCCTCGTACTCATGGCATCCCTCGCGGTCCTTCCGTGAGCAAGGCGCAGAAGCCATGGACGAAGACACTCCTTCAAGCGTCGCCATCAGGCTCCTACCGACACTAATAGTCCTGGTATTCCAGGAGCTATCGTCGCTCTTGCGTGGGGTTCCTTGCCATTGCGTGAGCGTCATTCCCGATGCAGATCAAAACCGCATGGAGCTGGTGTTGAATATTTCTTTAGGCATATCGTTTTTAATTTTTATATATATGATTTTTCAAATATGTCAAAAGCAGACTGGATACTCCCTGCCATCAACGTACATCACAAGATTATTCCCAAACATCACTGTGCTGATTTTTTAGATTTTCTCATCTTCGTTCATAAACCACGGCCAATGTGTCAACTCCAACAAGGGTCTCACCTCAACTCTTGTGATCATATACGGAATTTCCCAAACATATCTAGTGTTGTTTATAATACCGGTCCGATGGCTTTGTTGGGTCAGCAGGACGGGTTGTAGTACATGCATCCTAACACACTGTCTTTTCAAATCCTAAACAAGTGTGCGGCACGTGTTGACGTTCCGTGTCGGTATAAATTTGTATAACGACACGGAACTTGGTGATTTCCAGCATCTCAAGTAATCGAAGTGGTAAATCTCTCAGGCGAAGATGAGGAGGTATTGAAATTTCAATAAGATTGTACTTTATTTGATTAGTAAGTTGCAGAAGAAGAAGAAGGTACACAACATGACAACAACAGCCAACGACATGACAAGGATTGACAACCTTCTAAATGGTTAGAGATAAGGACTGATAATTCATTCAGAATGATAGACCATGGGATTTTGACAAGCAATTATCAATTCTACAAGGACTTACATGATGTGAATGGCCATCTAAATATTAACTGAAGCTATTTCAGCTAACTAGACAGAGCATCTTGGTGTAAATAACTCGAATAAAGTTGGATATATAAATTCCTTGGCTCTGTTACAAGTCAAACTAATAAAGGGAACGATGTATGCGTACTGGACTTCAAATCTGAAAGGATTGTCCATCTTTTGTTACTCATGGAATTATCAGAACTAAATGTATAATACAGGCGCCTAATCAGTTGAAAGAAAAGGAAACTAAAACTGAGATCGACATCCAACAAGGGAAACAACATAAACGTCAACAACTCGCACAGGATCTGTATGAAGAAATGCCTTGCTGAGAAAGTAGAAAAAGACTGAAGGAAACACGCACCTAGTACCGGGGATCGAGAGGTGGATTTCCTCATCGGGGATGAGTACGGGCCACGGCTCGCCAACCTCGCGGAACATCTGTTCGGTCTCGAGGAGCTAGCCACAGTTGAGGATGCGTCGGCAGATGGCCTGGGCCGGGATACCGGTGGCATCTATGATCTCCTCGACGCCACTGACGTAGGTGACGGCGATCAGCGAGTGGCTGTCGTCGGTGCGGCGCTGTAGCTCGACCTGGCAGGTGGGATTGGATTCCTTGCACAAATAGAAAACAAGAAATAGAAAATGAAAAACTATATTGAATTTAAAAAAAAAAGAACGATCTTCAAATATTCTTAGACCTCAATCCTATAGATTTGAATATTTAAGACTTGATTGATCTATATACATATTATCTATTTATAGATATGAAGTACAATTTATCAACTACAGATCTTTCAAAAGATATACTTTAACTTTATACACTCCCCCTCAAAACAATATTTTTAGAGATAAATCTCGTTTCAAAAATCTTTAAATGATCTTTTAAAAAGAGATTTGACAAAGGTATCTATGACATTATCTTTGTTTTTGACCTCCATAACCCCAATGACTCCCTGAAGCACCTTGTTCTAGATAAAATGGTGTTCAATTTTCATATACTTGGTTCTTGCATGATAAATTAGATTTATAACTAATTTTAAGACACTTTAATTGTCACATTAATTTATTAATTTGATAACAAATATCCTCGATTAAATACCTTAATCATATATATTTTTAAGCAGCAAATGAGAAAATCTTATTGTTTTCACGATATAGATATTCTTTACATAAAGTTGCTAAAGCTTTAATATAAGATTTGCTGCTAGAGTAATCATCTTGGCCACATGACTCCTTATAATCTTTTTCATATTTTTGAGAAAACCCCCTTTAACATATCATATCCATACTTTCATTTGATTTATTTTTCACCTTATCAACCTATTTGTAAGTAATTACATCTGGGCTTTGATATAAGATCTCAAGTTTTATTTTTATAAAAATTCATAATTTCTTCTTTCATGGCATCCTTCCACTTCTTTAACACATTTGACTTCATAAAAAAAGTAAGTAGGCTCAAGAGCATCAATTGGTTAAAAAGAAAATATTAACATATGCTAATTTGTAAGGTGCTATTTTGATTTTTCTTTTTTATGTTCTTAATATTAAAATTTTCTATTCATAAACATCATTACTCTCCTTATCGCTTTGCTCTATCATTGATGATGAAGAAACAATAAGAGCAAATATAAATGAAAAAGAAGATGAGCCAAAATCCATAGGAGCATTAGATGATAAAAGAGACTCGATCATAGTTTTTGAACATATATCACTTTCATTATTATGATT
The DNA here is from genome assembly GCA_004837865.1 of Musa balbisiana. Lineage (NCBI taxonomy): Eukaryota > Viridiplantae > Streptophyta > Magnoliopsida > Zingiberales > Musaceae > Musa > Musa balbisiana. The sequence goes on from CM017189.1 coordinate 17,384,633, forward strand.
GATATTTTCAAAAGAAACTTCATCAAACACCATATCTCAAGATACCACATAGCTATGTGTTTGTGGATTTATGTATTTGTAATTTATAACAATAAAGATGTATTTCTTGGCCTTAGCATCAAGTTTGGTTCTCTTTGAGTTGGTATGTGAACATAGAGAACCAAATATTCTAAAATATTTAACATTTGATTTCTCATTAAATATGAGTTTATTTGGAGGCTTTAGATTGATTGGACTGAGGGAAGTTCGATTAATCACATAAGTTACACATATGATACCTTTTCCTTTTAAGATTTTGAGTAAATTCTTTGTATGAAGTCAAGACTTACAAGTCTTCATGAGATTTTAAATCTTTCATCATTTTGAGTAAATGATACCTTCGCATCATTTTATTGTGGTGTGTTTGCAGTTCACTTTTATCAAAAGTGAACTCTCAACCATTAGGAGTGTGTAATCTTTTAATTTTTCTTTTAGGAACACTTTCAATTATTAATTTGAACTTTTAAAATTAAAAAAAATTCTGATTTTTCCATCACAAAATAGACCCGAGTGAACCTTTTAAAATCATCGACAAAAAAAAAACGTATAACAAGAACCTGAATAAGATCGCTATGAATAAGCTCTAAGAGAAATTTTCATCTTGAAAGTGATCTATCAAAAGATTCCCTATGCACTTTACCATATTATAATCTTTACAGGCTTCATTATTACTAAAAGTAGTAAGATTATGAAGACTATTAACTAGATTTTTTTGCATCATAATCTTTAATTTGAGAAAATTTATATAACAAAGTCTAGTATTCCAGATTGATGCAATCATTTTTACTCATCCTATCAACAGAAGAGGTTGATACTAATAAAACATATAAATCTTCGACCCTTCTACCTATATGTATTATATTTGCATTTAATTCTTTTATGTTGTGAAAAAATTTGACTTCATTAGGATAAAAAAGAACATAATTTCTAACATTAATTATATTTACAATAAAGAAAAGATTTTTCTTTATACCTAAAACATGTTATACTTTTCAATGTAATAGGATCATTATAATAATGGCAATATCTTCCTTCTCCACTTAGGTGAACAATGTTATCTATCATGATAATTATATCATTACCTTCATATTGATGAAGATGGGTGAATTTGGTACTATCACCAATGAGATGATGACTACATCCTGAATCAACTATCTAATCATACTCAAAGTTAATAGATGTTATCATCTCAATAGTTTCAATCATAAAATATTTATCATAATCTTCATCAGTATTGGAACAATCTTTTTTATTTATAATATTTTTATCTTTAATCTTAACATGATAATTTTTCTTGATATGACCTAACTTACCGTACCTATAATACTTGATATTCTTTCAATTTGCACTGTTGTTCGAAGAATACTCTAGCTTGCTGTTAGCATCATCCTTCTTCTCTTTATCTTTATCATTATCCTTTTTTATTTTATAAAAAAAACATCTCCATCTTCCCATGAAGTATAAATTTTTATCATTTGATGGGCTAGAGATTCTTGAGAAGCAAAAAGATTTTCTAACTCTACTAAGGATGGTTGTTGAACCCATCCTTGAATAGATGTAATATAAGGAATATATTCTTTTTGAAGACCATGAATAATATAATGTTTCTTTTGTAGATTAGAAATAAATGCATTTGGATCTAAGAGTGATATATCTAAATATAAAATTTTAATCTTTAAAAAAATTAAGAAATTAAGAGATCACCTTGGATAATAATTATTAAATCATTCTTCAAATACTTTGTTAAGTAATGCATCAAGAGTGATATGTCTGAAACTAATTTGTAACAATAATGTGTTCAAAGAGATCATGAGAAATTGATCTCTGTATTTAATGTCATCCATCTTTACATAATATCTTCATATATGATATCTAGTATGTTGAATCTCGGATTTTGATGATGAAGTCAATTGTCGTTTGTTATCTAATCCATATGTTGAGATAAGTGTGCAGGATTAACTACGATGAAAGTAAGACATGTAGCAAGAGTTGCGCCGAAGTCAAGACTATGATCACGTTGGGGGTTCGAGAGTTCGACGGAAGTCTAGACGATCATCGGAGGTTCTATGGGAACAAATCCGAGAAGTCCAGGAGCTTGCCAAAGAAGCTCATCGGAACTCGCCAAGTGGATCGTCGCAAGTCCAGGAGTTTGCCGGAAGTCCGCCGGAGCATCGCCGAGGGTTCGTCGGATGATCGCCGGAAGTTCGCCGGAAGCTCGACGGAAGAAGCGATTGATGCACCGGAGCAAGTTGTAGTAAATGTCTTGAAAAATATCGTAGTTAGCATGATGATTAAGTTAGAAATGGGAGGTGATACCATTAACTTAATCTTGGGGCAATTGGGCCGGGCCCTTGACAGACCCAAATTGGGTCGAATGGATCAGCCCATTCGGACCCAGATTCCCTGGCCGGCAGTGGCACCACCCAGCAGCGAGTTCTCGGAGTGAGGCTGGGCGGTGGTACCGCCCTGTCAGGCGGTGGCACCGCCTGGGCTCAGTCTCCGAGTGAGACTGGGCGGTAGCACCGCCCCTGTGGCACCGCCTGGGCTCAGTCTCCGAGTAAGACTGGGTGGTAGTACCGCCCCTGTCAGGCGGTGGCACCGCCTGGGCTCAGTCTCCGAGTGAGACTGGGCGGTAGCACCGCCCCTGTCAGGCGGTGGCACCGCCTGGGCTCAGTCTCCGAGTGAGACTGGGCGGTAGCACCGCCCCTGTCAGGCGGTGGCACCGCCTGGGCTCAGTCTCCGAGTGAGACTGGGCGGTAGCACCGCCCCTGTCAGGCGGTGGCACCGCCTGGGCTCAGTCTCCGAGTAAGACTGGGTGGTAGTACCGCCCCTGTCAGGCGGTGGCACCGCCTGGGCTCAGTCTCCGAGTAAGACTGGGTGGTAGTACCGCCCCTGTCAGGCGGTGGCACCGCCTGGGCTCAGTCTCCGAGTGAGACTGGGCGGTAGCACCGCCCCTGTCAGGCGGTGGCACCGCCTGGGCTCAGTCTCCGAGTGAGACTGGGCGGTAGCACCGCCCCTGTCAGGCGGTGGCACCGCCTGGGCTCAGTCTCCGAGTGAGACTGGGCGGTAGCACCGCCCCTGTCAGGCGGTGGCACCGCCTGGGCTCAGTCTCCGAGTAAGACTGGGTGGTAGTACCGCCCCTGTCAGGCGGTGGCACCGCCTGGGCTCAGTCTCCGAGTAAGACTGGGTGGTAGTACCGCCCCTGTCAGGCGGTGGCACCGCCTGGGCTCAGTCTCCGAGTGAGACTGGGCGGTAGCACCGCCCCTGTCAGGCGGTGGCACCGCCTGGGCTCAGTCTCCGAGTGAGACTGGGCGGTAGCACCGCCCCTGTCAGGCGGTGGCACCGCCTGGGCTCAGTCTCCGAGTGAGACTGGGCGGTAGCACCGCCCCTGTCAGGCGGTGGCACCGCCTGGGCTCAGTCTCCGAGTGAGACTGGGCGGTAGCACCGCCCCTGTCAGGCGGTGGCACCGCCTGGGCTCAGTCTCCGAGTAAGACTGGGTGGTAGTACCGCCCCTGTCAGGCGGTGGCACCGCCCTGTCAGGCGGTGGTACCGCCCGAGCTCGGTCTCCGAGCTCTGTTAGGTGGTAGTACTGCCCATTTATAGCGGTAGTACCGCCAGGACCCCGAAAACATGGGAAATGATATTTTTGAGCTCCAAATTCAAATCAGTTTGGGGCCTATATAAACCCCACCCTTTCATGCATGAAAGGGCATCGAAACTTAGCATTTATTCTGAGATTTTGAGAGCTTAAAAGTGTTGTAAAAAGCTAGAAGTTCTTCTCTCTCTTTTCTTCAAAGTTTTGATCATTCAAGAGAGGAGTGAAAAATCTGTAAGGGTTGTCTCCTAAGCCCATCAAAAGGAGTGAAACTGTAAAATGGTGGTTGGCCTTCGCCTATTGAAGGAAGGCCTCTAGTGGACGTCGGTGACCTCATTGGAGGAGGAAGCCAAAAGTGGATGTAGGTCAAGATTGACCGAACCACTCTAAATCCCGGTTTGCATTTACATTTTGTTCTCTATCTTAACTGCAACTACTTCCATAGCTTTACTTTAACTGCACTTTACTTGATCTTAAGTTAAAGCAATTTCCGAATCGACTTTCATACCGAAATCGTTCTTATTATACGAACGTCATTTTAAATCGTCGAAAGTTTTCCGCTGCACTAATTCACCCCCCCCTCTTAGTGCTCTTGATCCTAACAATTGGTATCAGAGCAGGATTAACTCTCAATCGGATTAAAACCCAAGAGAGATGGCATACGTCGGAAATCAAGAGGGCCACTCTATTACACGTCCACCCATGTTCAATGGGAAAGACTACACCTATTGGAAGACCCGAATGAGGATCTTTCTTATTTCAATGGATTTTGAACTTTGGAATCTTGTTGAAAATGGATTTTCGAAGTCTTCTCTTCCAATGATCGATTGGAATGAATTGGAGAAGAAGACTTTCGCTCTTAATGCAAAGGCTATGAATGCTTTATTTTGTGCGCTTGATAAAAATGAGTTCAATCGTGTTTCGGTTTGTGAAACCGCATTTGATATTTGGCATACACTCGAAGTGACTCACGAAGGCATAAGTAGAGTGAAAGAGTCAAAAATCAATCTTTTGATACATTCTTTTGAACTTTTTCGAATGAAACCGAGCGAGACTATTGGCGATATGTACACCCGTTTCACAGATGTTGTCAATGGTCTAAAAGGACTCGGCAAAAGTTTTTCGGATTTTGAGCTCGTAAATAAGATTCTAAGATCCCTTCCTAAGAGTTGGGACCCTAAAGTCACTGCTATTCAAGAGGCTAAAGATCTAAACAACTTCCCTCTTGAAGAATTAATCGGGTCATTAATGACCTACGAAATGACTTGCAAAGCTCATGAAGAGCAAGAAGACATCCTTCCAAAGAACAGGAAGGATATGACACTTAGAACTTTTGAAGACCACTTGAGAGAAAACTCAAGTGATGAAGACTGTGACGATGACTTGGCACTTCTAATAAGGAAATTCAAAAAATTTATTAAAAGAAACAAGTTTAAAAATGACTCAAAAAATAAATTTGAACCCAAAAAGGACCAAGTTATTTGCTACGAATGCAAGAAGCCGGGACACTACAAAAGTGATTGTCCCCAAGCCAAGAAGAGAACACCAAAGAAGAAGGCGCTCAAAGCAACGTGGGATGACTCAAGCGCGTCCGAAGAAGAGGAGTCCAACACCGAGCAAGTTGCTCATTACGCCCTAATGGCCATCGGAGATGAGGTAACAAATTTAATTGATGCAGATTTATCTTTTGATGAATTACTAAATACCTTCCATGACTTATTTGATGAATGCAAAACAATTAGTAGAAAATATAAATGGCTAAAAAAGGAGCATGATAGTCTTACTTATAATTTCGATAAATTAGAAATTGAATATCATGATAGTTTAGCTCTATGTAAAAAATGTCATGATCTAGAAACTCTCCAAAAGGAGAACTTGCTACTTAAGGACACCTTGAAGAAATTCGAGGTTGGTAGCAAGTCTTTGAATATGATCCTTACAAATAAGGGTCATGTTCCTAAAAGAAGTGGAATCGGATTTGTGAGAAGTCCTCACCAAAATCCAACCACCTTCATTAAAGGCCCTATCTTATATGTTCGGCACCAAAGCAAATGCAACTTTTGTTGCAAACATGGACATAGAACTTATCATTGTCCATTCAAGAAAGTTAGTCCAAACAAATTGATTTGGGTTCCTAAAGGAACCACGATAAATTCTATGCAACATGATAAACAATTTAGATCAGTGTTTGAGGCACCCAAAAGTAAATGGGTACCTAAAAATCATCCTTTCTTATAGAAACATACATCATCACAAGCTAGGAGCAAGAGATGGTACCTTGATAGTGGATGCTCAAGGCATATGACCGGAGATCCATCTCAATTCTCTAAACTCACTAGCATAGACGAAGGCTGTCACCTTCGGAGACAACAACAAGGGTAAAATCATTGGCAAAGGAACCATAGGTAACAAATCCAACTTCTTTATTGAAGATATTTTGTTAGTTGATGGTTTAAAACATAACCTCTTGAGCATTAGTCAATTGTGTGATAAAGGATATGTTGTCAAATTCGAATCTAATGCTTGCATCATTGAAAAACCACACAAAAACACATCTATGATTGCATTAAAACAAAATAACGTATACACCATTGACATCAATAATCTTTGCAATGAAATGTGTTTCTCGGTTTTGAATGAGGATGCTTGGCTTTGGCATAAGAGATTAGGTCATGCTAGCATGAAACTAATCACTCAAATATCATCCAAAGAACTTGTAAGAGGAATTCCTCATATCAAGTTCATCAAAAATAATGTGTGTGATGCTTGTCAATTAGGAAAACAAATTAAGGGTAGTTTCAAATCTAAGAATCAAATAAGCACCTCTAGGCCTTTACAATTGATCCATATGGACTTATTTAGACCTATCTCTACATCAAGTCTAGGAGGTAGCAAATACGCTTTCGTCATTGTAGATGACTATAGTAGATACACATGGACTTATTTCTTAAAACACAAAAATGAATGCTTTAGATATTTTACCAAGTTTTGCAAACTTGTCCAAAATGAAAAGGGTTCTATGATTTCGTCAATTAGAAGTGATCATGGTGGTGAATTTCAAAACCGTGATTTTCAAGAATTTTGTAAATTTAATGGATACAATCATAACTTCTTTACTCCAAGAAATCCTCAACAAAATGGAGTAGTAGAAAGAAAAAATAGAAATTTACAAGAAATGGCAAGAACCATGTTGAATAAACATAGCCTACCCAAATATTTTTGGGCCGAAGCCGTAAACACTGCATGCTATATTTTGAATAGAGTGCTAGTAAGACCCTTACTCACCAAAACTCCCTATGAGTTGTGGAACAACAAAAAACCCAATGTTTCATATTTTAAAGTTTTTGGGTGTAAGTGTTTTATCTTGAATGAGATGCCTTAGGAAAATTTGATGCTAAATCCGATGAAGTAATTTTCCTTGGTTATTCTTCGGTTTCTAAAGCTTTTCGTATCTTCAATAAAAGAACTTTAATTATAGAAGAATCCATTCATGTTGTTTTCAATGAGATTTTCGAAATCAAGAAAAATGATTTTGATGATGATGTTAATTTTGATTCTTTGAATTTAAATGAAACCCCTTCTCCAACTAGCAACTTGGATGCATCCACTTCCGAAACATCTTTACCCAAGGATTGGAAATATGTAGATGCTCATCCTAAGGAGCTAATTCTAGGAGACACATCTAAGGGGGTTCAAACACGTTCTTCTCTTAAAGAATTTTGTACCAACGCCGCTTTTCTCTCCCAAATTGAACCTAAATGTATTGGCGAAGCCATGAAAGATGATTCATGGATTATCACAATGCAAGATGAGTTAAATCAATTTGAGAGAAATAAGGTGTGGAGGCTTGTTCCTAGGCCAAATGACCATTTAGTTATTGGTACTAAATGGGTCTTTAGAAATAAGCAAAATGAATATGGTATCGTGGTTAGAAACAAGGCTAGATTAGTAGCCAAAGGTTTCAACCAAGAAGAAGGTATCGATTATGAAGAAACCTTCGCTCTTGTGGCTAGATTAGAAGCCATAAGGATGCTCCTTGCCTATGCTAGTAATAATAATTTTAAGTTATTTCAAATGGATGTTAAAAGCACTTTTCTTAATGGCTTTATTTCCGAATAAGTTTATGTTGAACAACCTCCCGGATTTGAAAATAATAGTCTCACTAATCATGTGTTTAAATTAACTAAAGCTCTCTATGGTTTAAAACAAGCCCCAAGGGCTTGGTATGAGAGACTTAGTTCTTTTCTTATTAAAAATAATTTTACAAAAGGCAATGTTGATACTACATCGTTTATCAAGAATTTTGAAAATAATTTTCTCATTGTTCAGATTTATGTTGATGATATTATCTTTGGTTCTACAAACGAATCTCTTTGTGAATCCTTTGCTAAAACCATGAGTTTAGAATTTGAAATGAGTTTGATGGGAGAATTAACCTTTTTCTTAGGCTTACAAATTAAGCAACTAAGAAATAACATCTTTATTAGTCAAACTAAATATGCTTTAGATTTGCTAAAGAGATTTAATATGGAAAGCTCAAAAGTTATTAACACTCCTATGAGCACATCCACTAAGTTAGAAGTTGATGAAAGTGGAGAAAACTTCGATCAAAAAACTTATAGGGGTATGATAGGAAGTTTACTTTACCTCATTGCAACTAGACCAGATATCATGTTCAGTATAGGACTTTGTGCTGGGTTTCAATCGAACCCTAAGATATCTCATCTCAAAGCGGTTAAAAGAATACTTAGATATCTTAAAGGTACCACAAATCTAGGATTATGGTATCCGAAAACCGAGAAGTTTGAATTAATTGCTTAAGTTGATGCAGATTTTGCTGGATGTAGATTAGATAGAAAAATCATATCAGGAACATGTCAATTTTTGGGACATGCACTTGTTTCCTGGTCATCTAAGAAACAAAACTCGGTTGCACTATCAACAACTGAAGCTGAGTATATTGCAGCTAGTGCATGTTGTGCACAAGTTGTGTGGATAAAAAACACCTTAGAAGATTATAAAGTTCATCTTAAAAATATTCCCATTAAATGTGATAACACAAGTGCTATATGTTTAACAAAGAATCTCATTCAACACTCAAGAACAAAACATATTGATATTAGACATCACTTTATACGAGATCATGTCACTAATCATGATGTAGTTATAGAGTTCATTGATACTAAACATCAACTAGCTGATATTTTTATAAATCTTTTAAGTGAAGAACAATTTAATTTCATTAGAAGAGAATTAGGAATGTTAATGTGTCTGAATGCTTAAACTCATTAAATTTATTTTTTCGAACTTTCTTGATTCAATAATCAAATCATTCAATTGCTATGATGATTTTACATGATTACATGTCTTAATAATATGTTGGAAATTATGTGTTTTGGATATAAAAATTTCCATGATAATGAGCATGTTTTATCTTCATGATTATATTGGAAAATCTATAGCAAAACCTTGTCCGAATGCATGAAAGTGTTAAATTTTATTTTCGGATTTTCTTGATACCTTATTCTCTTCCGAACTTAATGTAGCTCTCATAAGCATATGTCATATCGAGTTTGATTCATATCATTGATTTTTGACATATGGAATCAATTAGCAAATGCATCCTTCATAGGCTTATAATGTGAAAAATATTTTCGAGAAATGGATTTGATAAAATGATTCCTTCTTATAATTTCCTTTTTGAAAAAGGAAGATTTTTTACTTGCAAGGATATTGATTCACATACATATCTTGATCCTTGTAAAAATGAAGCATAATTTAATCTTTCCTTGAGATATTTGTATAATTGGTATCCTATCACTCATTGTTGAAAAATTACCAATCACTCACTTGTGTTTAAAATTTGCTTATATCGTTCTCCTTTTTATTGATGACAAAGGGGGAGAAATATATGAATTGATACTATGAGTGCCATATTTGAATTTGAATTATGATAGAAATGCTATGATTGCTAAACACTTTGAAATATTTGCATTATGTTAAGATATCAAGAACTTGCATCGTAATTTTACATGTTGATATCTTACCATATGATGAATTGCTACCATTACTATCATTCACATTTGAAATGTAAAACTTGAAAATGGATGTCAAGCCTTGACATCATTTTCAGAGAGATACATCATGATAGGAATCATGATGGAAGTATTGATAAGGTTAAACAATCTTAACTTATCAGTATGTCTCTTGAATTCAAAGGCTTTGAATTCAAGAATGACTTACCTTGAGTATGGCATATAGATAGGGGGAGTTAAAGTTAACTCCGTTATCAATTGATTGTCATCATCAAAAAGGGAGAGATTGTTGAATCTCGGATTTTGATGATGAAGTCAATTGTCATTTGTTATCTAATCCATATGTTGAGATAAGTGTGCAGGATTAACTACGATGAAAGTAAGACATGTAGCAGGAGTTGCGCCGAAGTCAAGACTATGATCATGTTGGGGGTTCGAGAGTTCGACGGAAGTCCGGACAGTCATCGGAGGTTCTGCGGGAACAAATCCGAGAAGTCCAGGAGCTTGCCAAAGAAGCTCATCGGAACTCGCCAAGTGGATCGTCGCAAGTCCAGGAGTTTGCCGGAAGTCCGCCGGAGCATCGCCGAGGGTTCGTCGGATGATCGCTGGAAGTTCGCCGGAGCTCGCCGGAAGAAGCGATTGACTCACCGGAGCAAGTTGCAGTAAATGTCTTGAAAAATATCGTAGTTAGCATGATGATTAAGTTAGAAATGGGAGGTGATCCCATTAACTTAATCTTGGGGCAATTGGGCCCTTGACAGACCCAAATTGGGCCGAATGGATCAGCCCATTCGGACCCAGATTCCCTGGCCAGCGGTGGCACCGCCCAGCAGCCGAGTCTCGGAGTGAGGCTGGGCGGTGGTACAGCCCCTGTTAGGCGGTGGTACCGCCCCTGTCAGGCGGTGGCACCGCCTGGGCTCAGTCTCCGAGTGAGACTGGGCGGTAGCACCGCCCCTGTCAAGCGGTGGCACCGCCTGGGCTCAGTCTCCGAGTAAGACTAGGCGGTAGTACCACCCCTGTCAAGCGGTGGTACCGCCCGAGCTCAGTCTCCGAGCTCTGTCAGGCAGTAGTACCGCCCATTTATGACGGTAGTACCGCCAGGAGCCCGAAAACATGGGAAATGACATTTTTGAGCTCCAAATTCAAATCAGTTTGGGGCCTATATAAACCCCACCCTTTCATGCATGAAAGGGCATCGAAACTTAGCATTTATTCTTAGATTTTGATAGCTTAAAAGTGTTGTAAAAGGCTAGAAGTTCTTCTCCCTCTTTTCTTCTAAGTTTTGATCATTCAAGAGAGGAGTGAAAAATCTGTAAGGGTTGTCTCCTAAGCCCGTCAAAAGGAGTGAAACTGTAAAAGGGTGGTTGGCCTTCGCCTATTGAAGGAAGACCTCTAGTGGACGTCGGTGACCTCATCGGAGGAGGAAGCCAAAAGTGGATGTAGGTCAAGATTGATCGAACCACTCTAAATCTCGGTTTGTATTTATATTTTGTTCTCTATCTTAACTGCAACTACTTCCATAGCTTTACTTTAATTGCACTTTACTTGATTTTAAGTTAAAGCAATTTCCGAATCGACTTTCATATCGAAATCGTTCGTATTATATGAACGTCGTTTTAAATCGTCGAAAGTTTTCCGCTGCACTAATTCACCCCCCCCTCTTAGTGCTCTTGATCCTAACATAGTATTGTTATTGCATTGCCACCAACTATATCACATAAATCTTTCCCTATGAGATAGAAATTCAAACAAGTCTTCTAGATGTTATAATTAGATTGATTAAGTAGTTCAATATCAAATCTACTAACTCGATTATAATAATTCATATTAAAAAAAGATTATCTTCATCATCATCAATGAAATTTTAAAATACAAATTATCACTCTTATGGCACAGATACTATGTGAATAAAGAGAGAGGTCACATATAAGTGAGCTTTCTCAAATAGTAGTAACAAGATAGTACTAGTCCAATATCAAACCAAATAAAAGAAAAAAAATAAAATAAAATTCAAAAAAAAAAACTTACAAAGATCTTGAATTATTCCTAGACCTCGACTTTGTAGGCTTAAGTATTTGAGACATACATAAAGATGTTATCTGTTTTTAGATATGAAATATAATTTAAACTAAAAGTCTCTTATCCTTATAATTTTACTTTATTAACTTATTTAAAAAATAAAATAATAATTTAAAATCTTTCAAACAAAAGACTTTTTAACACTCCACGGACGTCATCTTCCACGGTCTAGAGCGTAGTACTCCACCCACACTTTTAACAGAATCTTCAACATTCTGATCCTACTGAATATGAGAGGCGGGTAACTGAACGAGCGAAGCGAAACTAGCAGGAGAAGCACGATGAGCGGTGGTTCGCTTAAGGCCACTTGTCGTATCTAATGATTATACGATGCGATTTGAGCTTATAATTATATGATAAATTATCAAAATTATTATCAGCTAAACTACTGACATTAGCTAAAGTAACTCCATTTATAATTTGGATGATTGCTGAAAAAATACCCTACTTTTGGGTATTTCTTATATGGCACCCCCTCTTTTTAAAATTCTCAAATCACCACCTCTTATTTTAAAAATTCTGAAAGGACCCTTCAGAAACTGTTACAGTATTTTCCTGCCAACTGTTTATAGTTTTTTTGTCCAAAAAAATACTGTAAGACTAGTTGAAAAACATTGTGTAGTATTAAAAAATATTGTATAGTGTTTTTGAACAAAATATTAATGGTACGGTGTTTTTGAAAACAAAAGCACTATATCGTGTTTTTGTTTAAAAAATATTATAGTGTTTTTAAATTAGTTTTGTTTTCAAAAATACCATGACATCAATATTTAGCTCAAAAATACTATACAGTATTTTTTTTGGGAAAAAAACTCTGTAAACAGTTGGCCAAAAAAATCATCATGGTTTTTGGATTGGGCAAAAAAAAAAATGATAGCTTTTTGAAGGGGTGTTTTCGAGACATTAGAAATAAAGGGTGATGGTTTGAGAATTTTGAAAAGAGGAGGTACTTTCCCCGGCAATCATGCACATAAATTTAACCTAAATATCATCACTTTTCTCTCCTAGTTTCTTCTTAAATGATAAACCTCTTTTATAAAATTATAGTCTAAGGATTATTTTTTATTAAACTTTTAATAAAAAATAATGATGTAGTTAGACACCTAATCCCTTGTGGTTGACACTTCAATGTGGTCAATATTTCGATATCAGGTGGTTGACATTTTCATCACATATAATTGAAATGACATGGTTCTTCGAACATTATTGACTATGTCATGTCAATTGTATATTTTTCTACTAGGGTTGAGAGATATGTGAAATCGTGTCAATATCAATGCATATCTATGAGTATAATAATTCTAAAGTTATACTATAAAAGCTTCCCTTATATATATATTCTTGTATGCAAAAAAAAAGTTTTCACTCTACTTTTAACCTTTTTAGTTTCAACAGTTTTGTGAACGCTTCAACTCTTAAATTAACTTAAATATTGAAGAAACTTTATCACATCGATATAATTTTATATAAATCAGAATCTTTTGAATTCAGTTATTTTGGATATTGAATAACTAGATTTTGACATAACAAATTTCTTTGCTAGTATCATTCTATCATAAATCTAAATCCAATTAGTTACCTAAATCTTCAATTCATGCCAAACCTACTTGGAGCATCATTTTCATATCCATACACATTTATAAGTACCAAAGTGACTTAAGCAAAAATAGAAACTAGAACTAAAGATTTGGTGTGCTTTGTAGTTGTAGCCTAAGCATCACCTCATCTCGTTTCACAATTTGAAGTATGGACTCTCATGTAGTTATAGTTTAATTATCTATCCAAATCACAAGTATGTTCTATTCATGATTAATAGACTTTCAAACACTTTTTATCTTTCATAGAATGCTTTCTCAACGTGAACAAATAAACTTATGGTGAACATTAGGTAAAATCCTTAAGGAATCCAAGATAACCAACAAGATATCTGTCAAACTAGACTAGATTTGGGTAGAAATCACACACCACATTATAATGTAACAATTCTATAGCAAGTCTATTATATAAACCATAGAAAGGGCTCTGATCGAATTGTAATATGAACTAAATAATCACTAAAACACTATATTTAAATATTCATTCATTTTATAAATAATTTGATATTGCTACTACAACATAAAAACTTAAGTTGTCATGAAATGTCCTTATATATATATATATATATATAATTAAATACTAAGTAAAACAAAGAGAAATAAACGTAATATTTTGATTCATGATTTGCTCTGCTATCATGATCATGATCATGATTTTGGGTTTAATTTCCAATTGTCCTTAGATCGTTAGAAAATGATACAATGTATATTAGATTCAAAAATTCCCTCTTACAAAGTCCTGAGATATGAAATAAACCTAAATGTATGATGCAAGTTCAAATGAAGAACAAACACAAGGGGTATCTATTACTGTTTAAAATTTGATTAATGACCAAATTTAAAGGATTATTGCTCCTAATCGGTGCATATTACCATGTTTTTACTCCTTACGAGTCCAAAAGCACACAACCAAAATTATATGTATGCCAATTCAATTTCAGAGCGTTGTTTACTCCACTCAACCGACCTAAGTAACCGAGATTCCAACAATCACTTAATACGTCCAAAAGCACACATATGGTTGAAATCCTGCCTCAAATTCTAGTATTATATTCCGATTACTTGTCACTAATTAAAAAAATATTTTAACATGCATTAAATTTTATTTATCACATGAGCATTTATAATATTAGTGGTATATTCTTCTTGTTTCCCAACTAATTTCTACTAAATCTAATAGCAAAACTATTCTATGATTTCTTATCAGAAGAATATTATTATTATTTATATAATGCAACCTAATCTCGAGGATGTATCACATCTGCTATGGTGTTTTCACATCGTATATATTTGACGCATAAGATGACGATAAGTGGTGGTACAGATGTGCTTCGGAATCCTGCAAGCAGACCCTCTGGGTGTAGTTGCACTCGTTTGCGAACACTCGTATCAGTTAATCTCCAGCACCGAGTTTGCTGATATGAAAAATATAATTAAATTAACTTGAATCGAACCGATGCAAAATCGTTTTAATTTTGAAGACTATAAATGATTTTAATTGAAGAGTACACTTTTTTAGTTTTGTTAATCGACTCGAACTAAATTGAATCAATTTTAATTTAAAAAATATTAATCTAATTAAGTTTATTATCTTAAGTACTCTTCTTTAGTTTTGTTAATTGACTCGAACTAAATCGAATCAATTTTAATTTAAAAAATATTAATCTAATTAAGTTTATTATCTTAAGTACTCTTCTTTAGTTTTGTTAATCAGCTCAAATTAAATCGAATCAATTTTAATTTAAAAAATATTAATCTAATTAAGTTTATTATCTTAAGTCCTTAGTCAGCATCCATTTTCACACCAGATTTGTTTGACCCATACTATAGTATAGATTAGGTAGTAAGATAATGAACTTACATGAGTTAGTTAACGATTTAAGGTATGTTTTAATTTATTATGTCATGAAATATTTAATTCTCACTTATGTAGGGATTAAGAATGGGCAAGAAGAGATGGATGACAACATGTTCCAATTCTGGAAGAAGCTCTTACAAATGAATTTTCTTTCAAATTTCAATCTTGTTTGATATTCTGAAGAATGATTCTGTTGAACTATTTTTACTTGCAAGTGTAAGGTGGAAGTTTAGAACAATGGGTTTGGTATGAAAATCTATATATGGGTAATAAAACATAAGGTAAACCACTTTTACCAAAAGTCTTAGCATATAATAATTATCTTAACTTATATTTTATCTCTAACACTTGAACATGATCTCCACTCTAATACACCATCTGGATGGTTTGATTCACAAATTTTACTCTAATGCACAACTTTTACTCTATTGATCTATCAGTGATTATATTCTACACTCCAAAATTGGCTGACTATGAGGTTTGTTAGTCTCCTTTTTCTTTTTTCTTTTTATTGAACAAATCCAGTTTTATCAGTTTATTTATTTATTTTTTGTTATTATGGTCCTATAAGATTATTGTGACAAGTGGTTCGAAAGTTTGCTCCCAAAATCAGTGGAGAAATTCCTTTTTCAGATGAAGCCACTTCTTATCAAAGGCAACTAGAGAGGTATGGCCTGTAAACTTTCTAGTATCATGTAGATCAAACAAATTAATGTAGTAAGTTTGATTTACATATGCATAGCAAACATATTAAATTGATAGGGATAAACGATGCTAGTAATTTAAATGCATAATAAACATATGTTAGTGACTCAAAATTTATTAAAATTGTTAATATCATGAAGTTATGGAACATTATAAAAATAGTTGTTAACTAATACATTCTTATTCATCAAGCATCCAACAACAAAATTTTTAAAATGTGTAGAACAAGTATCATGCATGCTTCAATATTAGTTGCTTTATATATGTTAAATTTGAGGGTTGGTATAATTATAAAGTTGTTCCTTTGTGAGGAGATCAAGATTTGAGTCATAGAAATAGCCTTCCTTTTTAATTATTTAAAAATAAGATTACGTATATTAACCCTCTCCAAGCCTTACATTAATGGGAGCATGATGCATTGAATATGTTCTTTTTATATATATTAAATTTGGAATGATGTCAACCTAGCGACTTCTCTTTATATAATTAGACAATTGTGATTTCATGCAGGAAGTAAATGAGAATGCAGAAGAGAGTGCAGAAAAATAAAAACATGGAGTTTTTTTTAATCTTTAATGCAAGATGAGGAAAATGTAAATTTTTTTTTTTTTTAAGATGTTGTGGATTTCATGCAGTATTAACCCTAACATTGATTTTTGGACAAAAACGAATATCGTAATATAAAGTTTTAAATATCAATCTTTTCTATTTGTATATTGGTTGTTGAAAATTCTGATATGATTTTAAAACCATTAAAAAATTTAGAGGTTGTCAAGAAAATTATTATTCATAGAACATTTTATCGCCAACTGTTCTTTGCCTCTAAATAAGTATTAGTGATTGTCAGTAAAACTTTTAACTAAAATTTTAGTGATAGTTTAGTTCATCACGAAATTATTATCGCCATAGTTCTTTTTGTCATGGTGCATAACATCAAATTGTAAAGTATTCTAGTGGTTAAGATGCACTGCATGTCCTCAATCTAAAGATCTGGAGTTCAACTTTTATGTTATGCAATCTTTTAATGAAACAAGTAAAATTTTAGAAAACAAAAAAATTCCTTCATGTAATATGTTTTGAGATTCTTTGCTTTATTTTATAATATCAGGAGTTCTGATAACATACATAGGTATATTATTCGCTGTTAGGTGTAGATTTCCAACAGATATATAAACCAAGCCATAATGTATAACATTCCAGCTGCAGCAATCAAGCCTTTCATATGTGTCAGGAATCTGACACAATCTGATGGAGACCTGTGGCTAATGCTAATATGGTTTCCTATCCTTTCTGTTTGGCTGACAATTTATAGTGAATTTTAATAGCTGATAACTTATATTTTTTTTAACCTAAACCTAGATTAATAAGGAGGGCACGATAATTATAAAAAATATAAAGAAAATTATAATAACAGGAGTAGAAAACTACAACAGCAACAGTGATATAATCCTTATCTCTCAGTTATTCTCTTGTGATTGTTACTTAGGTTTTGGACAAGAGACTCTGAGATTTGTATATTCATTATTACTATAGTAGATTTTTTCTGGTTTACCTCGTAGTTTTTTCTTTTCACGTTAGAGGAGTTTTTTTACGTAAATCTTAGTGTCCTAGTTTATTATGATTCCATTTAATTTCACTACATGTTACGACCTGCTTGTATTTGTTCGTATACTAAGTTCTCTCTTTTTATCTCATCAACTGGTATCAGAGCAGGTTTTGATGATTTAAAGATCTCTTGTATTATAAAGATTTGTATGGACCTTTGTAGGGGGTAGTGCAAAGCCCATAACTATTTCATGATGAGTGAAAGATGTTAGACCCAAAAACGGTCGGATTTATTCGACAGTGGCTAGAAAGTTCTGCATATTCTCTTTGGAAAAAGTTGGAAGTCTCTATAAAAGAAAAACAATTGGAAACAAAGTTTTTTTGATAAAAAAACTTGTAAACCTAAAATATAAAGAGGGTGCTTCTATTGCTGAGCGTTTGAATAAAATACAAAGTATCATTAATCAATTATCCTCTATGAAAATATCTCTTGATGATGAGTTACAGGTATTATTAAAAGTTGAGAGACACTAGTGGTTTCCCTTAGTAATTCTACGCCAAATGGTGTTGTCATTGTGAGTCAAGTAACAAACAGTTTGTTGAATGAGGAGTTGAGACGAAAAAATTTAGTAACATATCTGATTCATAGGCACTTAACTCATAAAATAAAGGAAGGTCAAAGTTTAAGGATAGAAGTAGTTCACGTATAGGTAGAAGTAACTCAAGATCAAGAAAAGATATTATTTGATATAACTGTAGTAAGAAAAGATATTACAAGAACTAATGCAAGCAACCTAAGGAGAGTAAAAAAAAGGAAAAAGAAGTGGAGTCTACGGAGTCAAAAGATAATACTACAACTATAGTGTTGGGTAGTGATTATTTGATTTTGTCTCCTTCTAATGATATTTCTTCTTGTGCATGTTAGGATCTTGAGTGAGTGATTGACACAGATGCTTCTTATTATACTATACCACGGTGGGGTTTTTTTGCTATCTATAGGTCTGAAAATTTTGGCGTTATCAAGATATGCAACTATGGCATAATGGACATCATTGGCATTGGTGATATCCATATAAAGATCAACCTTAGTTGTAAGTTAGCGCTTAAGGATATGAGGCATGCGGTTGACTTGAAGTTGAATTTAATTTTAGTTGGAAGGCTAAATGATGAAGATTTTGATAGTAGATTTCACAAAGGGCAATGAAAGCTCAGTAAAAGTTCTCTTGTTATAGCTAGTGGAAAGAAATGTCACACCTTATACAGATTGTAGGTCAAAGCTTGTGGTGAGCAGTTGAATACTACAAAGAAAGACTTCAGCATGGAGTTGTGGCATAGGCAACTGGGACACATGAGTAAGAAGGGGTTGCAAGTTCTTTCAAAGAGAGAGGTATTGCTAGACCTCATAGGTATACATCTAAACCCTTGTATTGATTGTTTAGCTGGTAAACAACATAAAGTTTCATTTGCTAGTCCTTCTTTGTCTAGAAAAATACATGCCTTAGACCATGTTTATATAGATGTATATGGTCCTTCGAAGATAAAAACTCCTAGTGGATCTATCAATGTTCCTAGCATCAGTGGTGCACTTTATTTTGTCACTTTTATATATAATTTTATTAGAAAAGTTTGAGCCTATGTTATGAAGACCAAAGATTAGGTTATTAATATCTTCAAAAAGTTTCATGCTAGAGTTGAAAGGGAGATAGAAAGAAAATTCAAATGCATAAGATTAGATAATGGTAGTGAGTACACAAGATTGTTTCTTAATTATTACATGTCACATGATATTCAACATGAGATGATAGTTTCTAGTACACACTACAATAATGCTATTATAAAGAGGATGAATCACACTATCATGGAAAAGATCAAATGTATAGTTTCACAGGCCAAGCTACCCAAAAAGTATTGGGATGAGACTTTGAGGACTACAGTTGATATGATTAACTTATCACCCTGTAGTATTTAGTTCTCGTGCATTTGCACATATTCCAGACAATGAGAGATTCAAGCTGGATGGTAAGACTAAAGAATACATTTTTCTTGGCTACTCATACTCACATGATCAGTTTGGTTACAGACTTCGGGATCCAGAAAAGTAAGTGTTTAGAAGTAGAGATATGATCTTCTTTGAGGATTAAACCTTTGGGGATTTGAAGAAGAAGACACTAGCCAAGATTTCTGTAGAAGGATTAATAGATTGTGACCTAGTTATTCTTATAATACATCAGGGTGATGGGAGAGATATGTAGAAAGATGGTGTAGAGCCTGATGTTGATTTACCTACAGGCCATATTGAGTAAGAAGAAGTTAGGAACAACTTTTTACAGAACTTTAGTTGAGAAGATCTTTTAGACAATGTCAACCTTTCAGAAGATACTCTACAATTGAGTATATGATGCTTACTGATGCAAATGAACCAAAGAATTACCAGGAAACAGTTAAAAGTGAGCAGAAAAAAAGTGGTTAGTTGCTACATAGGAACTCTGTAAAAGAACTACACTTATGATTTAGTGCAACTACCAAAGGGAATGAAGGCCTTGAAGAACAAGTGGGTTTTAGGTTGAAGACTCAAGAATATTATTCTTAACCAAAGTATAAAGTTAGATTGGTTGTGAAAGGCTTTAGTTAAAGGATATATATTGACTTTGAAGAGATTTTTTCTCTTGTTATTAAAATGTCTTCTATTCATGTTGCTCTTGGTATACTATTAGCTTGGACTTGGAGGTTGAACAGTCAAACATGAAGACAGCTTTCCTTCATGATGATTTGGAGGTGAAAATTTGTATGGAGCAACCAGAGTGCTTCACAATCAAAGGTAAAGAAAATATTGTCTACAAATTGAAGAAGAGCTTGTATGGGCTGAAGCAAACTCCAAGACAGTGGTACAAAAAGTTTAATTTATTTATGACTAAAAATAGATATAAAAGAACGACTTTAGATCATTGTGTGTATATCAAACAGTTTGGTGAGGATTTTATTATTCTCTTAATTTATGTTGATGATATGCTTATCCTTGGGAAAGATATGTCTACAATTAAGTTAAAAAGGAACTGAGTGAGTCATTTACAATGAAGGACATGAGGCCAGTAAAACAAATACTAGGCATGCAGATTTCCTATGATAGAAAAAATAAGAAGATTTTATTGTCACAAGAAAAATGCATTGAGAATGTATTGAAAAAGTTTAGTATAAGCAATGCAAAGCTAATCCATTCTCCTATTGTAGGTCACTTCAAGTTATGCTCAAAACAGAGTCCATCAAGTGATGAGGAGAAGGAGGAAATGCAAAAGATTCATTATGCTTTAGCAGTTGGAAGTTTAATATATGCAATGATATATACAAGGCGAAACATTGCATGTGTAGTAGGTGTAACTAGTAGATTTCTTACAAACCAAGCAAAAAACACTAGGCAATAGTGAAGTAGATCCTTAGATATCTCAAAGGAAGCTCTAAAGTTTGTTTAAGCTTTGAGATGGAGCACTTGTGCTGATAGGTTACACAGATACAGATATGGCAAGAGATATAGATGTAAGAAAATCCACATCAAGTTTTGTATTTACTTTTGCAGGGAGAGCTATGTCATGGTAATCTAGATTACAAAGGTGTATTACTCTCTCCACCACAAAGGCAGAGTATATTGCTACTATAGAGGTTTACAAAGAAATATTATGGATGAAAGGATTCTTACAAAAATTAGAGCTGAAACAGAAAAACTATGTGGTGAATTGTGATAGCTAGAGTGTCATCCATTTGTTTAAGAATATAACTTTTCATTCCAAATCAAAGCATATAGATGTCAGATATCACTGGATTCAAAATATACTTGAAGAGAAACAATTACAACTTTAAAAAATTCATACGGATGATAATGAAACAGACATGTTGATAAAAACCTTACTAAAAGAAAGGTAGGAAATGTGTTGACAGTTGGTCGACATGGTTTCATGTTAAGGAGTCATAAGACAATTTCCCTTATGGGCTGAAGGGGGAGGTTGTTGGGCTGACAGCCTATAAGTTCAGCCCATAATGGGCTTTAATAGCCCATAGCCCACATCTCTTTTAACCTAAACCTAGATCTAATAAGGGGGATATGATGGCTATGAAAAATATGGAGAAAATTGTAGCAATAGAGGCAGAAAACTATAAAGGGTAGAAAAACAAAAGAAAGAAAGGGAAAAAGATAAGGACAATGCAAAAAGACTATTATCAATTATCTAAGTAGTGATGTCATATCAGGTTAGATCAAATATATAGTAGATTCTTACTGTGATTACTTGAGAAAATTTTGGATATTATGCACAGTAACGTAATCCTTGTATCCCAATTATTTTCTTGTGATTGTTGCTAGGGTTTTGGGCAAGAGACTTTGAGATTTATATATTTATTATTCTTATAGTAGATTTTATCTGGTTTGTCTTGTAATTGTTTTCCTTCATGTTGGACATATTTTATTATGATTTCATTTAATTTTGCTATGTGTTACGGTCTGTTTGTATTTGTTTGTATATAAATTTTTTTTTATCCCATCAATTTCTTCTTGTGCATGATATTTATGTATAACATTGGCCACTGCATAAGCAATGTTAAGAAAAAGAATAATAGGTGGAGGAAAAAGAAGAAAAGG
The DNA here is from genome assembly GCA_004837865.1 of Musa balbisiana. Taxonomy (NCBI): domain Eukaryota; kingdom Viridiplantae; phylum Streptophyta; class Magnoliopsida; order Zingiberales; family Musaceae; genus Musa; species Musa balbisiana. Next base: position 17,406,711 of record CM017189.1, read on the forward strand.
AGGCAAGCGAGGTAAAGAAAAGAAGATGGCCTTAATAGTGGTGCAAAGACACAGTGCGGCATCCTAGTCGGTGAGGTCTTGAATCATTGGGCAGCACTTGTTCTTCGTGTTCTGGTTGATGAACGCATGCACCAGCCCACCGAGCAGGTCGATGCATGCATCCAGCTTGAGTGTGTCAATGGGGCACGCCCCAGTCGATGGCGTCTTGGTTGAAAGGGGAACCAACGCCACCTTGCATGGCGGAGGAGGGCACGATGACAGGCTAGGGACTTCTTAGGGTAGTGGTTGGGGTGGGGGCAATAGAAGCAAGCTAGGGAATGAGAGAAGAAGGCGAAGTTTGCAAGTAGGAGGACAGCCACATGGTACATCCACCACTCTTCCTAACTTAGGTGTGTGATAATGTATAGAGAGTGCTGCAAGGGAGAGGATAATAACGCACATGACTGAATATCATATCATAAAATCGATATAAGATTAATATCATTTGACAAATTTTATCTATATCTACAGAAAAAAATTCTTCATAACATGAGATCAATTATAAGATCTTAATTTTTTTCTCACTCAAGGATGAATTGTCTAGTAGATCAACATCATGAACAATCAAAATGTCTTGACTCCCTTTCACCAAGACCCTAAGGCTGAATATGTATTTATGAAAATAACTCTAATTTATTAAGAAGTTTTAATTTAATTAGGATCTATTAACTAATTTAAATATAATTAGGACTCCTAAAAATACTTATCAACCTTAATTATCTTCACTTTTTGTGAGTATTTTTCATTTTATACCTCCTACAACAATTAGTTTGAAAAATCACAATAATTACACAAATGATCCAACACCTAATTCCAATAAGTCCACTAATATATCATGTATAGTTAGAATCGAATTAATGAAGCTACTTAATTTTAGAGAGAGATATCTATTTTACCGTTTTATCATCTATAGAATTATTTTCCTTTATAATCGTATTTATCTTAGAAACTATGAATATCACTCTTCGTTTTTTTCACCATGAACGAAGCTTGCTACTATAGAAACCTATCATCTACTACATGTGCAACTTGTTACTATTCTTTTGAGGTTGTTATTGGGGAGAGAAGACAAGAACACCAAAAAGAACATACCCAAAGATTAACAACTGAATAACATATCAGAAAGTCAATATAAGATTAAGATAAATCCTGCTTACATTCATAGAGAAAAATCAAATTCTTCACTATATAATATCAATTATAATATCTTGAGTTATCCTCGCTCAAGCATGAATTTCCTTACACATTCTCTTATAAACCTTAAGAACTCTCTCAACTTTGTTTCTAGAGATATCTCTTATGAGCAATGAAAGCACCTTGGTTTCTTAGGGTTCAAAGAACAAGGTTTTGCTCGGTATCTTACAAAGTTGAGGCCCTCTTATTTTCAACCACATTGGATGATGACAAAGCCATTTAATACGTTTCACTATCCATAAAGAAATGAAGAGTATAAAAGAATATAAAGATCAAGATGGTCTCCTATGGATTATTCTTCTGCAGCTTCAGCTCAACCACTAGTTCAAGATTCAAACTGGAGATAGCAAGAACAAGGTGATTGTGAGATTAAATCCCAAGTGTTACTACCAAGTTTAGGAACTTTACTAGCTGAATTAATCAGCATTACGTCGAACAGTGTTCGGAATGCTTCGAAATCGAGAATGATTCATGCTTGGAAGGTATGAACTACGAAATGATACCATCATCTGCAGCAGAATTGTACTGAGCAATGGCCATCCACAATTTGACACTGGAGGTTTTGTGGTTGGGAAGATACATAGTTCATGGTACTTCATAGATTGGGTTGACCTAGTGAAACCAATGCTGTTCTTGACAAAGACTTGTGGCCTCAATGGAACCTCATAGGATGAGGGATGAAGAGGGATCATGCAGGCTTTACTCGGCGGCTACCTGTCAACGGCGTATCTCCCTACGACAAAATGCATCATGCAATCTTCTTTGGTGCAATACTTAATCAAGCAGTTACTCCTCTACCCATTTTGAACATCGTAATTAACAAACCTGAGGAGTTCTTTGAGAGTTTGATCTTAACAACTGGTGATCTGAGAGTTTGATGCTATATCGAATAGTCTCAAGTTGTTCAGTGAACCTTATTGAATAGACTTACGCATCAACTCTGAGATGATACCAAATGATCTACTCATTATGGCAGATCGCAAAAATGGTTCTTAATCATGAATGTTTGTTGATCTAATTCAAATATGACTCAGTTAACACAACAAAGGCATAAGCTAGAGCAGAATGGAAAAGATAAATCCATTGTACCATACAAAGGTGATCGTGATGAAAGAGGAACATGGAAGAATCCAGGTTGTAGTTGGAGCTTTGGCCTAAATATACATGTATTTGGAAGATAAAAGCTAGTGGATTCATGGCTAACTCAATCTTTGTCTTTGAATCATGTGAGAGAAGTTTACGGGGTGTAGTTTCAGGTCTCAGAGAGAGAAGCATGCATCAGTGTTCATAAAGCTATTCTAGTGATCAATAAGAATCGCAATGCAAATTTGAACAAATTAACAAATTATATTGGGTCATAATGATCAATATCTTCATAGCTAAATTCAAGCTCGTTTTGATTCTTGTTTTTTTTTCTGCCGAGGGCTTAGGTGTCATAATGTAAGAACACAATAAAGTTTGTAAGATTATGTGTCCAATAACTTAGTATAAGATATATTAAAATTTTAATTAGATTCTAATCAAAGTTATTGATCAACAAAAAGAAAATTTTAATGTTAAGAGATTATTTGAATGGGAGAGGACTCTCTTATGTTATATTTCCCTAAACTCATACCTATATAATGATAAGACTTTTGAATTCTAATCATCAATCATCAATACTATTGTTATAATGATACTGTGCAAGATAGAAAAGTTATTGGTCTCTAATATCATCACTACAGTAGTCTTGTAACAAATAAAAATATTATCGATCTCCATTCCTTTAGAAAGTAGAAAGAGAGAAGATGAATTTACTCTTATTATGCATATTTACAAAGACTTTAAGATGTCCAAGATATCTGGTTTAATAATATCATCAAAAAGTATGTAATACCATTCTCTAGTCTATGATAATTTAGATTTTAATCCTCGTTGATATATATATATATATATATATATATATATATATATATACATATATATGTATATATATATATATACATATATGTATATATATATATATATATATATATATAATTTTATATAGTATTAAAATAAATATTCTTCAATCTATCACTTGTTGCTTTTGTTCTATCATTTCGAGTTCCAGGTACATGCTTCTCCCTAATCAAATTCCTCTCCTTGTCTAATCTTATGTTTTATCCCAATCACTCCTCAAGTTCATAGTAGTCTCTTTTGCTTGAAGATTACAATTTCCTGAATGAAGGGTCTGCTTTTCGCAGTACATTGAAGTGAGTAGAGGATGATACTATTTCCTCAATTAATTATATTCATTTTGTTCTACTCTTTCTCTGACTTCTTCGTCTTCATCATCATCTCCCTTCTAACGATGTGTCTTCTTCAGTTTAGCAACCAAATGAAAACTCTCACAAATTACTTTGGATCATTATTCTGTTCGACCAAGTCTCGGGTCAGTGGACAATCGATTAGAAAATTTATATTAAAAAATATATATATAGAAATTATGAAATTAAATGGAAAGATTTATGATGTTATCAAAGTACATTATCAACTTAAAATTAATTCTAAGCTCGACGGGTCCTTGTAAATTTATTTGTGTATTTTTTTACTTTTAATGTTCTAAACGGGAAAAAAACATACCACAGCACTAAAAAAAGATGAGGCCAAATTTTTTTCTGAAAATTTTTATTTTTTCTCAGTTTGGATTTAATCAGTCAATTTCTACTTGTCCACAAGAATTAAATTATTTTTTCTTAATTCAATTCAATTTTAATCATTTTAAACGGATAGAATGAACTGTAAAAGCAAAATTACACATCAATTAGTTTGATACAGTATCTATTTATATATATTGAAAGAGAGAATTTTCCTCAACTAAACAGTGAGATTTTCTCATGCAGGGAAATCTCATTTGCTATGTAGTTAGGAAAATCTCATCTGTAATGTCGTTGGGAAAATCTCATATGTTATCATTCCCACGTAAGATTGAGCTCTTGTCAAGGATGCCGACCTTGGATCGATGTAATAAAAATAGTTTACGGGCTAGAAGTTTCGTGAGTGAGTCTATTAGTTGATTAGTCATATGTATATGAGAGACATATAGTTGATGTCTGACAATTTGATCTCGCACGAAGTGGAAGTCGATGGCAATGCGTTTTATATGTAAGTGGAACACTAGATTGACACATAAGTAGGTAGCTCCAACATTATTACAATATATTATAGGAGTAAGAGTAGAGCTGATGTTGAGTTCCTTGAGGAGATTTATAACCCAATTGAGTTTAGCAGCAGCGGTAGTGATGGCATGGTATTCAGCTTCAATTGTAGATAGTGCAATTATTTTTTGCTTATTAGAACTTTAACTGATTGGATTATATCCAAGGAAGACTATATACCCTGATGTAGATGTTCTATCATTAAAGTTCCCTGCCCAATCAGCATCAGCAAAGGCATGGAGATGAAGTGAGGTGTGTTTGCGAAGAAAAATACCATGATTGAGGGTCCCTTTAAGATACCGTAATATTCATTTAATCGTAGACCAATGTGTACTAGAAAGTTAGTGCATGTATTGAGATAATTTATTAATTGCAAATGAGATATCTGGATGGGTGAGAACCAAGTACTATAAGGAGCCAAGTGCTTGTTGGTATTAAGCAGAGTCCATAGTAGGGTTGCCATCACATAATTTGAGTGATTCACTAGTAGAGAGGGGAGTTGTAACCTCTTTTGCATTATGCATATTTGTCTTTAATAATATGTCTTGAATATATTTTCTTTGTGATATAAGGAAGTTTGAAGATGTAAATGTTGCTTCCACTCCCAAAAAGTAACTCAAAAGTCTTAGATCTTTGAGGGAGAATCGATCGGCCAATCACTTTAAAAATGCCTGAATCTCCAAGAGATCATTGTCTACGATAATAATATCATCAACATACACTAGAAGATATATTGTGTTTTCATTTTGTTATCATAGGAATAATAAGATATTAGACTTAGAGTTGATGAAGCCAATTGATGTCAGAAATTATCCAAGTTTAGTATACCAAGTTCTTGGAGCTTAATGGAGTCCATAAATAGCTTTTTGTAGTTTGCAAACATGTCTCGGATACTGATAATGAATGAAGCTAAGGGGTTATTATATAAAGGCATCTTCAATTAGAGTCTCTTGTAGAAGGTCATTGTTAACATCCAATTACCGTAAGTGTTATCCTTTTGAGATGACCAAACTTAGGATAAGTCGAATTATTGTGGGTTTAACAACAAGACTGAAAGTCTTTGTAAAGTCAACTCTAGGTCATTGATAAAACCCTTTCGCTACTAGACATGCTTTATATCTAGCAATGGACCTATCTAGCTTCTGCTTAAGTTGAAAGACTTATTTACACCCGATAATATTTTGTGTAAGATAAAAGGGTACAAGGGTCCATGTAGAGTTACGGAGGGCATCATATTCTTTACATATGGCTTTACGTCAATAAAGATTTTTGGGCTTGAGTAATTATGGTATGTTCACTAGTCTCAGGAGAGGATTTTGTGATAGCATGTAAGTCGAGAACCTAATATGGTTTAAAGATACCAATTTTCGAGCATATTGTCATTGGATGTCTAAGGGCTGTAGGTTGTGTTATTGGTATGAGTAGGGGAGAGGCATTAACACGGGTCGAGGCAAGTTGAGGTATATTAGTGTCACTAGGTCCAAAAGAGGGTAAAGAAGGTGGTTATGTTTATGAGGACATTACTTCAATAGTAGGTGAAGCTTGTGAAGAAGGGAGAGGAGAAGTAATGGAGGGAGTGAGGAGCTGTTGAATCGGGAGAACAAGAGAGTGTGAATCCTCAAGAAAAAGATTGGATGGTGTTGAGAGAGGCTTGTTTAAGGGGATCAATGGTATACTCCAGTAATGTGTATTTGTTAGAGTAGCTTGTATTGCAGGAGACTCATGATTATGGAATGGAAAAATAGACTCTACAAAAATAACATGATGTGATATAAAAACTTTTTGAGTTTTGGGTTCATAGTATTGAAAAGCATTATATTCAAGAGAGTATCCTATGAAAATGCAAAGCTTAGATCTTGAGGTTATCTTATGTGAAGCATAGGGATGAAATCATGGATAACATAAACAACCAAATACTTTAAGTTTTTGAATATTTGGGGATTTGAAAAATAGTTTTTCAAGTGGTGACTGGTATTGAAGGACTGGAGTGAGCATACGATTAATAAGATAGATGATAGTTTGAAAGACTACATACCAAAAGGTTGTTGGCATAGAAGCTTGATGTAGAAATATGAGACCAGTTTCAACTATATGTCGATGTTTATATTCAGCAAAGCCAACTAGTTAAGGAGTATATGGGGGTGACTTAAGGTGTTGGATACCACAAGCTAAGAGGCAGAATGTGAGGGCTTGATATTCACCTCTACCATCAAAGTAAACTGTTTTAATTACTGAAAGAAGTTCTCAACCAACTTTTTAAAGTTGATGAAGATTGTTAAAACTTCAAATTTATGATGAAGAGGGTATATTCATATATACTTGGTGAAATAGTCTATGAAAATGATATAAAATCTAAATTTGTCAAAAGAAGTAATTGAAGTAAGGCCCTAAACATCAATATAAATAATTTCAAATGGTTTAGAATAGGATATGGGGGATATTCCAAAAGAGAATATATGACTTTTATTATTGAGACAAGCATCATAATGAGTTATAATGCTAATGTTTTTAAGAGTAGGAAGAGAATAATAAAAAAGTAATTTATGTTGGAGAGAGAGTGAGGGATGACCAAGATGACGATGTTACACATCAATTGGAGCTACAACTGAAGAGTAAACAATGGACTGGGTTATTTATGGAACTGATGACCATTCATAAACATTGTCCTTACCCTGGCCTCGAACTAAGGATGTCCCCGTGCTTAAATCCTTGACAAGAAAAGAGTTAGGAAAGAATTTAATTGAAGTATTATTTTGTTTGTAGAACTGAAAAACAAAAATGAGATTTCGTTTAATGTGAGGTGCATATAGAATATCATCGAGTGTAATTATAGTAGGCAAATTAAGCATTGTGGAACCAGTATAAGTAATAGGGATTCCTTTTGCTAGTCATAGGTGCCTAGCAAGCCAATCACGTGAGTGATGGCACGTATGACTTGACGCGGAATCTTTTTACTTATTATATTTTAGCATTTATCACTTTATATTATCTATTGCATTTATGCATGTATACATTGTGATGTCCTTAGATTTGTGCAATGGGAATCGGATCGTGATGAGATCACGATAATGAGACCGATTCACCTTTAAACACAGATCCTAAATAATCTTGGTCATAGGTTACTTGAGAGGGACATCGAGATAACTGGACAGACTAGTGTGCTGTATACCTATCCATATGATAGATGCAGCTGGTCTCATAGCTGCTCATGTGGGGACACTAGGGATACAGTATAGGTGCTCATTAGAGAATGAGTTCACTGATTGATCTGCTTACGGAATGCTGGATGGTTGATGATGCCTTATTATCAAACAGCGATTTCGTAGTCTTAGTGGTGTATTTGATCCTTGGACTTAAGACACCAAGGATGTCTTGTACGAGTGCTCCATTCTTTGATATTAAACTTATAGGTTTGGATGTCCCAGATCTAGTACAGCAGATCATTGGGAGTGGCAGTCGACCTTACAAGGGCTATTAAGTATCGATAGAGGATCATCTACTCTTGGCGTCATGAGAGGAATATCTCATGTATTCTTGCTCAGACAAATCCCTGACCAGAGTCATTCAGATTGAGAGAGAAAGAGTTCTTCGGGAGAATTCGATTAGAGCGAGACTCAAGTAGAAACCGTATGGGTCTGACAGCACCATACTCGGTATACGGTCTCTGGGATATTAGATGGATGAGAGACTATAGGTACACGGTAACTAAGGACAGACAGGTCCAATGAATTGGATTCCCCTATATCGTCTAGGGACTATGGTGTAGTGGCCTAGTACATCCGTAGTCGATGAGTCGAGTGAATTATTACAGAGATAATAATTCATTGAGCCAGAAGGAGTTCTGACAAGTATGACTCACAACCAGCTCGATATTGGGCCTAGAGGGTCACACATATAGTAGGCGTTACGATGAGTAGAGGTTCGGATATGAGATATCCGCTGGAGCCCCTATCTTATTGGATATCCAATAAACCCCTGAATTATTGGATCCCATGGATGAGATCCAATAAGAGCCCATGAGAGATTATTGGATAGATATCCAACTAATCTAAAAGGCTTGGGTAATTAGATATAGATCCAATACCCAATAAGGGAGGATCCATTAGGGTTTGACAAGGGACCTCTATAAATAGAAGGGATTCAATGGTTCATAGGCAAGAGCCTTTGCTTGCGTCTCCTATTCTCCTTCCCCTCTCCACCTTAGAGCAGGCCTGGACTTTTGAGGAGTGTCATTGTAGCCCTGTTGTGTGGATCACCGCTAGAGAAGAGGATGCTTGACCTCCTTCACCATCTCTTAGAGATTTGCAAGGAAATATAGATATACGATCTCCCTAGGTAACACAATCTATTATATACGCAGTTTGTATCACAGATTTTTTGCTCACCAATCTTCGCACGACGACGAACATCTATTTGGGAATAGGAGATTTTGTTTTCTTGTTCTTCCGCTGTGCATGTGATGTTGCCCCCAAGATTTTCCAACAGTGGTATCAAAGCCAGGTTGTTCGTATGAAAGATTGATTTTAAATTGTGTGTATTGTGTTTTGGAGAAACTTTTGACGTTAAAATCGTTGACGCAAAAGCGAGAAAGGGCAGCAACAATTATTGCCCTCGATTTGCGTGCATGCAGTCGCATGCAGCGTGGCCGTAGGTAGGCAGCATTAGGGTTGCGCCTGCAGCAACCAACCGGCAGCCTGCTTGCAGGCTTACGGCCGACGGGGCTGGCAGCCCAGGGGCGTTGCCCGCATGCAAGGCGGCCACCTGCAGGCGGGCACTGTGCTTGCGCGTAAGGGTGGCGCCTACAGGTGCTGGACCCGTGGGCAGAGGCACCGCGGGGCGAGGCACCTGTGGGTGCTGGACCCGCGGGCAGAGGCACCGCGGGGCGAGGCGCATGCGGTCGTAGCGCCCGCGGGCTGAGGTGCCACAGGGCAACGGCGCCTATGGCCGTCGCTATTGCGGGCAAACCCCCCCATAGGGGCGGCCGCCCGACGAGGCACTACACCTGTGGACACTGCGCTTGTGGGGGTCAGCGCCACCCGCAAGGGTGCCAACCCAAGGGGGCACCAACCTGTAGGGGCGACACCCCCGCCGCCACTGCACAGGCCGCCGCCAGTAGGGTGGCGGCGGCGGTGGCAGCAGCATAGGGCAGTAGGGCATTCTTGGGCAAAAGGATAGTTTTGCCCTTGTGAATTTCAGAAATTCTAATTATGTCCTTTTTTTAAATTATGAAAATACCCTCAAAATTTAAAAAATTCCCTACATATCCCTGATTTAAAAATATTAATTAATTAAAAGGTTTAATTGATTATTATTTTTTATTATCTAGTATTCCTATATGATGTTGATTTATACATGTGATGTATAATGTGTGGACGGATGATAATGGATCGTGTGATGTATGTACTTGTAATTATTATTATTGGGGCTTGCGAGCCTCCATTATATTTCTCGTTTATTGTCGGGCCTACGTGTCTATTATTAAGTTGTAATCACATGAGGAGGCGCAACGAGAACGTGGATGCGATAGCGGGACCCACAAGACGGACGATCGCGATGCATGGAGATGCATCGAGATGTCAACGGAACTGACGAGGACGAGATGGACGATCATAAGGCATGGAGATGCACCGTTGCACATATAGATCATGATGTGAGTGATTAGGCCTACTGGCTCGGGCCTGATCACATTAGGCTATGGTCCATGATCATCTAGTCTACTAGATATGCATATATATTTGCATACGATGCAGATATATATTAAATATATATATGTGTGACAAGTCATATTAGGAGACCAAATTATAGAAACCTCTCTCTTGACAATATTAAGTCGGTAAATGTGAGGTAATTAGATTGACCCACGTGGCCTTCCATCGTTATAGGTAGGAACCGATTCCCAGTGTAGGTTGAGTTAGTCGAGTCTCTCGAGGCTCACCTATATCGCAATTTACTATCTTGCCTACGACATAGAGATGTCACCAGTGACCTGAGGACATGGTATGCTTGGTCGAGTCTCTCGAGGTTATATCATCAAATCAGACTCATCTTATAATGATAGTGTTGACTTAACCGAACATCATGGTTGGCCGAGTCTCTCGAGACCATGGTGATTCGAAGGCCGAATAGGATGGGAATCATAAGGAGTTGTGATTTGCAAGAGTTTGCCTACCTTTTAGACTTAGTGTGATTGGTTGAGTCCCTCGAGGTTACACTAAGACGCTGATTGGATCCTGATCCTCACTAGAAGCCTATCGGAGACTTCCGTTTCACGTATTGAGAGTGTCACGTGACTTGCTAGTAAACTAGTGGGAGCATATTAAGATAGAAGTTCATATCTTGATTATTTATTTCTTGTAAAATCTGCATGTTATTCATTTTTACTGCATCTTTATTTTCAAAAAATGTCGCTTTCAAATCCCTTACGTGGTATACTTGATGTCAACCGCCTCACTGGTCCAAATTATATGGATTGGCTTCGCAACTCGAGAATTATTCTCACAATGGAGAAAATCGCAAACATCCTTGATATAGTGATGCCTACGCTTGAGGAAGAGGTAAGCGAGGATGAGATCGCTCACTACGTGAAGTACATTGATGACTCCACTCTTACTCAGTGCTATATGTTGGGCTCTATAACTCCTCAGTTATAGAGACAACATGAAAAGATGTATGCTAGATCCATTCTCCTACATGTCCGCAAATTGTTTGATGAATAGGGAAGGACTCAACGATATGAGATATCCAAGAGCCTCTTCCGCACTAGGATGACTAAGGGGACACCGGTTCAAAACCATGTCTTAAAGATGATTGAGTGGATAAAGAAACTCACAGGTCTAGGAATGGTTCTAGAGGATAACTTGTGTGTGGACATTATACTTTAGTCCCTACCAGATTTATTTTCATAGTTCATAATGAATTTTAATATGAACAAGCTTGAGGTGGCTCTCCCAGAGCTCCTCAATATATTGAGGGAGGTAGAGAGTACTATCAAGAAAGAAAATCCAGTTCTCTACACTGGTGAGACTAGAAAGAAAAGGAAAACAGAAAAGTCCCTAAAGAAGGGCAAGGGCAAGGGTAGACCAGGTAAAGCAAAGATTGCTAAGAAAGACCCGGCAAAGGACAAAGGCTAATGCTTCCATTGTGGCAAAGATGGGCACTGGAAAAGGAACTACAAAGAGTACCTTGCAGAGAGGGCAAAACAGAAGCTTGGAGAAGCTTTAGGTACATTCATGATCAGTCTCCAGTTGTCAAACTCTTATGATAACATATGGGCATTGGATACCGGTAGTGCTTATCATATATGCAATTTGTTGCAGGTTCTAGCAAGGCCTAAGAGACTAGAGAGAGGCGAGATGGACCTTAAGATGAACAATGGAGCAAAAGTTGTTGTAGTAGCTATTGGCGAGATCATCCTACATCTGTCTGGTGGAGCTTTTATTGCATTAGATGCATATTATTTTGTTCTTTCAATTATCAAAAACATTATCTCCATTTCATGTTTGACAGCTAGTGGATATAAATTAGTTTTTAAGAACAATGGTTATTCAATATTATTATATGATGAGATTATCACGAAAGGAATATTGCATAATGGTTTGTTTATGCTAGACGCTACTCCACATATCATGAATGTAAGTGTGTCTAAGAAGAAACGAGATGAGGTAAATAGTGCTTACCTGTGGCATTATAGGTTAGGTCACATCCATAAGAGAAGGATTCAAAAGTTGCTAAAGGATGGATATCCAGATCCATTTGACTATGAGTCATATGTAACTTGCGAGCCTTACATTCGTGGAAAACTAACCAACTCTCCATTTAGTGAAATTGGAGAGAAAGCTACTGAGTTACTGAAACTCATACATAGTGATGTATGTGGACCCATGTCAACTCATGTCATTGGTGGTTACTCCTACTTCATTATCTTTACTGATGATTTCTCAAGGTATGGATATGTGTACTTAATGAAGTACAAGTCCGAGGCCTTTGAGAAATTCAGAGAGTATAAGAATGAAGTGGAGAATCAGATTGGAAAGAGTATCAAGACTCTTCGATCAGATCGAGGAGGCGAGTACTTAAGTACAAAGTTTACTTAGTTCCTTAAGGACCATGAGATATTATCCTGATGGACACTTCCTTATACACCTCAGCTCAATGGTGTGTATGAAAGGAGAAATCGTGTGCTGTTAGACATGGTACGGTCCATGATGAGTTTCGCTGACCTACCCATCTCATTCTAGGGATATGCCCTAGAGACTGCAGCTTACCTTTTGAACAAAGTTCCAACTAAGTTGATAGTATCTACACCATATGAGATATGGAAAGGGAAGAAGCCCGATCTTAAGGTTGTTAAGATTTGGGGCTGCCCTGCCCATGTTAAAAGACACAATCCTGATAAGTTGGAATCGAGGACAAAGCGGTGCAAGTTCGTGGGATACCCTAAGGAAACTAGTGGGTATTATTTCTATCATCTCGAGAATGAAAAGGTCTTTGTAGCCAAGAGTGCAGTGTTCCTTGAGAAGGAACACATTCTTGGCGGAGACAGTGGGAGCATGACAGAGTTGAGCAAGGTTGGAGAACCTAGCTCAAGCACCACTCTACAGCCCGAGTCTGTTCAAGTACCTAATATATAATATATGTGAGATATATTAGAGGAGAGGATGTTGAGGATATTGATCCTCAAACCTACGAGGAGGCTATTATGAGTATAGACTCTGGGAAGTGGTAAGAAGCCATGAATTCTGAGATGGATTCTATGTACTTCAACAAAGTTTGGAACCTAGTTAATGTGTCCGAAGGTATTGTACCCATCGGTTGCAAATGGATCTTTAAGAAAAAGATCAAAGTAGATGGAAAGATAGAGACCTATAAAGTAAGGCTAGTGGCTAAAGGGTATCATCAAAAGCAAGGTGTTGACTATGACGAAACCTTCTCACCCATAGTAATGCTAAAATCCATCCGAATTCTATTGGCTATTGTAGTACACTATGATTATGAGATCTGACAAATGGATGTGAAAACCGCATTCCTCAATGGGAACCTCGAGGAGGAGGTGTATATGATACAACTCGAGGGATTCATGTCCAAGGACTGCCCAGATAAGGTGTGCAGGTTGCTTAGATCCATTTATGGACTAAAGCAAGCTTCTCGAAGTTGGAACATAAAATTTGATGAGGTAATCAGATTTTATGATTTCGTTAAGAATGAAGATGAGCCTTGTGTGTACAGGAAGGTAAGTGTGAGCGCTATCACCTTTTTGGTATTATATGTAGATGACATCCTGATCATTGGGAATGATGTAGGAATGCTATCCACAGTAAAGGCTTAGTTATCTAGACACTTCTCCATGAAGGACTTAGGGGAAGCATCCTATATCTTGGGGATTCGGATCTATAGAGATAAATCCAAGGGGATGCTTGGCTTGTCCCAGTCCAGGTACATAGAAACCATTGTCAAAAGGTTTGGCATGGATGTTGAATCTCAGATTTTGATGATAAAATCAATTGATGGGTTAATTGATTTAATCCATATTATTGAGTTAAGTGTGCAGGATTAACTACGATAGCTTGAAGACATAAAGAAAGTCTACCAAAGTCAAGTTCGATGGGTGTTCGAGAGTCCGCCAAGAGTCCGAAGATTCATCGGAAGTGCTGCCGGAACCAACCGAGAAGAAATCGGGGACTTGCCAAAGTTTTCAGAAATCCGCCAAAGAGATCGTCGGAGGTTTGCGGAGATCACTGAGAAGGTTTGGCTACTTGCCAAAGACTTGTTAAACTCACCACATGATCGAGAGCCTGTTGGGAGTCCATTGGAAGAAATCTGAGGGTGTATCAGAAGTCCATCGGAAGATCACCGGAAAGCTCGTCGGAAGGAAACTCGATGCTGCCGGTTAAAAACCTACTTAGGACTATGTCTTAATTTCATAGTTTACATGTAATTAGGGTTGGGATTAAAAGTTAATCCTATAACCTGGTTAGGGGCCAACTAGGCCCTAATATGAACTGGTTTGGGCCAAATTTGGAGCCCAACCACTGACCCGTAAGGACGGGCGGTGGCACCGCCCAGAACCCGAAAGGCTAGGCGGTGGTACCATCGGACTAGGCACTGGCATTACCCAGCACTTGAAAGGTCGGGTGGTGGCACTGCACAGAACCTGAGAGTTCCGGCGGTGGCACCGCTAGTACACTATCAGTATGACACTGATAGGCGGTGGCACTGCCAGCATCGGAAAACTCAAAAGAATTCAAATTTAGAGCCCAAATTTGAATCCTCTTGGGGCCTATAAATACCCCTCATTTATCAGCAGAGAAGATAACCTTTTTGAGAAGTAAGAGATTGAGATAAAGCCTTAGCAAAGTCTTTAGCAAGTCTTGTTTTCAATAGCTTAAGTGTTCACCTCCCTCTTTCTCTTTGAAAATTTATAAGAGTGTGAACCACTTGTAAAAGGTTGTAAGAGGGGTATTTGTCCTTCCCCTTCAAAGTAATTTACTAGTGGAAGTTGGAAGCCTCATCGAAGAAGGCTTCGTAAGTGGATGTAGGTCATTTGACTAAATCACTTTAAATTGGTGTGTTCCTTGAATGTGTGAGTGTTTACCTTTCTGAAATCATTATTTACATAGCAGCAAGCTTTCGGTTTTTATCTTCTAACTTTACTCAAGCTACTCTTGCCAAGTTATTCATTCTCGAATCGAAATCTCTATGCATTTACGAAATCGTTTTCAAACTTACAAGTTTTAATCCGTTGCACTAATTCACCCCCACCCCCTCCTAGTACTGCTCCGATCCTAACAATTGGTATCAGAGCTAGGCTCACTCTCATATTTGGTTTAATACCCAAGAGAGATGACTTACTCCGGTATGCATGAGGGTCATTCTATTACACGTCCGCCTATGTTTAATGGGTTGGATTATATGTATTGAAAGACTCATATGAGGATCTTCCTCATTTCCATGGATTTTAAGCTTTGGACTATTGTCGAAAATGGATTTCAAAAATCTTCTCTTCTGATGAGCGAATGGGATGAATCGGAGAAGAAGGTTTTTGCTTTAAACACAAAGGCTATGAATGCCTTGTTTTGTGCACTTGACAAAAATGAATTTAATCACATTTCGATTTGTGATTCGACTTTAGATATTTGGAGAACTCTTGAGGTCACTCATGAAGGCACTAGCCGAGTGAAAGAGTCCAAAATCAATATTCTTATGCATTCTTACGAACTTTTCTAGATGAAACCAAGTGAGTCCATCGGAGACATGTACACCCGTTTCACGGATGTCATCAATGGACTCAAAGCTCTTGGTAAATGTTTTTCTAACTTTGAATTAATAACTAAAATTTTAAGATCCCTTCCAAAGAGTTGGGATCTAAAAGTGACGACCATTCAAGATGCCAAGAACCTTAAAACATTTCCTCTCGAAGAACTTATTGGGTCTCTAATGACCTACGAAATGACGTGACATGCTCATGAAGAGCTCGAGAACCCCCTTTCAAAGAATAGGAAGGATATGACACTTAGAACACAAGAAGACCACTTGAAAGGAACATTAAGTGATGAGGACAGTGACGATGACATTGCACTTTTAACTCGAAAATTTAAAAAATTTATAAGAAAGAACAAATTTGAGAATAACACCAAAAACAAACTTGAACCTAAAAGGACCAAGTAATATGCTACGAATGCAAGAAACCGGGGTACTTAAAAAATGAATGCCCCTAAGCCAAGAAGAAGCAACCGAAGAAGAAGAAAACTTTAAAAGCAACTTGGGACGACTCAAGTGATTTCGAGAATGAAGAAGCTAGCAACAAAGATGAGGCAAACTTCGCGCTAATGGCTTTAGGAGGAGAGGTATGTGATTTAATTAATGAAGATTTATCTTTCGATGAACTTTCTATCGCTTTTCATGAATTATTTGATGAGTGTAGAACTATTAGTAAGAAGTTCAATCTATTAAAGAAAGAGCATGCCTTACTACAAAATAAGCCTGATAGTCTTCAAACTCCTCCATGCTCTAAGTACGAACACTTAGAAGCAATAAAAATGAGAATTTGCAACTTAAAGAAACCTTAAACAAGTTTAAGTTCGGTAGCAAAGGTTTGGACATGATCCTTGCAAACAAGGGTCACATCGTAAATAGAAGTAGAATTGGTTTTGTGAGAGGATCTCACCAAAATCCTATCACCTTCATTAAATGACCCACATTACATGTTTCACCTCATTTGAAATGTAACTTTTATTGTAAATCTGGACATGTTGTTTACAAATGTCCATTTAAGAAAGTTAGTCCACATAAGTTGATATGGGTTCCTAAAGGAACTTTAAACAATTCAATGATGAATGACAAAATTAGTAGATCAATTTTTGAGGCACCCAAAATCAAATGGGTACCTAAAAACCATCCTCTTTTGTAGACAAACTCATAAGCTAGGAGCAAGAGATAGTATCTTAATAGTGGATGCTCAAGGCACATGACCCGAGATTCATCTCATTTCTCTATGCTCACTAGCAAAGAAGAAGGGTATGTCACTATCGGAGATAACAACAAAGGTAAAATCATTGGCAAGAGAATCATAGGTAACAAATTAAGTTTTTCAATTGATGATGTGTTGCTAGTTGATGGATTAAAACATAATCTCTTAAGCATTAGTCAATTATGCGATAAAGGTTACATTGTTAAATTTGAATCTAATGTGTGCATTATTGAAAAACCAAACAATAACATATCAATGATTGCCTTAAAACAAAATAATGTCTACATCATCAATCTTGATGAACTTAGTAATGAAATGTGCTTTTCTGCTTTAAATGATAATGCTTGGCTTTGGCATAGAAGATTAGGCCATGCAAGTATGAAACTAATATCTAAGATTTCATCTAGAGAGTTAGTACAAGGAATTCCCAATATGAAGTTTGTTAAGGACAAAGTGTGTGATGCTTGTCAACTAGGAAAATAAATAAAAACTAGTTTCAAACCAAAAAATCAAATTAGCGCAACTAGACCATTGCAATTAATCCATTTGGACTTATTTGGATCAATTGATACAACGAGTCTAGGAGGAAGCAAATATGCCTTCGTAATTGTTGATGACTATAGTAGATATACTTGGACCTATTTCTTGGCTCACAAAAGTGATTATTTCAAATATTTCTCTAAATTTTGTAAACTTACTCAAAACGAAAAAGGCTTCATGATTTCATCAATTCTAAGTGATCACGGTGGCAAATTTCAAAACCATGACTTCCAAAGTTTTTGTGAATCCAATAGATATAACCACAACTTCTCCACTTCGAGAAATCCTCAACAAAATGGGATAGTTGAAAGAAAAAATAGAAATTTACAAGAAATAGCAAGAACCATGTTAAATGAACATAGTCTATCTAAGTATTTTTAGGCCGAAGCCATTAATACGGCTTGCTATGTCATGAATAGGGTTCTAATAAGACCATCTCTATCAAAAACTCCCTATGAATTACGGAATAACAAAAAACTAAATATTTCTAATTTTAAAGTTTTCGATTGTAAATGCTTTATTTTAAATAAAAAGGATGCCTTAGGAAAATTTGATGCTAAATCCGATGAAGGTATCTTTCTTGGTTACTCTTCCGTTTCTAAGGCATTTCGTGTTTTTAACAAAAGAACATTAGTTATAGAAGAGTCTATTCATGTAGTTTTTAATGAAATTTTTGAGTCAAATAAAAATGATTTTGATGATGATCTTGGTTTTGATAATTTGAATTTAAATGAACCCCCTCCTCAAAATAGCAACTTGGATGCATCTTCTTCCTTACCTAAGGAATGAAAGTATGTGGATGCTCATCCAAAGGAGCTAATTCTAGGAGATACATCAAAAGGGGTTCAAACTCATTCTTCCTTCAAGAATTTTTGTGCTAACGCTGCCTTCCTTTCTCAAATTGAACCTAAATACATTGACGAGGCCTTGAAAAATGATTCATGGGTCATTGCAATGCAAGAGGAATTGAACCAATTTGAGAGGAATAAGGTATGGAAGCTTGTTTCTAGACCTAGTGACCATTTAGTCATTGGTACTAAATGGGTCTTTAGAAACAAGCAAGACGAATGCAGTATTGTGGTTAGAAACAAGGCTAGACTAGTAGCCAAAGGTTTCAACCAAGAAAAATATATCGACTACGAAGAAACCTTTGCTCCTATGGCAAGATTAGAAGTCATTAGGATGCTCCTTGCCTATGCTAGTAATAATGATTTTAAACTATTTCAAATGGATGTCAAAAGTGCCTTCTGGAATAGTTTTATTTCTCTAGAAGTATATGTCGAATAACCTTTCGGATTTGAAAATTCTCTTCTTTCTAATCATGTATTCAAATTGACTAAGGCTCTTTATGGCTTAAAACAAGCTCCTAGAGCTTGGTATGAAAGGCTTAGTTCCTTTCTTATTTTAAATAATTTTACCAAGGCAAGGTTGATACTACATTGTTTATCAAACACTTTGAAAATAATTTTCTTATTATGTAAATTTATGTTGATGATATTATTTTTAGTTCTTTGGGTGAATCACTATGTGAATCATTTGCCAAGTGTATGAGTCATGAATTTGAAATGAGCCTAATGAGAGAATTAACCTTCTTTTTAGGACTACAAATTAAGCAACTTAGTGATGGTATATTTCTTAATTAATCTAAATATACATTGGAATTGTTGAAACGATTTAACATGGATGGTTCAAAAGCGATAAATACTCCTATGAGTACTTCGACTAAGTTAGATATGGATAAAAATGGTAAAAAGTTTGATCAAAAAACGTATAGGGGAATGATAGGTAGTCTACTTTACCTCATCGCGACTAGATCGGATATCATGTTTAGTATAAGACTTTATGCTAGGTTTCAATCTAATCCTAAATCATCTCATCTTAAGAGTGTTAAAAGAATTTTTATATATCTTAAAGGAACTCCCAATTTAGGATTGTGGTATCAGAAATCCAATAAATTCGATTTAATAGCTTATGTAGATGCAGACTTTGGCGGATGCAGGATAGATAGAAAAAGTACATCCGGAACATGCCAATTTCTGGGACATGCACTTGTTTCTTGGACTTCCAAGAAACAAAATTCAGTTGCACTATCTACAGCGGAAGCCGAATACATTGCTGCAAGTGCATGTTGTGCACAAGTTGTTTGGATAGAGAATACATTAGAAGATTATAGAATTCACTTGAAGAACATTCCCATAAAATATGATAATACAAGTGTCATATGTCTTACAAAAAATCTAATTCAACACTCTAGAATTAAGCATATCGACATTAGGCATCATTTCATATGCGATCATGTCCTTAACAATAATGTCATTCTAGAGTTTATTGACACAAAGCATCAATTAGCATACATTTTTATAAAAACCTTAAATGAAGACCAATTTGACTTCATTAGAAGAGAACTAGGCATGTTAAATTATCATTGAAAATAAGCTTGATTATATGTCTTTTCTGAAAGTTTTTTCATCCTCTTTTCAGTTTTCGTGGATTTGATTTCTTCCTTCTTTTTTGATTCCAAATAATATCTTAAAGAACAATCCAAGATCCTATCTTGAATCACATACATCTGAAAACAAAAAGGGAGGAAAGAAATTTCTTTTCTTTGGCATGCCAGAGGTGGCACCGCCTGAGCGCTCGGTCGCCAGGTGGTGGCAAGCGCTCAAGCGGTGGCACCGCTCGGATTGGCGGTGGCACTGCCCAAGAACTCCCTTATAAGAGAACGAGTTAGGGCCGGCAATGGGACCGCCCCCAACCCGTGAGAACTCTCCTTAGAACTCCCACACTACTCTCTAAACCTCTCTCACCCTCATTCTAACCTTTAGAAGCTTAAAAGAGGGATTCTTGTTGGTTCAAGCTCTCTATCTTCCAAGGAATTCTCTATAAGGTAAAATCTGAAATCTTTCCTTTCTCTTCTCATTATTTTGCCTACTCTTCACAGTTTCATATTCTTAATCTATTATCTTATTTAGATAATGGCAGAATTATATCAGATAAAATCACAACAAGAACAACTCAAATCACAGCAAGAGCAAATTCAAATTTAGCAAATTGAAATTTTGAAGAAACTGTGACAAATGAATCAAAAAATAGATGTCATGAATAAGAACTATGGATTTCCTCCTAAGGATTAATCGATATGCCTTCTTATTCTATTACCTTGACATGCGATCCTTGTATGATTACTCTTAATGCCAAGTTAAGGTTTTGCCATCTTCTTTCTTTAGTATGAAAGCCATGCTGTTTCTTTATGAGATGCAACCTTTGATGAATGCTGAATTTTTCTAATGAATTTTGAATGAATGTTGAATTTTTTCAAATATGATGAATTTTGAATGAATGCTGAATTTTTCTAATGAATTTTGAGCGAATGCTGAATTTATTCAATATAAATAATGCTGATTTATTCAAATATAATGAATTTTGGATGAATGCTGAATTTTTCTAATGAATTTTGGATTCTGTTTAATAGGATGAATTTTGTATAATCTTATGAATGCTGAATGATCGATCTTAATGGTGAATTTTTTAAATCATAAATTATCGGCTTAAAAGCATCTCCTTTTTTGTTGATGACAAAGGGGGAGAATAATGAGTAAAAGATTGATGAATTGTATACCAATGTGATAGCATGACTTATTTGAATTGTAAAAGCTTGTGTTAATGCAAATGTCTTATATGCATCACAAAACTCCTTGAGAATATCTCAAGTTTTTAGATTGGTTGATCATATTAAATCATGCCTTACATTTATATCATGAGATTCATGTTGAAAGTTCACATCTCTTGTCGAAATGATAATTATCTTTTATCATTCGACTTGAAAATAATTTTCATAGCTTGAAATTATGAGAAATATGAAGTTTCGTATTTGCTCATGCTTATTAAGAATAACGATAAGTTCAACGGATAGAACTTATCGGTTTAGGCTTGAATTCAAAGAGATTGAATTCAAGTGTTTTTATCTTTTCATAATATGGCATATAGGTAGGGGGAGTTATGTTTAGCACCATCATCAATTGATTATCATCATCAAAAAGGGGGAGATTGTTGAATCTTGGATTTTGATGATGAAATCAATTGATGGGTTAATTGATATAATCCATATTATCGAGTTAAGTGTGTAGGATTAACTACGATAGCTTGAAGACATAAAGCAAGTCTACCAGAGTCAAGTTCGATGGGTGTTCAAGAGTCCGCCAAGAGTCCGAAGACTCGTCGGAAGTGCTGCCGGAACCAACCGAGAAGAAATCGGGGACTCGCCAAAGTTTTCGGAAGTCCGCCAAAGAGATCATCGGAGGTTCACGGAGATCATCGAGAAGGTTCAGCTACTTGCCAAAGACTCATTGAACTCACCACAAGATCGGGAGCCTATTGGGAGTCCACCGGAAGAAATTCAAGGGTGTATCGGAAGTTTGTCGGAAGATCACTAGAAAGCTCGTCGGAAGGAAACTCGACGTTGCCGGTTAAAAACCTGCTTAGGACTATATCTTAATTTCATAGTTTACATGTAATTAGGGTTGGGATTAAGAGTTAATTTTATAACTTAGTTAGGGGCCAACTGGGCCCTAATATGAACTGGTTTGGGCCAAATTTGGAGCCCAATCGGTGACCCGTAAGGACGGGCGGTGGCACCGCCCAGAACCCAAAAGGTTGGGCGGTGGCACCGCCCAGCACCCGAAAGGTCGGGTGGTGGCATCGCCCAGAACTCGAGTGTTCCGAAGGTGGCACCACCAGTACACTGTTAGTATGACACTGATAGGCAATGGCAACGCCACTAATAGGCGGTGGCACCACCAGCATCCGGAAACCCAAAAGAATTCAAATTTGGAGCCCAAATTTGAATTCTCTTAGGACCTATAAATACCCCTCATTTCTTAACAGAGAAGATAACCTTTTTGAGAAGTAAGAGATTGAGATAAAGCCTTAGCATGTCTTGTTTTCAATAGCTTAAGTGTTCACCTCCCTCTTTCTCTTTGAAAATTTATAAGAGTGTGAACTACTTGTAAAAGGTTGTAAGAGGGGTATTTGTCCTTCCCCTTTAAAGTGATTTACTAGTGAAAGTTGGAAGCCTCATCAAAGAAGGCTTCGCAAGTGGATATAGGTCATTTGACCGAACCACTTTAAATTAGTGTGTTACTTGAATGTGTGAGTGTTTACCTTTCTGAAATCATTATTTACATAGCAGCAAGCTTTCGGTTTTCATCTTCTAACTTTACTCAAGCTACTCTTGCCAAGTTATTCATTCTCGAATCGAAATCTCTACGCATTTACGAAATCATTTTTAAACTTACAAGTTATAAGCCGCTGCACTAATTCAACCCCCCCCCCCCTCTCTTAGTGCCACTCCGATCCTAGCAATAGAAAATTTCAAGAGAGGTCTCATACCGATGAGACATGAAATATCGCTTTCTAGGAGTATGCCCCCAAAGACTCCTAAAAAAAGGGCGAACATAGATATGATACCTTATGCTTCAGCGATAGGGTCTATCATGTATGTCATGCTATGTACTAGGCCTGATATAGCGCATGTTTTGAGTGTCACGAGCAGATTTTAGGCAGATCCAGGCTTGGAGCACTGGAAAGCAGTAAAGTGTATCCTTAAGTACTTGAGAAGGACTGAGGATCTTTTACTAGTATATGGAGGTAGTAGCCTTAGCGTGGAAGGCTACACGGACTCAAGTTTTTAGTCTGATGTTGATGATAGTAAGTCAAATTCAAGGTATGTGTACACCTTGAATGGAGGAGCAGTGTGCTGGAAGAGTTCTAAGCAAGATACTACTGCTGACTCGACTATAGAGGCGGAGTACATTGCTGCAGTAGATGTAGCAAAGGAGAGAGTCTGGATGAAGAAGTTCATCACAGATCTAGGAGTCGGGCCAACTAGCAAGGAGCTGATTCCTTATATTGCGATAACTACAAGGTGATTACTCAAATAAGGGAACCCGGATCTCATCAGAAGTGTTCTAAGGAGGTTCTAGCTTATTAGAGAGATCATGACCCGAGAAGATATAATAGTGGAAAGAGTTCCATCTAAAGATAATATTACAGATCCATTGACAAAACCATTATCTTAGATTGTCTTTGAGCGTCACAGGGGTCTGATGAGGATCAGACATATAGGTGATTGGCTTTAGGTCAAGTGGGAGGTTGCTAGTCATAGGTGTTGGGAAATCTTGGGGGCGACATCACATGCGTAGTGGAAGAACAAAAATACAATCCCCTATTCCCAAAGAGATGTTCATCATCGTGCGAAGATTGATGCACAAAAATCTATGAAACAAATTATGTATAAAATAGATTATGTTACCTAGGGAGATCATATATCCCTGTTTCCTTACAGATATCTAGGAGAGGGTGAAGGAGATCAAGCGTCCTCCTCTCTAGCGGTGATCCACATAGTAGGACTACAACGACACTTCTCAAAACTCCAGGCCTTCTCTGAGGTGGAGAGGGGGAGGAGAATAGGAGAGGCAAGCAAAGACGCTAGCCTATGAACCATTGAATCTCTCCTATTTATAGAGGTCCCCTATCAAACTCTAATGGATCCTCCCCTATTGGGTATTGGATCTGTATCCAATTACCCAAGCCTTTTAGATTAGTGGATCTCTATCCAATAATCTCTCATGGGCTCTTATTGGATCTCGTCCATGGGATCCAATAATTCAAGGGCTTATTGGATATCCAATAAGATAGGGGCTCCGATGGATATCTCATATCTGAACCTCTACTCATCGCAACACCTACCATATGTGTGTGACCCTCTAGGCCCAATATCGAGTTGGTCGTAAGTTATACCTATCAGAACTCCTTTTGGCTCAATAAATTATTATCTACATAATAATTCACTCGACTCATCGACTACGGACGTACTAGGCCACTACGCCATAGTCCCCAGACAATACAGGGGAATCCAATCCATTGGACTTGTTTGTCCTCAGTTGTCATATACCTAGAGTCCCTCATCCATCTAATATCTCAAAAATCGTATATCGGGTATGATGTTTTCAGACCCATACGATTTCTACTCTAGTCTCGCTCTAATCGGATTCTCTCGGAGAACTCTTTCTCTCTCAATCTGAATGACCTTGACCAGGGATTTGTTTGAGCAAGAACACATGGGATATTTCTCTTATAATGCCGAGAGTGGATGATCCTCTATCAACACTCAATAGCCCTCGTAAGGTCGACTACCAATAACCAGCTATACTAGATCTGGGACATCCAAACCTATAAGTCTGGTATCAAAGAGTGGAGCACTTATACAGGACATCCTCAATGTCTCAAGTCTAAGGACCAGATACACCACTATGACTACGGAATCATTGTCTGACAATAAGGCATCATCAACCATCCAGTATTCCGTAAGCGGATCAATCAGTGAACTCATTCTCCAATGAGCACTTGTATTATATCCCTAGTGTCCCCACACGAGCAACTATGAGACTAGTTGTATCCATCATATAGATGGGTATACAACACATCATTTTGTCTGGTTATCTCGATGTCCCTCTTGAGTAACCTATGATCGGGATTATTTAGGATATGCATTTAAAGGTGAATCGGTCTTATTATCGTGATCTCATTACGATTCGATTCCTATTGCACAAATCTAAGGACATCACAATATATACATGTATATATGCAATAGTCAATATAAAGTGATAAATGTCAAAATATAATAAGCAAGAATATTCCGTGTCAAGTCACACATTGTAATATCCCTCATTTTTGAAATTTATTAATAAAGATTTTTTTATAAATCGGAGGACTTATATGTAAATATAAAAATTTTAAGGACTAAACTGTTAAGTTGTAAAAAAAATCAAAATTTTGTTTTTTGTCCCACCACTTCCCATGCTCTCTGTTTCTTGTGAAATAGAGAGAAGAGTTGTGGGGCGTTAGGGAGAAGAAGAGGAGAAGTAGAGAAGAAGGGAAGAAGAGGAGAAGAAGAGAAGAAGAAGAAGAAGAAGAGGGAGAGAAGAAGAAGAAGAAAAAGAAGAGAAGAGGGAGCAAGAGGTGGCAGCAGCTAGGGCTGCAGCACCTCTATTTCCCACAGGTGGAAATAGAGGAGAGGAGGTGTGGGGCGTCGAGGAGGAGAAGGGAAGAAGAGAAGAAGGAAAGAAGAGAGAAGAAGAAGAAGAGAGAAGAAGGAGAACATGAGAAGAGGCTATGGCACCTCTGTTTCCGCAGGAGGAAACAGAGGAGAGGAGGTGCTGTGCATCAGGGAGGAAAAGGGAAGAGGAGAAGGGAAAGAAGGGGACTACTGTGGTGGTTGTGGCCGTGGTGGCTGCGGCCATTGCTGCGACTGCAACTACAACAGTTGCAATTAGGGAAGAAAGAGAGGGAAGAAGAGGAAGAGGGGATGGTGGTAGCAGCTGTAGTTGCGGTTGCGGCAGCGGTAGTGGCTGCAGCAACTACTTTTGGAAAAGAGAAAGAAATAAAAGGGGAAAAAGGGGCTGCGGTCGTGATTACCGCTGTGACGGCGGCGGTTGCGTCTGTAGTAGCTATGTCTGCGAAAGAAGAGGAGGAAGAAGGCAGTGCAATGGAAGAGGCTACGACTATGGCAACAGTAATGGCGGTGGCTGTGGTAGCTATGTTTTGGAAAGAAAAAGAATAAACGAGAGTAAGAGAGAGCAGGTGATTGTGCCTCTATGTTCGGCACAAGCTGTAGTTGTAGAGAAAAAAAGAAGATAAGTGTAGAAAACGAAACAAGGAGAGGAGACAGAGGAAAAGTAGAAAAAGGATTTAGGCATACACCTTCAGATCTTCGGATCAAAATCTTCGAAAGGCAAGTGTTCTGATCCTTCCTATTGCAAGCTTTCAAATCTTTCCTATTGCAAGTATCCTAATCTTTCCTTACTACAATTTATCTCTGCAATTGCCTTGAATATGAAAACTTTGAATTATTCTAATATTGCATTTGATATGTCTCCTGTTTAGATGTAACGATTTGAATCTGTGAAACTTTTGAGATATGACCTTTCTACCTTGTTATAGTTACAACTTCATGCACTGACCTCTGATTTATTCGAAACTTATTTCATTGAAAATTAGAGTCATAGATCTTTCTTTTGATACCTAGATTAAAAGATTTAGAGCCCAAATACCTATCTAGTTATCTATTGAAGCTGACCCTATGAATTCTACAAAATAGTGATTTTGTTTTCTAACCTTTAGTTACTAAATCAATTGTAACTCTTTGTTGGAAACTTCTTATTCATACAAAACTTATTTTATCTGAAAATAGATTAAAATATCTTTCTAATGATATATTTTCAGAGTATATTAGAGCATAATTGATAGTTTGAATTATTTATTCAATGTGCCTCTTAAATTCTGCTAGAAATCGAGCTTTGGTCGATTTCGCATATTCTAGTTTCATTTATTTGGAAATTGATTTCATTTAGCTTTCTTTGTTCAATTGAGCTTTATATTACTACTTTGAACTCTTGTATGCTCTTGTCCTTAAATTATTTGCATTCTTGAAACCTATTGTGTAAAGTTTATGCTATATCGTATTAACTCGTATAGGCACATGTATATCCTATTATTTCGCATTTACTTTCGATATGTATCTATTCCAGTTTAATTCCTTTAGAAATTGATTTCATCTAACCTTCTTATTTCAATTGAGTTGTATGTGATTGCTTGGAATCCTTGTATGTTCTTGCTTTCATTTTCTTTCAAATCTGAATTCATTTGTGAAAGATTATGTTTGTATCATATTGAATCGTAAAGGCATATGTACATTTTGTTTTTCCGCATGTGCTTCCAATACATCCCAAATTTATTGTTCATACTGTCCTTTTGTACTCTGGTGTTTGTGGGATATTGTGAACATTTGCTAAAAATAGTAAAGGGAGTTATGCATAGAGCCCGCGATGCTCTGTCGGCCCCCTATGACTTCACTCAAACGTAGGTGGATGGAGCTCCTAGATGTGGGAGACTTATGTTTGGTGGTCATTCATCTGCTATTGTTATGCTCCGAAATATTCCATATGTCGTTGATATGCTCCGAAGCATTTCATATGCTATTGATATACTCCAATTACTCTATGCTCTATTTGTTATGAACCAAATATGTTTTGAATGAAATGACATTTGTGATACTGTATCTAATAAGATGATATCCTTGAATCTCTTGGATTCTACCTTGCATTGTGATACCTTATTTATTTGAAACTATCCCTTTTTATTCTAAATATGCTTTGTCACTTGCTGAGCTATTTTTAGCTCACTCTGTTATTATATAAATCTTTTTCAGGTTAGCTTGTCACTCTCTAAGATATTTGTATTGGGCTGAGGTAGTGAAGAGCTATTTAGATTTATGGACAAATCTTATTGGTGAATGTATTGTGGTCATTGTTGTATAAGTGCATTTAGTATGAAATGAAATATTGTCGATGAATCTGAATTGATACGTTGTGTAAAAGTGTTAAAAGATCTCTCTTATTTAGAATTTTAGAATATTAAATTTTGTTTATAATGATATAAACTAGTGGTAAATGGTTGGAACTCTGATTGTATAAATTGTTTAGCTTGTGGATTTATAAGTATTGTTAATGTTTTGCTAAGTTGGTTTAGGTTTCATAAATATACATTATCGAGTGATGTAATATAATAATATAAACTGCACAGGTTTTATGGGTGTGAATTTGACTGAATATTTTTCAGTGTCCTTAAATGTATGTTTGGATCCTGGATTGGTTTTTATGATGAAAAATTTTAAATATTATTGATATTTTTTAGGGGCGTGACACACGTGCCATCACTCACGTGATTGGCTTGTTGGGCACCTATGACTAGCAATCTCCCACTTAACCTAAACCAATCACTGATGTGTCTAATCTCCATCAGACCCTTGTGACGCTCAAAGACAATCTGAGACGACGGCTTTGTTAGTGGATCTACAATGTTATCTTCGAATGGAACTCTTTCCACTGCTATATATCTTCGGGTCACGATCTCTTTGATAAGGTGGAACCTCCTCAAAACATGCTTAGATTTCTGATAAGACCTAGGTTCCTTCATTTGAGCAATCTCTCTGTTATTGTCGCAATATAAGGAAATCGGCTCCTCACTACCTTACACGACTCCCATATCTGCGATGAACTTCTTCAGCCAGACTCCCTCCTTTGCTACATCTGCCGTAGTAATGTACTCCGCCTCTGTGGTTAAGTCAGCAGTAGTATCTTGCTTGAAACTCTTCCAGCACACTACTCCTCCATTCAAGATATACCCCAAATTCGACTTGCTATCATTGACATCAGACTAAAAACTTAAGTCTATGTAGCCTTCAACCCCAAGGCTACTACCTCCATATACTAATAAGAGATCCCTAGTCCTTCTCAAGTACTTAAGAATACACTTTACTGCTTTCCAATGCTCCAAGCTTGGATCCGCCTGATACCTGCTCGTGACACTCAGAGCATGTGCTATATCAGGCCTAGTACATAGCATGACATACATGATAGACCCTATCGCTGAGGCATAAGATATCATATCCATGTTCACCCTTTCTTCAAGAGTCTTTGGGGACATACTCCTAGAAAGCGATATCCCATGTCTTATCGGTATGAGACCTCTCTTAGAATTTTCCATATCAAACCTTTTGACAATGGATTCTATGTACCTGGATTGGGACAAGCTAAGAATCCTCTTGGATCTATCTCTATAGATCTGAATCCCTAAGATATAGGATGCTTCCCCTAAGTCCTTCATAGAAATGTGTCTAGATAACTAAGTCTTTATTTTAGATAGCATTCCTATATCATTTCCAATGATCAGGATGTCATCCATATATAATACCAAAAAGGTGACAGCCCTCCCACTTACCTTCCTGTACACACAAGGCTCATCTTTGTTTTTAACGAAGTCATAAGATCTGATTGCCTTATCAAATCTTATGTTCTAACTTTCAGAAGCTTGCTTTAGTCCATAAATGAATCTAAGCAACCTGGACACCTTATCTGGACAATCCTTGGACACGAATCCCTCGGGTTGTATCATATACACCTCCTCCTCGAGGTAACCATTGAAGAATGTGGTTTTCACATCCATCTGTCAGATCTCATAATCATAGTGTGCTGTAATAGCCAATAGAATTCGGATGGATTTTAGCATTGCTATGGGTGAGAAGGTTTCATCATAGTCAACACCTTGCCTTTGACAATACCCCTTAGCCACTAGACTTGCTTTATAGGTCTCTACCTTTCCATCTACCCTGATCTTTTTCTTAAAGATCCACTTACAACTGATGGGTATAATACCTTCGGGCACATCAACTAGGTTCCAATCCTTGTTGGTGTACATAGAATCCATCTTAGAATTCATGGCTTTTTGCCACTTCCTGAAGTCTATACTCATAATAGCCTCCTCATAGGTTTGAGGATTAATATCTTCAACATCCTCTCCTCTAATATGTCTCACATATCTCTCAAGAGGATGAGATACTCTGTCAGACCTACGTAAAGTTGGAACTTGTGTATTAGGTACTTGAATAGACTCAGGTTGTAGAGTGGTACTTGAGTTAGGTTCTCCAACCTCACTCAACTCTATCGTGCTCCCACTATCTTCGCCAAGAATGTGTTCTTTCTCAAGGAACACTGCTCTCTTGGCTACAAAGACCTTTTGGTCCTCGAAATGATAGAAATAATACCTATAAGTTTCCTTAGGGTATCCCACGAACTTGCACCGCTCTATCCTCGATTCCAACTTATCGGGATTGTGTCTTTTAACGTGGGTAGGGCTACCCTAAATCTTAACAATCTTAAGATCGAGCTTCTTTCCTTTCCATATCTCATATGGTGTAGACACTACCGACTTAGTTGAAACTCTATTTAAAAGGTAAGATGCGGTCTCTAGGGCATATCCCCAGAATGAGATGGGTAGGTCCGCGAAACTCATCATGGACCATACCATGTCTAACAGCATACGATTTCTCCTTTCAGACATACCATTGAGCTGAGGTGTATAAGGAGGTATCCATTGGGATAATATCTCATGGTCCTTGAGGAACTGAGTAAACTCTGTACTTATGTATTCACCTTCTCAATCTGATCGAAGAGTCTTGATACTCTTTCCAGTCTAGTTCTCCACTTCATTCTTATACTCTTTAAATTTTTCAAAGGCCTCGGACATGTACTTCATTAAGTACACATATCCATACCTTGAGAAATCATCAGTAAAGATAATGAAGTAGGAGTAACCACCAAAGGCATGAGTTGACATGAGTCCACATACATCACTATGTATGAGTTCTAGCAGCTTAGTGGCTCTCTCTCTAGTTTCACTAAATGGAGAGTTGGTTAGTTTTCCACGAAAGTAAGACTCGCAAGTTGCATATGACTCATAGTCGAATGAATTTAGATATCCATCCTTTAACAACTTTTGAATCCTTTCCTCATGGAAGTGACCTAGCCTACAATGTCACGGGTATGCATTGTTCACTTCATCTTATTTCCTCTTAGACATACTTAAATTCATAATATGTGGAGTAGTGTCTAGCATAAACAAACCATTATGCAATGTTCCTTTCATGATGATCTCATCATCTAATAATATCAAACAACCATTGTTCTCAAAAACTAATTTATATTTACTAACTGTCAAACATGAGATGGAGATAATGTTTTTGATAATAGAAGGAACAAAATAACATGTATCTAATGTAATATAAGCTCCACCACGTAGATGTAGGGCGACCTCGCCAACAGCTACTACAACAACTTTTGCTCTATTGCCTATCTTGAGGTCCATCTCGCCTCTCTCTAGTCTCCTAGGCCTTGCCAGAACCTACAACGAATTGCATATATGATAAGTACTACCAGTATCCAATACCCATGTGTTATTATAAAGTCTGACAAATGGAGACCGATCATGAATGTACTTGAAGCTTCTCAAAGCTTATATTTTGCCTTCTCTGCAAGGTATTCTTTGCAGTTCCTCTTCCAATGCCCATCTTTACCGTAGTGGAAGCACTGTCCTTTGTCTTTTGCCGGGTCTTTCTAAGCAACCTTTGCTTTACCTGGTCTGCCCTTGCCCTTGTCCTTCTTAAGGGACTTTTCTACTTTCCTTTTCTTTCTAGTCTCACAAGTATAGAGAACTGGCTTATCTTTCTTAATAGTACTCTCTGCCTCCCTTAACATATTGAGGAGCTCTGGGAGAGTCACTTCAAATTTGTTTATATTAAAATTCATTATGAACTGTGAAAAGGAATCTGGTAGGGATTGAAGCACAATATCCATACACAAGTTATCCTCTAGGACCATTCCTAGACCTGTGAGTTTCTCTATCCACTCAATCATCTTTAGGACATGGTTCTGAACCGGTGTCCCCTCAGTCATCCTAGCACCAAAGAGGCTATTGGATATCTTATATTGCTGAGTCATTCCCTATTCCTCAAATAATTTATGGACCTGTAGAAGAATGGATCTGGCATCCATCTTTTCATATTATCTTTGTAACTCAGGAGTCATAGAGCCCAATATATAGCATTGAGCAAGAATGGAGTCATCAATGTACTTCATGTAGTGAGCGATCTCATCCTCGCTTGCCCTTTCCTCGGGTGTAGGCATCACTATATCAAGGACGTACACGATTTTCTCCGCCGTGAGAACAATTCTCAAGTTGTAGAGCCAATCCGTATAATTTGGACCAGTGAGGCAGTTGACATCAAGTATGCCACGTAAGGGATTTGAAAGCGACATTTTCTGAAAATAAAGATGCAACAGAAATGAATAACATACAAATTTTGCAAGAAATAAACAATCAAGATATGGACTTCTATCTTACTATGCTCCCATTATTTTACTAGCGAGTCACGCGACAACCTCAGCATGTGAAACGGAAGTCTCCGACAGACTTCGAGTGGGGATCAGGATCCAATCAGCATCTTAGTGTAATCTCGAGGGACTCGACCAATTACACTAAGCTCAAAAGATAGGCAACTCTTGCCGATCATAACTTCTTATGATTTCCGTCCTGTTCGGCCTCCGAATCACCATGGTCTCAAGGGACTCGACCAACCATGATGTTCGGTTAAGTTAACACCTTCGTTACAAGATAAGTCTGATTTAATTATATACCTTCGAGGGACTCGACTAAGCATACCATGTCCTTAGGTCACTGGTGACATCTCTATGTCATAGATAAGATAGCGAATTGCGATATAAGTGAGCCTAGGGGGACTCGACCAACTCAACTTACACCGGGAATCGGTTCCCACCTATAACGATGGAAGGCCACGTGGGTCAATTTTATTACCTCACATTTACCGACTTAATATTGTCGAGAGAGTGGTTTATATGATTTAGTCTCCTAATATGACATATCACACATATACATATTTAATATATATCTACATCGCATGCAAATATATATACATATCTAGTAGATGTAAAAACAATCACACCAGATGATCATGGACCACAGCCTAATGTGATCAGGCCCGAGCCAGTAGGCTTCATCACTCACGTCAAGATCTATGTGTGCAACGGTGCATCTCCATGCCTTGTGATCGTCCATCTCGTCCTCATCAGTTCCGTCAACATCTCGATGCATCTCCATGCATCGCGATCCTCCGTCTCGTGGGTCTTGCTATCGCATCCATGTTCTCGCTACACCTCTTCATGTGATTACAACTTAATTATAAGCACGTAGACCCGCAATAAACGAGAAATATAATGGAGGCTCGTAGGCCCTAATAATAATAATCACAAGTACACACATCATACGGTCCATGATCATCCGTCCACACATCACACATCACATATATATATCATCATACATCATATACCTATGACTAGCAATAGGTGCCTTGCAAGCCAATCACGTGAGTGATGGCACGTGTGACTTGACACGAAATCTTTTTGCTTATTATATTTTGGCATTTATCACTTTATATTATCTATTGCATATATACATGTATATATTGTGATGTCCTTAGATATGTGCAATGGGAATCGGATTGTGATGAGATCACAATAATGAGACCGATTCACCTTTAAACACAAATCCTAAATAATCCCAGTCATAGATTACTCGAGAGGGACATCGAGATAACCGGACAGACTAGTGTGCTGTATACCCGTCCATATGATGGATGCAGCTGGTCTCATAACTACTCGTGTGGGGATACTAGGGATATAGCACAAGTGCTCATTAGAGAATGAGTTCACTGATTGATCCGCTTACAGAATGCTGGATGATTGATGATGCCTTATTGCCAAATAGCGATTTCGTAGTCCCAATGGCGTATCTGGTCCTTAGACTTGAGATACTAAGGATGTCCTGTATGAGTGCTCCATTCTTTGATATCGGACTTATAGGTTTGGATGTCCCAGATCTAGTACAGTCGGTCATTGGGAGTGATAGTCGATTTTACGAGGGCTATTAAGTGTCGATAGAGGATCATCCACTCTTGGCGTCATGAGAGAAATATCTCATGTGTTCTTGCTCAAACAAATCCCTAGCTAGGGTCATTCGGATTGAGAGAGAAAGAGTTCTCCAGGAGAATCTGGTTAGAGTGAGACTCGAGTAGAAACCGTATGGGTTTGACAGCAACAGACCCAATATACGGTCTCTGGGATATTAGATAGATGAGGAACTATAGGTATATAGTAACTAAGGACATACAGGTCTAATGGATTGGATTTTCCTGTATCGTCTGGGGACTATGGTGTAGTGGTCTAGTACATCCATAGTTGATGAGTCGAGTGAATTATTACAGAGATAATAATTCACTAAGCTAGAAGGAGTTCTAACAGGTATGACTCACGGTCAGCTCGATATTGGGTCTAGAGGGTCACACACATATGGTAAGCGTTACGATGAGTAGAGGTTCGGATATGAGATATCCACCGAAACCCCTATCTTATTGGATATCCAATAAGCCCCTGAATTATTGGATCCCATGGACGAGATCCAATAAGAGCCCATAAGAGATTATTGGATAGATATCCACTAATCTAAAAAGCTTGGGTAATTGGATATAGATCTAATACCCAATGGGGGAGGATCCATTAGGGTTTGATAGGGGACCTCTATAAATAGGAGGGATTCAGTGGTTCATAGGCAAGAATCTTTGCTTACCTCTCCTATTTTCCTCTCCCTCTCCACCTCAGAGCAGGCCTGGAGTTTTGAGGAGCATCGTCGCAGCCCTGCTGTATGGATCACTGCTAGAGAGGAGGACGCTTGACCTCCTTCACCCTCTCCTAGAGATTTGCAAGAAAATATGGATATACGATCTCCCTAGGTAACTTTTTATACACAGTTTATTTCACGAATTTTTTGTGCACCAATCTTTGCACGATGACGAACTTCTCTTTGGGAATAGGAGATTTTGTTTTTTTGTTCTTCCGCTGTGCATGTGATGTCGCCCCCATGATTTCCCAATACCTTTACCATCACCGATGATGATGTCGTCATTTTTGCTATAGTTGTTATGGATAGATAAGTTTTACAGATCAGAGGTGATATGGTGAGATACGATAGAGTCCACAATCTAATTATGATGACTAGTATTTAGAGTAGTCGTGAGATTTGCTTTAGGCTAATGTGATTGAACAGGAAGCCTAGGTCGAGATTGATAGACCTTTGTAGAGTGGCCGACTCATAGTTGGCAGATAACTCTTTGTTGGTTTGTGTGGCTAGGGCGTTAGGACCAATGAGGAGTGAAGTAGTCACTTTGGTAGTTGTGATTGAAATGTTGATGAAGTAGAGGAGGGATGGTTTGTTTGGAGCTCATAAGTTCAGGAGGCATCTTGGTCAAACCTTTGTTGACAGTATTATTATACTGGTTGCCCCTCCTCTTGGATTTTTGACTGACTTGAGCTGTGATGGATGGTCCTGACAATTTGTCCTCACGCTTGAGATATATCTCAAAGTCAGTTAACTTGTCATAGAGTTCTTCAAATGACATCGATGAGTCACATGCCCGTATTGCTGTTGTCAATTCCTTGTACTCATCCCCTAGGCCGTTGAGGATATGGACAATGACTTCTTTATCACTGAGGGAATGACCTATCAAGGCCAAGTTATTGATGATAATTTTTATATTTTATAGATAATTGGTAATAGTACTTCTCTCTTATTTTATTTTCATAAGATTGGATAGGAGATTGAGCATGTGAGTACGTAAATGATTTGCCAATGTAGTTTGCAACTTGCATTAGGCTTCGATAGTAGTGTCACACGAAGATATGAGTGGGGTGAGGGATCTAGCGACCGAGACTTGAATTGCTTAAAGGATGAGACGATCTTGGCACAACCATAATTTGTGGTCCAGATTTGGTATTGGACTAGGTGCTTCTAGGATGTTGAGCATCGCGGGTAGACAATGAAGAGAGCCATCGACATAGCCTACTTGATCATAACCAAATAGAAGATTAGAGAATTGAGCACGCCAGGATACGTAGTTGCCACCTTTGGATAACTTGAAGAGGATGAGAGTTACTGCATTGATGGAGATAAAGACTTGTATGTAAAAAAGTACTATGGTTCTCAGTGGGAATAGTAACTAGAGCATCAAAGATAGATGATGATGACATGTGGAAGATACGTACCAATATGAGGGAGCAAAGTGGGAGTCCAAAAGTGTTGATGTAGATCAGCATCACCTGAGGTGGGTTGCTAGCAAACGAGTTCTTTGTTGAAGGAAGCGTTTAGCTCTGTGCAGGCTTGCTTGGTTGTACAATATTAAGTAAAGCTGCAAATCTTTGTGTAGCAGTTCCTACTGTGGGGATTTGGGTGGTGAAGAACGTGAAGAGTATTGCTATGTGGAACTCCAACGGCACAAGTGCTTTGTTAGTGAAGATCACTATTATACTTTGCATGCTTAGCAGCGATGGGCAGCAAGGGAATGAAGAGTTCATGACACTCGAGATGGCTTGATATGATGTTTGAGAGGCTGAACAACAAAGAGGGAGAACACATCATTCGTGATGGCCCGAGTGTCCTTGGTGGTGGGCAAGCTATTGATCTTGAGGAAGTAATTAACATGGAGGTTGCGGTGACGTTGGAAGTAGTTGTTGCCTATCTTCTCATGCTGATGATGGTGTAGTTGATGTACAAGGCAGAGAGTTCCAAGATGAGCTACTCTACCTTTTTTATGATGCTATTGTTGAAGCCGCCATAGAGGTGGCAATCACTGGAGGTCATTTGGACGAGTAGATTTGTTTAGCTAAATGTGCAGCCTAGAGGAGCAGATCTGTTGTAAGCGGTGCTTGTGATAATGATGGGGATGGTTTGTGTTGCCATTGTGCTAGGTAGGGAAACACTACTGCTCAACTACAGTATAGTTCCAGGGAACAATCACAGAAGAGGGAGGTTCGGTTGCTTGGTGTAGAGCAGGCGACGATGGTTGTAATCAATGCAGATCGCAGCGTTTGATAAAGATGTGGCAGCGGAAAGATATGGCAGTTGGTTCAGAGGAGGGGTGGCGGTCAGTCGCTTGTTGTAGATTAGGTGAGGGAGAAGGGGGAGTAGTGCTGGCCGTGGGAGGGTGATACAGCACCTTTACCCAGTGATCTATCGATTGAGCACCGTGGGAGGGTGCTACAGCACCTTTACCTGGTGATCTATCAATTGAAGGTTTTGGAGACCATGCTGCTAGTACTAGGCCTAGCAATGATGTACTCTAGAGACTGCTCTAGAGAGAGTTGCAGTAGTGCGATGCTATTTGCAGTGCTAGAGTGAGTTACAACACTGTTGGAGAGAAGGTGTAATGGATTGTAGCCATTGGAGGAAAAGCTACAGATCTGCTAGAGAGCAACTTATCGCCAATGAAGAAGAAGGGCAGCCTCTTGTGTAGATCAGATGACAACGAGAAGAGAGCATCATCCGCAGCACTCGCACTCAGACTCTCACAGGGAGTGCAGTGCTTGTTGTTGGAGCTGTAAAGGAGGCCGGTTAGAAGCTTTCAGAGCTCCGAATAGAGTGATGGTGTCACTATATTTGTGTTGCACAAGCGGTGGTAGATTGCGAGTGGTGGCAGAGTGCAGTCTTGGCAACAAAGAACGTAGTGAGGAGATAAGTGTTGCTCTAAGGCAAATGCTCTGATACCATGATAGAATGAAGTATAAAAGCAAAAGCATATATTAATTAGTTTGATATAGTGTCTATTTATATATGTTGAAAGAGAGAATTTTTCTTAATTGAGCAGCGAGATTTCCTCATACAGTTGGGGAAATCTCATCCACTTTGCAATTGAAGAAATCTCATCTACAATGCAATTAGGGAAATCTCATCTACTATCATAAATAAAATTAATCAAACCAAATTAGAGTCGATTGTATATTTCTAATTTAGATTTAACCGATCAGTCTAATCACTAACTTTTTTTAGAATTTCCAAAGAAAACCTAACACTAAATGCTGCCCTTTCCTCACACCATCTCTATATACTAACCTCACGAACTACCTTCTTTTATTCAAGTCAAACAAAGAAATAAAAAAAGACAATGAAATAGTTTTACAAAATTATATATATATATATCCTTTTAAAACCCAAAAGTTTTATTTATATATCGTTTCAATTAATCATTTATAACTATTATAAGTTAATTATCAACTAATTATTAGTTTTATAATGATAAAAGGTGATTTATCAAATCCATGTTAGATTTTGTGCCCTTTATAATTTGATAAGAGATATATAATATAACTAATTGGATTCTGGTGACATATTGGACAATAGAAAAGAAGTCTATTTAAAGTAAGATTCCTTAGGGGATGCCCTTGATGGGAGGAACTCTCCTAATAACTTATCCTAGATGCTTTGCTCTCACTTATAAATAGACAGAATATCTAGGAATTGGACTAAAAAGAGGTTATGCATCTCATAGAGGATTCAGTTGAGTTATTACAGTCTCTCTCTCAACTCTTCTCCCTAACCATCAATTTAAGTGGTCTTATGAAAGGATAGGAAGAGAGGAGAATGATCTAGTCCTCTTTGCAAATTGATAGTGATCTTGGATCTAAAGATTATGCCTTTGCAGATCAAACGAAGATCTCTTTTTCAAATGGCATCAAAAGGTACGCATCGTAAAACCAGATCTAATTTTATTTGATTTCAATCCTAGCATAAATGATTGTTTCCACATTTAATATAGCATATTACAGATTTTATGCTAATAATTGGTATCAAAGCCTAGGTTCTTGAGATCAAATTTATTAGATCTATTATTTTTGTTTACGATACATGAATGATCCATATTCTCCAATGATCATGAAGCAATAATGGTCACCACCAACCTTGCTGTGTACAACTAGTGAATCTGCTAGCGGTAGAGGCTGCATTGGGTAGCATGCACATGTATGCGGGCATCACAATGCCCATGCGACGGTCGTATGTGGGCAGCACCATACCCATGCAATCGCTGCACGTGGGCAAAACCCATGTCCATGAGGTGATTGCACGAGGGCAAACAACTGCCTAAGCGGTGCCATGAGCAAGCACAGGCCGCACCCAGGTGGTGGTTGCACGCGAGCAGGAGCCACGCACTAGCGGCGGTCGCGCGTCAGGCCATGCCAAGGCAGCGGCCACATGCGGGCAAGAACCGTAGCGGTTGCGCGCGAGCAGAGGTAGCCCCGCAGCGGTAGTGACCGTGTGCAAGCAGACGCAATGTCATGGAGTGGCATCTACGCATGCACAGGCGACAATAGTGCAGGCTAGGGTTTTTAACATATTTATAATTTTGCTCTTGAGGCTAAGATTTTGTTGAATTATAATTCTACCCTTTACAAATTTCATAATTTTAATTTATGTCTTATCAACATATTTATAGTTTTACCTTTATGAAATTGAGAATTCTAATTTATATTCTCAATTATAAAATTTATAAATATGATTTATTATAATTATGATTGAATTTAATCATGGTTATATTTTGATTATTTGATTGAATTTAATTTAAAATATATATAAATTATGATTTACTTTTATAGTTTTCTCATATGAATTATTAATTATATTTTTACATGTGGTAAATAAAATTCAATCGTTATTCTTGGATATTCATTTGATTATTCACATGTATATATTTGAAATTATGAAATAATATTTATCTTTCATAGCATGAATTATATATTACCATGATTATCATATGAATTTTTTTCTTTTGCTGATTAATATTCAATAATTATTATGGTTGTTATTCTATTATTGAACTGCTTAGCATATATTAAATTGACGAAATTTGATGAATATTATTTGTAACTCATCTTCCTAAGTTTAATTTGACTTGTAGCTATCAAAATAGCTTGAGATGATAAACTTTTGGGATGTAAATTATAATAAAAGTTTTATCATTTATAGGACATTTTAAATTATATTTTATATTATTGTATTGGTCTTGTAGCCACCAAAGTGACCTAGACCAATAACTTATAAAATAACATTAAGGAATCAATCCTGAATGATATCAAGGAAATAATATTCACAATGACACACATAATTAGGAGATTTAGATAATCCCAAAAGAGAATCTATTTCAAATAATTATGTGATGGAGTAGGATGATACTATTTTAGATATCCTTGTAGTTTAGGGTTGTATACCTAAATGTAACAATACTATTCTATAAGGATGGTATCAGTCCTTTATAGATGATATTAAGTGAACATTAGATATGTCAATATTTCACCCAAATGTGTAATATAAATGATATCAATAGTTCATTAATTTTTTGAAAAAAAACTCAAAGCATTAATGTTATTTTATATTTTGTAGTGGTATTTACATCAATACATTCTTTTGCTTCTAGTGTCCCTATACTCTTTGGATTAAATTATTCAGAAGAGTTAGAGCATATGCAATTTATGTTAGGTGTATTAGATCTTGACTTAGTATTGCTTGTTGAAAAGCCCACAGACTTAAATGATGAAACTACCATAGAACAAGTTAATAAAATGAAGACTTGGGAAAGATCCGATAGGCTTAGTTTAATGTTCATAAGAATGACGAATACAAATAAAATAAAGACTTCATTACCGATTGCAACTAGCGTATAGGAATATTTAAAGGTTATTGAAGACAAATTTAAATCTATTGATAAGTCATTAGTTGGCACACTAATGAAAGAACTAACTACGGCTTAATATGATGGCACTCGAGAAATTCAAGATCACATTCTCAATATGGCTGATAAAGCTATAAAAGATAAAGTATTAGGTATGATTGTTGATGAGTCTTTCCTTATGCAGTTCATTCTCAATTCCTTTCCTTCTCAGTTTGGCCAGTTCAAGATTTACTATAATACAAATAAAGATAAGTGGGACTTGAATGAGTTAACTAGTATGTGTGTTCAGAAAGTATTAAGATTAAAGTAAGAAAGTTCATATAATATCATGACTACTACTCAAGAAGTTGGTAACAAGAAAAGAAAATTGAAGCATCATCCATCAAACAATTTGTCAAAGTCTGAAAATGTTAAACAGACTAATGAAAAGAAGGCTTTTACAGTAAATGCTATAGGAATATTTAAAGGTTATTGAAGACAAATTTAAATCTATTGATAAGTCATTAGTTGGCACACTAATGAAAGAACTAACTACGGCTTAATATGATGGCACTCGAGAAATTCAAGATCACATTCTCAATATGGCTGATAAAGCTATAAAAGATAAAGTATTAGGTATGATTGTTGATGAGTCTTTCCTTATGCAGTTCATTCTCAATTCCTTTCCTTCTCAGTTTGGCCAGTTCAAGATTTACTATAATACAAATAAAATAAAGACTTCATTACCGATTGCAACTAGCGTATAGGAATATTTAAAGGTTATTGAAGACAAATTTAAATCTATTGATAAGTCATTAGTTGGCACACTAATGAAAGAACTAACTACGGCTTAATATGATGGCACTCGAGAAATTCAAGATCACATTCTCAATATGGCTGATAAAGCTATAAAAGATAAAGTATTAGGTATGATTGTTGATGAGTCTTTCCTTATGCAGTTCATTCTCAATTCTTTCTTTGGTAATGGTAAATTTAGTATATTTTATGATTCAATAAAAGTTGGTTCTGGAATTCATTGTGATGGTTTGTACAGAATTAATTTGAATCTTGAGTTTGCAAAGACATTATTGACCCTGCAATCAAGTGTTGGATTGAAATATATTTTTAATAATGAAAGATCTTTTATATTGTGACATAGATGATTAAGACATATCTCCAAGAAAAGAATTGAAAGATTAGTGAAGGATGATATTTTGGAACATTTATACTTCACTGATTTTGATGTTTGTATAAATTGTATTAAGAGAGAGCAAACTAAACATATAAAGAAAAATGCCACAAGAAGTAAAGAATTCCTTGAGATTATTCATACTGATATATATGGACCACTCCATATTTCTTGTTTTAGTGGATAAAGGTATTTCATCACATTTATAGGTGACCTATCCATATATGACTATGTTTATCTAATACATGAAAATTCTTAGGCCGTTGACACTTTTGAAATATACATAAATGAGGTTGAGAGATAATTAAATAGAAAAGTTAAAATTATCAGATCTAATAAGGGTGGTGAATTTTATGGTAGATATGATGAATCTGGGCAGAATATTGGTCCTTTTACTAGATTCTTAGAACAATGGGGTATTTATGCTCAATATGCATTATCAGGTGTGTTATAGTAGAACAGTGTTGTTGAAAGGCGAAATCGTACTCTTGTAGATATGGTTAGGAGAATGATGAGTTTTTCTTTTATACTTAGTCAATGTGGGGTGAAGCTCTTAGAACAACTATGTATATCTTGAACAAAGTTCCTAGTAAGTTAGTTTCATAAACTCCATTTAAGTTGTAAACGGGTAGAAAGCCTAGTTTGAGACACTTACATATTTGGGGTTGTCCTGCAAAGATAAAAGTATTCAATCCATATGAAAAGAAATTGGATCCAAGAACTATTTCTAGATATTTTATTGGTTATCTAGAAAAATCTAAGGGATACAGATTTTATTGTCCTAATAATAATATGAGGATAGTAGAATCTAGTAATGCAAGATTCTTAAAAAATGGTAAAATAAGTAGGAGTGAAAAATCTTGAAGAATCAATTTTGATATTGAGGAGATTCAGGTTAATTCTCTCATATCATCTCCTATTCGAGAAATTATTGTTCCTCAAATCAATCAGAGTATTAATGAGGGTAAACAATAAAATAACATCGAAGAACTCTCATATAATGTTGATGTCACTATTGATGATTTTGTAGAATAATCATAATTGGTAACTTTGAAAAGATCTCAAAGAAAAAAGAAACATGTCATTTCTGATGATTATGTCGTATATCTACAAGAATCATATTATGATATAGGAATAAAAAGAGATTCATTATCATTTTCAC
Source organism: Musa balbisiana (assembly GCA_004837865.1). NCBI lineage: Eukaryota > Viridiplantae > Streptophyta > Magnoliopsida > Zingiberales > Musaceae > Musa > Musa balbisiana. Next base: position 17,449,479 of record CM017189.1, read on the forward strand.
AAGCCATAGAAAGTAACAATTCTAGAAAATGGTATGATGCAATGAAAGAAGAGTTAAAATTAATGGTCTAAAATGGTATTTGGGAACTCATTGAATTGCCCAATAATTATAAAAGAGTCGGTTGTAAATGGGTCTTTAAGACAAAATGTGACTCAACAGGCAATATTGAATGATATAAAACCAGACTTGTAACCAAAGGTTTTTTTAGAAAGAAGGCATTAACTATAATGAGACTTTTTCTCTAGTTTATAGAAATGACTTGTTGAGGATCATTATAGTATTAGTAGCTCATTATGATCTTAAGTTACATCAAATGAATGTGAAAACAATATTTTTGAATGGGGACTTAGATTAGAAAATCTATATGGAACAACTTGAAGGATTCACAAAAAAGGGAAAAGAAAGTTGGCTTGTAAAATTAAGAAATCCATTTATGGCCTTAAACAAGTTTCTAGACAATGGTATTTAAAGTTTTATAATATCATTAGATCTTTCGGATTTAAGGAAAACATTATTGATCAGTGCATATATCTAAAGGTAAGTAGGAGCAAGTTTATTATATTAGTCTTATATGTAGATGATATTTTACTTGCCAGTAGTGATCTTAGTTTATTATATGAAATCAATATATTTCTCAACAAGAACTTTAAGATGGTTGATATAAATGAGGCAACCTATGTTATTGGCATTGAGATATTCAAGGATAGATCTTAAGGATTATTAGGATTGTCTTAGAAAGGATAAATTAATCAATTTTGTAGAGATTTAATATGCAGCTTTGCTTAGTAATATACCTATTACTAAAGGTGAAAAATTCAGCCAGAACTAGTGCCCGAAAAATGACTTAGAAAAGAATCGAATGAAGAATATTCCTTATGGGTATATAGTTGGAAGTCTATTATATACTCAAACCTATACAATACTATATATCAGTTTTACAGTTGTAATGTTGGGAAGATACCAAAGCAATGCAGGAATGGAATATTGGAAAGTTGCAAAAAAGTAATAAGATATCTACATGAGATGAAATATTATATGCTCACATATAGGAGATCAGATCAGCTTGAAGTGATAGGATATTCATATGCTGATTTTATAAATTACCTCGAGAGTAGGAAGTCCACTTCAGGATTTGTATTCATGTTAGCTCGTGGGGCAATTTCTTTGAAAAGTGCAAAGCAATCGCTTATTGCATCATCAACAATGGAAGCTGAATTTATGACATGCTTTGAGGCCACAAATCAAGCTTTATAGTTGTGAAATTTCATCTCAGGACTTGGTGTGGTCGACTCGATTGCCAAGCCACTGAAGATATTTTGTGATAATACCATAGCAATTTTCTTTTTTAAGAATGACAAGTACTCTAGTGGTTCCAAGCATATCGAGATAAAGTATTTGGTGGTTAGAGAAAGTGTCTAGAAACATCAAATATCAATTGACAACTTGAGCACCACTATGATGATTGCTGATCCATTCACAAAAGCTTTATAGTGCAAAATATTTAAAGAACATGTTCTTAGAATGAGGCTTGTGAGCAAGTCACAAAAGATATTGTGATACATGTTTAGGTGGATACTATTATTGATATTTTTCTTATTTAATTAAAGTTATTTATTTTTGCTATCTTGTTTATATTTATGTTTATGCATATTATAGTTGAATGTAATAACAGGATTGTCTTGATTAGATAAATTACATGGGTCATTATAGAGTATATTAGGAAAGACTAACAATATTGTGGTATATAGAAGGGAGTATGACATTGATGATATGCAATTGCTATGACTCACATTGATAGTTGGACTTAATATAGTATCATTGTGTTTATTGGACTTATTTGCTTGTTTTAAAATTCATGACCATGTATAAAATACTTTTTAAAATTCTTTGGAATACAATTATGTAAAATTATTTTTAAAAAAATTTTGTTTTGTTTATTTTGATTTTGAATATCTTTTTATATCTTATCAATTAATGGGCTAAGTGGGAGAATGTTAAATTTTGTGGCCCTTTATAATTGGATAAGATATATATAACATAACTAATTAAATTTTGATAGCATATATTGGCCAATAGAAAAGAAGTCTATTTAAAGTATGATTCCTTTGGGGGGGATGCCCTTGATGGGAGGAACTCTCATAATAACTTATTCTAGACACTTTGCTCTCACCTATTAATAGACAGGACCTCTAGGGATTGGACTGAATAGAGGTTACGCATTTCATAAAAGATTCAATTGAGGGATTATAATCTCTCTTTCAACTCTTCTCCCTAATTATCAATATAAGTGGTCCTTGCTAGTCATAGGTGCTCTACAAGCCAATCACGTGAGTGATGACATGTGTAACTTAATATACAATCTTTTTGCTTATTATATTTTAGTATTTTATCACTTTATATTGATTGTTATATATACACATGTATATATTGTGAAGTCCTTGGATTTGTGCAATGGGAATCGAATCGTGATGAGATTATGATAATGAGATTGATTCACCTTTAAACACAAACCCTAAATAATTCCGGTCATAAGTTACTTGAGAGAGACATCGAGATAACTAGATAGACTAGTGTGCTATATACCCGTACATATGATGGATGTAGTTGGTCTCAAAGCTGCTCGTGTGAGGATACTAAGAATACAATACAGGTGCTCATTTGAGAATGAGTTCACTGATTGATCTACTTACAGAATGTTGGATGGTTAATGATTCCTTATTGTCATATAGTGATTCCGTAGTCCTAGCAGTGTATCTAGTCCTTAGACTTGAGACACCAAAGATATCATGTATAAGTACTCCATTCTTTGATACTGGACTTATAGGTCTAGAGATTTCAGATCTAGGACAACTGGTCATTGAGAGTGATAGCCAATATTATAAGGATTATTAAGTGTCGATAGAGGATCATCTATTATGATCGAGTCAGTACTACGAGGGGGATGAATCAGTGCTTATGATAAAAATGACGTCGATTTAAAAAATCTTCGTTTTGATAAAAACCGATATCGGAAATACTTAACTTTGAAAATGTTCATAAGAGTGTGCAGCTAAAGTAATGTGAAAGTAAAGCAGTTTACAGTAAGGGAATGAAAAGCAAAACATAAATGCAAATCGAGTTTTATAGTGGTTTGGTCGTCGTGACCTACATCCACTCCCAATTCCTCTTCCGTTGAGGCCACTAGTATCCACTAACAATCTTCCTTCAATGGGTGAAGATTAACTATCCTTATAACTCAATTTTCCTTTTGACAAGTTCAAGAGAGAACCTTTACACCCATATTATCTCCTCTCTTAAACTTCACCAACACTTAGAGCTTGAAAGGGATTCTCACAAGATTACAACATCGTTTTTTTTCTTTTTTTACTCTCAATTCTTGTGTTTTCTGAGCTGGGATGAGAGGGATATTTATAGGTCTCAAGTGGGTTTAAACTTAGAGCCAAAAAGTGTTTCATCCTTGATTTTTGGGATACTGGTGGTACCACCGCTTGTGTTAGGTGGTACCATCACCTGCAACATTGATACTAGGCGGTACTATTACCTAACACAATCTGGGAGATTGTGTCTGAGTAGTACCATTGCCTGACACTAGGCGGTACCACCGCCCAATCTGGTGATACTATCGCTTGACATAGTCTTAGATATTGTCTCGTAGACTGAGCCACTAATAGTGCCACCACCTGGACCGACGGTGCCATCGCCTGACCCAACTTTTGGGTCACTGAATGGGCCTTTTTCTTGGCCCAAAACAATCCCACTTTGGGCCCAATTGGCCCGTAATTGAGTTGGCCTAATTATATTTTAAACCTACTCAATTAGACTTTAAACTAACTCAATCTAGATATAATCGATTATAAGTGAATCCTATATTGTCCGGCATGTCATTGGTTCATTCGGCACTTCGTCCGATCCTTTGGCACATCGTCCTCTCCTTCGGTGTATTGCCCAATCGGCATGTTGACTCTACAACTTCCGATCTCCTTGGTGCAATGTCCAATCCTTTGGCCTGATACCCGAATTTATGGCACGAAGCCATATACCAACATATTGACCAATCCACCGGCCTAACATCCAATCTTCTAACATGTGTGCTTCCGCCTAACGTCTGATTCCTCCTCTTTAATCGATTTGCCTTTTCTGATCGAAGCTAGTCCTACATCATTTAAACACATATTAGATGACAAACACATCAATTGATTCAACATCATCCATTCTCGGTGTCATGAGAGAAATATCCTATATATTCTTGCTCAGATAAATCCTTAGCTAGGGTCATTCTGATTAAGAAAAAAAGAGTTTCCCGGGAGAATCTGATTAAAGCGAGACTCGAGTAAAAACCGTATGGGTTTAATAACACAATTCCTAGTATACGGTCTTTGGAATATTAGATGAATTAGGGATTATAGGTATATAGTAACTGAAGACAGACAGGTCCAATGGATTAGATTCCCTTGTATCATTTGGGGATTGCGACGTAGTGGCCTAACACATCCGCAATCGATGAGTCAGAGTGAATTATTATGAAGATAATAATTCACTAAGCCAAAAGGAGTTCTGATAAGTATAACTCACGACTAGCTCAATATTGGGCCTAAAGAGTCACACATATAGTAGGCGTTGCGATGAGTAGAGGTTCGGATATGAGATATCTGCCGGAGCCCCTATCTTATTGGATATCCAATAAGCCCCTGAATTATTGGATCTTATGGATGAGATCTAATAAGAGCTAATTAGAGATTATTGAATAGAGATCCACTAATCTAAGAGACTTAGGTAGTTAGATGGAGATCCAATACCCAATAGGGTAGGATCCATTAGGGTTAAGTTGATAGGGGACCTCTATAAATAAGAGGGAACCAATGGTTCATAGGCTAGAGCTTCTTTTGGTTGCCTTCTCCTATTCTCCTCCCCTTCTCCTCCTCAAATAGCAGGCCAGGAGACTTGAGGAGTATCGTCGTAACTTTGTTGTATGAATCACCGCCAGAGAGGAGGACGCTTGACCTCCTTTACCCTCTCTTAAAGATTTGCAGGGATTCAGGGATATATGATCTCCCTAAGTAACACAATCTTTAATATACGTAGTTTTAAGTTTTGTGTATTTGCGCACCAATCTTCGCACGATGATAAATTCATTGATGAGAAATTTGGAGATTTTGTTTTTATGTTCTTCTGCTATGCATGTAATGTCGCCCTCAGATTTTCCTATAGTCCTATGAAAAGATAGGAAGAGAGGAGAAGGATTTAGTTCTTTTTGCAGATTGATAGTGATCTTGGATCTAAAGACACTATCTTTGTAGATTAAACAAAGATCTTTTTTTCAGAGGACATCAAAATGTACGCATTATAAAACTAGATCCAATTTTATTTGATTTCAATCATAATATAAAAGATTGTTTCCATATTTAATATAACATATTATAGATTTTATGCTAACAATCCACTCACTAGAGTTTGAGATTTGTCATCTCCTCCGATGAATTTACTAAAACATTGGTATAGTAATGGTACAAAATCATATTATGATTTTGAAATTTATAGTCTAATTGGATTTACCAAACCCAAAAACTAAAGATTGAGGTCTGTCTAATAATTTTTAAAACTTTCATCGCTTACCCTTCAAAAAAGAAAGTTAAATTTTTTTTTTTGTCAATATCTCTTAAAAAGAATTATGATATTAAAAATAGAAAAATCAAGTATTTTATATTTTAAAAATTATTTGATAAAAATAAATTAATATTAAATATGATTTACTTAAATGCAGGTTAACAATAATAAATGTGTGGAGAATTTTAATATTTAGAGGAAAATTCATCGTGATGTATGTGTATAATATAATAAAAAGATGAATAAAAAAAAGGAAGGTGTTTCTCCTTTCTACCACACAGCAGAAGCAGCAGCAGCAGAAAGAGAGAGCTCCTACTCGCCCTTCCCCGCCGCCAAATCCATCGCGTGATCTCTGATCAACCCTGCGATTGATCCACTCGCCGTCAGCTCCAATCGGGTGGGTGCCGATCGATCTCTCCGAACCCCATTCTCTAGCCAGGATCCCCATTAGCTCTCCTCCCTAATTACTTTCACCCCTTTCGATCTACCCTCTATGATCAATCACGGCAACCCTTTGATCCATTGCAGTGCTCTTCAATTTCTTGCATGCATGCTATGGATCTCATCTTCGTTTGCTCTCTTTTAGGGAATTTGGTGTCTTTAATTCGTTTCTTCTTTGTCTGGTACCGTTTTGTTCAATTGATGAGAGTTTTATCTTTTTTAGGTTTTCCTTCTTTACCTTATGACTAAATTGAATCTCTTCGATGCAGGAAAAATAAGATTGTATTCATTTCCCCCCAAATCGATAAGGTTTGATCCCCACGAACCATATTTCTCCGTTTATTCCACTTATAATTTTAATTACATGATTCCCCTCTTCTCATTCCGTAATTTGTCTCTGCATTCATTAGTGATAAGCAAGGATTCATCGACGAGGAATTCATAGTCGAGATGGCCACAGTACTTACTAGTGCCAGTAGCCCTCTGAACTCATCTATTCCGATCCAGGAAGCAAGTAGCAGGAACAAGAGGAAGTTCCGAGCTGATCCGCCTCTGGCAGACCCGAATACGGTCGCTGATGCATTGCATATGGAGTTGCCGGACTACGAGTTGTTCCCAACGGAGAAAAGTACTGAGATTCCCATCCCCGAACACAACCATGCAGGAATCTGTGATGTGTGTAGGACTCATATGTTTGGGCACAAAGAGGGGCTGGAGTTGGATGAATTCCAGGATGTCGATTGGAGTTGCCTCACCGAGTCCCAGCTCGAGGAGATCTTGTTGAGTAATTTGGATATGGTCTTTAGGACCGCGATTAAGATGATCACTTCGCATGGGTACACCGAGGAAATTGCCACAAATGCTGTGTTGAGCTCAGGGCTCTGTTATGGTTATAAGGATACAGTTTCTAATGTTGTGGACAATGCATTGGTTTTCCTGAGGACTGGGCAAGAGGTGGATTCTTCTCGTAGGGAGAATGTTGCTGAGGATCTGAAGAAGCTGGAGAAAAGTGTGTTGGCCGATATGATAAGTGTGCTTAGGGATGTCAGTCCATTCTTTAGTACAGGTGATGCAATGTGGCACTTGCTGATGTTCGATGCAAATGTCTCCCATGCTTGTGCGATGGATAGCAATTTGTCAAACACAGTCATATATGATGAATACTTGGGGACTTCTACTGGTTCCCAGTTGGAATCAGGGTCAGTCTCTAATAACACCTCCCCTTCAATGAACACCGAAACAAATGTTCAAGGGCCTGAGAAGTTGAATCGCATCATATCTTGTCCTGAGAACATGCAGAAATCCAACACTGCAAAAGTGGCAGGGATCCCGAGCCTACCTTGTGGAAGGTTCTCTGCATCAAATGAGGATGGCATGGGCCCAAAACCTAAACCTGTGAAGGAAAGCTTGATTTCGTCATATAATCATGCTCAGGAATCTTCTATTGTTGTTTCTCGATCTTCACAGGAAGAGAAGCCTGTTGGCAGTCGAAAGGTCCATGTAGGTAGTTCTAAAAGAGAATTTGTCCTCCGACAAAAGTCAGTTCACTTCGAGAAGAGCTATCGGTCCTTGGGTTCTAAAGCAGCTTCAAGAGCATGTAAACAGAGTGGGCTGAGTAGCCTAATTTTAAATAGGAAATGCAATCCAGTATCAGATTCCGCGAGCATAAGTTTGAAGAGCTCCTCATTAAAGATTGGGAAAGCTGCAGGAATCAACAAATCAACAGCAGATGCTAACCATAACCTTTCTTTTAGTGATGGACACTCATCTAGTCCATCGTGCATTGCAAAAGAAATTAGCAGTCAGTTACCAGCATCTAGTACAAATACTGAACTTTCTTTGTCACTACCTTCTGAGAGCAATGCTGGTGTTAGTCTTAAGCAGGAACCTAACGTTAATGCTGCAAATTATAGCAATAATAACTCAATCCATTCTGATATTATGTGCAGAGATTGGGTCCCAGAGGACAAGAAGGATGAGAAGTTGCTTGTATTAGTTCCCCTAATGCATGAACTCCAGGCACAGTTGCAAGACTGGACTGACTGGGCTCAGCAAAAAGTGATGCAGGCTGCCCGAAGGCTGAGCAAGGAGAAGGCTGAGCTGCAAACGTTGAGACAGGAAAAAGAAGAAGTGGCTCGTCTCGAAAAGGAGAGGCAAACTTTGGAAGAAAATACCAGGAAAAAGCTTGCTGAGATGGAACTTGCAATATCAAAGGCAAGTGCCCAGGTTGAAAGGGCTAATGCTGCTGCCCACAGGCTTGAATTTGAGAACACTCAGCTAAGGTTGGGAATGGAAGCTGCAAAATTACATGCTGCAGAATCAGCAGCCAATTGTCAAGAAGTTTCAAGAAGAGAGATGAAGACTGTTAAAATGTTCCAGTCATGGGAAAAACAGCAAGTCCTGTTTCAGGAGGAGCTTGCAACTGAAAAGCATCAACTGTCTCAGCTGCATCAGCAACTTGAACAAGTCAAGAAGCTTAGAGATCAATCAGAGGTAAATCTCTTTCAATAGTGTATCATTCAAATTTTCAAGTGGGGAAGTGCATGCAATGCATTAGAAAGTTGCCTGAACAGTAAAAGTACATAATTGTACTGTATAATCAGTTCCCTTAAGACATGTAGTTTAAGGTTTTAGTCCATATCATCAAATGTAAAAGATTTTGTAAATGTTGCTCTTTTTGCAAAAGAGGCTGTCACCTGCAAAGGATAAGATAAAATATGAACTGATATCCATGCCAAGCAACATAAATGGAAGTTATCAAATTAAGATGTCAACAACCACATGGTATGAGATTAATAACTTGCAAATAAAGTGTTGTTGATCACAGCGAGGCTATGAATTATCTTTAGTCATCTTATTGATGATGGTTTAAGCTGTTCTCTTGCCGTACAAATTGGTCATACGACTTCCACAATTAGCTATTGTCCAAAGGGCTGTCTGATTTCCCAGAATTTGTTTCAGTGGCAATCATAAGTGCATTATAATTAGAAACGTCTATTTGGATATGCTACAGAAACATCTGGTTTTCTTGCATTTGCAATTGTAAAGTGCAACAATTTAATATGTTTGCTTGCAATTAGAGCTTACAAATGATTTTGTTGGGGATGGATGGCAGGAGGGATCATGGTTGAAAGAGGTGCAGGTATTTTGGTGGTTGGCAAGAATGCCCAACCATGAAGTCAGGTATCTGTAGTTGGGTGGATAATTAGAGGAATGGCAATGGTCGGAATGAGCAGTGAGAAAGGTGTGATACTGAGAGGATATTAGGACTTGTAATTGGTGTCACTTAAGCTACATTTCGTCATTGAGTTGCATGCTGAAATACAAGCACAGAGGTTTACATCTTGACAGGAATTGCAGATTACTACAATCAGGATTAAATGTGTGAAGAGAGGGAGAAGAAAAAAAGAAATGAAAACTTAAGAACAAGATTGAAAAGAGATTTGACAGATCTCAATTTGGATAGTGCATCATTCTCAATAGAATTCAATGGTGGGAAAAGATCTATGCAACTGAACCCAGATGGTTGGAATTTAACTAGAACCGAAGAATTGCAGTAAATATATGTCTCAACTGAGGTTAGGAAACCAAATAGAGCTAAAGTCACTGTGGCTAGGCCCACATTATACAAATATCATTTGGATAATATATGTAAATGCCCCATATGTTTGAAAGTTGACATCATCCTTCTCCATCTGTTCGCTTTAGCATCCAATTTGCCCTAAAAAGCTTTTTAAATCTTGTTTCCTAGCTTTTGGGCCTTATATATGGTGAATAATCTTTTTGTTTTCCAGTTTGGATTTGATCTTAACCTACATTAATTTGTCAATTTTCTTGGAAAGTTCCCCTGAAAAGTAAGTAATTTGCAGCTTCATGAACAGGCTATTAAAACGTTTATAGATATTGAGAATAAACTTTTAGATTTTGAAAAAGAATCTAATAACCTTCATTTTTTTCATTCTTCATGGGGTTTGTATATAATTCACTGGATTTTTGTTGAAAATTCAGTATTTTTCTCCTTAAATTATCAGTATCTTTTTACTAGCTCTAACCATTAGTGTTGGTTTGACTAAGAAGCTGTGTATTTTTTATGCAATACTTGATCAAAGAATTTCTCCTTAGTTCTGCCTCGTGAAAAACCCGCAGGCTAGGTGGAGACAAGAAGAGAAGCTGAAGGCTGATACACTCACAAAAGCCAATGCTGAAAGAAAAGAACGGGAACAGCTTGAGACTTCTGCAAAATCACAGGAAAATGCATTAAAATTGGAAGCAGAAAATGTTTTGCAAAGATGTAAAAATGATATCCGTAGACTCGAACAGCAGATTGCACAGTTACGGCTAGTCACACACTCATCAAATATTGCTACACTGAGGTGGGGAACAGATAAAAGTTATGCATCCCGCCTTTCAGATGGAAAGAGAAGTAACGACTCCTATATATTGGCCAAGATCATGGATACTCAGGACTTGGCATCTGAAGACCTACTGCGCGAACGCGAATGTGTTATGTGCCTATCAGAGGAGATGTCGGTTGTCTTCCTTCCCTGTGCTCACCAAGTTGTTTGCACAAAATGCAATGAGCTTCATGAGAAGAAGGGTATGAAAGATTGTCCTTCTTGTAGGACCCCTATTCAGCGGCGGGTCTCTGTTTGCTCGACTGACTATCAGCTCGAACATGTCTTCTGAGCTAAAGTTTCGGAATAATAATTTATGTGGCTTGGAAATGAATAAGGCATGATAAACAAAGGACATTGGCTATGAAAATCATTTGCAATGAATTATCAGCTTTATACAGTCCTATATTAAGCATGTAGCTTACGATAGTGTTTCTTTTCTTATTTTTCATACATGAATCATGAAGATTGTGGGTTTTGGTCAATTTACATGGAACATCTGCGTTGGTTTTTAGTCATCAGAAGTTTATTTCTTGAGGTGGGTGGATATGTATTGAAAGGTTTTACGGTGAAGCATGTTATGGTTCTGATGATTTATCTGGTGCAAATAGAGTCTGATATCGAAATTTTTTCATAATTGGGCAGAAATTTGATGCAAGAGAAGGAAAAGAGATTTGAGTGAAGATTTTTCATACTGACCTACTTCTTTTCTTGAATTTGTAATGTTTTTTCTATACTGACCTTCAGCCATAAGAATGAGTGGTTAGTTTGCTTACAATTTTCTTACAGCTCTCTAATTATTGATTACCTTCTCTTTTATTTTTTTTAAATTCTCTTAGCATGCAAATAAAATATGCAGCTGTTTTTTTCTTTGGTAACCAATGTTATTTTTATGCTGATAGTAAATTTTGTTTTCTGCACATCGACATTTCTCTTGTTATTTCTAAAGTTGAAATCACTTTGTTTCCTTTGGCATGCAAGTAATTGCAAGATTTTGCATACTTCAACTGACCTAAAAAAGCATGATACTTCTGCCTGAGACTAACAAATGTTTGCATACTAATCGTCTTCTTTTGCTTCACTCTAAACAGCCTCTCCTTTTCGAATTTAGAAAATTGCTCTGCCTCATCTTTAGCAATCTGATTTTATGACATATCACAAGAAACACTAAATCTGATCCTCTCCCAACTTTAATTGTTTCTACCATTTTTATCCAAGTTGTGTGTTTTTATCTCCATCTGTTTCATCAATTTCATTGGTTTTAACTGAACAATTTGTTCGATGTCCCGAGACGGTAAGAAGAGGTCGGAATTTGTCGACGATAGATGTGTACTTGTACTTTTGTTAGGTTTATCCTCTTATATCGTGGTGTAGGTTCAAGCATTTGTAGATCTCCTTTTTCTTCAGTAGATCAGTTTGTCTATAAATCAACAAGAATTGTGTGTACAAAATTCTTCCCTCTTCATGACTCCGTATGAAAAAAAAATTAAAATATTCACTATGAATAAAGCCTATAACTTTGAAAATTAAGTTACATGAATTGTTATTACTATTGAATCACCTCAGAAATATGTTTACGCTCAGATAATTATGAGCCTCCCAAAAGTATCACACCTTAAAAACAATTGATGGTATTTGATTGCCCACTGGTAGATACAGGTGCAGCATGTATGCTTGCAACTCACACCGCATACACCATAAGATTACTTGCCATATCTCCCAAGTATTGCGCCATGAGATTATACATAGTGGATGGAAAGAGACAAACAGGAGTTCTAGACGGGGAAGTTTTCAGAAGGAAAACTCATCGTACGACAACATCAACCATAACATCACAAACAACAGCTTGTCAATATCATACCATCTGAGGAGTAATCAACAATACCAAAGATTATAGACAGCAGCCTACGGCCAAAATGAACAGATTTATATCATCATCCCTTTGCGAGAGGTTGTGCCTATGAATAGATTCACCTGTAGTTTCCTCGGATTAGTATCCTCGTTGGGGAAGAAGCAGGACTATGCTTGAGAAAGCCTCCAATGAAATGAAGGCATGCACGTCGTCAAACCTCCGCCACCGGTAACTGCTCATGTTCCTGAAGACGTGCCCATAGCAGAGCCTACCGTTACCACCAACGAGTCTATTGGTAAGGGAGAAGACGATGCAGTTGATGGAACGACAAGGGTTGACGTGAGGCATTTTTGGAGCTGTATCAGTCGTCATGGTTGGTGCATGACAGGGATAGACCTTAGAAGGCCAGCATCGTTGAAGTGGCGAGGGGAGTCTCACGAGGTTCGTGAAGCTCGACAAGGTATTGCCGATCATCTAGGCCCGTGGTTTCAACACATGGCTTAGAAAAAGCCAGCCCCAACTATCAATCTCTCGACAATAACCAGTTGAGCATCGCCAACCTTGTGTGACTCCTCTCGACCTCCGCAGTGTGGCTTTACAAGCCATCTCCCGGTCATTCACCAACCATGACAAGTGCTATGATTCCAACAAGTACCTTTACCTTCACCCGATTCCATCTCTAACATCATCTTCTCCCTCACCAACAGATTCATGGGTGGCAACATAAGGCACTACTATGGGATCCCTACTTTCAAGTGCTTCTTTGTCTTCAAGCCTCAACCATGATAGGAGTGGGGCGTTTGGGGTCATAAGCAGTGGCTGAGAAAGTTGGAGGCCGTGCATGGCTTCATTTCGTTGGCGGCGTTTCTGAGCATGGCCTTCCGTGAAGTCAGAATCTAAAACTGTTTCTTCCCTGATGCAAATTCCGAATATGAGGAAATTAATGGTGAATCTGCTATTGGGAACAGCTTTTTCATTGATAGCTTACTTGATTCAGAATAGAAGTTACAGTAATCAGAAAGCAAATAAGTTTACTCTTTTTCTTAGTATTATTGTATGTTTCTGGACCAAACCATAAATCATAAAATAATTTAAATCAAACTGTAAAATTCCTTCTTACAAGGTATGAAATCAGATATATAACAAACATTAAGTTTGGATAGTAAGATTTACAATAGGAAATAACAAAGGCAATATTTTTTTAACAAAAATCAACAATTGATTTGAAAAACTATTACATAAATTTGTAATAGTTTATAGACAATGATAGTGTTTATAACACTGTTTTAAGAAATGTATCTGTAACATAAAATAGATTAAAAAATAAAACATGGAATAATGTTTTTAAATAATAATTATTTTTCAATTCTAAATTTTGGAAAAATTTGAAACTCTTTCTGAATTCAGAAAATATGATCTTAAACTGAAAAAAATTTCCAGTAAAGAAAAATATATTTCTAATAATTTAATTATTAATATTTAATTGATATAATTATTTTTGTATTTTCATCACATAAGTTAATATTATTTAATTAATTAGTTTTATTTACTTTGGATCTTATGCTTATGTTAAATCAGTCAAATGAATATTAGTTCATTTGGATTGAATTTAAAAGGGAGGGAAAAAAAGTGCTTGTGGGTGATTTTTTTCAATTGTGAAAATAAGGATGCTCGATGTGAAATAAACAAAACCGAGGTTCTTTGTGGGAAAACATTAAGTTTGGATAGTAAGATTCACAATAGGAAACAACAAATGCAATATTGTTTAACAAAAATAAAAAATTGGTTTGATAAACTGTTATATAAATTGTGATAGTTACATACAATAATAATGCTTATAACATTATTTTATGAAAAAAAAGTCTGTAACAGAAAATATATTAAAAAATAAAACATGGAATAGTGTTCTTTAAGGAATACTAATTTTTCAATTCTAAATTTCAGAAAATATGAACTTAAAACTGAGATAATTTTCAAGTTAAATAAAAGATATCTCTAGCATAGAACTTGCACAATAAATCAAAATATTATATTTGCGAATTTAAATTTCAAAAAATAGAAATCAAAATATTATATAATTTCAAAAATTGTTATATAAATAAAAATATCATATTTTAGAATTTAAATTTAAATTTAAATTTCCAGTTTTAATAGAATTTATAATCTTAGAATTATTATAATATTGATAAAGATCAACGTTTTCAAATTTAAAAACTAGACATTTTATATTTTCTTAATGTTGTTTTGCCTTTTCAAAATGATATCAATAACCCAATTTTCTAGAAAAGATTTACCAAAGCTTGGGAATAAGTTTCCCTTCATAAAATATATTTTCTTAAAAATTCAGTCATTAATTTGTTTTAATATACCTTAAAAGAAAACTCAAAAAGTATTTCTAGACACTTTATTTGGTTGCTCCTAAAATAGAAAAATCTGATTTTTTTTGTTGAAGTAGTTTTATGGCAAATATGTTAAGGAATTAAATTGTAGAATTTTTTTTTAACAATTCTGGAATTGAAAGTTTTCGAAAAATGGAATATTTCCAAGCTATTCAGAAATCTTCAAAATTTGAAATTTAAAATCTAAAATTAATTAAATAACCAATTTAGCATAGAAAAATTCGGCAAAAAAAACACATATTGTATTTGATTATTAAAAAAATTCTAAACCTAAATTACAAAAAATATAAGAATTTTAATTATTACCAAAAAACATACAAACAAAATTTCAAGGCTTTTTTGATCAGTAGAAGTTCAATGGAAACAATATTATTTTATTAGTATGAAAATTTTAATTTATTTAGTCAAATGCACAAAATATTACGAAAGTGTGGTGCATGAACATCATAGCAAATTATAAAAGATTAACGGGTAGCAAAATATTAATAAATAAATAACTATAAAAAGCTGCATGAATTAACATAAAAAATCTACAAATTGATGCACAATTTCATCATAAGCTAATCCAATTATTTATGTTCTATTTAATCATAATCATCATCAATCAATTAAACATTATAGTGTGATTAATTTTAAAACAGGGTTGCCTCCTTGTTATATACAATATTTTGTCCAGGATTGTTGTAACGTAAACTAATATTAGATAGGATTTAATCAAGAAATCTAAGAAAAAATGATTTTTAAATATAAGAGAAAGAAATAGAAATGGAACACAGAATCACATTGGATGCTATCCTAAAGCAACACAAGAAGAAAATTTAGATTATTAAGTGACTAAATCAAAAGAGGGATCATGTTAGTTTATACGTAAGACCCACATAAATAAGTGTTTTTTGGGTCCATCATAACCCAAAAGATTAAATATCAATGAATAATTTTATGAATGTCAAAACATTAAGAAAAAGGTAATAATGACTAGAGTAATGAAAATTTTAATTTTTCCCTCTCAACTAAAAAAAACATTTTTGAAACATAAACTAAAAAAAACCATATTTACTTCAGAAATCAAACAAAATTATATTTTTAAATCTAAGATAAAAAAATAATTGTGGACGCTGTCTTAGGGCAAAATCTTACCTTCTTATAAGTAAGATATAACTAGAAAATCTCTTCCCATGCACATTAGCATGGAGGGTTGATAAGATATGATATAGATAAATGCTAGTGAAATATTTTTTTTTATAAAAGATGAATTATAAGTGAGAAAAGAGAAAGATGAGAAGATTATAAGAAAAAGTATAGGATAGCTATTAGAGTTGCTATAGGCTCAAGAAATGAACTCTAAAGATAAAGGCTCCACACTTTTGGACATAGAATTATATAATCTGAAAAAAAAATATAGCTTCACACCATTCACACTATTACATGAAAAGAAATTAATTTACCAATTTATTCTCTGATGATGAATTAAAATGTTTTGATCTCATTTTATAGGCCCATGTATAAGAAGAAAAGGAAATAATCAATAAGAAAAAAATCTAAGCATATCAAGACTAATTAAATAAATAATGTTTTAGGAGAAGAAAATTTACCAAATGATCTTCCTCTCGATACTTGATTGTTTTCCTTTTTTTAGATAGATAATTCTTTTCCTTTTTTAAAAATACTTTCTTTTCTTTTGTTTTTTATAGTCAATCTAACAAAGAACAAGTGTTGACTTATAGAATTTGTAAAAAACTCCTTAAACTAATAGAAATTTTATTTAAATAAAAACTAATAGTATTTGTTTTTGCTACAATAACAACTCATCCAAGTACGTAAGATTGAAACTATGATGGTAGAACAACATCTCACATAAAGTACAAGCTATTAACTAAAAGTTACTTTTTAATAATAATAGAATAGAAAGAGGAGAAGAGAAAGATAATAACAATGAAATAATAAAACAAAACTATCAAATTAGGATTATAAAGACAAAGGATTGGAAAGCTACTGGGAGGGAGGGGTGAATTAGTGCTTTCATAATAACATTTTAATTTAAAAAATTTTGATCAAAAAATAGGTATCGAAAATATGTTTAACTTAGAACGTGAGTAAAAGTAGTTAGCAACTAAATTAGTTAGTAATAGAAAGAAAAGTATAAAAAAAAATATAAATCAAATTTATAGTGGTTCGATCATCTCGACCTACGTCCACTCCCAATTTCTCTTTCCTCGAGGCTATTAATTTTCATTACCGATTTTTTTTTCAATGGATGAAGATCAACTACTCTTGTTATAACTCTTTCTCTTTTTCACAAGCTTAAAAGATAACCTTCGTACATCTCTTTTACAAGAAAACCTTACATATCTTAGAATGACCTCTAAACTTAAGAAGTAAGAGATTCAACACTTCTCAAGAGAGTTTACACACTTCAAATTTTAAGTTTTTGTGCTTTTTTCTTACTTTATCAAGTAAATATGAGTTAGATATTTATATACCTTAAATAATTTTAAAAAATAGAGTAAAAAATTTAAATCTTTTAGTTTTCGAGCACGAAGTCTATCCTTCGGCACATCGACCAATCTTCCAACTCAACGTCTAATCTTTAATATGATACTCTTTGACCCAATGTCTGATTCTCCTACTTCAATGATTTACTTTTTGATGGTTCAAGTTCATGATCAAAGTTTTTTCTGCGCCACTTATCTCAAATGCTTATTAGTCTATAAACTCATTAATTGATTTCACCATTGGGATTCAATAATTTAATCTTTTTTTTTATAAAAAGTGACAAAGACAAGATTCAAAGTTTATGATAGTATGTACCAACTAAACTAGTATACACCTTCTAAATTAAAGAGAAAAATACTATAATTAAAGTCTTGCATCTTCACATACATGGAATATAAAATTATATCATTTGAAAAATAGATATGACATCATTCATACAAGTCAATTTATTAACTCATTTTCTAATGATTCTATTACAATCTTTTGTCTCTTTATATAAGCCTTGATGGAGAAGAAGACAAAATAATAAGAAAGAAATTGTCATCGTACGAAGGCTACTCAAATATAAGAAATTAGCTTCCCTCCTTCGCAACCCCACAAACCCCCCCCCCCCCCCCCCCCCCCCCAATCACAATACTAAATCACATAAATCTTTTATCATCTTTGAAAATTTTCTTTTGCCTTTAAAAGAGAATCTACTAGTGAATCCACTGCTGAGCATATAATTCGGAGTTCATGATCATCATTTTGAACTGCTTAATTAAGAATAATATTTAGTATAATAAGAAAACAATCTAGTACTGTTTTTATTTGGACCCAATCGAGAATTCTAAAAGATTTTGATCAAATTGTAAGACTGTCTTGGAAACATTTAAAATGCATGAAATCAAATATATAGATTAAAATAATAAACAACAAGTTTGGATAGTAACGTATTAGATGTTCAATTTAGAACAATAGGAAACGACATATGCAAGATTGTTTCTTTAAAGAAAAACAAAAGTTGATTTAAAAATGATTGTATAAATTTGTAACACACAAAACATTGTTTATAGTGTTGCTTTAAGAAACTAGCCTATAATAGTAAATAGATTACAAAATAAAACAGCAAATAACATGTTTAAAAATTCTAATTTTTAATTCTAAAATTAAAAAATCCAAAATTTATTTTCAAATTCAAAAAATATATGTTGAAACTCGAAATTATTTCCAAAAAATAAAAAAATTTACTCCAAGAATAGATATTGATAAATATACCAAAATATTTTATTTTTAAATTTAAATTTTAGAAAACTCGAAACTTATGTTTCTAATTTTTTAATAAAATTTAAAATTTTATAATTGTCTTCACGTTGAGTGATAGATTCAATGGGATATCTTTCACATTAAGCCTTGCATTAGTGACAAAGCATTTCTAGAATCCTACATCATGAACTATTATGCTCAAGAATGTGAGCATCCGGAGGCATGTATGCGATCCGATGTTCACATGCAATCGGTGCCTACTTATGTTCGTAAAGGCTTTTCTCCTACCTTCATCTCTGATATTACAGATGTAGAATCCCTTGAGTGTAACAATCTAATAATTAATTTTTGAGATTTCTCTTTTGGCTTTGAAATCTTATTGACCTTAACATTCAAAAGTCGATGATGACAAAAGTGACGTGTTTGGAAGGTCATTTCATTAGTGGCATTCTTGAGCAAAGCTTTACGTGACACCATGATCAAGAACTACTTCCTCAATGCAAAATGCAAGGTAACTACTAGTGAATCTACTATTGAGCACATCATTCATATATTTTGAATAAATAAATATAATCGAGTATTGTATTTATTTGGATTGAGTTCATGATCTTTTTGAAATCCTTAATTAAGAATAATATTTACTATAATCAGAAAATTATATAAACAAACCCAAAAAATACTATGCCCAATACCAGATTCAGTAGTAGCTCCTTTGCATTCAAATTTGTGTTGAGATGGAGCATAGTAAGTAAATTACGGATGTTCTCCAACTTTTATAGTTAATACCTACCCATAGCCTTAATTGATCAAGAAAATATAATTCGATTAAAGCAAGAAGAATCAAACGTTGGGTCGGAGTAGAAGTCAGGCCGAAAGAATGGTCAACGTGTTGGAAGGATTTCATGCCATGAGTTCAGGCATTGGGTCGAAAAATTAGACATTACACTGAGAAGATCAGAAGTTGTGAGTCAACATGCAGATTAGAAAATACATCAAAGGATCGGATGAAGCATTGAAGGATTGAGCGAAGCATCGGATGAACCAATGACATGCTGAACAATATAGGATTCGTACTTGTAATCATGTGTGTCTAGATCAAGTTAGTTAGGTCTAATTGAATTAGTTTATGATGTAATTATACTAACTTAATTATGGCCACTTGGACCTAAATTGAGACTATTTTGAGCCAAGAGGAATACCCATTTAATGACTCAAAAGTTGGGTTAGCGATAGCACCGCCAAACTGACGGTGGAACCGCTTATGAGTTGAAAAAGTCAAAAACCCAATCTTTGAGGCTATCGGACGATGGTATCATCATACTGGG
This sequence comes from Musa balbisiana, assembly GCA_004837865.1. Lineage (NCBI taxonomy): Eukaryota > Viridiplantae > Streptophyta > Magnoliopsida > Zingiberales > Musaceae > Musa > Musa balbisiana. The sequence continues at coordinate 17,469,232 of CM017189.1, forward strand.
TGGTGGTACCACCCTGCGTCAGATTGGTAGGCGGTGGTACCACCAGTACCCTTGAAACCAGAGATGTGACATTTTTTTACTCTATTTTTTAAGTCATTTGGGATCTATAAATACTCCACTCTTTCCTACTTCAGGAAACAAGAAAGAGAGTAGAAAAGGAGAAAGAATTCTTATGAAAAGGAATTGTAATCTCTCTTGAAGTATAGAGTCACTTCTTCCTAGTATTTAGAAAATTATTCTAAAGGGAGAAGTGAGGTATAAGTGTAAAAGAGAGAGGTGTAAAGGTTCTCTCCTGAGCTTGTGAAAAGGAGAAAAAGTTATAAGGGTAGTTGATCTTAACCCATTAAAAAGAAGATCGGTAGTGGAAGTTAATGATCTTGAGTGAAGAGGAATCGGGAGTGGATGTATATCATGATAACCGAATCACTATAAATCTGGTATGCTCTTTTCTTTAGTTGTTTACCTTTATTGTAAACTATTTTACTTTCTCATTATATTTTTACGAATGTTTTTAAGTTAAACATCTTTTCAATACATGCTTTATTGAATAAAATTTTTGAATTGACAATTTTTTTAAAAGCACTAATTCACCCCTATAGTGCCGATACGGTCCTAATAGATGATATTAGAGCCAAGTTTTTCTTGATTAGTTTAATACCCAAGAGAATAGCTTTTACCGATAATTTAGAGGGTCACTCTATCATTCGTTCTCCTATGTGTTCAATGGGGCAGACTATACATATTAAAAAACTTGAATATGGATTTTTTTGCTTTATATGGACTTCAATTTATGGAATATTATTGAAAGCAATTTTCATAAGTCTTCTAAACTAATGAACAAATGGAATGATTTGGAGAAGAAGACTTTTTCTTTAAATGCTAGATGTATGAATACTTTATTTTACACTTTAGACAAAAATAAATTGAATCATATTTCTTTATGTAAAACTACACATGAGATTTGGCATACACTAGAAGTAACTCATGAGGGCATGAATAGAGTTAAAGAGTCTAAAATTAATCTTTTGATATATAGTTTTAAATTATTTCGAATGAAACCAAGTGAAACCATTAGAGACATGTACATGAGTTTTACGGATGTTGTTAATGGTTTAAAAACTCTTAGAAAATATTTTTCTAATCTTGAACTTATAAACAAGATTCTAAAATCACTTCCAAAAAATTAGGATCCAAAAGTAATAACAATACAAGAAGTAAAGGACTTGAACAATTTTTCGCTTGAAGAACTTATTGGGTCATTAATGACCTATGAAATGATATGTTGTACATGACAAATACAAGAACAACCTTATAAAGAACAGAAATGATTTGACACTTAGAACAAAAGAAAACCACTCAAGTGAAAGCTCAAGTGATGATGACTTAGAACTTTTGATAAGAAAATTCAAAAAATTCATAAAACAAGAATCTAAAAATGAACTAAAAAAGGACATAACTACCTGCTACGAATGCAAGAAGATGAGGCACTCTAAAGATGAGTGTACAAAATTGAAGAAGTTGCCAAAGAAAAAGAAAATATGCAAGGCGACATGGGATGAATCAAGAACATTCGAAGACGAGGAGAAACCAACATAGGCCCTTGTGGTGAACTACGCCTTAATAGCTCTCAACGATGAAGTAAGTGACTCAAATGAATCTTATTTACCTTATGATGAATTATTTAATGTCTTTGATGATTTTTTGATGAATATAAATTAATTGATAATAAATATAAATTATTAAAAAGGGATCATACTTCTCTTTCTAATAAATTTGGAATTTTAAAAAATGAGTATGATAAATGCTTGTTAACCCCTTGCATTAAGTGTGAAGAATTAAACTCACTTAAGAAAAAAAAATAGTATTACAATAAACTTTAGAAAAATTTGAAATTGATAGCAAATAATTAAATATGATTCATGCCAATAAGAGTCATATTAATAGAAAGGAAGAAATCAACTTTTTGAGTAACTACACTAAACAAAAGCTAACTACTTTTGTTAAAGAACTCACATTGCATGTAAGGTTAAGTGTAGTTTTTGTGATAGATGTGGTCATTTTATATATAAATATTTATTTAAAAAGTATGACTCACATAAATTGGTTTGGGTTCCTAAAGAAACCATAAATGACTTAATATCAAAAATTAAGATAGATAAATTCAACATGAGAGACCCAAAGCTAAATGGGTACATAGAACAAACCCACCCTTCTTGTAAACATCTCTATAATCGAAAGCTAGGAGAAAAAATTAAAATCTTGATAGTGGATGCTTAAGGCATATGAACAGAGATCCAATACACTTCAGAAAGCTTACTAGCTAAAAATAATAATTTTAATTGAAGATGCTTTATGTTTAATGATGTAATGATGATTTGAAATCATGCTTGATGAGTTTATATTTTGAAATTATGTATGATGATTTAAAGTAATGATGATTTTTGTGATTATTGATCTTGATGATTTCTATGATAAAACTTATATTTTGGTTTTTAAACATGATGTATAGTTTTGATATAAAAAAACTTAGGGATGCTTATATGAAATCAATCATATGAATTTAAACAATAGAAAAAGGAGGAAAGCATTTTTCTTAAAAATTTCTCAATCCCTATCTTATCGAGTTTTCAAAAAGGGATTGATGAATATATTTGTATAATTTTTTTTATAAATCTCTTGAACTATGAAAATTATTTTGATGATTTGAATCTAAATGAGATTTTTCCAATTGAATTATGTACCTTCTCTTGATTTCTTAACTTGAGATATCTTTTATGGGAATTAAGATTTTTTTTTATCTTCTATGATTTCTTCTTTTTAACATTTGCTAAAGAGGAGACTTATGCAAACAAACCATGATCTCGATATTTATAACTTGAGATTTTTCTATGAATCAAGATCATTTATTATGATTCTTTCTTTTCGCTATTTGAATTATCCAAATAAACCATGATATGTCACTTGACTTCTTGATGTTTACAATTTATGTTTTATTATGTATAACTCCTTTGTATCTATGGTTGTATACCTTTTGTCATGATTTGAAAATTGATGTAAAAGGAAAAGAATTACAAAATTGTATTCTTCTATTCTTTGCAAAAGGAAGTAAAACTTGTTAGTTTGCACATCTCAAAAGAGAAGTAAGAATTGCTAGCTTGAACATTTCAAGAGTAGCAAAATTGCTAAACTTGTACATATATAAAACTTGCTAACTTGTATATTCTAAAGTGATGTAAAACTTGTATATTTCAAAAATATGATAGTTGCACTTTTCTCCTTTTTGTTAATGACAAAGGGGGAAAAGTTATAATGATGATTTGAATCATGCATGGTATGATGTACCTTGATATGTTTTAAAATTATGATGATTTCAAATAATGAATACAATAATATTTTAACTCATAATGTGATATTATGATGCATGTAATAATAGTGTTTCGACTTGAATTCAAAGGTTATCACTCTTTTTGAATTCTAGTTTACTTTTTTTTAATATGGCATGCTGATAGGGAGAGTTTAGTATAAACTCCATCATCAATTGATTGTCATCATAAAAAAGGGGGAGATTGTTGAATCTCAAATTTTGATGATGAAATCAATTGATGAAGTTATGATCTAATATGCATTTGAGTAATATAGGACTAACATCAATCAAAGAAAGATAATTCGATTAAAATAGGAAGAATAAGACATTGGGCTAGAGTAGAATATGTCAGAAGATTGGACGTCAGGCTATAGGAATAGTCGATGTGTCGGAAGGACTTCATGCCATGAGTTCGGGCATCAGGCTGAAGGATTGGATATTGCGTCAAGGAGATTGAAAGTTGTGAGGTCAACATAGTGATTGGGTAATACGCTAAAGGATCGGATGAAGCATCGGATGTACCAATGACATGCCGGACAACATAGGATTCATACTTGTAATCGTATGCATCTAGATCAAGTTAGTTAGGTCTAATTGAGTTAGTTTTTGGTGTAATCATACTAACTCAATTAGAGCTAATTATGCCTAAATTGAGACTATTTTAGGCTAAGAGAAAGGCCCATTTAGTGATCCAAAAGTTGGGTCAGGCCATGGCATCACCAAATTGGCGGTGGAACCGCTTATGAGCTGGAAAAGTCAAAAGTGTCAGTGTTTCAAGTAGTGATACCACCTAGTATTAGACTAGCAAGCGGTGATACCACCCAATACCGGTGGTGGTACCGCCAATACCCTTGAAACCGAAGATATGAGACTTTTTAGCTCCATTTTTAAAGCCATTTAGGGTCTATAAATACCCCACACTTTACTACTTAAGGAAGTAAGAAATAGAGTAAAAAGGGGGAAAGAATCATTATGAAAAAAAATTGTAATCTCTCTTGAAGTATAGATTCATTTCTTCCTAGTATTTAGAAAGTTCTTCTAAAGGAAGAAGTAAGATCTAAGTGTAAAAGAGAGGTGTAAAGATTCTCTCTTGAGCTTGTAAAAAGGAAAAAGAATTGTAAGGGTAGTTGATTTTCGTCCATTGGAAAAAAAATGAGTAGTGAAAGTCGGTGGCCTCAAGTGAAGAGAAATTAGTAGTGGATGTAGGTCATGATGATCGAACCACTATAAATCTGGTATGATCTTTTCCTTTGCTGTTTACCTTTATTGCAAACTAATTTTCTTGCTCATTACATTCTTATAAATGTTTTCAAGTTAAATATCTTTCCTATATGCCCCCTTTTAGTGCCGATACGGTCCTAACGAAAAGATGCCAAATGCTCGGGTTTTATATCTTCAACTATGCTAGCTCCAACAAGGACAAGATTGAAATGTTCAAGGTTATGAGTAGGTATCAATGGTAGACATTAGATGGCATACATGACTTGATTTTGTTGGTGATATACATGAGTATTGCACTATGTGATGCTAGAATCTAAAAGTGCTTAAGTAAATTGGAATGCATAGGAGCTACTAGAGAATATGTCATTTGGCATAACATTTTTGGCTTTTGTTTATATTGATTTTTCTAATCTCTTGTAAGGGGATTGGATTAATTCCATACATTCTAAAAGTTTCCAAGATAGTCTTACAATTTGATCAAAATCTTTTAGAATTCTTGATTTGGTCCAAATAAATACAATACTAGATTATTTTCTGATTATAGTAGATATTATTCTTAATTAAGGAATTCAAAAAGATCATGAACTCAATCCAAATAAATACAATACTATATTTTTTTCTAATTATGGTAAATATTATTCTAAATTAAGCATGAAGGGATTTATCTAGTCCTCCTACAAGAGTTCAAAATGATCATGAACTCAAAAAATATGAATGATGTGCTCAGTAATAGATTCACTACTAGTTACCATGCATCCAAATCTCCATTGAGGAAGTAGTTCATGATCAGTGTTATGGAATGATTAACTCAAGAATTCCGTCAATGTAATGACCTCTAACCTTCCTAACATGTCACTCTTGTCATAATCGGGTTTTGAATCTTAGGGGTTGAGAAGTTTTGAAAGCCAAAAAGAGAAATCCCAAAGATCAAGTATTAGAGAATATACTAGAAAGCTAAAAGAAGATTTATGTGGTTCAATACTATTTAGCCACATGAACAAAATTTTTACCATATGACATCAATTACAAGTGCCATTGAGTTAATCCTGACTCAACCCAAACCCACTTATATAAACTCCCATATAAACCTAAAAAATTTCTTACACATTTTCTCTCATCCTTCCTAGATTCATTAGAAAGAAACTTATGACAGTATTAAATCTTGGATTTTGATGATGAAACCAATTGATAGTGTTGATCTAGTGTGCGTTTGAGTGATGCAAGACTAACATTGATCAAGGAGAGGCAAATTGATTAAATCAGGAAGAATCGGATGTTAGACCGGAGTGAACATGTCAGAAGATTGGACGTCGGGTTGGAGGAACGGTCGATGTGTCAACAGAAGGCTTCAGATCGAGAATTGGGGCATCAAGCCTAGAAAAGCACATATTGCACTAAGGAGATCAGAGTTGTGGAGTCAACATGCCATCTAGGCAAGAGGCCGCAAAAGAGGATGATGCGCTAAAGGATCGGACGAAGTGCCAAAAGAACTAATAACATACTGGACAACATATGATTAGTGTTTGTAATAATTTGCCTAGATCGAGTTTGGTTAAGTTCTAATTAAGTTAGTTTGAATGTAATTAGGCCAACTCAATTAGGGGCCAATTGGGCCTAGGTTTGGGTTGTTTTAAGTCAAGTGAAAGTCCTAAATAGTAGCCCAAACAATGACTCCAACAAGTGCCACCATCGTGACACAATCTCCGAGACCGTGTCAAGCGATGGTACTGTCGAGACTCAGTCTTCGAGACTATCATATGGTGGTATTGCCTATACACAGTCTCCTAGGTAGTAGTACCACCATACTGGGTGGTGGTACCACCTAGTGTCAAGCTATAGGTAGTGGTACTGCCCGTACCCCGAAATCTCGGGGATTTAAATTTTGGCTCCAAGTTTTGAAGCCATTTGGAGTCTATAAATATCCTAGCTATTCTTACATGGAGTATAAGAAAAGGTGATAAAAAGCTCCGCGTTTCTAAAGTTGAAAACCCTTGTAAAGTGTAAAGTCCCTCCTCCTAAAATTTAGAGACCATTTTAAGGGAGAGTGTGAGGGAAGCTTTGTAAAAAAGGGTTGTAAAGGTTCTCTCCTAAACCTGTTGAAAGGAGAATTGAGTTGTAAGGGTAGTTGATCTTTGCCCATTAAAGGAAGATCCGTAGTAAAAGCTAGTGGCCTCAATGGAGGAGGAATCGGAAGTGGATGTAGGTCATAGCGACCGAACCACTATAAATCGGTTTGCATTTCTTTTTAAGCAATTTATCTTTACTGCAAACTGCCTTTTTTACTTTGCTTTCACTATGCTTACAAACAAGCATTGAATTTCAAGTTATCTTCCGAGTTTGGTTTTTATCGTATGAAAGATTTTCCAACTGACGTAATTTTATCCACTACACTAATTCACCCCCCCCCCCCCCCCCCCCCTCTTAGTGCCGACTCATTCCTAATAGTTGGTATCAGAGCCTCGTTATTTCTCATTTGGTTTAATACCTAAGAAAAATAGCTCTTTTCAACTTTTAAGAGGATCACTCTCTCATTCATCCTCCCATGTTCAATAGAACGGACTATACTTATTGGAAAACTCATATGAGAGTTTTCTTGCTTTCATTAGATTTAAATTTATGGAATATTATTGCAAATGGATTTCAAAGGTCTTTTCTTCCAATGAAAGATTGGAATGATTTAGAGAAGAAGACTTTTTCTTTGAATGCTAAAGCTATGAACATTCTATTTTGTGCTTTGAGCAAAAATGAGTTTAATCATATTTTTACTTATGAAATAGCTTTCGATATTTGGCATATTATTGAAATCACATATGAAGGCACTAGTAGAGTAAAAGATTCGAAGATCAATCTTTTAATATATGATTTTGAACTATTTCGAATGAAACTAAGCGAGACTATTAGAGACATGTACACCCGTTTTATGGATATCGTCAATAGTTTAAAAGTACTTGATAAAAGTTTTTCGAATCTTGAACTTGTTAATAAAGTTTTACGTTTACTTTCTAAAAATTGAGATTCTAAAGTAACGGCCATTCAAGAGGTCAAGAATTTGAATACTTTCCCTCTCGAAGAATTTATTGGATCATTAATGACCTATGAGATGACTTATAATGCTCATGAAGAGCTTGAGAGCTATCTTTCAAAGAACAAGAAGGATTGACACTTAGAACAAAAGAAGACCACTCAAGCGAAAGCTCAAGTAATGATGACATAAAACTCCTTACAAGTAAATTTATAAAATTTATAAAATATGAAACTAAGAAGAAATATAAACTTAAAATGAAAAGGTTGCTAAAGAACAAAAAAATACTCAAGGTGACTTGGGATGAAACGAGTGCATCCGAAGATGAGGAGCAAACCAATGAATACGAAATAACGAACTTCGCTTTGATGATTCTCAATAATGAGGTAAACAACTCAAACGAAACTCCTTTACTTTATTTTAAAATTACTTGATACTTTTATAAGTTATTTTTAAATTAGTTAGTAAATAATAATAATAATAAAAAAAAAAAATTATCATGCTTCTCTTTCTAGTAATTTTGAAATAACAATAATTAAAATTTGAGTATGACAATTGCATGTTAACACCTAGCACTAAGCATGAAAATTTAGATTCATTTAAAAATTAAAAATGCTTTATGTTTATTGAAATCATTTAATAATGCATAATGATTTGAAATCTTACGTTTTGAAATTACATATTACACTTTTGATCTTCTATCTTTCATGACATGATTTCTTTGTATTTATGATTTGTATATCTCATGATATGATTGAATAATTAATTTAAAGAAGGAAAATACATTATTACAACAAACAAAATGATTTTAATTAAAAACACTTTATGAAATCATGCTTGATAAAATAATGTAATGATGATTTGAAATCATGCTTAATGAGTTTATATTTTAAAATTATGCATGATGATTTTTGTGATTTATGGATTATCGATCTTTGCCATAATGAAAGTTTTTTTTCGGTTTTAAACGTTGATGCTGTTAGGATCAAGAGCACTAAGAGGGGGGGTGAATTAGTGCAGCGGAAAACTTTCGACGATTTAAAACGACGTTCGTACGATAAGAACGATTTCGGTATGAAAGTCGATTCGGAAATTGCTTTAACTTAATATCAAGCAAAGTGCAGTTAAAGTAAAGCTATGAAAGTAGTTGTAGTTAAGATAGAGAACAAAATGTAAATGCAAACCGAGATTTAGAGTGGTTCGGTCAATCTTGACCTACATCCACTTTTGGCTTCCTCCTCCGATGAGGTCACCAACGTCCACTAGAGGCCTTCCTTCAATAGGCAAAGGCCAACCACCCTTTTATAGTTTCACTCCTTTTGACGGGCTCAGGAGACAACCCTTACAGATTTTTCACTCCTCTCTTGAATGATCAAAACTTCTAAGAAAAGAGGGAGAAGAACTTCTAGCCTTTTACAACACTTTTAAGCTCTGAAAATCTCAGAATAAATGCTAAGTTTCGGTGTCCTTTCATGCATGAAAGGATGGGGTTTATATAAGCCCCAAACTGATTTGAATTTGGAGCTCAAAAACGTCATTTCCCATATTTTCGGGGTCCTAGCGGTACTACCGCCTGACAGAGCTCGGAGACCGAGCTCGGGCGGTACCACCGCTTGACAGGGGCGGTACTACCGCCCAGTCTCACTCGGAGACTGAGCCCAGGCGGTGCCACCGCCTGATAGGGGTGGTACCACCGCCCAACCTCACTCGGAGACTCAGCTCTTGGGCGGTGCCACTGCCAACCCAGGCGGTGCCACCGTCGGCCAGGAAATCTGGGTCCGAATGGGCTGATCCATTCGGCCCAATTTGGGTCTATCAAGGGCCCAATTGCCCCAAGATTAAGTTAATGGGATCACCTCTCATTTCTGACTTAATCATCATGCTAACTATGATATTTTTCAAGACATTTACTACAACTTGCTCCGGTGCGTCAATCGCTTCTTCCGTCGAGCTTCCGGCGAACTTCCGGCGATCATCCGACGAACCCTCGACGATGCTCCGGCGGACTTCCGGCAAACTCCTGGACTTGCGACGATCCACTTGGCGAGTTCCGATGAGCTTCTTTGGCAAGCTCCTGGACTTCTCGGATTTGTTCCCGCAGAACCTCCGATGACCGTCCGGACTTCCGTCGAACTCTCGAACCCCCAACGTGATCATAGTCTTGACTTCGGCGCAACTCCTGCTGCATGTCTTACTTTCATCGTAGTTAATCCTGCACACTTATCTCAACATATGGATTAGATAACAAATGACAATTGACTTCAACATCAAAATCCGAGATTCAACAAATGCATGTTTTTATTTGGCATAAATGAAAAAGGCATGCTTCTATGAAATAAATCACATGAATTGAAACAACTAAAAAGAGAAAAGCATTTTTTCTTGAAAATTTCTTTTTCTCTATCTTATCAAATTTTCACTAAGAGATTGATAAAATTATTTATGCCATTTTGAATCCCTTGAAAGTGATTTTGATGATTTGTTGATTTGCATTTGGATGAGTTTCATCTAACCATGATCTTTATTTTGATTTCTATATATTTATAACTTGCGATTTACCCTATATGAATCAAGATCTTTTATCCTCGATGTTTCTTTTTGCTATATATTTTCCAAATGAATTATGAATTTTTAGAATTATAATTTTTATGATTCAAAATAAATCATGAGAATTATTATACATGAATCGAGATCCTTTATGTGTTCTCTCATGACACTTTTTACTATAGGAACGCCTTTATCTATATCATGATATTGAATTCTCGATATTGATTCTTGAAATTTTTCTATGAATCAAGATTCTGTTTTTAAACTCCCATGTTTCTTTTTGTTATTTACAAAAAGGGATATTTGTTAAGATAAATCATGTCATTTAATATTCATGACTTAATCCTTCATGATATTTGATGTTTTATCTTTCATGATATGAAATTATGTATAAAATACTCATGAAATTATGTTGATACATATAAATGAGAAGTTATGATCGTGCATGGTAGGATGTAATGAAATTTGACGTTTCTTGATATCTTTCATGTGATAACTTGAATATTTACACCATTATGTTCTTCCCTTCTTCTTTCTTGTTTATAATGACAAAAGGGGAGAAAAGAAATCATTAGCATTCCAAGATATCAATAAATTTATTTATTTTATTTTGAATCTCTTGCAAGTGATTTTGATGATTTTGATGATTTGAATTTGAATGTTTTGTACGAATAATCATGAAGTGATAGATGCTTAAAAATGTGATTTAATGTTTGGTATCATGAATGCTTTAGTATCATGCATGAGAAAAGAAATAATGAATGTTTGGTATCATGATCAAAATGTTGATAAATGCTTAAAATTTTTTAATGTCTTAGCATAATTAATGTTATGCCCAAAATGACGTATCATGAATTCTTGAGTATTAGGTATGCTATACCCATGGTGATGATTGATTTATTTTTAGTATCACGCATGTATGATGAGATGAAAGGATTTGAAATTCTACATATTTTTAATTTAAAACTATGATGATGCACAAACATATTGAAAAAAGATTGATATTTTACCTTTGTCATGATTTGAAAATTGATGTAAAGGGTCTTCCCTTCTTTTTAACAATGACAAAGGGGGAGATAAAAGATGCTAACTTGTACAATTCAAGTAGGAAGAAAAAATTGCTAACTTATGCATTGCAAAGAAAGCAAAAATTACACTTCTCAAAAGAGAAGAAAGAACTTGCTATCTTGAATATCACCAAAAATTGATAGCTTGCTTATCTTAAGAAGCAAAAATACAAACTTGCATAATTTGTAATTTTGCACATCTTTTAAATTAATAATGATAAAAAAAAATTGATAAAAAATTTCTAGCTTGCATGTTGTAAAATTCACTAGCTTGCATAATGTAGAACTTGCTATCTTGAGCATCACCAAGAATTGCTAGCTTGTAATAATAAAAGAAGCAAAACATGCTAACTTGCACATCTAGCAAAATTTACAAACTTGCAAAACTTAAAATTATTGCTAGCTTGCATGATGATAAAACTTGAGATTATATTAATAATGCAATGATTTGAAACTTGCTTGGATGATGCACTTCTCCTTTTTGTTGATGACAAAGGGGGAAAAGTATGATGATGATATGTTTTGCATAATTTTTTGATAACATGTTGCTTGAATTTTTAAATTCAAGGTTCTATCAATATGACATATTGACAGGGGGAGTTTATTTAAACTCTAGGAGTTAAGGTTAACTCCATCATCAATTGGTTGTCATCATTAAAAATGGGGAGATTATTGAATCTTAGATTTTGATGATGACACCAATTGATAGTGTTGATCTAATGTGCGTTTGAGTGATGTAGGGCTAATGTCGATCAAGGAGAGGCAAATTGATTAAAGCAAGAGAAATCAGATGTTGGGCTAGAGTGAACATGTTGGAAGATTGAACGTCGGGCCGGAGGAATGATCGATTTGTTGACAGAAGGTTTCGGGCTGAGAATTTAGGCATCGAGCCTAGAAGAGCGGACATTTCACCAAGAAGATCAGAGTTACGGAGTCAACATGTCAATTGGGAAAGAGGTCGCAAAAGAGGACGATGTGCCGAAGGATCAAACGAAGCATCAGAAGAACCAATGACATGCTAGACAACACATGATTAGTGCTTGTAATAATTTGCCTAGATCGAGTTTAGTTAATTTCTAATTAGGCTGGTTTGATTATAATTAGGCCAACTTAATTAGGGGCCAATTGGGCCAAGGTTTAGGCTATTTTGGGCTAAGTGAATGGCCAAACAATGGCCTAAACAATGACCCAACAGGTGGCACCATCGTGGCACAGTCTCTGAGATTATGTCAGGTAGTGGTACCACCCATACTTAGTCTCCGAGATAGTTTGGGTGGTGGTATCGCCTAGACATAGTATCCCAAGTGGTAGTACTACCAAACTAGGCGATGGTACCGCCCAATGTCAGGCTGCATGCAGTGGTACCACCCATACCTCGAAATCTCGGAGATTTAAATTTTGGCTCTAAGTTTTGAATCCATTTGGGGTCTATAAATACCCTAGCTATTCTTGCATGGAGTAGTAAGAAAAGATGATCAAAAACTCAATGTTTCTAAAATTGAAAACCCTTGTAAAGTATAGAGTCCCTCCTCCTAAAGTTTAGAGACTATTCTAAGGGAGAATGTGAGGGTAACTTTGTAAAAAGGGGTTGTAAAAGTTCTCTCCTGAACCTGTCAAAAGGAGAATTGAGTTATAAGGGTAGTTGATATTCGTCTATTAAGATCCATAGTGAAAGCTGGTGTCCTCAACGGAGAAGGAATTAGAAGTGGATGTAGGTCATAGCGACCAAACCATTATAAATCGGTTTACATTTCTTTTTAAGCAATTTACGTTTATTGCAAACTACCTTCCTTACTTTGCTTTCACTTTGCTTACGAACAAGCATTGAATTTCAAGCTATCTTCTGTGTTTGATTTTTATCGTATGAAAGATTTTTGAACCGACGTAATTTTATCCACTGCACTAATTCAACCCCCCTCCCTTTTAGTGCTGACTCATTCCTAACAGATAGCTCAAAGTATTTTCTCACATCTTACTCCTCAACTAAAAGATAGATACATAAGTGTGTATAGGCAATAATAGTTTACTAAAGATTTTTCTTTCTAGTTGAATTCATAATTCTAAACCTCTTAAGTAATTTGAATCCTATAAAGAGTCTGAAACACTTGCCAAGAAACTATATTCTTAATATTGATTACAGGTTTATCTTATTATTACAAATTCTTATTATTACAAGAAACTGCGTTCTAAATTCTTATTATTACAAATCATAATACTATTTATCTTATTACAGGTTTCATGTTTATGATTGTGTAGAATTATATTGACCTTTTTTATGAGAATTTTTAAAAATTTCCTAGATCCCTTTTTTATTGTTTATATATACTTATCTATAAGACCTATACCGAGAATATGTATAGAGTCATATCTTATATAATATATGTTGAATCTCAGATTTTGATGATGAAATCAATTGTAAATTGTTTGATCTAATCTATATGTTGAGAAAAGTGTACAGGATTAACTACAATAATAGTAAGATATAAAGTAGGTGTTGAACCGGAGTCAAAATCGAGATCTCGTTGGGAGTTCGAGAGTTCACTAGAAGTCCGGATGTTCGTCAGATGTTCTGCCAGAACCAACTGAAAAGTCCAGGAGCTTGCCAAAGAAACTCATCAGAGCTCACCAAGAAGATCATCATAAAGTCTGAGAGCTTGTCGAGAGTCCGTCGAAGCATTGCCAAAAGTTCATCGGATGTTCACCGAAAGTATGCCGGAAGAGCAATTGATGCACTGGAACAAGAAGTGTTGTGACCATATCTTAATTATCATAGTTAGAGTGTAAATTAAATTAGGATTGGGAGGTAATCCCATTAACTTAATTTGTGGCCAACTGGGCCCTTAACAGGGCTGAATTAGAATGGATTGAACAGCCCATTCAGCCCCTGAAAACATGGCCGACGGTGGCAATGCCTAGAAGACCTAGTCTCCTAGGTGGTTTGGGCAGTGGTACTGCCCAGACTGGGTGGTGGTACCATCGGTAGTACTACCGAAAGTTAATGCTACCAACGGTGGTACCGCCCAAATTGAGTGGTAGTACTGCTAAGTGTTAGACTACAAGTAGTAGTACCACCCAGTAATGGCGGTGGTACCGTCGGTACCTCAAAAAATTAGGATGAGACACTTCTTGGCTTCATTTTTGAAGCCATTGGACCTATAAAAATCCCACTATTTTCTGTATGAAAGGGCAAGAAAGTATTGGTATAATCTTGAGTCTTTGAAGTGTTACAGAGTTGTAAAAGTGCTAGAGTTCTCCTCCTCCCTTTCTAAGTATCGAGATCATTCAAGAGAGGTGTGAGACTTGTAAGGGTTCTCTCTTAAATACATAAAAAGGAGAAAGCGCTGTAAAAAGGTAGTTGGTCTTCACCTATTAAAGGAAGGCCTTTAGTGGATGCTGGTGACCTCATCGGAGGAGGAATTCAAAAGTGGATATAGGTCACGTTGACCGAACCACTCCAAATTCTGGTTTGCTTTTCATTTGTACAATTTACATTACTACAAATCTCCTTAATATTCTCTTGCACTTTTATAAAAGTTTTCAAGTTCAATTTCTCTTTGAAACGGATTGAATCGGAACCATTTTCGTCAGAATTAGTTTTAATTAAAACAAAGTCCTTTAAAATCAGGAAAGTTTTCCGCTACACTAATTCAACCCCCCCCCCTCTTAGTGCCACTCTTAGTCCTAACAATTGGTATCAGAGCAAGGTTCACTCTCATTTGGTTTAAAACCCAAGAGAGATGGCATTTGCCGGCAACCAAGAAAGTTATTCAATTATACGTCTGCCTATGTTCAATAGGATGAATTATACAGGAAGACTAGAATGAAGTTCTTCCTAATTTCAATGGAATTTGAGCTATGGAATATTGTCATAAAAGGTTTTCAAAAGTCCTCTCTTCCAATGAATGATTAGAATGAATTGGAAACGAAGATTTTTACTTTAAATGCCAAGGCTATGAATGCCTTGTTTTCTGCATTAGATAAAAATGAGTTTAATCGAGTATTAATTTATGAAATGGCTTTTGATATTTGGCACACACTCGAAGTAACTCATGAAGGCACTAGTAGAGTGAAGGAGTAAAAAATTAATCTTGTAGTGCATACTTATGAGTTGTTTCGGATGAAATCGAGTGAGACCATTGGAGACTTGTACACCTAATTTACAAATGTCATCAATGATCTAAAAGGACTTAGTAAAAGTTTCTCGGATTTTGAACTTGTTAATAAAATTTTAAGATCCCTTCCAAAGAGTTGGGACCCTAAAGTAACGGTCATTCAAGAGGCCAAAGATCTAAATAATTTTCCTCTTGAAGAACTAATTGGGTCACTAATGACCTATGAAATGACTTGTAAAGCTCATGAAGAGCTTGAGGACACCCTTCCAAATAATAGGAAGGATATGACACTGAGAACACAAGAAGACCACTTGAAAGAAAATTTAAGTAATGAGGACTTTGATGATGACTTGGCACTCTTAACAAAGAAGTTCAAAAGATTCATAAAAGAAGTAAATTTAAAAATAATACGTGATTTTGATAGACTAAAAATTGAGCATGATAATAGCTTAGCACTCTGCATAAAATACCATGAAGTAGAAACACTTAAAAAGGAAAACTTGCTACTCAAAGAAATCTTGAAGAAATTTGAGGTTGGTAGCAAGTCCTTGACATAACCCTTGCCAATAAGGGTCACATTCATAGAAAAGGCGGAATCGGATTTGTGAGTAGCTCTCACCAAAATCTAACCACCTTTATTAAAGGCCCTACCTTACATGTATCACCTCACACCAAATGTAACTTTTGTTGCAAACTTGGACATGTTGCGTACAAATGTCCATTCAAGAAATATAGTCCACATAAATTGATTTAGGTTCCTAAAAGAACCTCAAATAACTCAATGCAACATGATAAGATATGTAGATCGATTTTTGAGGCACCCAATGTCAAATGAGTACCAAAAAATCATCTCTGTTTATAAAAAAAAATACCATCACAAGCTAGGAGCAAGAGATGATACTTTGATTTTGGATGCTCAAAGCTTATGACCAAAGATCCAAAATAACTCATAAAGCTCTCTAGCCAAAATAATAAAACGGGGATCATAAGAATTAAAACTATCAGTTACAAAATGATACTTATAAGATCATGATGCAATTATTATTTGAAATCTTGTGTGATAAACACTTGATCTTGATCTCTTAAACCTGAGAATTCTTATGTATAAGTTCTCTTTCTAACTTCTTCCAGATTTCTAAATTTCTAGGATACATTCCCTCCTTATTTTATTTTATTTTTTTTCAGATCAAATTCTATCTAACAAGATCATGAATTTGTTAAATTTCATGTTCGGACTTTCTTGATTCTTTGGATCACTTATTTGAATCATGATCTTATAGTGTGCGCAATGAGTCATATGCATTTTTCCATACGAGTTTTTACGATGCTTGTGTACAAATTTTATATGATGAATCATGAACTTATGGTATGCATTTCTCAATATGAGTTCTATATAATGTTTGAGTATGGTATGCATTTTATATGATGAATCATGAATGTACAATCTTCAATACGAATCTTCTCCTCTTATGATGCAAATTTTTACATGATGATATAAATAAGGTTGTGTTCTTCACAAAAAAAAAAAAATCTTTGCAAGTTGGAATCACCCATGATAGCACCACACACCAATGTGAGCAATGCTCACTACCTGTAGGCAGTGGCACCGCCCAACTAGCGGTAGCACCGCCAGTTGTCACGGGTGGCAGGCGGTAGCACCGCCTAGCTAGCGGTACCACCACCAGCAACTACCCTATATAAAGAACAAGTTAGGGCCGGTGGTAGAACCGACCCCAACTCATTCCACAACTCTCCTAAGTGCCCCAAAACTCTTGAACATCTTTCTCTCCCTCTAGCAACTCAAAAATTTTTCCACTTTCTCCTAAATCAAGGATCAATCTCAACCTTTCAAGAAGATTACTGCAAGGGTAATTCTCAAACCTCTTCTCTCAATTTATTGATAGATCTTACCTCTTATGTGTAGTTCTCTCATCATTTATGTGTTTAGTCTCATAACTTCTAGAAGATCCTCCAGGGACAAAGGGAAGACGAGATTAGATGAAAATTATGACTCACTACTTTTCGATTCTAATCAACGTGCCCTAAAATTTTCATCCATAGAGTCTAGACATGTTCATAAGGGTAAATATGTTGATTTAGATAAATTAAGTGATTTAGAACCTATTCAATAGTTTACTAATCTAGATATTTTCCTAATCCTTTAAATAAGTGAACCTATCTATCCTAGATTTGTTAGGCTATTTTATAATAATTTACATGTAGATAAAAATGAAAGGGTAACTACCTATCTCTTAGGACATCATATACTCATTACGGATAGCACAATTTGCAACATCATAGAAATTCTGGTGAAAGAAAGAGGGTATTATTTTAGAGGATAATAGGATGAAGAATTAGTTGGGAATACTTACGTTGATGCCTTTAGGAATAATTTTTGATAATCCTAACTTAACTATTCTTCCAAAAAGCTACGAATATTTACTACCTTTAAGCATCAAAATACTTCATCACATCTTGACAAGTATCATTCTCCCAAAACAATATCATCATGATAAAGTAAGCCAAATGAAATTAGGTACTATGTATTGGATTATAAAGAGATATAACAATTGTTTTGGTTACCTAATCTAACAAAACATGATTGAACTATCAAAAAAGGACATGATGCTTCCATATGGTGGCTTAATCATAAGATTACTCCATGCCTATGATATTACTATTCCACCCGACGAAGAAGTTATAAAACTAGACATATTTAGTATCATAAATAAAAACCTACTTTGACGGTTGAGATGTATATTTCAAAATGGTATATGGACTAGACTACTTGGAAAGATTGATCCCCTTCAACCTAAATCAAAACCTAAAATACCAATATTTAGGGATAATCAATCTCCTCTAACTGATTCCTTTGAGGCATCACCTCCAGTAGAGCAAGCACCTCCCTTATCTATCTACGACATAGGGAGTCGAATGGATCATTTTGAATAATGACAAGATCGACTTGAATAATGCCAAGATCAAATTTTAACTGAGTTGTAGTAGATTCATCAATAGTTTAATACCTTATTTAGACATTTTAACTTTCCACTACCTGAATAAGCTGTGTATGAATTTAGGGAGAAGTGGACACAATTGTTGAATCTCATATTTTGATGATGAAACCAATCGATAAGTGTTTATGTTTTAATCTGCATTTTGAGTGATGCAAGATACTTCGATCAAAATGAGACAATTAAAGCAAGAAAAATCATGTTGGGCCGGAGGAAAACATGTTAGAAGATTGGACGTCGGACCGGAGGAACGGTCGACATATCGATAGAAGGCTTTGGGCCGTGGATTCGGGCATCGGGCTAAGAAAAGTGGATATTGCACTAAGGATATCGGAGTTACTGAGTCAACTGGCCGATTGGGCAATAGGCCGTAAGAGAGGACGATGTGCCATAGAATCGGACGAAGCATCGAGCGACCAATGACATGTCGGACAACATGATTAATACTTAGTATTAATTGTTTAGATCGAAGTGTGTTTTACATGTGTAGGATTAACTACGATAGCAATGTATAAAGCAAAATGAAGTCCCAGAGTCAAGATCGAGATCACGTTAGGAGTTCGAAAGTTCGTCAAAAGTCCGGACGTTCGTCAGAAGTTCTGGAGGAACCAGCCGAGAAGTCTCAGAGCTTACCAGAGAAGCTCGTCGGAACTCACCAAGAAGATCGTTGTGAAGTCCAAGAGCGTTGCCGGGCGAAGAGCTTGACGGGAGTCTGCCGGAACATTGCCGAGAGATCGTCGGAAGCTCGTCGGAAGAATAGACATAGGGACTATTTAGCTTAGCAAATGTCTTAGGATTTCGTAGTTAGCACGTAATTGGGCTAGATTTGGGTCAACTCAATTAGGGGCTAGCTAGGCCCATGTAAGAACTATGTTGGGCCCAATAAGAGGCCCAAATAGTGCCCTAGAAGTCTTACCGTCGTGGCATAATCTTTGAGATTGTGTCAAGCGTTGGTACTGCAAGTCTGGGCAGTTGTACCACCCCTAGCAAGGTGCCAGGCGGTGTTACCACTAGTCTAGGCAGTGGTACCGCCTAGCACTACCCCCCAAGTGGTGGTACCACCTAGGGCAGTATTAGTGTTAGACTGACACTGGGCGGTGATACCGCCCGTGCTCGGGGAACCCGAGATGAAAAAGATTTAGGCTCCAAGTTTGAATCAACTTGAAGCTTATAAATACCCCTCTCATCCCTGGTTAAAGCATACAAGCACAAAGAGTCTAAAAGCAAAGAAACGCTACTACAATCTCTTTAGAATTTTCCTCCTCCAAGTCTAAGTGTTAGAATTCTATTTAGAGAGGAGAGTGAGTGCTTGTAAGGGTTATCTCCTAAACTCGGTAAAAGGAGAAGAGGCGTGTAAAAGGTGGTTGGTCTTCGTCTATTGAAGGAAGACCATTAGTGGATGCCGGTGGCCTCGACGGAAGAGGAATAGGAGGAGTGGATGTAAGTCACGACGATCGAACCACTATAAACTACCGTGTTCTCTGGTTTGCATTTTATCGTTGCTATTACCTTACTATAAACCTCCTTAAGTGCTTACTACCTTCAATTAATTACATACGCTATCAAGTTAAGTTTCCGAAATCAGTTTTTCATCAGAAACGATTTTTTATCGTACGAAGGTTTTTTGAACCGATGTAACTTTTACCGCTGCACTAATTCACCCCCCCCCCTCTTAGTGCCGCTCTTGATCCTAGCAACAATCCCTATTTGTTATGTTGTAATCCTATATTATTTACCTTGATATTGTAAACTTAAAATATTACTTACTTTGATGGTAAAATTCTGTGCTAACTACCTTGATGGTTAAATTCTGTGCTTACTTTAATGAATTAGACTTGATAAATCTAAGAATGGATAAATTCCTAAGAATTAGACTTGATAAATCTTTTGAATGGATAAATTCCTTGATACATTTAACTGTTGGTATCTATAACTTGATGTATTATTTGATGATCATTTGTAGAATTAGGAATGTTAATTTGTCCAAATGCATGAATTTGATGTATATCTTTTTCGGACTATCTTTGTGAATGTCTTGAATGGGGCTTTCATGAGTTTATGCCATATCAAGTGTATTCTATATCCTTGCTCTATCATGTAATAATGTTTGATATATAGAATTCATTGACAAATGTATCTCTCACGGATTTCACTCTTATGAATTTTTTTTAATGAGAAATGGATTTGATGTGATTATTCATGGAATTTCTTTTATCCTTCGTATGATGATTCTTTCACATGAATTCTTTCTTAATGAAGGAAAAATTTTTATGAATTTTTTAGTATGAGATGAACACTTGCAAAAGTGAGGATTTGATTTCACATGAATATCTTGATCCTTGTGAAAATTGAAGCATGATTTAATGAAACTTTTTTTATCATTTTTGACTTGATTCAAATCATTTCACAAAGTTGGTTCTTAATGGATTTCCTCCTTACTTTTCTTCTTCATGCAAAGTTTTGATGAAAAAAGAGGAGAAGTTGATGGAAGCTATCTCTTTAATGTTTATAACTTTTAATGTTGAGAACTTTTGAATGATACCATGTCATGAATGCTTGAAATATGATTGGTATCATCAAAATACAAATTAAAATGTGGCATGAATCTTTACCACACTTGCATTGTTGAATTGTTCTCCTTTTTGTTGATGACAAAGGGGGAGAAATGATACCAAATTATAGTAAATTGATGACAATGTATGCAATGTATCTTATCATATAAATGCTTATGTGCTTGTCATTTGAAACATATTGAAATATGGCAAAAACATATCTTATCGTATCAAATTGATAAATGTCTTTCATATAAGATATCATGAGCTTAACTTGCTATTTTACAACTTGATAACTTGCCATCTTGTCATAAAATGATAACTTACCATCTTGTCATAGAATGATGACTTGCTATTTTGCTAAATTTTCATATTTGAGATTCATATCATTGGATTTGAAAATGGATGTACATCATTTTGACAAATACGTGACATCATTTTGACAAATACGTGGTATCGTATTTAAAATTGGAAAATCATGATAAGTATCATGATGTGTATATTGATAAGTTTAAATGAACTTAACTTATCGGTTTGATACTTGAATTCAAAGGCTTTGAATTCATGAATATCTTTTCTCAAGTATAGCATATAGATAGGGGGAGTTAAGGTTAACTCCATCATCAATTGATTGTCATCATCAAAAAGGGAGAGATTGTTGAATCTCATATTTTGATGATAAAATCAATTATAAATTATTGATCTAATCTATATGTTAAAAAAAGTGTGTAGGATAAACTACGATAGTAGTATAAACTACGATAGTAGTAAGATATAAAGCAGGTGTTGAACCAGAGTCAAGATCGAGATCTCATTGGGAGTTCGAGAGTTCGCCGGAAGTCCAAATATTCGTCGGAAGTTCCAATTACGTGTTAACTACTATTCCTAAGACATATTCTAGGCTAAACAAGTCCGTAAGTCTAGTTTCTTCCGGTGAGCTTCTGACGATCTTTCGGCGAACTTCCGACGATCTCCCAGCAATGTTCCGGCGGACTCCCAACAAGCTCCTAGAGTTCACAACGATTTTCTTAGTGAGTTTCGACGAGCTTCTTTGGCAAGCTCCAGGACTTCTCAGTCAATTCCAGTAGACCTTTCGATGAACGTCTGGACTTTTGACAAACTCTCGAACTCCTAACGAAATCACATTCTTGACTCCAGGACTTCATTTTGCTTTATATCTTACTATCATAGTTAATCCTGCACATGTAAAAACATATTTCGATCTTGACAATTAATACTAAGCATTAACCATGTTGTCCGGCATGTCATTGGTCCCTCGACGCTTCGTCCGATTATTCGACGCATCGTCCTCTCTTGCGGCCTATTGCCTAATTGGCTAGTTGACACTACAACTATGATATCCTTGGCACAATATCCACTCTTCTTGGCCCGATGCCCAAATCCATGGCCCGAAGCCTTCTGTCGATACGTCGATCGATCCTCCGGCTCGACGTCCAATCTTCTGACATGTTTTCCTCCGGCACAACATGATTCTTCCTGCTTTAATTGTTTTTCCCTTATTGAAGCATCCTGCATCACTCAAAATGCAGATTAAAACATAAACACTTATCAATTGGTTTCATCATCAAAATACAAGATTCAACAGATGCATCCGTTGTGTGGATCACCACTAGAGAGGAGTTTGCAAGAACTCCATCCACAGATTGGGATCTGCAGATTAGGGGATATATAATTTCTCCTATGTGAGAACGTCTCAACTACTATATGCAGTTATGCAATTTTTGCCGCTTTGAAGTTTTATACTCTTTGATCTTCGCAAGAAGATTCGATAAATCTATTTTTTAAAAAACCAGTTTTTATTTTTATTTTTTGCTACACATGTGATACTCTCTATAGTTTCCTAATAGTTGTATCAAAGCTAAGTTGCTCATGCAAAGATCGATTATTAATTGCATCTTATGTTGAATCACGTAGAATCGGTTTTTATGTAAAGTAGTTGTGTTTGTTATTGATCGTAGATTTGAACTACATCTATTCAAATACTTTAAAAGGCTTCATCGACCATTAGTTTGTTGCCAAAATCGTTGATAGAAAATTGGAGAAAAAGGGCAACAAATGTTGTAGCCTTGTAGCACTAACAGAAAGTTGCTTGAAGCCTTAGCTGAGAGCAGCACTTGCTGCTCTTAGCCTAGCCAAGGGCTATATGGCTGAGAGTAGCCTTGCTACCCTTGACCAGGCCAAGAAGAGCCCTTGTAGCTAGGGTTTCTTGGCCGCAAAGGGGACCCTGGTGGCTAGGGTTTCCTAGCTGCCAAGGGTACTTGGTATACCTAGTGCCTCCGCTTGATCAGGCTTTAGTAGCCCTGCACCTTTGCTTCATCCTCGGCAATGCCAAGGACAGTCTTGGAGAGCAAGCTTCAACAAGCCTACGCCTCTATTTCACCCTCGACAATGCCAAGGATAGCCTAGGGGACTAGGCCTATATAGCCCTCGAGTCTCCTTGCCGCTTGGGATACCCTATAGTATGAAAATTATAAAGTTTTCTAAATTGAATTAAGGGTTAATTTAAGTATTAATTAAATAATTTAATTAATTAGTACCTAGTTAATCCTCTGTATGCATATACATGTGATGTATGATGTGGATAGATGATCATGGGCCATGTATAATGATGTGTATATATGTATGTGATTATTATTAAGGCCTACGATGTGTATAATTATGATAATGATGTGTATAATCATGATAATGAGACCAATTCGCCTATAAACACAAATCCTAAATGTTTCTGGTCATATGTTGCTAGAGAGGAATATCGAAATAGTCAGACAGACTAGTGTGCTATATGTCGTCCATATGATGGACTCGACTGGTCTCATAACTGCTCATGTGGAGACACTAGAGGTATAATATAACTGCTCATTAGAGAATGAGTTTATTAATTGATTCACTCATGGAATATTGGATAGTTGATGATACTTAATTATCAGATAATGATTTCATAGTCTCATTTGTGTGTTTAGTCCTTAGACTTGAGACACTAAGAATATCTTATATGAGTAATTCACTCTTTGATACAGGACTTATAAGTCTAGAAGTTCTAGATCTAACACAACCGGTCATCAGGAATGGTAACCAACCTTATGAGGGCAATTGAGTATCGATAGAGAATCATCTGCTCTTGGTGTCATGAGAGGAATATCTCATATGTTCTCGCTCAAGCAAATCCCTAGCCAGGGTCATTCGGATTGAGAGACAAAAGAGTTCTTCGGGAGAATCTGATTAAAGCGAGATCTAAGCAAATTCCATATGAGCCTAACAGCACCATACCCGATATATGGTCTTTGAGATATTAAATGGATGTGAGATTATAGATACACAGTAATTGAGAATAGACAAATCTAATGGATTGGATTCTCTTATATCGTTTGGGGACTATGACGTATTGGCCAAGTAAGTTCATAGTCGATGAGTTGAGTGAATTATTATTGAGATAATAATTCACTGAATCAAAAGGAGTTCTAATAGGTGCAACTCACCACTAGCTCGATATTTGGCCTAAAGGGTTACATACATATGATAGGTATTATGATGAGTAAAGGTTTGGATATAAGATATACATTAAGCCCTTGTCTTATTGGATATCTAATAAACCCTTGTATTATTGGATTTTTTGGATGTGACCCAATAAGAGCAAATAGTACTTATTGGATAGAGATCCATTAATCTAAGAAGCTTTGGTAGTTAGATAGAGATCCAATACTCAATAGGGTAAGATTTATTAGGGTTTAGTTGATAGGGACCTATATAAATAGAAGGAAACTAAAGCGGCATAGACTAATCCCATTTTGGGTGTCACCTCCTATTCTCCTCCCTCCTTCTCCTCAATCAATACCCTTATTTGGGGGCATGTGGACAGTAAGAAGGGCCAGCCCCTTCTTGATCTTGTTGTAGTTTTGTGGTACCCGAAGGAGAGGAAGATTATGCAATGAAAAGAGGAGTGTTGTTGTACCATCTACTATGTGGATCACCGCGAGAGAGGAGGACATCTGACCTCCTTCATCTATACATCTAAATTTATGATTTTGGGGATATTATCTGTTAGCATCAAGAGCACTAAGAGAGGGGGGGGGGTGAATTAGTGCAGCGGAAAACTTTTGACGATTTAAAACTGCATTCGTATGATAAAAACGATTTCGGTATGAAAGTCAATTCAGAAATTACTTTAACTTAAGATCAACCAAAATGTCGTTAAAGTAATATGGACACAGTTGTAGTTAAGATAGAGAACAAAATGTAAATGCAAACCGAGATTTAGAGTGGGTCGGTCAATCTTGACCTACATCTACTTTTGGCTTCCTCCTCCAATGAGGTCACCGATGTCCACTAGAGGCCTTCCTTCAATAGGCGAAGGCCAACCACCCTTTTATAATTTCACTCCTTTTGATGGTCTTAGGAGACTACCCTTACAGATTTTTCACTCCTCTCTTGAATGATCAAAACTTGAAGAAAAGAGGGAGAAGAACTTTTGACCTTTTACAACACTTTTAAGCTCTCAAAATCTCAGAATAAATGCTAAGTTTCGGTGCCCATTCATGCATGAAAGGGTGGGGTTTATATAGGCCCTAAGAGGATTCAAATTTGGGCTCTAAATTTGAATTCTTTTGGGTTTCCCAATGCTGGCGGTGCCACCTCCTGTCAGTGTCAGATACTGACAGTGTACTGGCGGTGCGGTGCCACCGCCAGAACTCTCGGGTTCTGGGCGGTGCCACCGCCTAGACCATTTCAGCTTACTAGTTGGGCTCCAAACTTGGCCCAAACTAGTCCGAACTCGGGCCCAATTGGCCCCTAATCGGGTTATAGGATTAACCCTTAATCCTAACCTTAATTACATGCAAACTATGAAATTAAACATAGTCCTATGTAGGTTTTTAACTGACAACGTCGAGTTCCCTCAGCGAGCTTCAGACGAACGTCTGATAAACTCTCAGCGATGCTCCGGCGGACTTTCGGCAAACTCCTAGACTTGCGACGATCCACTTGGCAAGTTCCGACGAGCTTCTTTGGCAAGCTTCTAGACTTCTCAAATTTGTTCCCGTAGAACCTCCGACAATCGTCCGAACTTCCGCCGAACTCTCGAACCCCCAACGTGATCATAGTCTTGACTCCGGCATAACTCCTGCTGCATGTCTTACTTTCATCGTAATTAATCCTGCACACTTATCTCAACATATGGATTAGATAACAAATGACAATTAACTTCATCATCAAAATCTGAGATTCAACAATCTCCCCCTTTTTGATGATGACAATCAATTGATAACGGAGTTAACCTTAACTCGCCCTATCTATATGCCATACTCAAGATAAGTCATTCTTGAATTTCAAAGCCTTTGAATTCAAGAGACATATTGATAAGTTAAGATTGTTTAACCTTATCAATACTCCCATTGTGATTCCTATCATGATGTCTCTCTGAAAATGATGTCAAGGCTTGACATCCATTTTCAAGTCTTACATTTTAAGTGTGAATGATAGTAATGGTAGCACTTTATCATATAGTAAGATATCAAAATGTAAAATTACGATGCAAGTTCTTGATATCTTAACATGATGCATATATGGCATAATGCAAATATGGTAATCATAGCATTTCTATCATCAATTTATCATATATTTCGATGCAAGCTTCTTTTGATATCTTAACATAATTCAAATTCAAATATGACACTCATAGTATCAATTCATATATTTCTCCCCCTTTGTCATCAACAAAAAGGAGAACGATATAAGCAAATTTTAAACATAAGTGTGGTAATGATTCATGCCATAATTAGGTTCATGTCATTTTTCAACAATGAGTGATAGGATACCAATTATACAAACATCTTCAAGGAAAACATGACATGGAGATTACTTCTTCCTTTTTATTTGGTATTATCTTTTTGCATGAAGGAGGAAAGTCATTTGTGAGATTACTCGAATGAAGTTAAAATTAATAAGAGATTTAAATCATGTTTTATTTTTACAAGGATCAAGATACGTATGTCCACCAAATCAAATCCTTGCTTAAAAAAACTTCCCTTTTCAAGAAGGAATTTATAAGAAAGAATCATTTCATCAAATCCATTTCTCGAAAAAAATATTTTTCACACGAAAAGTCTATGAGAGATACATTTATTAATTGATTCTATATGTCAAAAATCAATGATATGAATTAAATTTTATATGACATGCTTATGGAAGCTACATTAAGTCCGGAAGAGAATAATATATCGTTAGGATCAAGAAAATCCGAAAATATAATTTAACACTTTCATGTATTCGGACAAGGTTTTGCTATAGATTTTTAAACACAATCATGAAGATAAAACATGCTTATTATTATGAAAATTTTGTATTCAAAACACATAATTTCCAACATGTTATTAAAGCATGTAATCGTGTAAAATTATCATAACAATTAAGTGATCTGATCATTGATTCAAGAACATCCGAAAAATAATTTTAATAAGTTCATGCATTTAGACACATTAACATACCTAATTCTCTTCTAATGAAATCAAATTGTTCTTCACTTAAAGGCTTTGTAAAAATATCAGCTAGTTGATGTTTAGTATTAATGAACTCTATTACTACATCATGATTAGTGACATGATCTCGTATAAAGTGATGTCTAATATCAATATGTTTTGTTCTTGAGTGTTGAATAGGATTCTTTGTTAAACATATAGCACTTGTGTTATCACATTTAATGGGAATATTTTTAAGATGAACTTTATAATCTTCTAAGGTGTTTTTCATCCACACAACTTGTGCACAGCATGCACTAGCTGCAATATACTAAGCTTCGGTTGTTGATAGTGTAACCGAGTTTTGTTTCTTAGATGACCAGGAAACAAGAGTATGTCTCAAAAATTGGCATGTTCCTGATGTGCTTTTTCTATCTAGTCTATACCCAGCAAAATTCGCATCAGCATAAGCAATTAACTCGAACTTCTCGATTTTTGGATACCATAATCATAGATTTGTGGTACCTTTAAGATATCTAAGTATTCTTTTAACCACTTTGAGATGAGATATCTTGGGGTTTGATTGAAACCTAGCACAAAGTCCTACACTGAATATGATATCTAGTCTAGTTGTAGTGAGGTAAAGTAAACTTCCTATCATACCCCTATAAGTTTTTTGATCGAAGCTTTCTCCACTTTCATCAACTTCTAACTTAGTGGAGGTACTCATAGGAGTGTTAATAGCTTTTGAGCTTTCCATATTAAATCTTTTTAGCAAATCTAAAGCATATTTAGTTTGACTAATAAAGATGTCATTTCTTAGTTGCTTAATTTGTAAGCCTAAGAAAAAGGATAATTCTCCCATCAAACTCATTTCAAATTCAAGACTCATGGTTTTAGCAAAAGATTCACAAAGAGATTCGTTTGTAGAACCAAAAATAATATCATCAATATAAATCTGAACAATAAGAAAATTATTTTTCAAAATTCTTGATAAACAATGTAGTATCGACCTTGCCTTTTGTGAAATTATTTTCAATAAGAAAAGAACTAAGTCTTTTATACCAAGCCCTTGGGGCTTATTTTAAACCATAGAGAGCTTTAGTTAATTTAAATGCATGATTAAGGAGGCTATTATTTTCAAATCCGGGAGATTGTTCAATATAAACTTCTTCGGAAATAAAGCCATTAAGAAAAGCGCTTTTAACATCCTTTTGAAATAACTTAAAATTATTATTACTAGCATAGGCAAGGAGAATCCTTATGGCTTCTAATCTAGCCACAAGAGCGAAGGTTTCTTCGTAATCGATACCTTCTTCTTGATTGAAACTTTTGGCTACTAATCTAGCCTTGTTTCTAACCACGATACTATATTTATCTTGCTTATTTCTAAAGACCCATTTAGTACTAATAACTAAATGGTCATTCGGCCTAGGAACAAGCTTTCACACCTCATTTCTCTCAAATTGACTTAACTCATTTTGTATTGCGATAATCCATGAATCATCTTTCATGGCTTTGTCAATACATTTAGGTTCAATTTGGGAGAGAAAAGCGGTGTTGGCACAAAAATTTTTAAGAGAAGAACGTGTTTGAACCCCCTTAGATGTGTCTCCTAGGATTAGCTCCTTAGGATGAGCATCTACATACTTCCAATCCTTGGGTAAGGATGTTTCGGAAGCGGATGCATCCAAGTTATTAGTTGGAGAAGGGGTTTCATTTAAATTCAAAGAATCGAAATTAACATTATCATCAAAATCATTTTTCTTGATTTCAGAAATCTCATTGAAAACAACATGAATGAATTCTTCTATAATTAAAGTTCTTTTATTGAAGATATGAAAAGCTTTAGAAACCGAAGAATAACCAAGGAAAATTCATTCATCGGATTTAGCATCAAATTTTCCTAAGGCATCTTTTTCATTCAAGATAAAACACTTACACCCAAAAACTTTAAAATATGAAATATTGGGTTTTTTGTTGTTCCACAACTCATAGGAAGTTTTGGTGAGTAAGGGTCTTACTAGAACTCTATTCAAAATATAGCATGCAATGTTTACGGCTTCGGCCCAAAAATATTTGGGTAGGCCATGTTCATTCAACATGGTTCTCGCCATTTCTTGTAAATTTCTATTTTTTCTTTCTACTACTCCATTTTGTTGAGGATTTCTTGGAGTAGAGAAGTAGTGATTATATCCATTAAATTCACAAAATTCATGGAAATCATGGTTTTGAAATTCACCACCATGATCACTTCTAATTGATGAAATCATAGAACCCTTTTCATTTTGGACAAGTTTGCAAAACTTGGTAAAATATCTAAAGCATTCATTTTTGTGTTTTAAGAAATAAGTTCATGTGTATCTACTATAGTCATCTACAATGACGAAGGCATATTTGTTACCTCCTAGGCTTGATGTAGAGATAGGTCCAAACAAATCCATGTGGATCAATTGTAAGGGCCTAGTGGTGCTTATTTGATTCTTAGATTTGAAACTACTCTTAATTTATTTTCCTAATTGACAAGCATCACATACATTATCTTTGATGAAATTGATATGAGAAATTCCTCTTACAAGTTCTTTGGATGATATTTGAGTGATTAGTTTCATGCTAGCATGACCTAATCTCCTATGCCAAAGCCAAGCATCCTCATTCAAAACCGAGAAACACATTTCATTGCAAAGATCATTGATGTCAATGGTGTATACGTTATTTTGTTTTAATGCAATCATAGATGTGTTTTTGTGTAGTTTTTCAATGATGCAAGCATTAGATTTGAATTTGACAATATATTCTTTATCACATAATTGACTAATGCTCAAGAGATAATGTTTTAAACCATCAACTAACAAAACATCTTTAATAAAGAAGTTGGATTTGTTACCTATGGTTCCTTTGCCAATGATTTTACCCTTGTTATTATCTCCGAAGGTGACATAGCCTTCGTCTATACTAGTGAGCTTAGAGAATTGAGATGGATCTCCGGTCATATGCCTTGAGCATCCACTATCAAGGTACCATCTCTTGCTCCTAACTTGTGATGGTATATGTTTCTATAAGAAAGGATGATTTTTAGGTACCCATTTACTTTTGGGTGCCTTAAACATTGATCTAAATTGTTTATCATGGTTCCTTTAGGAACCCAAATCAGTTTGTTCGGACTAACTTTCTTGAATGGACAATGATAAGTTCTATGTCCATGTTTGCAACAAAAGTTGCATTTGCTTTGGTACCAAACATGTAAGATAGAGCCTTTAATGAAGGTAGTTGGATTTTGGTGAGGACTTCTCACAAATCCTATTCCACTTCTTTTAAGAACATGACCCTTATTTGTAAGGATCATATTCAAAGACTTGCTACCAACCTCAAATTTCTTCGAGGTGTCCTTAAGTAGCAAGTTCTCCTTTTGGAGAGTTTCTAAACTATCATGATATTCAGTTTTTAATTTATCAAAATTACAAGTAAGACTATCATGCTCCTTTTTTAGCAATTTGTATTTTCTACTAATAGTTTTGCATTCATCAAATAAGTCATGGAAGGCATTTAGTAATTCGTCAAGTGATAAATCTATATCAATTAAATTCATTACCTCATCTCTGATGGCCATTAGGGCATAATGAGCAACTTGCTCGGTGTTGGACTCCTCTTCTTCGGACGCGCTTGAGTTATCTCATGTTGCTTTGAGCGCCTTCTTCTTTGGTGTTCTCTTCTTGGCTTGGGGACAATCACTTCTGTAGTGTCCCGGCTTCTTGCATTCGTAGCAAATAACTTAGTCCTTTTTGGGTTCAAATTTATTTTTTGTGTCATTTTTAAACTTGTTTCTTTTAATGAATTTTTTGAATTTCCTTGTTAGAAGTGCCAAGTCATCGTCACAGTCTTCATCACTTGAGTTTTCTCTCAAGTGATCTTCGAAAGTTCTAAGTGTCATATCCTTCCTATTCTTTGGAAGGATGTTTTCTTGCTCTTCATGAGCTTTGCAAGTCATTTCGCAGGTCATTAATGACCCGATTAATTCTTCAAGAGGAAAGTTGTTTAAATCTTTAGCCTCTTGAATAACAGTGACTTTAGGGTCTCAATTCTTAGGAAGGGATCTTAGAATCTTATTTACGAGCTCAAAATTCGAAAAACTTTTGCCGAGTCCTTTTAGACCATTGATGACATCCGTGAAACGGGTATACATGTCACCGATAGTCTCGCTCGATTTCATTCGGAAAAGTTCAAAAGAATATATCAAAAGATTGATTTTTGACTCTTTCACTCTACTTGTGCCTTCGTGAGTCACTTTAAGTGTGTGCCAAATATCAAATGCGGTTTCACAAACCAAAACACGATTGAACTCGTTTTTATCAAGCGCACAAAATAAGGCATTCATAGCCTTTGCATTAAGAGCGAAAGTCTTCTTCTCCAATTCATTCCAATCGATCATTAGAAGAGAAGACTTCGAATATCCATTTTCCACAGGATTCCAAAGTTCAAAATCCATTGAAATAAGGAAGATCCTCATTCGGGTCTTCCAATAGGTGTAGTCCATCTCATTGAATATGGGTGGACGTGTGATAGAGTGGCCCTCTTGGATTCCGGCGTATGCCATCTCTCTTGGGTTTTAATCCGATTGAGAGTTAACCGAGCTTTGATACCAATTGTTAGGATCAAGAGCACTAAGAGGGGGGGGGGGGGTGAATTAGTAGTGCAGTAGAAAACTTTCGACAATTTAAAACTGCGTTCGTACGATAAAAATGATTTCGGTATGAAAGTCGATTCGAAAATTACTTTAACTTAAGATCAAGCAAAGTGCAGCTAAAGTAAAGCTATGGAGGCAATTGCAGTTAAGATAGAGAACAAAATGTAAATGCAAACCAAGATTTAGAGTGGTTCGGTCAATCTTGACCTACATCCACTTTTGGCTTCCTCTTCCGATGAAGTCATCGACGTCCACTAGAGGCCTTCCTTCAATAGGCGAAGGCCAACCACCCTTTTACAATTTCACTCCTTTTAACGGGCTTAAGAGACTACCCTTACAGATTTTTCACTCCTCTCTTGAATGATCAAAACTTAAAGAAAAGAGGAGAACTTTTGACCTTTTACAACACTTTTAAGCTCTCAAAATCTCAAAATAAATGCTAAGTTTCAGTGCCCTTTCATGCATGAAAGGGTGGGATTTATATAGGCCCCAAGAGGATTCAAATTTGGGCTCCAAATTTGAATTCTTTTGGGTTTCCCAATGCTGGCGGTGCCACTACTTGTCATTGTCAGATACTAATAGTGTACTGGCGGTGCCACCGACAGAACTCTCAGGTTCTGGGTGGTGCCACCACCTAGTCTGGCGGTGCCACCGCCTAGACCATTTCAACTTACTGGTTGGGCTCCAAACTTGGCCCAAACTAGTCCGAACTCAGGCCCAATTGGCCCCTAATCGGGTTATAGGATTAACCCTTAATCTTAACCCTAATTACATGCAAACTACAAAATTAAGACATAGTCCTAAGCAGGTTTTTAACCGGTAATGTCGAGTTCCCTCAGCGAGCTTCCGGCGAACGTCTGATGAACTCTCGGCGATGCTTCAGCGGACTTCCGACAAACTCCTGGACTTGCGACGATCCACTTGGCGAGTTCCGACGAGCTTCTTTAGCAAGCTCCTAGACTTCTCGGATTTGTTCCCGTAGAACTTCTGACAACCGTCCGGACTTCCGTCGAACTCTCAAACCCCCAACGTGATCATAGTCTTGACTCTGGCGCAACTCCTGCTGCATGTCTTACTTTCATCATAATTAATCCTGCACACTTATCTCAACATATAGATTAGATAACAAATGACAATTGACTTCATCATCAAAATCCGAGATTCAATAATATCTGCCCTAGGTAAATCATCTCACACGTGTTACGCGATTTTCAATTTTGTGATTTTTCACACGCCAATCTTTGCATGACGATCCAATATTGAAATTATGGGAATCTATTTCATTTTCTATTCTTTTACTACATATGTGCTGCTATATTAAGGTTTCCCAATAGTGGTATCAAAATCAGGTTCATCATGCGATGATTGGTTTTGAACTACATGTGTTGATAAATCGCGTATAATTATTTTATACATTATTGCTGTATAGTTACCAGATCTAGATAGTACTTTTCTCACCATTGAGAGGTGTTATAGAGAGGTATTTTGATATCAAAATTGTTGACACAAAAGTAGGAGAAAGAGCAACAACTATTGTTGCCCTATGGATTGGCCAAAGGCTGCTTGTAGTTGTTGAATCTCATATTTTGAGGATGAAACCAATTGATAATTATTTATGATTTAATTTATATTTTCAGTAATATAGGATGCTTCGATCAGGATGAGACAATCAAAGCAGAAAAATCATGTTGTGCCCGAGGAACATGTCAGAAGATTAGATGTCGGGCCAGTGGATCGGTCGACGAATCGACAAAAGGCTTTTGGCCGTAGATTCGGGCATCGGGCCAAGAAGAGCATACATTGCGCCAAGGATATTGGAGTTGTAGAGTCAACTGACCGATTGGGCAATAGGCCGCAGGAGAGGACGATGTGCCAAAGAATCGGACGAAGTGTCGAGGGACCAATAACATGCCGGACAACTTG
Source organism: Musa balbisiana (assembly GCA_004837865.1). Taxonomy (NCBI): domain Eukaryota; kingdom Viridiplantae; phylum Streptophyta; class Magnoliopsida; order Zingiberales; family Musaceae; genus Musa; species Musa balbisiana. The sequence continues at coordinate 17,503,208 of CM017189.1, forward strand.
ATTAATGCTTAATTGTCTAGATCGAAGTGTGTTTTATATGTGCAGGATTAACTATGATGGAAGTAAGACATGTAGCAGGAGTTGCGCCAGAGTCAAGAATATAATCACGTTGGGGGTTCGAGAGTTCGACGGAAGTCCGGACGGTCATCGGAGATTCTACGGGAACAAATCTGAGAAGTCCAGGAGCTTGCCAAAGAAGCTCGTCGGAACTTGCCAAGTGGATCATCGCAAGTCCAAGAGTTTGCCGGAAGTCCACCGGAGTATCGCCGAGGGTTCGTCGGATGTTCGCCGGAAGTTCGCTGGAAGCTCATCGGAAGAAGCAATTAACGCACCGGAGCAAGTTGCAGTAAATGTCTTAAAAATACCATAGTTAGCATGATGATTAAATTAAAAATGGGAGGTGATCCCATTAACTTAATCTTGGGGCAATTGGGCCCTTGACAGACCCAAATTGGGTCGAATAGATCAGCCCATTCAGACCCAGATTTCCTGGCCAGCGATGGCACCGCCCAAGAGCTCAATCTCCTAGGAAAGCTGGTCAGTGGCACTGCTTGGGCTCGGTCTCCAAGTGAAGCTGGGCGATGGTACCGCCCCTATCAGGTAGTGGTACCGCTTGAGCTCGGTCTCCAAGCTCTGTCAGGCGATAGTATCACCCAATTATAGTGGTAGTACTGTCAGGACCCCAGAATTCCGAGAGATGACATTTTTGAGCTCCAAATTCAAACTAGTTTGGGGTCTATATAAACCCCACCCTTTCATGCATGAAAGGGCACTGAAAATTAGCATTTATTCTGAGATTTTGAGAGCTTAAAAGTGTTGTAAAAGGCCAAAAGTTCTTCTCCCTCTTTTCTTCCAAGTTTTGATCATTCAAGAGAGGAGTGAAAAATCTGTAAGGGTTGTCTCCTAAACTCGTCAAAAAGAGTGAAACTATAAAAGGGGTGTAAGAAGGAGTTGGTCTTCGCCTATTGAAGGAAGACCTCTAGTGGATGCTAGTAGCCTCAACGGAAGAGGAATCAGAGGAGTGGATGTAGGTCACGATTGACCGAACCACTATAAACTGTCATCTTCTCTTATTTGTATTTACTCTCTGCTGTTTATCTTTACTGCAAGCCTCTTCAATAGCTTACTACCTTCTATTCATTTACAAACATGTTTTAAAGTTAAGTTTCCGAAATCGGTTTTACGTTGGAAACGGTTTTATTGTACGAAAGTTTTTAAACCGTCGTTATCTTACCATTGCACTAATTCACCCCCCCCCCCCCCCCCTCTTAGTGTTCTTGATCCTAACAATTGGTATCAGAGCCATGGTTTTCTATTTTGGTTTAACACCCAAATAGAAATGGCTCTTTTCGACTTTCAAGATGGTCACTCTCTCATTCGTCCTCCCTTTTTCAATGGGACGGACTACACTTATTGGAAAACTCGAATTAGAGTTTTCTTGCTTTCATTGAATCTCAATTTATGGAATTTAGTCAAAAATGGCTTTTGAAAGTCTTCTCTTCCAATAAACCATTGAAATGATTTGGAGAAGAAGGCTTATTCTTTAAATGCAAAGGCTATGAATGCCTTGTTTTACGCCTTAGATAAAATAGAGTTTAATCGGGTCTCTTTATGCGAAATGGCTTTCGATATTTGGCACACTCTTGAAATCACACATGAAGGGACTAACAAAGTTAAAGATTCAAAAATTAATTTTTTAATACATGATTTTGAGCTTTTTCGAATAAAACCAAGTGAAACTGTTGTTGACATGTACACCCGTTTTACGGATATCATCAATGGTTTAATAGCTCTTGGTAAAACTTTTTCAAATTTTGAACTTGTTAGTAAAGTTTTACGATCGCTTTCTTGGGATTCAAAAGTAACCGCTATACAAGAATCAAAAAATTTGAATACATTTTTGATCGAAGAACTTATAGGGTCCTTGATGACCTATGAAATGACGTGCAATGCACATAAAGAACATGAGAACCACCTTCCAAAGAACATGAAGGATTTGGCACATCGAACAAAAGAAGACCACTCAAGCATAAGCTCAAGTGATGGTGAACTTGAACTACAAATAAAATCTAAAAAGTTCATAAAATAAAAATTAAAGAACAAAAAGAATGGAATTACTTGCTTTGAACGTAAAAAGAACACAAATTGGGATGAATCGAGCTCCTCCGAAGACGAAGAGAAAATCAACAAAGGCAATGTAGCAAACTACGGCTTAACCGCTTTCAACGATGAGGTAATCGAAATCCCCCTAATTTATTTTGAAATTACTTGATGATTTTCATGGTGCATTATTTTTCTTTTTTGTTTAGAATAATTATTTTTCTTGAAAATTTCATGTTTAAAAAATGAAAATACAAGAATATGATCTTGCTCGTAATTTTGAAAATGATAATGAAAATTACATATTTTATGTTAATGGAATAAAATGTTAGATTTAAATCTAATGATCATATATATATTTTTTGAAAAAAAAATTCTTCATGATGATTTTCAATTTTGATTGAAAAATGATGTAAGCCTTATGAAATCATGATTGAGGCTTTAATGATGTAATGAAGTAATAATGCGTATCTTGATGATTTCTGTTTTTATTTTAAATGAAAATGCTCTATGTTTAATGCAATAATGATTGATGTTTTAAAGACATAATGATATAAGACGTAATGAAAATATCAAACGACTTTGTATCTTGATGATTTTATGTGTGAGGATTTGAAGTAATAATTTGAAGGTTAACATTTTCAAATTATACTTGATGATTTATAGTGTATTGAAAGTTTTATTTTTAAACGATAATTCTTGTATTCATTTGGAATAAATGAAAAAGGTATGCTTCTCTGAATTGAATCAAATAAATTGAAACAACTAAAAGGTGGAAAGGTTTCTTTTTGAAAAATTTATTTTTTCGACTTTATCAATTTTTGAAAAATAGAAATTAATGAATCTATTTGTATCACTTTTATGAATCTCTTGAAAATGATCTTGATTTGATGATTTAAAAGAGCTTTACCTTGATTTTTTGAAATTTGTAAATTGAGATTTCTTATGCTTAAGTCAAGATTTTATATACATGAATTAATATCTTGTTCTCTTACCAGATTGAATGAATTCTATTTTTTTCATGATCTCCTAAGAATTCTTTACATTATTTATTTAAGAGGAGATTTGTTAAAATGAATCACTGTTTTTCTTGATTTTTTAAAATTAAAACTTGAGTATTCATTTTATAAATCAAGATTGTTTATGTGTTCTCTCATGATATCTTTTAAGGTTTATGACTTGCATTTTATTATGTAAAATTCTTTGAATGTATGAAATACATCTCATCACCAAGTTCTTTTTTTATATATATTCTTCATGTGATGATATGAATGCATGAAACACTCATGATATTATTTTGATGCATACAATGATAAAATATTCATGATAAAAAATTATTTTGAAATTCACATCTTGATTTTCTCATCTTTGTTACCTTACCTTTGTCATAATTTGAATGTATGAAATAAAGGGTCTTCCCTTCTTTTCGCCAATGACAAAGGGGGAGAAAGAGTTGCTAATGTGCTATCTTGAATTGATGTAAAGGGTCATCTCAAAGAGAAATTAGTTAGCTTGCACAAGTCAAGAAAATGCAAAAACTGGCTTACTTTCTTGCACATCTAAAGAGAAGATACAAATGTAACACTTGTCAAATTATTTGCTTGCCTCATGTAAAACATTGTCTCTTGCTAGTTTGGCATTTTGCTAAGGAAGCAAAAATCGCACTTCTCAAAAGAGAAGAAAGAACTTGCTATATTGAACATCACCAAAAGTGCAATCTTGCCTATCTCAAGATGCAAAACATACTAACTTGCACTTTGCAGCGGAAACATAAATTGCTAGCTTGCAACTTACATATTTCAAGAAGCAAGTGTCGCTTTCTTGAACATCTTTAAATTTGCTAGCTTGTATGATGTAGAACATGCTATCTTACTACCTTGCATATATACAACTTGATAGCTTGAATGTTCTAAGCATGATGTAACACTTGCTAAATTTTCAAGCTTAAAAATTGCATGATGATAAAACTTGATATTATGTCTTTCATGCAATGATTTGAAATTATATTCCAAATTATTAAAAGTTGCACTTCTCCTTTTTGTTGATGATAAAGGGGGAGAAGTATGATCATGTTATACATGATGACATGTTGCAAATATTCATGATGAATATTGCAATGACTTGAATTCAGTTTGAATTCAATATTATATCAATATGGCATATTGATAGGGGGAGTTTGTTTAAACTCCGGGAGTTAAGTTTAACTCCATCATCAATTGGTTGTCATCATCAAAAAGGGAGAGATTATTTAATCTCGTATTTTGATAATAAAACCAATTGATAATTGTTTATGATTTAATCTCATTTTGAGTGACGCAGGATGCTTCGATCAGGATGAGACAATTAAAGCAGGAAAATCATGTTGTGCCGGAGGAACATGTCAGAAGATTAGACGTCGGGCCGGTGGATCGGTCGACGAATCAACAGAAGGCTTCGGGTTGTAGATTCGGGCATCGGGCCAAGAAGAGCAGACATTGCACAAAGGATATCAGAGTTGCGGAGTCATCTGGCCGATTGGGCAATAGGCCATAGGAGAGGACGATACGTCGAAGAATTGGACGAAATGTCAAGGGACTAATGACATGCTGGACAACTTGATTAATGCTTAGTATTAATTATCTAGATCGAAGTGTGTTTTACATGTGCAGGATTAACTACGATGGAAGTAAGACATGTAGTAGGAGTTGCGTCGGAGTCAAGACTATGATTACGTTGGGGGTTCGAAAGTTCGACGGAAGTCCAAACAATCGTCGGAGGTTCTGCGGGAACAAGTCCGAGAAGTCCAAGAGCTTGCTAAAGAAGCTCATCGGAACTCGCCAAGTGGATCATCGCAAGTCGAGGAGTTTGCTAGAAGTCTGCCGGAGCATCGCCGAGGGTTCGTCGGATGTTCACCAGAAGTTCGTCGGAAGAAGCAATTGACACACCGGAGCAAGTTGTAGTAAATGTCTTAAAAATATCATAGTTAGCATGATGATTAAGTTAGACATAAGAGGTGATCTCATTAACTTAATCTTGAGGTAATTGGGCCCTTGACAGATCCAAATTGGGCCGAATGGATTAGCCCATTTGGACCCAGATTTCCTAGCCGACGGTGGCACTGCCCAGGAGCTCAATCTCCCAGGAAAGCTGGGTGGTGGAACCACCCATGTTAGGCTGTGGCACCGCTTGGGCTCGGTCTCCGAGTGAGGCTGCGCGGTGGTACCACCCCTGTCAGACGGTGGTACCACCCCTGTCAGACGGTGGTACCACCCCTGTCAGACGGTGGTACCACCCCTGTCAGACGGTGGTACCACCCCTGTCAGACGGTGGTACCACCCCTGTCAGACGGTGGTACCACCCCTGTCAGACGGTGGTACCACCCCTGTCAGACGGTGGTACCACCCCTGTCAGACGGTGGTACCACCCCTGTCAGACGGTGGTACCACCCCTGTCAGACGGTGGTACCACCCCTGTCAGACGGTGGTACCACCCCTGTCAGACGGTGGTACCACCCCTGTCAGACGGTGGTACCACCCCTGTCAGACGGTGGTACCACCCCTGTCAGACGGTGGTACCACCCCTGTCAGACGGTGGTACCACCCCTGTCAGACGGTGGTACCACCCCTGTCAGACGGTGGTACCACCCCTGTCAGACGGTGGTACCACCCCTGTCAGACGGTGGTACCACCCCTGTCAGACGGTGGTACCACCCCTGTCAGACGGTGGTACCACCCCTGTCAGACGGTGGTACCACCCCTGTCAGACGGTGGTACCACCCCTGTCAGACGGTGGTACCACCCCTGTCAGACGGTGGTACCACCCCTGTCAGACGGTGGTACCACCCCTGTCAGACGGTGGTACCACCCCTGTCAGACGGTGGTACCACCCCTGTCAGACGGTGGTACCACCCCTGTCAGACGGTGGTACCACCCCTGTCAGACGGTGGTACCACCCCTGTCAGACGGTGGTACCACCCCTGTCAGACGGTGGTACCACCCCTGTCAGACGGTGGTACCACCCCTGTCAGACGGTGGTACCACCCCTGTCAGACGGTGGTACCACCCCTGTCAGACGGTGGTACCACCCCTGTCAGACGGTGGTACCACCCCTGTCAGACGGTGGTACCACCCCTGTCAGACGGTGGTACCACCCCTGTCAGACGGTGGTACCACCCCTGTCAGACGGTGGTACCACCCCTGTCAGACGGTGGTACCACCCCTGTCAGACGGTGGTACCACCCCTGTCAGACGGTGGTACCACCCCTGTCAGACGGTGGTACCACCCCTGTCAGACGGTGGTACCACCCCTGTCAGACGGTGGTACCACCCCTGTCAGACGGTGGTACCACCCCTGTCAGACGGTGGTACCACCCCTGTCAGACGGTGGTACCACCCCTGTCAGACGGTGGTACCACCCCTGTCAGACGGTGGTACCACCCCTGTCAGACGGTGGTACCACCCCTGTCAGACGGTGGTACCACCCCTGTCAGACGGTGGTACCACCCCTGTCAGACGGTGGTACCACCCCTGTCAGACGGTGGTACCACCCCTGTCAGACGGTGGTACCACCCCTGTCAGACGGTGGTACCACCCCTGTCAGACGGTGGTACCACCCCTGTCAGACGGTGGTACCACCCCTGTCAGACGGTGGTACCACCCCTGTCAGACGGTGGTACCACCCCTGTCAGACGGTGGTACCACCCCTGTCAGACGGTGGTACCACCCCTGTCAGACGGTGGTACCACCCCTGTCAGACGGTGGTACCACCCCTGTCAGACGGTGGTACCACCCCTGTCAGACGGTGGTACCACCCCTGTCAGACGGTGGTACCACCCCTGTCAGACGGTGGTACCACCCCTGTCAGACGGTGGTACCACCCCTGTCAGACGGTGGTACCACCCCTGTCAGACGGTGGTACCACCCCTGTCAGACGGTGGTACCACCCCTGTCAGACGGTGGTACCACCCCTGTCAGACGGTGGTACCACCCCTGTCAGACGGTGGTACCACCCCTGTCAGACGGTGGTACCACCCCTGTCAGACGGTGGTACCACCCCTGTCAGACGGTGGTACCACCCCTGTCAGACGGTGGTACCACCCCTGTCAGACGGTGGTACCACCCCTGTCAGACGGTGGTACCACCCCTGTCAGACGGTGGTACCACCCCTGTCAGACGGTGGTACCACCCCTGTCAGACGGTGGTACCACCCCTGTCAGACGGTGGTACCACCCCTGTCAGACGGTGATACCACCCCTGTCAGGCGGTGGTACCGCCTGAGCTTGGTCTCTGAGCTCTGTCAAGCGGTAGTACACCCAGTTATGGCGGTAGTACCGCCAGGACCCCGAAATTTCGAGAGATGACATTTTTGAGCTCCAAATTCAAACCAATTTGGGGCCTATATAAACCCACCCTTTCATGCATGAAAGGGCATCGAAACTTAGCATTTATTCTGAGATTTTGAGAGCTTAAAAATGTTGTAAAAGGCCAAAATTTCTTCTCCTTCTTTTCTTCCAAGTTTTGATCATTCAAGAGAGGAGTGAAAAATCTATAAGAGTTGTCTCCTAAGCCCGTCAAAAGGAGTAAAACTGTAAAAGGGTGTAAGAAGGAGTTGGTCTTTGCCTATTGAAGGAAGACCTTTAGTGGATGCCGGTGGCTTCGACGGAAGAGGAATCGGAGGAGTGGATGTAGGTCATGATTGACTGAACCACTATAAACTGCTGTCTTCTCTGGTTTGCATTTACTCTCTGCTATTTATCTTTACTACAAACCTCTTCAATAGCTTAATGCCTTCTATTCATTACGAACGTGTTTCAAAGTTAAATTTTTGAAATCGATTTTATGTGGGAAATGGTTTTATCGTACGAAAGTTTTTAAACCGTCGTTATCTTACCACTACACTAATTCACCCACCCCCCCCCCCCCCCCCTAGTGCTCTTGATCCTAACAGTAGCCTTGGCCGAGTGCTCTAAATGAGGCTCTCGGCTTGGCCACCTGTTGAGAACAAAGAGCCGCCAGCATGCTACTCTCAGCCAAGCAGCAAGAACCTATGCGACTAAGGAGTCCTAGTCACATGGGGAACCCTTGGCAACTAGGGTTTCTTAGCCACCGATGGTAACCCTACGGCTAGGGTTTCCTGGCCACCCATGCTCACCTTACAGCTAGGACTCCTAGCCACAAGGGGGAACTTAGGGACTAGTGATTCCTGGACTTCCAAGGATACCCTATGGTTAGGGAGTCCTCGCTGCAAGGGAGACCTTAGTGGCTAGGGTTTCTTGGTCGCATAAGGCACCCTAATGTAGGGTACCCCAAAAACTAGTAAATAGTTAATTAAAAGATTTAATTAATTATTATTATCTAGTAGTCTTACCTGATGTGTATAAATAGTGTATCATGTGGATGGATGATCATGGACTGTGTGATATGTATTTGTGCATGTGTGTATTATTATTAATGGGGCTTGTGAGCCTCCTTTTCTTTCTCATTCATGTGATTATTGTTATTAGGCATGTGTGCCTATAATTATATTATAATTATATGATGGAAGCATGAAAATGCCAACGGGACCCACGAGGTTAAAATGGATGATCACTGCGTATGGAGATACATCGAGGTGTCGACAGGACCGATAAGGATGAGATGGATGATCATAGGGCATGGAGATGCACTGACGCATATATAAATTCTTTTGTGAGTGATTAGGCCTATTGATTCAGGTCTAATCATATTAAGTTGTAGTCCATGATCATTTGGAATGATTGCTCATATGTGATATGTGGATGTTTGTGCACCTACTATATATATATAATATGTGTGTGGCATGTCGTATTAGGAGATCGAATCAAAAACTCCTCTTATGATAATATTAAGTTGGTAAGCATGAGACAATTAGATTGACCCACATGGCCTTCTATCGTTATAGGGAGAAATTGATTTCTGATGTAGGTTGAGTTGGTTGAGTCCCTTGAGGCTCACCTATGTTATGATTTGAGATCTTGCCTACAACATAAAGATGTCACCAATGACCTAAGGACATGGTATGCATAGTTGAGTCCCTTAAGGGCATATTATCGAATCAGACTCATCTTATAATGTTGGTGATGACTTAATCAAATATCATGGTTGGTCGAATTCCTTGAAGCCATGATAGTTCGAGGTCAAACAGGACATGAATTACAAGGAATTGTGATCGGCAAGAGTTGCCTACCTTTTAGTGCTTAGTGTGATTGGTCAAGTCCCTCGAGGTTACACTAAGATGCTAATTGAATCTCGATCCCCACTAAAGATCTATAGGGAATCTCCGATTCATATATTGGAGGGAGTTGTGTGTTTCATAAGAAAATAGTGAGAGTATATTAAGATAAAAGTTCATATATTGATTGTTTACCTGTTTACAAAATCTACATGTTATTTATTACTGCTATATCTTTGTTTGTCAAAAACATGTCCCTTTCAAATTCTTTACGTGGCATACTTGATGTCAATCACCTCACTAGTCTAAACTATATGGATTGCCTTTGTAACAAGAGAATCGTTCTCACGATAGAGAAAATCATGTATATCCTTGACATAGTGATGCCCACACCTAAGAAAGGGGCAAGTGATGATAAGATTGCTCGCTACGTAAAGTACATAGATAACTCCACTCTTGCTCAGCATTACATATTGGGCTCTATGACTCCTAAATTACAAAAACAGTATAAAAAGATGGATGTCAGATCTATTCTCTTACTTCTCCACAAATTGTTTAAGGACTAAGGAAGGACTCAATGATATAAGATATCTAAGAGTCTCTTCTATACTAGGATGACTGAGGGGACATCGGTTCTGAACCATGTCCTCAAGATGATTGAGTGGATAAAAAAGCTCATAGGTCTAGGAATGATCCTAGAGGATAACCTATATATGGATTTTGTGCTTTAGTCCCTCAATATGAATTTTAACATGAATAAGCTTGAGGTGACTCTCCTTTAGCTCCTCAATATGTTTAGGAAGGCTAAGAGCACCATCAAGAAAGAGAAGCTAGTTCTCTATGCTGGTGAGACAAAAAAAAAAGAAACGTAGAGAAGTCTCTTATGAAAGGTAAAGGGAAGGGCAAATCGGGCAAAACAAAGGTTACTAAGAAGGACTTGGTAAAGGACAAAGGCTAATACTTCCACTATGACAAAGATGTTGAATCTCGGATTTTGATGATGAAACTAATTGATTGTGTTTAGATGTTTAACTGCATTTTGAGTGATGCAGGTCTACTCGATCAGGATTAGACAGTTGACGCAGGAGGAATTGACGTTGCGCCAGAGGAGATCATGTTAGGATATTGGACGGTAGAACGCTTCGGACGTCGGGCATCAGGCCAAGGAGAGCGGAATTGCACCAAGGATATCGGGGTTGCGGAGGTCAACCACCGATTGGGCAACAACCCGCAAGAGTGGACGATGCACTGAAGAATCGGACGAAGCGTCAACCAATGACGTGCCTGGCAACAAAATGTCAATTCGCGTTGTAATAATTGTCTAGATCGGAGTAGAGTTTTGGCTTGTGTGTGCAGGATTAACTACGATAACGATGAAGACATAAAGCGAAACAAAGTGCCGGAGTCAAGCGCGAAGGATTCATTGGGAGTTCGAGAGTTCGACGGAAGTCCGAATGTTCGTCGGGAATGCTGTCGGAACTAGCCAAGAATGAGTAGGGAGCTTGCCGATGGGTTTTCGGAAGCTCGCCGGAAGGTTCGTCGGAAGTTCGCGGAGCTCACCGAAAAAGATCATAGCTTGCCGAAGAAGCTCGTCGGAACTCGCCAAGATCAAATTGTGAAGTCTCGGAGCTTGCCGGGAGTCCGCAGAATGGTTTCCGAGAGTTTATCGGAAGACCGCCGGAAGTTCACCGAAAGAAGTCTTGACTTGCGGACTTTGTAATAGCTTAGGAAATGTCTTTAAATTCGTAGTTAGCATGTTAATTAGGGTTAGGATTATGTGTTAATCTTATAACCCAAGTAGGGGCCAATTGGGCCCGAGTTCGGACTGGTTTGAGCCAAGTTTAGAGCCCAACCAGTGAGCTGAAATAGCCAGGCGGTGGCACCGCTAGTCTGGGCAGTGGCACCGCCCAGAACCCGAGAGCCAGGCGGTGGCACCGCCCAATACACTATCAATGTCACAACTAACAGGCGGTGGCACCGCTAGCTTCGGGAACCGAAGAGAATTCAAATTTTGGAACCCAAATTTGAATCCTCTTGAGGCCTATAAATACCCCTCTATTCTCAGCTGAGAGAACAACTTTTGAGAAGCAATAGATTGAGATAAAAGCCTTAGCAAAGTCTTTAGCAAGTCTAGTTTTCAATTGCTTGAGTGTTCACCTCCTTCTTTCTCGATGAAACTTTGTAAGAGTGTGAACCACTTGTAAAAAGTTGTAAGAGGGGTATTTGTCCTTCCCCTTCAAAGTGATTTGCTAGTGGAAGTTGGGAGCCTCATCGAAGAAGGCTTCGCAAGTGGATGTAGGTCATTTTGACCGAACCACTTTAAAATTGGCGTGTTCACTGGTTTGCATTTATTTATTGCACTTTACCTTACTGCAAATCTTTATAAGTGCTTTACTTCCTCATTACTTTTGCTTTACACATTTACGAACACGCTTTCAAGTTAAGCACTTCCAAGTTCGGTTTTTATCATACGAAAAAGTTTCCAAAACCGACGTTTTAATCTGTTGCACTAATTCCCCCCCCCCCCCCTCTTAGTGCCGCTCCGATCCTAACAAAAGATAGACAGTAAAAGAGGAACTACAAAGAATACTTTACAGAAAATGCGAAATAGAAGCTTAAAAAATCTTTAGGTATATTCATGATCGATCTCCATTTGTTAAAAAAATTATAACAATGTATATGTATTGGATATTGGTAGTGCATCTCATATCTACAATTCGTTGCAGGTTCTGACAAGGCTTAGGAGATTGTCGAGAGGCGAGGTGGACCTCAGGATAGAGAATGGCGTAAAGGTTGTTGTTGTTGTTGGGTGTTGGGAAACCTAGATAGAGCATCACATGCATAGTGGAATAACAAAAAAATAAAATCCCAGACTTCTAAAAAAAAGGTTTTGTCATCATGCGAGGATTGAAGAACAAAACCGAAAATGCAAATGAAAACCATGTGTGCCAAGGCAGATTTGTTATATAGGGAGATCGTATATCCCTAAAAAATCTTAGATCTATAGAAATAGATGAAGAGGGTCAATTGTCCTCCACTCTAGTAGTGATCCACATGATAGATGCGACAAAGTTGCTCCTTAAATCACTGCACGATCTTCCTCTCCATGCATATCATGTGATCAAGAAGGGGCTAGCCCTTCTTGCTGTCCACATACCTTGAACTAGGGCTGTTGGTTGAGGAGAGGAAGAGAGAAGAATAGGAGGTGACAACCAAAAAGGGTCTAGCCTATGCCCCTTTAGTTCCCTCTTATTTATAGAGGTCCTTGTCAACTTAACCATAGTGGATTCTATCCTATTAGGTACTAGATCTTCATCCAACTATCTAAGCCTCTTAGATTAATAGATCTCTATCCAATAATCTCTCATTTGCTCTTATTGGATCTTATCCATAAGATCCAATAATTCAGGGGCTTACTGGATATCCAATAAAATAAGGGCTCTAACGGATATCTCACATCCAAACCTTTACTAGTCGTAACACCTATCATATATGTGTGACCCTCTAAGCCTAATATCGAGCTGACCATGAGTTATACTTATCATAACTCCTTCTAACTTAGTAAATTATCATCTTTTATAATAATTCATTCGACTCATCGACTATGAATGTACTAGGCCACTACGTCGTAGTCCCTAAATGATACAAGAGAATCCAATCAATTGATTTTTAGGCTTAAATGATTGAATCATAATATCAACAAGATCAAATTTCTTTTAACTTAAATTCAATATAAGCATTTAAAAGGATATATGATCATTTGAGTTTAATTTCATTGTAACTTTTTAAAAGATATATCGACAAGAGAGTCTTATTAAAACTCCATCATCAATTAGTTATCACTATAAAAAAGGGAGAGATTGTTGAATCCCATATTTTAATGATGAAACTAATTGATTTATTAGACGAATATACTCTTGAGATAGATAATATAAGAAATACTTCGATCATGAACATAGACCATCGAAGAGCCAATCGTTGAGCATGAGAGTTAAATGTTGTGCCGAAAAATTATTATGTCAAAAATTAGATATCAAGTTAGAGGATTGATCGATATGCTAGAGATTAGACTTCATGCTATAAGATTAGGTATCATACTAGAAGGATTGGATATTGCACAAAAAGATTGGATGTCGTGGGAAAGTTGACATATCAGTGGAATGGACAATATACCGAAGGAAAGGGCGATATATCGGAGGTTCGGACAAAGTGTCGAAAGATAGAATGATATGCGGTTAATTTGTCAAAGTCTTGATCGAGGTTATTATGGTTCAATTTGAGTTGGTATTAGGTCGAAATAATGTCAACTTATCAATAAAGTCATTGGGCTTGAAGCTAAACTAAATTAGGCTCATTAAGAGGCTAAATCGATAGCCTAATCAGGCCTAGGTGGTGGTATCATCAGGCCCAAGCAATAGTACCACCTAAGTTAGTCGACAAGCATTGTTTTTGCTTTGTTAGTCTTTCTGACAATAGTATCACCTATGGCGGTGGTAATATTATCCAAAATTTAAATTTTATGATAGTAGCACCATCGGAGTTTAGATTTGCAACGTCAAAAGTTGTGATGGTAGTACCGCCTAATGTTAGTTATAATATTACCCATACCCCAAAGTTTTTGAGGATTTAAATTTTTTATTTTATTTTTTAAACCTTTTGGAGCCTATAAATACTTCACTCAAGCTTAGTTGATGAAGTATTAATTTCTAAATTAGGAAAGTATTGTAAGCTTTCATTTTGAGCATAGTTTGAGTTTTTTCCTTCTCTTATGTTCGGTTAAAGTTCTAAGTTGTATGAGATAAGAGATTTCTTATATAAAGAAAGAGTATGAAGGTTATCTCGTAAGCCTAAAAAAGGAGAGAGTTGTAACAAAGTTTAAAGGGAAGAAGAGTCGAGAGTGAACGTAGGTCAGGAAGACTGAATCATTATAAATTAGTTTATCCCTCTTTACTTGCTCTTTAATTATGAATTAATTTTATTCTCTTTACACATAATATTAACTTGATATATTGAGTTTTTGAAATATATTAATTTTTTATTGAGTCTTAAAATTGATTAAAAATATTATTATACTAATTCACCACTCTCACCTCACACCATTGACATCTCTATTTGAATGAGCATATTTAATTAGTTGGTCAACAAAACACTTGTGAAATATTTTAAAGTACATGATGTATGAAGCATAACTCATCCCTATAATGATTAGCACTCTTACATAAAGAGATAGGGAGAGCATTACCTTGAAAGCAACCCAAAATAGTATTTTATATAAAATATGACTCTACACAAATTGTGCAGAGTATATATAAACAGTCTCAATTAGGGACCTAAGCAATCCTTAGAAATTTTAGAAAAAATATATCATAATATTTGTACAATAAACATATAACACCATGATAAGAGTCAATTATGATTTGTCATAATGAATATTAGAGTATAAGAAATATATTCATGTCTCCTAATAATGAATATTAGGAGAGAAACTTAGATATGATCAACCTACCGCCAAGGATTATATATGATCATCATAATATTCACAGACAATACAAAAGGAGTAACAATCATCAAGAACGGATGATAGAACAACCTACACATCATGATACTAATCATGATTTACCATTTCAAAATACAATATCATGTCTTTATCACAATAAAAATGATATTCATTTTCAAGTCCAATATCGAATGATGATAGACAATCATCATTTTTAAATATGATACCAATTTCAAATATGAAATTTAGCAAGATTCAAATTTCAAATATAATAAAAGATGACAATTCATCAATCCGAGGCATAATACCAATTGTAAATAGAAAATTAAGTATGATAAGTTCGATACTTCATCATAATGATATGAAATCAAGCATGATTTTAAGAGCGAAACATTTTCAAGTATCCATGCCACACTACGATGTGTTTCAAACATTCATGATACATTTTAAGTATATACGATACATATGATGCATATGTGATATATTTTGATATTTTTCAAGTATTTACAATGTATTTGACAATACCAATCATACTTTAAGCATTCCCAATACATTCAACCATTTCCGATACAATACATTTTACACATTATTTCAAACATCCATAATGCCAAGTTGTTATCAATTTGCTATATTTCTCCCCCTTTGTCATTAACAAAAAGGAGAACCATTCAACAATGCAAGTATTTTTTAAAATATTATTCAAGTAAATTCTACACCAATTTATCCAAGCTAGCAATAAAAAGAGAAGTTAAGCAAAAACTTTGCATGATAACTACTTTTGGATTTTGAAATGGACAAGCTAGCATTTTTTGCTTTAGATGTGCAAAAACTTATTTGGTTCTTCTCGAGATATGCAAGTTTCTTTCTTCTTTTGTCATAAAAATAAGAAGAAGAGGAAGAAGAGTAAGGGAGGAATTTATTCTCTATCAAGAACCAAATTCATGAAAGTTAAGTTTCATTAAATCAAGCTTCTACTATAG
This sequence comes from Musa balbisiana, assembly GCA_004837865.1. NCBI lineage: Eukaryota > Viridiplantae > Streptophyta > Magnoliopsida > Zingiberales > Musaceae > Musa > Musa balbisiana. Next base: position 17,518,952 of record CM017189.1, read on the forward strand.
CAAAGAGAGAGGATTCATTATAAAGGATCAAGATGTCCATACCAAAAAATAAAATCCCTATTCTTGCAAATGATCATCATATACTAAAAGTTCATGAATAAAAATTCTTCTTTCGTGAGAAGAGTGAGGAAAAATTCATGGGAGAGGGTCATCAAATGAAGAATCAAAAATCCATGAATAAATCAAATGTTTTTTCTTGTAAATAGAAAGAAAAAGGATTCATAGGAATTGATAAAAGATCAAGTCATTAATCTAAAAATCCATAAATCATGACTCTTCCTTTACAAATAGAAGGAGGAAGGACTCATGATCATCACATGAAAATAATTCATCAAGTTGTAAATACCAAAAGTGGAATCTTTTCTTTTGTAAATATCATGAGAAAGAAAAAGCAAACTTGATTTAGAAAGAAAACTCAAAAACTTAGAAGTTCAAAAAATGTATCAAAAAATTTATACATTCAAAAGATTTGTCATGCCTAATTCTTAGAGTACTGCATATATTATACCATCATCAAGAAGAAGCGCATTATTGAAAAGCACATTACGTTAAGAGGTACATCATTATCATGAGTACATAATCAAAGTGTATCATATCATGCATGATTCAAATCATCATCATACCTTTCTCCCCCTTTGTTATCAACAAAAAAAAAGAAAAGTGTAACTAGTATATTTTTTAAACATGCAATTTCTACTTCACCATATAACTTGCAAACTTAGCAAGATTTAGAGATATGAAAATTAGTAAAAAAATATATATTTTTTTAGATGTACAAGATAGTATGTTTTTGCATCTTCTTGAAATGTATAAGTTAGCAAACTTTGCTTCTCTTAAGATTTGCAAGATAACACTTTTTGCTTCTCTTTTGAGATGAGCAAGCTAGTAAATTTTGTTCCCCTTTTGTCATTGTTAAAAAGAAGGGATGGTTACAATAGTGCAAAATTTTTCTCATTACATCATTTTTCAAATCATCACATGAAATATATCAAGAAAATTAACTTGGTGATGAGATATACATTTCATGAAAATAAATTTTAAGTTATAAATATCAAAAAACAAACTATGATTCTTTTAGATAGCAAAAAAAAGAATCATATTAAACAATCTTGATTCATAAGAGTCTCAAGTTATTATTATCTAAGAATCAAGATCATGATGTAGATAAAACTCTTTTTTTTTATAAAAAACAAAAAGAATCATAGGAGAAACAAATAAAATATCTCGATTTATGTATAAGAAATCATAAGTTGTCAAGATCATGATTTATATACTAAAAAAAATCTCAAGTTATAATTCAAAAAATCATGATTCATAAAAAAAAATCTCCTCTTTAGTAAATAACAAGAAGAAAGAAGAACTTGGTTCATGCATAAGAAATATTGAGCCATCAAGTGAAGGAATCATGATAAATGTGAAAAAAGATTATTGATTCATACATTTGAGTAAATATTTTTTTAAACTATCGTTACTTCAACTCATCATGCATAATTTTAAAATGTAAAACCATCAAGTATGATACAAATATTTATTTTCAAAACATTCATCATTATTTTCAACTCATTCAATTTGTCAAATCATCAAAATCACTTTCAAGGATTCTAAATGACATAAATAGATTTATCAATTTCTTATTAAAAACTCGATAAGATTTTAGGGATAGAGACATTTTCAAGAATAATGATTCTTCCTTATTTATGAGTTTCAATTTATGTGATATATTTTATACAAACATTTCTTTTCCTTTTATACCAAATAAAAATATGCATCATTGTTTAAAACCAAAATTATGATTTTACAACCATCATCAAGATCATTTGTGTAACACATAATTCTACAACATAAGATTTCAAATAATCATTGCATCATCATTAATCATGACTTCATTGAATATAAAGCATCTTTAATTAAAATCATTTTATAACTGATAGTTCTAATTTTAATGAACTTTCCTTTATTGTTTTGGCTAGAGAATTTTATGAGGTATTTTAGATCTTCGGTCATAAATCTTGAGCATCCACTATCAAAATATTATTTTTGCTCCTAACTTATGATTATGGACATATCTACAAGAAGGGGAGTTTTCTTTTAGGTACCCATTTTACCTTAGGTTCCTCATAAATAGATTTACCTAACTTTTCATCTTGCATAGAGTTCTTTGCGGTTCCTTTAGGAACTCAAATCAATTTGTGTGGACTATATCTCTTAAACGAACATTTATAAGCAATATGTCCGAGTTTACAAAAAAAGTTATATTTGGTGTGGAATGATACATATAAGGTAGGGCCTTTAACAAAGGTGGTTGGATTTTGGTGAGAGCTACTCACAAATCCAATTCCGCCTTTTTTATAAATGTGACCCTTATTAGCAAGGATCATGTTTAAGGACTTGCTACCAACCTTAAACTTTTCTGGAGTTTTTTTGAGTAGCAAGTTTTCTTTATCAAGTACCTCTAAGTATTCACACTTAGTGCATGGAGGCAAAGAAGGATTATCATGATTAAGTTTTTAAAATTTATTATTTAAAAGGGCATACTCCTTTTTTCAAAGAATTATACTTTTTGCTTATTATTCTACATTCATCGAACAAATCATGAAAAGCACTTAAAAGTTCATTGAAAGATAAATTTGCAAATAATGAATCACTTATCTTATCTTTGATAGCTATTAATGCATAGTTTGCGATTTCCTTATTGCTTTCTTCTTCGTCTTTAGAATCGCTCAATTCATCCTACGTTGTTTTGAGCGCTTTCTTCTTCTTTGGTTGTTTCTTCTTCATTTGGGGACATTCGCTTTTGAAATATCCTTACTTCTTGCATTTATAGCATATAACTTGTTCTTTCTTAGGTTCAATTTCATTTTTAGCATTATTTTTAGATTTATTTCTTTTTATGAATTTTTAGAACTTTTTTTGTCAAGAGTGCCAAGTCATCATCACTTAAACTTCCTTTCAAGTGGTCTTCATGGGTTCTTAGTGTCAAATCCTTCCTGTTCTTTGGAAAGTTATTCTCAAGCTCTTTATGAGTATTGCAAGTCATCTTATAGGTCATTAACAACCCAATAAGTTCTTCGAGAAGAAAATTATTTAAATCTTTGGCCTCTTGAATGACCATTACTTTAGGGTCCCAACTCTTTGGAAGGGATCTCAATATTTTATTAACAAGTTCAAAGTTAGAAAAACTTTTACCAAGTACTTTTAGACCATTGATGATATCCGTAAATCTGGTGTACATGTCTCTAATGGTCTCACTTAGTTTTATCCGAAATAATTCATAAGAATGGACTAAAAGATTTGCCATTGTGAGTGGTTTCGAGTGTATGCCAAATATCAAAAGTTGTTTCACAAATAAATACTCGATTAAACTCATTTTTATCCAAAATATAAAACAAGGCATTCATAGCTTTGGCATTCAAAGAGAAAGTTTTCTTCTCCAACTCATTCCAATCGTTCGTTGGAAGATAAGACTTTTGAAAGTCATTTTCCATAATGTTCTATAACTCAAAATCTATAGAAATTAAAAAAATTCTTATTCTAGTTTTTTAATAGGTGTAATTCGACCCATTGAATATGAGTGGATGTGTGATTGAGTGACCCTCTTGGTTGCTGACAAATGTCATCTTTCTTGGGTTTCCAATCAAAATGAGAGTGACATCGCTCTAATACAAATTGTTAGGATCAAGAACGGTACTAAGAGGGGGAGGGGGGGGGGGGGGGGTGGGGGGGCGAATTAGTGCAGTAGATAAAAATGACAAATTTAATCGCTTTCAGAAAATTTCGTACAATGAAACTCTTAGTTTGACAAAAACCGTATTGAAATATCATTTGACTTGAATAAGTTTGTAAGTTAGTAGAGAAGAGGGGATTAGATAGTTTACAATGAAGTAAAGTAGAATGCAGCAAAATTAAAGTATGCACCAAGAAAAGAACATGCCAATTTTATAGTGGATCGATCGTCCGACCCATGTCCACTCTTGATTCCTCCTCCGTTGAGGTCACCGGTGTCCACTAATGGTCTTCCTTCAATAGGCGAAGACCAATCACCTATTTACAGCGCTTTTTCCTTTTCATAGGTTTAGGAGACAACCCTTACAAGCCTTACACCTCTTCTTGGATGATTGCAAAACTAAAGAGAGAGAGAGGATAACTTTTTGTACTTTTACAACACTTTTACACCCCAACACATTTTTTTCATATTTTGATTGTCCTTTCATGTAGAAAAGGATGAGGTATTCATAAGCCCTAATGCTTCAAAATTGGATCCAAAAAGTGTCTCATCCTGGGTTTTCGGGGTACTAGTAGTACCACTACCTGTAGCACTGATACTAGGCGATACCACCACTAAATCTAGTGGTACCATCGTCCAATCTGATGATACTACCACTTGACAGAGCCTCAGAGACTAGGCTCTGGTGGTACCACCACTTGGTAGGAATAATTACCGACGGTATCACCACTTAAGCTTCTTGGTTACTAAGCCACCGCCCTAGTCTGGCGGTGCCACCGTTAAACAAGGTTCAACAACTTGGATGTGCCTTGAATCCGACCCAAACTAGTCCAATTACGGGCCCAATTGGCCCTTAACATATTTAATGAGATTACCTCCTAAACCTAAGCCTAATTATGTGCTAACTATGATTTTTAAAGCATACACTGAATAAAACAAGTTCAGTAAATCTAGGTTTCTTCCGACGATTTTCCGGTGGACTTTCACAATCTCTCAGTAATCGTCCAGCAAACTCTTAATAAGCCCTTGGACTTTATGATGATCTTCTTGGCGAGTTTCGATGAGCTTCTCGGCTAATTCCGACAGTACTTCTGATGAACCTTTGGACTCCCGATAAACTCTTAAACTCCCAACGAATTCTTGATCTTAACCCCGACACTTTGTTTTGCTTTATGCTTTGATCGCTATCATAGTTAATCCTTCACACTTTTCTCAATATATAAATTAGATCAAATAATTTACCAATTGATTTCATCATCAAAATCTGAGATTTAATAATAATAATTATCTAGATCTAAATAATTTTAAGTTGTAATTGGGTTAAAATTAGGCCAACTCAATTAGGGGGTCATTGGACCTAAGTTAGGGCTGAGTTGGGCCAAATGGATGGCCCACTCGGCGACTTGGAACCATGCCAGGCGATGGCACCGCCTAGGGTGGGTGGTGGAACTGCTTGAGGCTCAGCCTCCCAAGAGGTTTAGGCGGTGGTACCACTAGTAGTTAATGTTACCAGGTGATGGTAGCACCCTATCAAGCAGTGGTACCGCCAAAGCCTAGTCTCTAAGGCTTTGCCAGGTGATAGTACCGCCATACTAGATGATGGTACCGCCCAATATTAGAGTGTCAGGTGATAGTACAGCCTAGTACTAGCGATGGTACCACCAATACCCAAAAATAAGGGATAAGACACTTTTTGGCTCCAAATTTGAATCAATTTATAGCTTATAAATGCCTCACTCTTTCTTGCTTGGCATAGCACGAATTTGAGTAGAAAGGGGGGAAAGAATACTTGAGAAAAAGTTATAATCTCTTTAAAGTTATAGTCTCTTCCTCCTAGGGTTAAAAGTTCTCTAAGAGAGGAGTGATGTATAAAAGAGAGGTGTAAATATTCTCTACTAAGCCTATCGAAAAGAGAAAGAGTTGTAAGAGTAATTGATCTTCGCCCATTGAAAGAAGATTGGTAGTGGAAGCCGATGGTCTCGAGTGAAAAGGAATCGAGAGTGTGGATGTAGATCACAACAACCGAACCACAATAAAATTTGATTTATATTTTTATTTTACTATTTATCTTTATTACAAATTATTTTACTTACTACTTTTACTATGCTTATGAATGTGCACTCTAAGTCAAGCTCATTTCTGATATCAGCTTTTATCGAACAAGATTTTTGAATCAACTTAAAGTTTTACAATAACACTAACCCCCCTCTCTTAATGCTAACTTGATCCTAATACTTAGCAGCCTCATTTTCGTTAGCTTTAGTGGCTACTTTAGGCTTATAATCGAAGGTTATGTCTTGTGAGCACTTGTGGGCATTTTGATCTATAATGGACCATTTTGGACCCTTTGTTGTGTGACCGCTTAGAGCTTATGAAATCTATATTTGTAATTTGTATTAGCTATAAAGTGTTTGTTAAAATAGTTGCTTATGGATCTCAAGTGAAATGTTTTCTCTAACCCGTTTTCTCTTTTGTAGGTCCTAAGGGACCATAGGAGATTTCGGAGAGGCTGACTTTTATGGACGGACACGCAAGGGTACAACAGACTTAAGCAAAATCAGTTAAGTTCATGACATAAGGTTAACCTTTGTGGACGAACACGCAATGGTGCCACACGACTTAGGCAAAATCAACTAAGTTCATGATAGAATAACCCATAGCATATAAATCAATGATGTGTGAGGCCTTGTCAACCCATTGTAAACCCCCATGCCCAGCTTAATTCACACATTGTGCATCATCGCTCCTTGCCTAGTTGGTCATCACGCACTACCATGCCTAGCCTAGTCGACCCATGATGTGCTACCATACTTGGCCTAGTCAATCCATTGCATATAATCATGCTTAACCTAGTAGGCTCATTGTGCGCTATCTCACTTAACCCACTAGACACCATCGCATGCGGCCTAATCGAGCACATGACATTATCGACTCATCGAGCATTACCAATAGCCATAAGGTCCTATCCAAATTTTAGTGCCAACAACTAATCAAGCAAGTACTTCCTAAACTTTGCTTTGCTCCCTACCTCCAAAAGTGGGGGGTATGGGAAAATTATATGGATGGTGTGGTTGACTGTCCCTCACCACCACATAAGTGACATGTGGATGCCATCCATATAATGTGGATGCCACATTAATGCTAGTGCCTGCCACATTAGTACCAAATGGCAGCGTCAATGTCATGTTGCTGCCATCTTAGTGTCATGTGACTGTCACCTTAGTGTCATTTGACTATTGACACGTGACCAATATATGATCGGCATATGATTGACACCTGACTTATACCTCAACAATCACTCATCATAATCGATATCAATTATAGAAGTAACGATGGTCCATTATAAAAGAACTCCCTAGATGTACTCTTGATGACTTTTTTAAATGCTATTCAAACCCTTGGTTGAATCCTCTAAATACAAAACTAACTGAAGTATTAAAATAACATTTGTCAAGAATACTCGTGATGTAGTTCTACAAGATTCAATCTCTTCGAGGTCATTAAAGTTCAACCTCTTCAGAGTCAACAGGATTCAATCTCCATAGAGTCGGAAGGGTTCGATACCCTCATGGTCAAATAAGTGTGGTGTCAATTGAGATTGAACTGTGATGTGGAAGGAACTTTGATTGGCTCTAAGTGTGCATATAGATTAAACAACTAAATTCTACACTAATAAAAGGGTATACAAGTGGTTTGTGTTTGAGTCGAGATTAACTAAAGTGTATTTGTAATTGATTTCACATGATAAATAATTTAATTTTCTTTATACATTTAGGTATTAAGTTTGAAGGTTTGATAGTGTACATGCCTTAATTCGTTGGTGGCATTGTTGAGCAAAGCCTTCCATGACATCGTTCATAGCTGAGTTCATGATCTTTCTGGACTCTTGCAAGGGGATCGTGGATATTCCCCTTCCTCCTTCACTTAGAACAATATTTACTGCATACAGAAAACAATCTAGTATTGTATTTAACTGAACCAAATCAAAAATTCTAAAGATCAAAATGTAAGACAAGTCTTTCAAACTTTTAAAATGCATAGAATCAGATGTATATAGTTTAAAACAATAAAGAACAAGTTTGGACAGGAACGTATCGAATATTCAATTTAGAACAACAGCAGCAAATGCAAGATTGTTTGTCTTAAGAAAAACAAGAATTAATTTTAAAATGATTGTAAAAAATTTGTAGCAGTTTTAGATATGGTAACATTCTTTATAATGTTGTTTTAAGAAAGATGTCTTTAACAAGTAAATATATTCAAAAACAAAACAACAAATAACATCTTTAAAGAATTCTTATTTTCTAATTCTAAAATTTAGAAAAATCCAAAACTTCACTTCAAATTCAAACAATACGAATTGAAACCCAAAATAATTTTCCCAAAAAAGATTGCCTGATTTATTTTTAATATAAATTTCAGAAAATTGGAAACTTAAAATTTATTATTATTTTGATTATTAAATAAATCAACTTTTTAATTTAAAATTCAGAAATTTTGTAAATTTTATATAAGGATTTCCTTTTCAAAGATAGAATAAATTATCCAACTTTTTCAAGAGAAGATTTATCAAAGTTTAAAATTAAGGTTTTTTTCAAAATATTTTTTTATAATAGATGTAGTAAGTAACTTGTTTTAATTTTCTAGAAAAGAATTGTCAAAAAAACTCTCAAAGATTCTTTTTTTTGACTCACTAAATCTAGATTCACTTTTGATTTTTTTTTTTTTTTGGAAACAGTAATATGACAATATTTTGTTAAGTAATTAAATTGTAGTAATTCTATCCTCATGTCCCTCAACACCTTGCTTCTGTCATCATCTATGCAAACCTACTTCAATACCAGAAGGCCTTCAAAGTGGCGAACATGCAGTAGAGACTTCCATCGCCGCCAACAAGACTATCGATGAGGGAGAAGATGATGCAGGAGGTCACGCATAGAATGGTAAGGGCCGAGGCCATTCACTTGTTTGAATCGTAGCAACTAACATGGTCAGTGAAGAAAGACTGGGACAGAACTTGAGATGGGGAAGAGCTTCGCGATGTAGAGAGAACGTTGCTGCTCGAGGATCCGAAGACGTCGGAGAAAAGCATGTTCGCTGACATCAATGATGTGTGTGCTTAGGGACGTTAGTCCGTTCTTTAGTACATACTGGTGACACAATGTTGCAGTTGCTGGTGTTCAATGCAAATGTCTCCATGCTCTTCCACTGCTTTCCAATCGGGACACCATGGCTCAATCTCTAATAACACTTCCCATTGATAAACACCCAAACAAATGTTTGGAGGGCTTGAGAAGTTGAATCATATCAAATGTAAAATATATTGTACATTTTGCTCTTTCAGCAAACAAGGTCAAACCATGCAATCAGGTAGTTGTAGTTGGGTGGATGATCAAAGAACTGGCAATGGTCAGAATGAGCAACGAGAAAGGTGTGATAAGTGAGAGGATATTACGACTTGTTATTGGTTTCAGTTGGGAAAAAGACCCGCCGAATGGTAAATTGAATACAGATATATTCCTTTTTTCTTAGGATGGTGGTTTAAATTAGACACCTCTCCTGCATTCCTATCCCAGATGCAACCCCCCAAGCACCCATCAGCATATCCAAAATCTCCTTGGCATTATTAGGGAGGGGAACTGGCCATTCATTATTTGAAGATTTTATCTCTCATGATCATCTCCTTCAATCTTTTTAAGATAGATTAATTAATAAAATCATCTCCAAAATTTATGGTTGGTAAATAAATATGATTTGCTAGGTAGGTAAATAACACTCATCAATTTTATTCTCAACTCCCTTTCTTTTATTATTGACACTTAGCTCCCTAACAAAATTGTCCATAAGATATCTAACATTTCTAAGAATTTTTTATGGTGAGACTCTATTACATAAAAAAAAATTAAGGCTTATTAGTTGGAATATTGTCACCTTCCCAAAATCTTGTGTAGGCCTTGACCTTTGAAAATTTTTTCTAATAAAAAATTCTATTAGTGCCAAGTATATACTTCTCATCCTCAATGTCAGTAGTGCTAGTATTGATCACACTTTATGGATCAAGATTATATTCACTAAATATGGCACTCCTCACCCCTGGAATATCTCGCGACAAAGGTATGTGGTTTAATCTCTTACTCTTGAAAGCTATAATTTTGATTTATTCTTTGATCTGATATGTATTTTGGTTCTTTTAGGTTTTGGAGTTGGCTGGAAATATGGTGAGGGATAACAAGAAGAATAGGATCATTCTGAGGCACATCCAACTTGTCGTCAGAAATAATAAGAAATTGAGCAAGCTCTTGGGAACTGTCACAGTTGCCAACTATAGTATTCTGCCCAATATCCATCAAACCCTCTTGTCCAGTAAGGCTGGGAAGGAGAAAGGAGACATTGGATCTGCGTCACAAGAGTTTTAATATTCTTGTTGGCTTAAATTGACTCATCATACAGATAAAATCTTATGAGAGTTTGCTGTGATTTCTAGTGGGAATATGGTATATGGAATGTGCTTACTGCATGATAGGAATATTCCTACTAGAAACGTAGCAAACTCTTACAAGATCTTATCATGAGTCAATGTAAACCAACAAGAATCTTAAAACTCTTGTGACGCAGATCCAATGTCTCCGTTCCCCTTCCCAGCCTTATTGGGTAAGAGGGTCTAATGGATATTAGGCAAAACATCACCGCTAGCAACCATAATAGTTCCCAAGAGCTTGCTCAATTCCTCGTCATTTCTGATGGCAAATTGGATGTGCCTCCGAATGATCCTATTCTTCTTATTATCCATCGCCGCATTTCCAGCCAACTTCAGGACCTAAAAGAATCAAAATAAATATCAGATCAAAGAAAAAAAAAACTGAAATCACAGTTTTAAAGAGTGAGAGATCAAACCACAGACCTCAGTAGCGAGGTACTCAAGCTACAAAGTAGATGAGGGCATTGGTGCCAACATGCTCATATACTTATCGACCTAAAAATCATAGCAAATTCATTAATCTTAATATCACATATCATAACATATACATGTACTAAAAATTCATAACATTATCTCTCATGAATGCCTTCTTCAACCTTTCCAAGATAGATTAATTAACAAAATCACCACCAAATTCAGGGTTGGTAGACAAATATGATTTCCCAGGTGGGTAAAATAATACTCATCAATTTTGTTCTCTACTCCCTTCCTCTTCACTTACAATTAATATTTAGCTCCCTAACAAAACTATCAATAAAATCTCTAACATTTCTAGAAGTTTCCTTTGGGAAGACTCTAATGCATCCAAAAATTTAAGACTTATCGGTTAGAACAATATCACCTTCCCTAAATCACCTTGACTTTGGAGATCTTTTTCTAATTAGAAATTCTATTGGTGTCAAGCTTATTCCTTCCATTCTCAATATTAGTAGTGCTACCATTGATCACACTTTATAGGTCAAGATGATGTTCGCCAGGCACTTCTCACCCCTAAAAAAATCTCTCTCAAAAATTCATCCTACACTTTGGAAAAGTATTTGTTACACTATACAAAATGTCAAATATGGTCAAACTTATCAGTTCTAATACCTTCACTGACATCTAGAACGATTACCAAATTACAATATTTCTCTCTCCAAACGGTCTTTTTTAACATCATTGCTCTGACATCAGGAACGACTCTCGAATTACCAACATCCCTCTTTCCAAATGATCTATTTTTATTAACATCAACACTCATGGATGCCTTACTCATGTTTTTGATCTTAACATCAACTATACTCGTGACGCAAACATGTACGACTGAGTCGTAAATATTTGTCAATTCACTAATAATAACCAAAGAAATAGTTCTCCAAAAATAATATAATATCTGGGCTGTACAAACACCTCATAACATCACAAAGTTGAAGATTTCTCTAGAATCCAACATTACATCAGCTGGTGACCAACAGAAATAAGTATCGGTTCTATTAAGATTAAGTTCATTCAAACTAAATTTCATACAGCAAACAAATAGATGGTAGCAGTTACCTTATCAAAGTATGAATAAAGACAAAATCACAAAAATGAATATAAATAATATAGCACCAGTCAGGTATGTTATCCTAAGATTCTTATTTATCTAGCCTTCTGCAACCTCATGCATCCTATTTATGGTTGGAAAGAGAAGTAACAACTCCAGTATATTGGCCAAGTTCATGGATATACTCAGGAATTGGCATCTGAAGACCTCCAGCGTGAACACGAATGTGTTACGTGCCTATCTGAAAAGATGTAGGTCGTCTTCCTTCCCCTGCGCCCATCAAGTTGTTTACACAAAATGCAACGAGCTTCATGAGAAGAAGGGTATGAATAATTGTCCTTCTCGAAGGATCCGTATTCAACACGAACATGTCTTGTGAGCTAAAGTTTCGGAACAATAAATCATGAAGAATGCAGATTTTGGACAATCTACATCTAACATCTGCCTTGATTTTTGGTCGTCAGACGTTTATTTCATGAGAAGGGTGGATATGTATTGAAAGGTTTTAGGGTGAAGCATCATAGGTCTGATGATTTGTAAGGTGCAAATAGAGTCTGATATCAAAAAATATTCCGTGGAAATTTGATGCAAGAAAACATAAAGACATTCAGTGAAAATTTTCCATACATATCTACTTTTTCTTGAATTCATAATGGATTTTCTGTACTGACCTTTGGCCATAAGAATGAGTGGTTATTATGGAGACAACTTTCTTGCAGCTTTCAAAATTATGAATATATACACTATGAATAATGTCGACTACTTTGAAAATTAAGTTATATGAATTGATATATGCAAGAATCACCGTAGAAAAGAACATTTTTGCGTGGAATGCATATTGTACAAATTATATTAATTCATGGCATATTAAAATTAGAAATATGCCCATATGGTTTACATATTATTAGAATAAATAACAAGATCAAAATATATACTAATAGAATAGTATAATTAAAATATTAGCAGGTTTGAACGTAAAAATATCTTTAGGAGAGAAACTTGGATATGAGATCAACCTACTGCCAAGGATCATATATTCATTTGTCTTGAATCATCAAAATATTCACAAACAACATAAAAGGAGTAACAATCACCAAGAACAGATGATAGAATAAGCTAGAGCCAAGTGACTAGAATTACGAACAAACTATAGAACAACCTATTGCTAAGTGAACATATCATATCAATACCTAATCCCCTTGTGAGAGGTGGGAAAAATGATGGAGACTATAGCAAACAACATCCTCGTGCCCAGTGGTAGATTCAACAGGAATTGCTTCGCTCCAAGCCTTACGTTGGCGAACAAGTATTTCTGGAATCTCGCGTCACAAAATGCTATGCTCAGAATGTTCTTGACGACCTCACTTCCATCTTCGTTTTGTGCGTTAAATCCCTTGGGTGTGATGATCCCATAATGATGCCTCCCGTCACTATTGATGAGGCCGTCAGCGAGGGAGAAGAACATGCAGGAGATTGCATATAGAACTGAGAGGGCTTAGGTGAAGGATGATGAGAAGATTTGGAAGGCTAGTACCATGATGCTGGGGAATAGTTTCACGATGTAGTTCTTGCTTGCTGGTATGGGAACCAGGACGACCAAGGTTGACGAGGGAGTATCCAATCCCCTCTTGGGAATGACGATGTTGTTGGCTATAGTCTCTATTCATTTTTCCCTCCTCCTCTCGAAAGGGGGATATGACAAGTTCACTTAGCAGTAGCTGTTTATAATATATTCTTGATGATTGTTACTCCTTTGATGTTGTTTGTGAAAATTATAATGATTCAAGACAAATGAATAAATGATCTTGGCTAGTTGATTTCGTATCCAAGTGTTTCTTCTTCTAAATATTTTTACGTTCAAACCAGATTATGTTCTAATGCAATTTAAATTATAGTATTTTATTAGTATATATTTGTTCCTAAAATAGAAAAGACTGATTTTTTTTTTTGAAGCAGTTAAATGGAAAATTTGATAGGGAATGAAATTGTAGAAAGGTCTTTGTTACAATTTCGGAATTTGAAGTTTTTTTAAAAAAATGGAATATTTCAAAATTGGTAATTCTGAAAACTTAAAATTCTGAAATTTAAAATAGAAATTTAATTAAATAACCAAGTTGGTATTAAAAAATTCAGCAAAAGGTTACATCTTGGACTTGATTTTTTTAATAATTTCTAAACAGAAATTACTTTAGTAGAATTTTGATTATTACAAAAAATTATACAAACAAAATTTTAAGATTTTTCTTTTTATCAGCAGAAGTTCAATGGAAACAATATTTTTATCAGTAATATTAATTTATTTTTTTAATAAAATGTGCAAAATATTATGTTAGTGTGGTGCACGAACATCATAGCAAATTGCAAAAGATTAACCATTAGCAGAATATTAACAAATACATAACTATAAAATGCAGCATGGATTAGCATCAAAAATTATAAAATGATGCAAGAACTCATCAGAAGCTAATCCAATTATATATGTTTAATTTAATGATAATCACCATGAATCAATCAAACATTATGGTGCAATTAATTTTGAAAGAGGGCTACCTCTTTAGTAGATTCTTCATTAAAATTCGCTAGACAATATTTTGTGCTAGATTGTTGGAACATAATATATTAGATTCGATTTGATCAAAAGAATCTAACAAAATTAAAATTTCAAATATAAGAGAAAGGGGGGAAAAATCACGTTGGATGTTATCCCAGTGCAAAAGGAGAAAGAAAATTTGGATGATTAGGTATTATAAGGAAGGCCCTGTTAAATAATTTTTTTGTCCTTAACAACCCAAAAGATTGAATATCAATAAATAACATTGTAAATGCTAAAACATTAAGAAAAAGGTATTAATGAGAAGAGTAATGAAAATTTTTATTTTCCCCCTCATTTCTAAAAATATATTTTTGAAACATAAACTAATACTAGACTATATTTAATTAGGAAATCAAACATAATTATATTTTTAAATATAAGATAAAGAAATAGAAGGTGAGTGTGTAGGACATTGTCTTAGGGCAAAATCTTGCCCTATTGCAAGTTGACTCCAAGAAAATATCCCCTCGTGGGGGTTGATAAGATATGGGTTGAACTGATAATAGTAAAATATTTTTTATAAAAGAGAAATTGTAAACAAGGAAGATAAGATTATAAAAAAACAACATAATAACAAGAGCAAAGAACTCTTAATACCTTCACACATGTAGAATTACATTACTGAAAAACAAATATAGCCTCTCACCGTTAACTACTGTCAGAAAAATAACTAATTTATCAACTCATTCCTTGATGACTTGTTATAATGTTATGGTCCTTTTTATAGGCCCATGTATAAGAAAAATAGAAAATAATTAATAAGAAAAAAAGTTCAAGCATATCAAGACTAATCAAATGAATAATTTTTTTCACATTCTTTGGATAAGAAATGTTTCTAGGTTCATGTTGCCAAATGATCTTCCTTTTCATGATACTTGATTGTTTCCCCTTTTTGTAATTAGATTATTCTTTATCCTTTTTTTTAATTATTTTTCTTTTTTCTTCATCATAGTCAATCTAGGAAACAACATCATGTGGCAATTAAAAGAATTTGTAAAAGACTCCTTAAACAAATAGAAATTTTAGTTAAATGAAAACTAATAGAATTTACTTCTATTAGGTAGGAAATCTTCCTAAGTGTATATAATTGATATATAGATCTTGATGGAATATCTTGAGCAAACCAAAAGCTCTTATATGACCTAATGTATGACAACTAAAAGTGAGATTTTTTTTATAGTAGCGAAATATAAAGAGAAGAAGAGAAAGATAATAATAAGAAGTTAATAGAAAAAGGATAAGTACTAGATACTCTTTCTTAAAAAGAGAAATCTTTGCATATATGAACAATTAAATTATATCATTGAAAAATTAGATATGGCTTGACACCACAAAATGCCAAAAAAAAAGGACTCAATTAATTGACCCATTCTTTAAATGATTCTATCACAATTTTTTGGTCTCTTTTATAAGAATAAAGAAATTATAATCATATCAAAGATAATTAAATAAATTATATTTTGATATTTTTGGAGAAGATGAGTTTCTATATTTTCTTGAACCTCCTTCAAGCAATGGATTGAAGGTAGAGGTATCAATTATATCGTACCATAAGGACTCGCATTGGGGTGGGAATATGAGATATTTTCTATTACCCATACGGTTATGGAATGAGGTTTGATAGTGTATTCATTGTCCCTTTTATATTATTCTATTATATATAACATAATATTATTAATAATAGAAATAAAAATATATATTTGAATTGAACCAAATACCTATAACTACAACATTTCAACATTAACCACTAAACTAATCTTGTGTATAATTTTTTATACATTTATAAATTTTATAAATAAATAAAATATTTCATCAAAAGTTCAAGACTAGTTATGGCATGAACTTTAGTTTGAATGAAAATACTTTAATTTCTATTTTTTAGTATTAATTCTTAAATATTCTTTCTTATGTAATAAATTAATATTTAATAGCTTATTTGAAATGTTGCATATCATTTGAAGAGGATAAAGATGATTGTGAGGTAATTGATATATATTTTATTTTTAATAATATTATTTATTTTTATTTTTTTGCTAGACACTTTATATATATATTTATTTATGTAGGATTCATCTTGCATAGATATGTGAGCATGGACATTAAAAATATGAAATTAATGAAGAAAATTATTAATTTAAAGATTTATTTGGACATATTTGTATTTATTTGGTTGCGATTATATTTGGATATATTTGTATTTGAATATTCTTGTAATATGAAAACTTTATAAATATTATTTTTATTATTTATAAATTTTAGTATAATTAATTAGTTTTGATAATAGTTTTCTTTTTAAAAGAATAAAATAAATTAATTAGAAGAATATAAAGAAGCCACATGTTTCTCGCCCCTAGTAGGGATTTCCCATCACCTCCCCTATCCCGTCTAAATGGGAAATGGGGAATGGGATGGGTTGGGGGAAGCATTCTCCACCCTTACCCTAACCTATTGACATCCCTATTTGATAGAGTATATTTAATTAGTTCGTTAATAAGTACATTTGTGAATTCTTTTAAAATATATAATATATGAAGCATAACTCTGAGCTCATCCCTATAGTGAATAGTACTCCTATATAAAGAGATTAAAAAAAGTATTATCTTAAAAGTAATCTAAAGTGGTATCTTATATAAGATATAACTCTATACATATTCCTAGTAGGGGGCCATTGTAGACGAGAGTATATATAAATGATTGCAACTAGGATTTGGATAATCCTTCAAAATTATCATTAAAAAATTAAGATATTTATGCATAATCATAAACATGCAACCTTATGATAAGAGTCAATTATGATTTGTAATAATAAATATTATGGTGTGAGAAATATAATTCAATATTGGGGTTGGCAAGTGTTTCAAAGTATTCAAATTACTTGGAGTATTAAGATTATGAATTCAAGCAACAAGATAAGTCTTTAATGAATTAGGATTTATTATTATAAATATGAATATATCTCTATATTTTAATGGGAGCATAATATGATAAAATAATAATTTCAGATGGAGGGATGCATGTCATTTGACCTCACAAATAATATATGCTCATGCCTCTCAACAAATATCATCATTTGTGCCAATGAAGTTGAAGACCTATAAAGCCTTTAGAGTGGTGATCACTTAGTATATACTTCTATCATTGCCAAAAAATCTACCTATGATGGAGAAGATGATACAAGAGGTCAAGCATAAAATAATTATGGTCGAGATCACCCAATCAATGTAGAAGACTTGGAAGGTCAACATCATAACGTTGGGTCCAACATAATTTAAAGATGTAGAATCCCTTGATCATATAAATACTATAGTAGGACCCTCTATTGCGATCGATAAGTTTGTTTGTGAGAGAAAAAATGAGGTTGTGATTGTGGTGGTTGGACGATATGCATGCCTTTATTTCATTAATGGCATTCCTGAGCAAGATCTTTGTAATGTCGAAACATATGATTTCTACTTCTTCAAACGTAAAAGAACTACTAGCGAATCTATTATTGAGCATATAATAAAACTCTCATAAGGAGATTTAATATTTTTCTTTATCTTTAATTTATAATAAAATTAGATAAATTTAAAAAAAATACCTCATTTTTTTTAGCTTTCTTGGAAAGTGACCCCCCATTTTTAGAATTTTTGAGTAATGCCCCTTCTTTGCCTAATACATGGAATACCCTTGACTTGACAATAAACCACCTACCCTCTTTTCCCTCTCTTTTCCTCCCTTATGTATAGATTCTTAGGGTTTTTATGGACCAGTTCTCATTGTTTCTATGGGCTAGTTCTCACTTAAAGTGTTTCTGTACTTCATTATAGTGTTTTCATAGTATTGATGAAACACTGTAACATAGTATAAAAATATTATAAATAAGTGTTTTAAAGATGAAACCTATCTCACTTCCCACCATTTCCCTCTCTTTTCATATGGACCAATTCTTATGACTCCTATAGACCAGTTTTCATTGTTCTTATGGAGCGATTTACACTTATAATGTTTTTGTACTTTATTGTGATGTTTTCCTAGTATTATTGAAAATATTGTAACATGATATAAAAATATTATAAATGAGTTTTTTGAAGTTGAATCCTATACCTGATATTTTCACAAACTTATAATTCATAGTTGTAGAATAATACTAGAAATTGACACAAAATTCTCCAATCATATTATTGTTGTACTACATTATAATATTTTACTAATATGATTGAAAATACTATAACATAATATAAAAATAATGTAAAAATAGGATTCATATTAAAAAAAGTAATTATAATATTTTTACATTATGTTATAGGCTTTCGTGATGTCGAAACACAAGGGAACCACTAGCGCACCTATTATTAGGCATATAATGGAACATTTACAAGGGGATTCAATATTTCTTTTCCTCCTTAATGATCTGAGTGGGTTTCAAGTTTAATGATTCATCAACTCGATATCACCTTTCGGATAAAATTTTGATGGAGGAGAGAACCATTGCAGAAAGACCAAGTGTAAAACCTAAAGAAATAACAAACTCTATTATTTGTAAAGTCAAAGTGCTAACTATAAGACTTAAAAATAATAATGTAATAAAAACATGATAAAAAGCTTATGGGTGCATAAGAATAGAGGTTGTCTTTAGATAGCATGTAGATGCTCTCAACAAATTATGCATCATTTTCGATTTCAGTCTCCGCTCTTGCTGTTAGAACCTTCTCTTAAAGTTTATACAGTAGTGGTAGACGTTATGAACTTCTCATAATAGTTGGATAAAGCTTTAATATGGAGTTTGAACTATTGAAACTTGAGGAAGAAGGGGATGCGACTGAAGGGCAGAACTCATTTTTGAACTGCTCTTCTTTCGGCTCTAGGCACAAGCAAGAACTAGGACCATCTATGAGATTTCTTGGCTTCCTCTTCTTCTTCTTGCTATTACCAAATACCTTTTTTGATGCTATTGAGGTCGGCAATAAGTTGAAAATGATCCCTATAGTAAGGTGGTTGCAAATAGGAAGGGCTATAGAACTTGCAAACCACTTCCTCTATCTCCCCTCTCATCTTAGCCTAGGGCCGATTAATTTCTCAAGAAGGGGCATGACTTAGATAGCTTTAGGATGCCTTGGATGGGTCTCTTCTCCTCTAATTATAGTTGAGAAATGAATAGAGTCCTAGCTCGGTTAGGACTTGGAGAGTCATAATGTATTTAAGATTTGGAAAGTTCTAATATTATTAAAACTTACTTAGGGTTGGCGCATGGAAGTCCTACTCCTATTAAGACTTAGCACCACTCATTTCTTATAGCTGCTCCTATTTGAGTGAGAGTTATCTTAATCTAAGACTAACTAGGACTAGGATTGAGGTTAGTGGGTTATTATATTTTGAGCTTTACTTGGCCAAACAAGGCTTCAAGTCTTCAAGTCAATGGAGGTTGGCCAATTTGGTTGAGTATTATTGAGATCATCCATGATCACTTAATTTAAAATAAAATTTACTATAATCAAAAAATAATTTAATATTATATATATTTGATGACATTAAAATTTTTAAAGATTTAAATCAAACTATAAGATTGTGTAGGAATGTTAAAAGACATGAAATCAAATGTAAAAGCAACAAGTAACAAGAACTCGGCAAAAAGGTAGCTTCCCATGAGTTCTCCCCTTCCCATCACCTCTCTGCATAGGTTTTGGACCCTCACCTTCTCTTAAGGTTACTTCAAATCCTTCCAAGTCGACCCTCAAACCACAGTCTTAGTCTACTTCCAAAATCCTTACTTCCCAACCAAGGTCGTCTTGATCGCTTTCTAAATAACCTTTACATAGCAGCCTCAATTTGCTTCCAAAACTCCAATCTCTCTTTCCTAGGCTATTCTCCTCCAATAAGCATATGGTGTTTCCTCATGGAGTCAAAACCCTATATTGGAAGCTAAACTTCACATTACAAAATAGTTCAAAACTCTTTATCACTATATATGTTAAAGAACTCAACAACGCTAGATCCCCTTAGAAGCATAGCCTTTATAGAAAGTTCTTGGATAAAACCTCCCCTTAAGGCAGTCAAAGCTGCTCTCCCAAGGCTTTTAAAAGCCTTTATAGGTTTCCAATCAATCAATCTTGTAGGTAGCTTTTCCTACTTTTGTTAATAAGAGGTGAATATACTTATATGCGCAAAGAAGATTTTGTCCTCTCCTCCATTGATGGTACAAGCTCCAACCACTAGCCTTCCAACCTCAATGCCATCCACACAAACCCGTAAGGAAGACAATGCCTTGTATAGACCATGGATCATGGTCTAATATCACAATTGGACCAAACCCAAAAGCAATATGATTGAACAAATCATGTTGGGCTCTAGACTAAGCCATAATATATATATTGTCCCTAATATCCAAGATGGTTCTAATCTGATTCTCACTTTGTCCCTTTTGGAGTTGATCTTACTCGACCATTGGATCAAGTCCATAGATCTTTTAGATACCTAGGAGGACATCTCATGTCTAATCCAATTAATCTCTATAGGTTTTATATCCTAAAAAATCCCCTCAAATCAATTTAAATCTCTTGAATGGCCTATCCTTAGTCAACATAGAAATGGCTTGCTCCATTTATGTAACTGCCCCTGCTTCAAATCCTCAATAATGATAATTGGGCATCTTTCTAGATTCTCAAAATTATCTCATAATCCATCTTTATTACTCCCCCTAATATAGCCACTAGTGAGGCCTACTCACCCATTAATCTATGGTCTTCACCACCTCTATGCCTCCCTTTCATTATCCTATCATTATCACACACACTCTCTCTCTCATTGTTATAATTGATACCGGGTTGGATGCCTTAATAGAATTGGGGCATTCCTCTCTTCTTCCCTTTATGCTACTCCCCAAGGAGAAATCCTCCACCAACAATCTACCCCCTACTCTTGGCATAAATCTTGGCTCCACAACAAATATCTCATTTGAGTTCTCTACTAATGAACTGATGACACAAAGTGCTCATGTCTCAACTACTATCATTCTCTAGTTCCCCCTTCATGAGACAACTTTGACACCCTTATCGAAAAGGTTTCTAAGGCTTTTTAAGTGGTGGTAGATGTTACATTCTTATAGTATAGATATTTTTTTCTTAAAGATAGGTAAGCCCTGATCCCTTACTTTTTATCTAAAAGAATTGAAAACAAACTCTCATAGTTCAAGTTCTAGCTTGAAATCACCTCATTTTATTAGTTTTTTTTTCACTTGCTCACTGTTTTAGCTATGAACATCATTTTCTAGAATTGTCATGGGCTAATAAAAAGTCTTACACTAACCATTTAGATCAGATTATTTATTCATAAAATTTTCATATTATTTCCATTTTGGAAACTCATATACAAGATAAGAAAGTTTCAAACAACTAAGTCCTCGTGACTTCTATCTATGGTTTATATAAGCATCGTGAGTTTTATTTGGAATAATTTATGAATACGTTTTGCAATTCTCGATCTTCTTGGATTCTTTGTGTGATCTATATTATTTTGTTTGTCTTAAAGACAAGCTTGATAGGCATGCTTTTCAACTAAATTCTTTTATTTTTTGGTACCAAAACTTTCTTTCACATTCTAGTCTCATGGGACAGTTTTTTGGATCTTGTTTTACATGATATAACAACAATTTTGGCAATTCTTGTATCTCGACTCATCTTAACAAGGCTTTTATGAATAATCATCGGCTCGCTCTTTTTAAATATATTACTATCAACATCTCCCCCGTATTGTTTCTGATTATCTCATATTCTTATCTCTTTCGATCATAGCCTCAAACCCCATCAAAAGGCTTGACCTTTTAAATTTAAACTATTATAGATTTAATATCCAAATGTCTATCTTCAATCTCATTAGTAGATCCTAGAACAACTCATTAGAGCTAATCACTCATTAGTAGTCTTGAACAAAACCTTCAATCCATTATTGATGATATTTCCTCCCTTAAGTTAAAAGAAAATATTGATTTCTTAAAGCTTTATGCCCTTTACAATTATTTTGTTGGACTTGATCCAAATCCAAAAAGATCTAACAAGGCGATAAGAACACAAAATTCTTTCATAACTACTCATATAAGAAACCATATTAACTCCATCAACATCATCCAACTTGAGAATGGTTAAATCTTAGAAAATGTTAACTATATATGTCAACATTTTGCCTCCTAGTACACCAAGCTTTAGGATGCTTATAACTTCCTTATGTCTTCTAATTGATCTTGCTATCCTCATCTCCATCAGATCTCTTAATAAATGGGACTCTGTTATGAAAGATTTTACTTACATCGAGATCTTCTCGATTCTCAAATCCATGAGATTAGATAAAAAGATCGAGCCTTGACAAGTTCATGATCAAATTTTCTATTACTCTTAAAGTCTATTTTCTTTGAGCTTTCCAAGAATTTCATCGATATGCTTTCATCCCCAAATGCTACTAGACTCAGATACCACTGGTTAGGGATGGAGAGAAGATTTTAAAAATAAAAAAATAAATTACACATATCAACTATCAAAGAATATACTAGCAAGTTAGCATAAGATTAACGTGGTTCAACAAATTCTACCTATATATGTTGAGAAAAATAAATTCTTCAATATATGAGATTAAATATAAAGCTCTTGAGTTATCCCCACATAAGTATGACTTCTTTAATAAACCTCTTATATAAACCTAAAGAAATTTTCTTTTAATGCTTTTTAGAAACCTGGAGATCACCCTCAGGAGCACTCAGAATGCCTTGCCTCTCCCTCTTATCAAAACATTGAAATTCAATACGATACCTACTTGACATTAGGGAGGGGAATTGGCCCATTCATTATTTGATAACTTTATCTCTTATGATCACCTCCTTCAACCTTTCGAAGATAAATTAATTGACAAAATAACATCCAAAATTTAAGGTTGGTAAACAAATATGATTTTCAAGATGGGTAAAACAATACTATCAATTTTGTTCTCCACTCCTTCCTCTTCACTTATGATTAATAATTAGCTCCCTAACAAAACTATCCATAAGATCTCTAACATTTCTAAGAGTTTTTTTTGGGGAGACTCTAGTGCATCCAAAAAGTTAAGGCTTATCAGCTAAAACAATGTAACCTTCCCTTAAGAGATTTTTTTCTAATCACAAATTTTATTGGTGTCTATCCTTCCCATCCTCAATGTTAGTAGTGCTCATTGATCACACTTTATGGGTTAAGATCATATACACCAAGTATGACATTCCTCACCCCTAGAACATCTCTCTCAAAAACTCATCCTATACTTGAAAAATATATGTTCAATTATGCAAAATGTCAAATATAATCTTAGAAAATTTATCAGACCTTCACTAACATCCACTGAATTACCAATATCCCTCTCTCCAAATGGTTTATCTTCCTTAATATCAATGCTCTAAAATGACTCATGAATTACCGATATCCCTCTTTCCAAATGATCTATCTTTCTTAACACTCTTGAATGCCTTACTCATGTTTTTGACCTTATCCTCACCCCCCTAGCCAAAAATACCAAAAATCTATCTGGAATTGCTACCTCGAAAAGCCTTTACAACTTTTTTACGAGACAGGCATGTGATTTAGATGAGATCTAGGATAGCTGGATAAACTATGTGAACCTCAAAATTCTTCAAGCATCATAATGTTTCTTTGAAAACCCTTTTGGAGCTATCTTTCCACTTTTCTTAGCTTTCAAATATCATTCACTAATTCCGGCATCGATCTAATTTTGACTCCGTTGAACACTTTTTTTTTCAAATGTCATTTTGCTTTGCATTACTTGGATCTTGCCCAAACCCTCTGAAACATCAGTTCCAACACTTAAATAGTTGGCCCTCGAGTCCTTGGCTAAAAGAGGGAGAAGGTCTTGAGAAAAAGTCCTTCAACAAATTAAGATGTTTTATTACCACCTCTCTTTGGATGCTTAGAAAGAATAGAAATGAAACGTTGCATAGCAACTGCTATTCCTTCCTCATTTCCATATTGGCAAAAAGTTATCACCTTATTTGATGAGATAAAGAAGACTACATGTGATGGATTTCCTGCTGTAATTATTCCTAGCTACTAATCAAATCTGATTTCCTTGGAATGGGAATTTTGTCCCACATCGTTCGGATGTTTCACTTTGCAAATAGTTTCTTTGCCTTTGCAAAACAAAAACAAAAACACACATATGCAGTCTGGATGCCACTGACTTTGCAACTGTTAAACCTTTTGGTAAGATTAAACAAGACCATACTGTCAAAGCCACCATATATTTACTTGTTTTACAGAATTGATATGAGCATATAAGAAATATGTGCATGTTGTGTGACCAATGTATCACATAATACAATGAGCATAACTATAGTGAAATAAATTATCTATCATGAGTGTTCAATCTTCTAATGACCTTAAAAAAAACATGTACGATTGAGCCGAAAATATTTGTCAATTCACCAATAATGACCAAAGAAATAGTTCTCCAAATGAACAATATAATATTTGGGCTGCACAAACACCTCAAAATATCACAAAGCTGTAGATTTCTCTAGAATCCAACATTACATCAATTGGTGACCAACCTGCCCAGGAAAACTCTAATACCACTAGAGCTCAGTTCAGATATTTAAATTTTTGACTCTATTTATGAAGTTATTTAGAGTTTATAAATATCTCACTTATGCTTGTTTAGTAAAAACATAAAAACCTTATGATTTTAAGTATATAAACTCTCTTAAAAAGTGTTGAGTCTAAGGAATGTATGAAGTTATTGTAATGGAGGTGTGATGTCTTTTTATAAAAAAGATGTATGAAGGTTTTCTCCTAAATCTGTGAAAAGGAGAAAGAGTTGTAACAAAGTTAGTTGATCTTCGCTTATTCAAAAAAAAAATTGTCAGTAAAAACTGATGACCTTGAGAGAAAATGAATCAATAGGTCGGGACGACCGAACCACTATAAATTTGATTTGCATTTCTCTTTATGCTTTTCCTTACTATTACTGACTGATTTATTAGCTCACTACCCTTACTTATATTCTAAGTTAAACGTATTTTCGATACGTATTTTTCGATCGTTTTTCAAATCAAAATTTTATTTGAAACTAACTTGGACTTAATTAGATCAACTTTGATCAAACAAGTTTGAACTGGTCTAGATTAATTTAGAATCATCGTAAATCAATCTAAATTGACCAAACTAGTTTGATTCAAATTTAATTTACTAGTCAGTTGGGCCTAAATTCATAAAATGGGTCAAAATAAAGCTACTGAGCCAACCCAGGTTCGAACACACCAAAAGAAAATTTGGGTTGCTCAAACAGGACCCATTGATGGTATGGGCCAGCTCTAGCCCAAATCTGCACTAAAACAGGGGTTGAAAAAGGGTTTTGAGGCTCAGATTCAGGCTCAACCTATGTGCAAGCACTAGGTCAGACTCTGGTCTAGTCCACGAAGACTCTCACGTGAATAAGGAATCAAACTCATTATTTCCTTGCAACTCTATCTAGCAATGGATGATGCTTCTCGGTGTTCTAGAGACGGTTACTTGATCATGAAACTGCTCTAAAAAAACGTAGGCAATGAAATTTAGCAAAACTGTTCTCGAAATTTAGCAAATTTCTCTCAAAACATGTAATAAAATCATCAATAATTTATGTTCAAACATCAATCAATTATAATCAATACAAAAAACATAAACATAAATCTCAAAAACCAATCTCAGTAGCACAACGAAAAATAAGTATTTGTATCAAGTCTCATATCAGATCTTATTATAATATTCAGAGTACTCCCATTAATAAATAAAGATATTTTATCTTTTGCGATGGATTTTCTCTTTATAACAAATGAATTAAAGTTGTCATGTCTGTAGTCAATCAATCATAGAATGAAATCATCCTCCAATATATTAACACTTGTACGATTGATATATATCATTTGGGTCCTTTTATAATATCAATTTCTAGTCTAATGCTATCATGCACATCCATCAATCAAGCGTTCTTATGATAGCAAATCATAATAAAAGACTCATATGGAGAATTCGATCGAATGGGTGCTATTCATTACATGATGAGCGTAAAGCTCTTGTCATAATAGCTTAAAACTTTCTTAATAATCAAAAAATAATTCCAAACATTCAAAATAATTTAATTGAAAACAGAAACATAATTTATAATATGACAAAACGGTTTTCCATGAATTAAATTTCAATAACTAGTATTTCCAAATTTAGAAATTAAGTAATACATGAATAATTCAGATAAAATCATGTAAACATATTCCAGTAAGAGAAAATAAATCCTGAATTATTCAGAATAGATATATAATCAATAAGATTTAAAACTATTTTTCATTAATTAAAAATATTATTCAAGTCAATACTTCCAAATTAATACCTAAAACTACTTGAAATTTTTTTAATAAACAAATAATATCAGAATAGTTTATTCGAAATAGAAACATCATTAAAAGAATTCAAAATATGTTTTTATGAATTAAAACTGTTATTCAAAATTAATAAATTAATTACTCAAAAATTTCGAAATAAACAAATAAAATTCTGGAAATGCAAAATAGTCTGTACAGAAACATAATTAAAAAAATATTCAAAATCTATTTTCACAAATTAAAATTGATATAAAACCAATAATTTCATGTAAAACCTATAGAGTTGCCAGATTAGGTTCTAAATTAAGCATGAAGGGATATACATAGTTCTCTTGCAAGAGTTCAAAATGATCATGAACTAAAAAAATATGAATGATGTGCTCAGCAATAGATTCACTACTAGTTACTATGTATTCAAATCTCCATTGAGGAAGTAGCTCATGATCAGTGTCATGGAATGCTTAACTCAAGAATTCCGTCAATGTAATGACCTCTAACCTTCCTAACACATCACTCTTGTCATCATCAGGTTTTGAATCTCAGGAGTTGAGAAGATTTGAAAGCCAAAAGAAAATTTCAAAGATCAAGTATTAGAAAATATACTGGAAAGCTAAAAGAAGATTTATGTGGTTCAATACTATTTAGCTACATCCATGAAGAAAATTTTTACCACATATCATCAATGACAAGTACCATTCAGTTAATCCTGACTCAAATACAAACCCATTTGTATACACTCATATAAACCTAAAAAAATTTCTTATACATTTTCTCTCATCCTTTCTAAATTGGCTAGAGAGAAACCCATGATCGCTCAAAAGTATTTTCTCTCATCTTGCTCCCCAACTAAAAGATAGATTCATTAGTGTGGATAGGCAATAATAATTTACTAAAGATTCTTCTTCCTAGTTGAAGTCATAATTCTAATCCTCTTAAGTAATTTGAATCCTATAAAGAGTCTAAAACACTTACCAAGAAACTATGTTTTTTTATCCTAACATTCATTATTACAAATCATAATACTATTTATCTTATTATATGTTTCATGTTTATGATCGTGCACAATTATCTTGACCTTTTTTATGAGAATTTTGAAGGATTTCCTAGATCCCTTTTCGATTATTTATGTATACTTATCTACGAGGACCTGTACTGAGAATACATATAGAGTCATATCTTATATAACATATTACTATTTCAAAGTTTCAATATAAGAGTACTAAGCCTTATCGGAATGAGTTTAGAGTTATAATTCATATATCATACACTTTAAAAGAGAAATGTGCTCATTGGCCAACTAATTAAATATGCTCCTTCAACCCATTGCTTGAAGGAGGTTTAATAATGTAAAAATAAGTTAATTCCTTATATTTGAGAATGAAAATTTAGAAACTTCTTTTCTTTAAAGAATTCAAAATATAATTCATTTGAGTAGCCTTAATATGATGACAATTTCTTTCTTATTATTATTTTCTTATCCATCTACCCAAGGCTTATATAAAGGGCCAAAAGAATGTAACAGAATCATTAGAAAATGAGTTAATAAATTGAGTTGTATGAGAAAAAGTCATATCTATTTTTTAAATGATACAATTTCACAATCCATGTATATGTAGATGCAAGACCTTAATTCTAAGATTTTCTCCTTAATTATGACGGTTTTAGTTAGTTGAGTTGGTAAATACTTTGACAACATATCATAAAGTCTTGACCTCAAAACTTGCTTTTGTCACTTATTTTTTGCAAAAAAAAGGAGCATATCTGGTTGTTTTATTTTATTATTTTATCATTGCAATCTTTTTCTTCTCCTTTTTCTATTTTATTATTATAAAAAAATTAACTTCTACTTATCATATTTCAGGTTTGGTATCATAGTTTTTGGTGCATCTAAGATGTTCTATCACCAAAGCTGATTTATATTTCAATCTTACAAACTTGGGACAAGTTCTTATGTAGGAAAAGCAAATACTATTATTTTTTTAAAATAAAATTCATGATGTTGTTTCCTAGATTGACTATGAAGAAGAAAAAAATGAAGTATTTAAGAGAAGAAAAGGAAAGAATCATCTAGCTATAAAGAAGGGGAAAAGCAAATACTATTATTTTTTAAAAATAAAATTCATGATGTTGTTTCCTAGATTGTCTATGAAGAAGAAAAAAATGAAGTATTTAAGAAAAAAAAAAAAGAATCATCTAGCTATAAAAAAGGAAAACAATTAAGTATCAAGAGAAGGAAAATCATTTGGCCAGACGAACTTGGAAACTTTTTTTCTCCAAAGAATATAAAACATTTTTTATTTGATTAGTCTTGATATGCTTGGATTTTTTTCTTATTAATTATTTCCTTTTCTTCTTATATATGGGCCTATAAAAGGGGGTCAAAACATTATAATGGGTCATTAGAGAATAAGTTGGTAAATTAATTTCTTTTCTCATAATAGTGTGAGGCTATATTTATTTTTGTGTAATTCTATGTTCACAAGCAAGATGTGTAGAGGTCTAGAGCTTTTATCGTGAGAGTTCATTCCTTGAGCCTATAGTTATTTCGTTCTTTTTTTATTATTTTTTTATTATAATCTTTCTCTTTCTCTCTTATAACTCATTTTTTTATAAAAGGTATTTCATTATTATTTCTTCTATGTATCTTATCAACCATCCATGCTAGTCTTCATAGGAAGGGATTAACTAGTTGTATTTTGGGGTACTTTTTTGAAGTCAACTTAGCAAAAAAAAAAGCAAGACTTTGACCTAAGGTTATCCAACACAATTTTGCATTTCACTTCTATTTCTTTATCTTATATTTAAAAATATAATTTTATATAATTTTTTAATTAAATATAGTATAGTATTATTTTATGTTTCAAAAATATATTTTATCATTGAGGGGAAAAATCAAAATTTTCATTACTCTTGTCATTATTACCTTTTTCTGAATGATTTGATATTTATAACATTATTCATTGATATTTAATCTTTTGGGTTTGTAATCGACCAAAAATAAGTTTCATATAAACTAACGGATCCCTCTTTTGATTTAGTTACTTAATAATCCAAATTTTCTTCATCACTTTGCATTAGGATAGCATCCAATGTGATTTTCAGTAGTTTCTTTTATATTTGAGAATCAAATTTTGTTAGATTTTTTGATTAAATGCAATCTAATATTAGTTTATATTCCAACAATCTAGGACAAAATGTTGTATACTGAATTTTAATTAAGAATCTCCCAAGGAGGTAATTCTCTTTTAAAATTAATCACATCATAATATTTGATTGATTAATTGATTCATGATGATTATCATTAAATAATATATATAATTGGATTATCTTATGATGAAATCATGCATCATTTTATAATTTTTTATGTTAATCCACGCTATATTTTATAGTTATGTATTTGTTAATATTCTGCTAACTCTTATTCTTTTATATTTTGGCATGATGTTCATGCACTAGAATAACATAATTTT
This sequence comes from Musa balbisiana, assembly GCA_004837865.1. NCBI lineage: Eukaryota > Viridiplantae > Streptophyta > Magnoliopsida > Zingiberales > Musaceae > Musa > Musa balbisiana. The sequence goes on from CM017189.1 coordinate 17,549,109, forward strand.
TTTATACATTTTATTAAACAAATTAAATTATTCCTATTGATAAAATAATAATGTTCCCATTGAATTCTGCTGATAAAAATAATCCTGAAAATTTGTTTGTCTGATTTTTTGGCAAGAATCAAAATTCTACTATTTTTGGTTGATTTTTAGCTGGATTTTTCCATTGAAAGTTTTAGAAAATCAGATCCAATATGAGTTTTTTGGCTGGATTTTTCCTATACTAACTTTGTTATTTAATTAATTTTATATTTTAAATTTCAGAATTTGAAGATTTTTGAATTACCAATTTGGAAATATTTCAGTTTTAGAAAACCTCAGATTCCAAAGATGTTAAGAAAAACCATTTTACAATTTAATTCCTGAACAAATTTTCCATATAACTACTTCAATAAAAAAATCAAACATTTCTATTTTAGGAACAACCAAATTGAAGTGTGTCTAAATTTGGTAAGTCAAAAGGAAAGTTTGAAATCTTTTTTTACTTTTCTTTTAAGGTATATTAAAAAACCAACTACGAAATTTGGTATAAAAATCTATTATAAAAAAGCAAACTTACTCTCAAATATAAGTAAATCTCTTTTTGAAAATTTGATTATTGATTCTATTTTGAAAAAAATCAATACAATGATAAGAAATTATAATATTTATAATTTTTAAAATTAAAATTTTAAATATTTTTATCTATTAAAATTTTAAACTTCAATTATAATATTTAGAGATGTAGTTGGTTTGACTTGCTAGTGAAGGATAGTGGGAGGATTTGGAAGGTTAGTACCATAATGTTATGGAGTAGCTTCACGAGGCTGTTCTTGACTTTTCCACTTGCTGGTATGAGAATAGAGATAACCGAGATTGAGTCCAAGGAGTATCCAATTCCCTTATAAGATATTAGAAAAATTATATAAACAAATGCTAAAAATGCTATGCCCAATGACAGATTCTCTAGTAGCTCCTTTGCATTCGGATTTGTGTAAACACTTTTAGATTCTAGCATCACGGAATGCAATGCTTATGAATGTCACCAACAAACCTAAGTCATGAATGCTGTCCAACTTTCACAATCGATACCTACTCATAACCCTGATTGTCTCACTCCTTTCCTCGGTGGAGCTAGCATTGTTGAAGACATCAAACACCTTGAGCATTTGGCACCTTTGCTGTTGTCTTCTCTATCGCTAACAAAATCATCAGTGAAGATGGAGACTTAAATTACAAGATCCCAACATTCAAGGGGTTTTAGCGTCTTCAACTACACTGGTTCTGATGAGGATAGGGGTGAGAACTTCAAAGATATGAGTAGGTATCGATAACAAAAATATCATGGTTTACTTTCTATGCTTCATTGTAACACAAATTCGAATGCAAAGGAGCTACTATTGAATTTGTTATTGAGTATAACATTTTTATGGCTTTTGTTTACATGGTTTTTCAAATATCTTGCAAGGGGATTAGATACTCTCTAGCGTCATCCTAGTTCCCAAAAAAACAATAACAAGTGCAACGGCCAAGAACTATATTTCGAAGCTATTCCTCAAGATCATGGTACTGGCCTTCTAAACCCTCTTCTTATCCTTGACCAACCATTGCAAATATTTGTAATTCTATGTGCAATGTCCTACATGGTCTTCTCCCTCACTAACAACGTTATCGACAGTGATGGGAGGCTTCATTAAGGGATTGCCACACTCAAAACATTCTACATCTTTAATGTCATAGACAAAGACAAGAGAGAAGCTTTTAAAAACATGACCAAGCATCAGTTGCATGTGGACATCGGATTGCATGCATGCCTCCATCGTGATGCTCACATTCTTGAACATAGCATTTTGTGATGCAGGTTTCTAGAAATGCTTCTTCCTCGATGCAAGGCCTAGTGTGAAAGATCTCCTATTGAACCTACCACTCGATGTGATGATACTTATACAAATTTAAATTCAATTAAAAAGTTTAAGGGTAAGTTTTATTATAATTATCCTCACATCGAGTGAAAGATTCAACAAATATGTTATGCTAGGCCTAGCATCGAGGAAGAAGCATTTCAGTAACCCTACATCACCAAATGCTATGTTAAAAAATGTGAGTATCGCTATAGAGGCATGCACGCGGTCCAACGTCCACATGCAACAAGTGCCTACTCATATTCCTAAAGGCCTCTATCCTATCTCGTTTATGATATTGAAGATGTAGAATCCCTTGAGTGTGGCAGTCTCATAATAAAGCCTCTATCACTTTCGATAAGGTTGTTAGTGAGGGAGAAGACCATGTAGGAGATTGCACATAAAATTACAAACATATGCCATGGTTGGTCAAGTATGAGAAGAGGGTTTAGTGATAATAGCTAAGATTTTATTTTCCCAACTGCACAAGAAAATCTCGTTGCCTTATTTAGGAAAATCCTCTCTCCTAGGGTGTATAAATAGGAAGCACATATTAAACATAAAAACATCTTCTTCATGCTTCATTCTTTCATGATATCAAAGCCTCTCTTGCCTTAGCAAGATTTCCTCGACAACAGCAACTTTGATCTCCTCTATTACATGGTGCACTCCCATCTTCCCTACATTTTCGTACGCAGTGCCAAAGCTGCTTGATGC